>CM053627.1:204229854-204257246 GCA_028646595.1 Phalanger gymnotis
GCGAGTGTAGCACAGTCCAGTGCATGCCGTGTCCCAACAAATCAGCAGGAGACCTTGGGGGTGACTGAATTAGTGGTGGCAGTAGCAGTTTCCAGACCTCTCAGACCACAGGTGGTAAAGATGTCAGACAACTGGTCAGAAGGAGATGACAGGGGTTCCCTTGCTGGCATTGCGTGCAGTACTCTGTTGCATTGCCCATACTTGGATCTGGGTTGCAGTCCTGCATCCCAGGATGGACTCGTGTAGTAGCTTGTAGCTACAGGTGACCTAGGACCCTGGGCGCAGTTCTGGGATGGAAAAGAGTGCTTGTGATTACTCATAGATCAGAGCACAGGCCAGGGGAGAAGTAAACACACCTCTCCCTCGGTCATACCACCTTGGAAGAACCACAAACTTACAGGTCCCCAGAATTATCTCGAAAACAGCTACACAGAAAACCTGAAGCTTGGGACAGTGCCCCCTCCTCTCTGGAAGCAGAGCCCCACTTTCGCATAGAGTTAAACATCAAGAAAAAGGCTGGAAAAGTGAGTAAACAGAAGAAAAAGATCATGACTATAGAAAGTTACTATGGTGACAGGGGAGATCAAAACACAAACTCAGAAGAAGACAACCAAGTCAAAACTGCTACATGCAAACATATATCAGACTAGATAATGAGAGTTCTTCATCTTCTTGGTTTGTCCTATGTGGATAGTAAGGCTAAACTATTTTGAGTAGCAAATGCATCTCATTTAGTCTCTGCATCGTCCCAAGAATGTCATCCAAATACCAGAGCAATGTGGATCTCCTTGCTAAGCTTCACTCTAAATAAAACAAAGGTCCATCTCTTATTCTTCTAATGATGCTGTACATCTTGCTGTTTGTAGAGCACCAAAGTCTTAATACCAAAGAATTAAAATTTTGTCATCCAAAGAACAATGGAGAAGTACATAGTGGATAAGTCAGCTTTGACACATCCCCAGTTAAAAATTTATCTTAAAGAAGCAGTGTGGGGCAGTGAGTAGAGCACAAGCCCTGGAGTCAGGAGGACCTGAGTTCAAATTCGACCTCAGATACTTGCCACACTTTCTAGCTGTGTGACCTTGGGCAAGTCATTTAACCCCAATTGCCCTGCCTTTCCCCCCTCAAAAAACAAACAAAAAAATAGCAAATGAGCAAGGTAAAATCACACACAAAAAAGAAGTGTGAAGATGATCATCAGAGAAATTTTATGACTGGAAAAAGAACTGGGTTGGTCACGCAGCAAGAAGGAGGGATTTCCAAGTAGGACAAGACCAACAAATCATTAATTGATGAAATGTTTTCCATACTGTCTGGATGCTGTAATTCTATAACCCTTTTTTGCTAGGTGTACAAAGATAGGGTTTTGCTTTTTAGAATTTTGTAATTGTAGATGTTATGCTTCCTCACTAAGGAACATAAGTAAGTCAGTAATGTTTGTTATTGAACATATATGTACACATACATATTTATATATAGATATTTTAATAAGTAAGGCCTTTATTCCCATTAAAATATTTATATGTTGGAAATTTATTCACCCTTACCTATGCAATTTGAATGGACATTTCACGTGCAAAATCCAAAGAAAAAACCTATCAGCACCTCTGCAAGACCTTGGCTCCAGCCAAGGCCATTCTGCTGGAACTATCCAGAAAATTCATATGCATCCCACAAACATTCATTTTTCCTTGCTTTTGATTTAAACTCTAAAACTAACCAAAAAGTTTTTTTTCTCTTCTCCCAATATTTTTTCCCAAATTTCCATAGAACCTGGCATCATGGAGCATACCCTCCACCTCTCCCTTCCATTTCCATACATTCATCTCCTTCAACCACTTACTGTTCTCGAAGATGCTGAAACATAGATTTACCATTCTGGAACACCCCACCCTACCTCATTAAAAAGGAGGGAGCATCTTTAACATACATCAGTGATTAGACTTTTCCTTTAAAAAAAATGAAAGCTAGGAAGCCGTCTTTGTAATTGCCATACTACCTACCACTCCAATTCATATGTTAGTTGGGGAGTATTACATTTCCATCTCTAGACCACCTGAAGCCTCAATGGCCTATACAGAACATCATTTAATAATTGCTTTTGTTGAACACATAAATCTTTTGTGTGGGTTTCCTTTTCCCTCCCTATTGACAATGCTGGAGTACCATGATATCACTCATCTGCAGAGGCAGTTGCCAAATGAAGGAATTGAAATTGAAACTGATCAAGTCTCCTCCTCATTTTTAAACCTCCCAAACTCAAGAAGTCTTCCCTCTAATTGCTGCAAGGAAGGGACTTAATTTGCTTATTTGTTTCATAGGCATCCATATATAGGTATCCAGTCAAGAGATCTGGAGAAAAGTGCCCAGAATGTTTGGAGAGACTTCATGTGAAGTATTCATGGGAGGACCTGGACAACAGTATTGACTTTGCATTGAACTTACTATATAACCCTGGTCAAATTATTACCGTCTTTGGGCCCCTGTTTCACCATCTGTAAAATTAGGGGTTAAACTAGATGATCTCAAAGGTCTCTTAGCTCTGACAGTCTTTGTCTGAGATGTGACTTAAGGCATTGCATCAATGAGACCTTGTCCTGTCATTTACCTTGAACTTTGTGACCCTGAACAAGTCACTTGATACTCTTAATGTCTTAGTTCTTCACCTGTAAAATGAAAGGGTTGATTGAGGTAACTTCCAAGGTCCTTTCCAGCTTTAAATCTGTGATCCTATAATCCTATTATTATCATAGGGTGAGAGGGATTAAAGGGAGTAAGGGCCTTGGAGATAACTTAATCTAACCTCTTCATTTTACAGAGTAAGAATTGGAGACTCAGAGAGATTAAGTTAAAATAATTTTCTGAAAAATCAGTAATTAGGAGAACAGAACTTTGAACCCAGGGCTTCTGACCCGAAATACAGTCTTTTGTGTGTTGTTCTACCTGGCACAATTCCACTGGCTCCCAGTCACCTTCAGGATCAAATATAAAATCCTCTGTTTGGCATTCAAAGCCCTTCATAACCTGTTTCCCCTACCTCTGACCTTTCCAGTCTTCTTATATCTTAATACCCTTCAACCAAGGTACTCTTAGATCCTGTGATACTGGTGTCCTTACTGTTCCTCATGCATGGAATGCATTCCCTCCTCTTCTTAGTTTCCCTTGCTGCCTTCAAGTGCCAGCTAAAATGCCAACCTTCTACAGGAAATTTTCCCAGTCCCCCTAAATTTTAATGCCTTCCCACTGTTGATTATTTCCAATTTATCCTGTATTATAGCTTGTTAGTACATAGTTACTTGCATGTTGTCTCCCCCATTAGACTGTGAGCTTCTTGAGGGCAGGGACTGTCTTGTATCTTTCTTTGTATCCCCAGTGCTTAGCACAGGGTCTGGCACATAGTAGATGTTTAAATAATGTTTACTAATTGACTGACTACTCTTCCCAGAAAAGATTTCTGGTTGTGGAGTAGATGTATCGTGAAATGTTTGAGACTTCTTGACAGAGCCTAGGTCCAGGAAAATGGCCATTCTGTCCAGTGAGCATGAGTCTTTATGATGGAACCACCGAGGAGGGAGGGCAGTACAAGAACGTCTCTGGGACTGCTCTTGTTCTGGCTTCTTAAGCCAGCCCTGAGCTACCCAGAGCAAAGAGTACAGACTATTGGACTGCATATTGCCCTCAGACAAATTGAGGATCCAGAACTCCTTTTGCTTCCTTTTGCACAAGCCCACAGATAGCAAAGGCTCTGGAAGCCCACTTCATGACCGATCTTGCAGAGAAGGTGCCATGAGTCACTCATAATCTGTGCTTGTAGAGTCCTTGTGAGGCCTGTCTCTGCCTTTGGTCCTGAAGGCTCCTTTTAAGGTTGAAGCTGGGGTTTTTCTGGGGCTCCGTGTCCAGCACTAAGAAGGCATCTCTTCCAAACGGAATTTCAAATAACCCACAATTCAGGTCCCAGCTTGATATTCCTGGCTTTCAATTTGTATAGTTCCTCTCACAGGAGTTGGTTGAGAAGGGGCCAACAGGACTCTTGGATATCAGTTCACTCACTTTACAGATGTAGGAAATGAGGCATAGTGAGATTTCTTCAAGGTGACAGGACACCTTCTCCACTGTCTAGGTCCCCCTTCATCTCCTCTCTTTGCACTATCCTTATTAAAGTCACCTGACGCCAACTCCTGGCAAATCACCAGCCCTACAGGGGAGCTTCATGGCTTCAAACAGGTTGGGCTGCATTCACTTCCCAGGAGCTGTCCCTCTCCTCCCCATCATAGTCATTAAGAAACAAGCAGGGAGGAGACACTTGCTCTCTGGCCCCAACCTTGGCTGTCTGGCCCTCGCCCCGGACCCATATGGAGGTGTTAAGCGGATGGGTAGATTCCTGTCATCTCATCTGGGCCAAAGTGAGTCTGGGGAAGCTAGCTCAAGATGGGGGTTTGGAAGAGAGGGAGGTGGAGAAGTAAGGAGGGATGACTCTGGGCAGGGATGCTGGTTGGGTGTATGGGAACGTCAAATGCTTTCCTCAGACCACACTGAAACTAAGGAGAAGCCTATTTAGATGAAATGATGTGGAGCTATTTCAGAAGCTGAGTTAAAAGCCCGGCCGAAACTAAAAAGTCCTTGCTTTGGGGAAGCTGGAAACTTTGTCCCTTAGAGAACAGTCATGGGAATGAGGTCAACCTCACCGGTGGTACTGGGAAAAAAGGACCATTTCTCCCCAAGCTGGGTTAGTGCTACAAGTATTAGGGAGCTAAGCGAATGGAAGTGGAAGAAACAATGAAACATAGAACCAAGGAACCAAACGATCTTAGAATTATAGAATTTTGGGATGCTGGAATCCTAAAAATCTTAGAATCCTAAAATTGGAAGAGATCTTAGAGGCATGAAGAGGTGAACAATGTTTTCCCCTCAACCTAAAAAGCTAGTTCTCTTCTTTCCTACTATATGCATAGATCGGAATCAATCAATAAGCATTTATTTAGCATCTTCTATACACCAGGCATTGTGCAAAGCACTGGAAATACAAATGCAGAAAATGAAATAATCTCTATTCTCAAGAAGGAAAATTACATCCTAATGTACAAATAAATTTTTAAAATAAGTACAAAGCAATTAAATACAAGGGAGTTTGGGAGGTGTAGTGCTGGCAGTTGGAGGAAATCAGGAAAGGTCCTAAAGGAAGAGACGGACTCTATGAGGCACAGGTGAGGCGGAGTGCATTCCAAGCATGGGAAACAGTCATTCCAAAGACAAAGAGATGCAAACTTGGGTGTTGTATTGGAGAAACAGAAAAGGCCAGCTTGATTGGATTGCAGAGTATAGGAGGGGGAGCGGCCCCAATAAGCTTGGTAATCTAGGCCAGAGTAGGGGGCGTTATTGGTCTCCTTTCTGTTTTATCATGTTTCCTCATCACATTGTTCTGGTATTAGAGACTAGAATGTCTTTTTCTCCAATGCTCTCCTCTCTTTTCTTCCATGTATATCTTATTTACCTTTGAAGGGATTCAAGTCCCTCCTCATTCATAAAGCTTTCTCAAGCTATACTTACGGGTAAAATAAGCACCTTGAGCTCCTGTAGCATTTGTTTTCTGTATTTTCTGCACTGCTCATATAGCATCAGAAGGTCTTACATTGCAATTTAACTATTTCATACCAGTATGTCTGCTCTCCTAATTAGACTGTGAGGGCAAGGATTCCATATTATACTTATGTACCTCTCCTTCTCCTCTCCTCCCTCACTCACATACTCTACACCCAGAGCACTTCTGCACATATAGGAACCCAGTAACTGAGAATTTTAGAGTGGGGAGGGGCTGGAGACAGAGAGGGAGAGAGAGAGAAACAGATAGACAGAAACAGAGAGAGAGAAAAGAGAAAGAGGAAGAGACGAGGCTAGAGGGAGAAGACATTGGAGAAAGAATTTTTTTTTAAAAAAGGACACCAATGATGAAGGATAGCGGCCACTTCCTGAACTAGAAGTGATAGACTCAAGATTCAGAACGAGATAAATTTTTGAACATGGCCAAAAAAAAAAAAGAAATAAAAAAAGGAGAGTAGGAAAAAGGTAAGGAGTATCAAGAGGTGGGTGACATAATTTCTTTCCTTTTACGGACAGAGAAACAAAAGGAAGAGAAGGGATTTTCAGATAGATAGACGGATAGATAGATAGATAGATAGATAGACAGATAGATAGATAGATAGATAGATAGATAGATAGATAGATAGATAGATAGATATAGATGACATAGATAGCTATAGTTATGGATATAGACAGTACCTGTCCTTCATCAGGCAATTGTTCCTGGGGGAGTATAGACTGGGGAGATGACCTTGGACCAACACTGACTGAGTCACTCTTAAGAAATCCCTTCCTTTCCATATACAAACACACATACAATATGTATGTGTATTCATGTATGATACATACATATTATAAGCATATAGATGTTTCCTTGTTAATCTATTTAGCATCTGCCTATATGATATATAGATCTCTATATAATCTATTTTCTATCATCTCCTTATAACCTGTTAGCCATATCACAGGTATGTGTAGAATTTGGTCAAAGTGTGCCAGCATATCTCAGGGGAGCATGCCCATTGGCCTTCCACTTTTCTGTACTTATATGACCTCATAGGAGAGGTGAATTAGTACAGGTAAGAAACCAATTATTGTGAAACAAGGTTATCAAAATATTTCTAAGAAACAAGCAAATTCACAAACCCCAGGTTAAGAGCCTCAGTCTAAATGACCTCTAAAGTCCCTTCTGGCTCTAATATTCTACACTTTATCATCTAATTAGTTATTATTTACATCTTTAATTAATCTTTTTATTGTGATTTATATCTCTTATCTGTTTGTCTTCCACCAGCTCTCTCTCTATATCTACTTATCATTTTTCAATCAGCATTATCATTTTTCTCTCTAGTGTTTTCCAATTTGTATTTTTTTTTGGGTTCCATGGCACATCATTGAGAGTTAGGAAATGCTGTTCCCCTCCCAACCCAAAGAAACTATGTTGGAAGCAATTAGCTTCTGATGAACTTGGTCAGTGTTGGGAGACTGAGAGGCTGATTACAATGAAACTCCCTGTCACATAGCTTTTGCCAACATTGATATAAATTTTTTTTAAACAATTGAGGTGTGTGTGTGTGTGTGTGTGTGTGTAAAATGTCTTCATTACCTCATTCCCTACAGTTACATCAGGACCAATTTAGATATTTATTGGTGGGCATAGAAAAAAATTCAGAAATACTAGATGATGACTAAGATCCCTTTCAGTTCTAACATTTTGTAATTCTTTACGTGCTTTTTCGAGTCCCCATCACTTAAAGCTGGCCATTATTCCAATTCCTTGAACTTCTAGTTATCCAGAATTTAAAAACAATATTATACTAAAGCATAATTATATGGAGCAACATTGAACAGGAATTTAGTGGTTGTCATTGCTAGTAGTCCTTCCAGTCTACTGGTCAAAGTACTGTGTACCCCAGACTCTTCTCAGGCATCTACTCTCACCCCTTAGATTTCTGTGAAATATTCCCTGATGTCTCTACCCTGTCACAGTTGCCTGAGGTACCGCTGCTGCTGCTATTGCAAACACCGATAGCAGGTGCAAAACCAAGGTGGCGATAATGTATGTTATGTAACAGAATGAATCTGGACCATCTTAAAAATAGATACATGAAAAATGGACAATGGCCATGACTGCTACATGTGCTTCAAATAGTTGTCCAATTAGGCCTGAGTTATGGGTTCTTGTTTATTATTCTTTTCCTTTCAGTTGTTCCAATTACTCAGTTATGCAAAATAGGTCCAATTTCAGATACGGAGAATTTATAATGCATCTGTTATCAATATCACCTGTTTTCTGAAGATCAATTTAACCAGATAGGGAGAGGCTCATTACTAGTAGATTGGTCATTTGGTGATGAATTCTCTGGCCATAGAAGCCCACGAAATGATGAGATAATATGCAAAATGAGCACCAGTCCCATATGGCCCTTTCTTAATTCTGTAGTGATGGTAGCAGAAGAGGAGACAGGTAAATATCGCATACACTGTCAGATGAGGTTTTGCTTAATTGTTTTGCTTTGTGAAAAGCGAGAGTTTTGTGGAAAGGGGAATTGTTAGGGAATGTCTATGGTGTAAAAACAAAAGGCAAAAGTCATAGAATATGAAAAGAAAAAAAAGAGCAGAGGATCCTAAGAATCATAGATTTTAAAAACTGTAAACATTAACTTGGTATTCAGTACTCTAAATGTGACATATTTGTCCAATAACCAATGAAAGGATGTACTATTGGGGAAATGGGAATCATAACTAAATGAAACCAAAATACAAAAATAAATTGTAACTCGCATATCCTCCTTAGATAAAAAAAAAGAGGAATTGGCAGAATTATTTTTATCTTGTCCAAAAACAAAAAAAAACATAATTGCATTGGACAGTTAATCATCTCTTACTTTGGTATGCTTGATAAGCATTTGCAAAAAGACCACCAACAAGATAATTGCAATTTAAACGCCAACATAAGAATGAGGAGCTCATAAGACCTTCCAAAATCAATCAACATATACTTTAATATTTGGTACTTTCAACACATGAAGGAAGAAGGTAAAAAAATTGGAAAACATGGTTCAAGAGTAAGAAACAACAGAGGTCAAAAGCTCACGCAGCAGCTTTGTACCTATAAATTGTATACACTTTCTTCAAGAAGACAGTCAAAAGATGCTAGACATGGTTTGTACCAGATAACATCACTAAAAATGAAATTTATTAACAGTTAAGAAAAAACTAGTTGCTAATGTGGGAGTCATTTCAGAATTAACTTTTTGTTTACATCAGACCATTGAATTATTACAGCAAAGATTAAAATCATAACCAAATTAGATGAAAGGATAAAAATTAGAAGGTATGACTTTCAATTGAGGCAATTTCAACTTGATCCACTTAAACAAGTTCTTGACAGCAGAAAATGCGGAACAGATAGAACAAACATCAACATAGATTGTCAACTAAATTTCCCACATAAGTTTAACCCATGTAAATAAACTGGCACAATGAGGATACCAAAAGAGCCTCAAAACATCTTCAACCAGCAAACACTTGATTTCCTTGCAAAGCAGAAAGATATGTTAGCCAAGGGAGATGCTAGTTTTAAAAATGCTCATTTGTAAAATTTTATGGAGTACAGTCAGTGGAAGATTATGAGAAATATCTCATAAAGCAGTGAGAGGCAGTAGAAGGAAAAGCAATCTTACAGAAAGCTTAGTGAAAGGCCAAACTAGGCCAGATCATCCTGAAGGCATTTAAAGATAAAACTGAAAGGACGACTAATAGACTAGAAATGGAAAAGATCTATCAAAATATTCTGTAACAAACTATTTTCTCCTATAGTTATGGGGCCATCACATTTGGACTCTAACAGGATTGTGCATATCGTGCTGAATGGTGAATTGGTGAAACTTGAATCATATCAACCTTGATTATAAACGAAGTCAGAAGTCAAATTAACAAGCATTTATTAAGCACCTAATATGTGCCAGATAGAAAGGAAAAAAAATAATCCTAGCCCTAAAGGTGCTCATAGTCTAATGGTAGAGATAACATGCACAAAGTTATGTACAATAATGGGACCAGAAAAGGCTTCTTTCAGAAGGTGGTATTTTAACTGAGAACTGGAGAAGTGGAAGAAGCCAGGGAAGCCGAAGAGACAGAGGAGGGAGAGAATTCTAGCCAGTGAAAATACTTGGAGTCAGGAGACGGAGGGTTTTGTTCAAGGAAGAGCAATGAGGCTTGTGTCATTGGATTGAAAAGTATATTAAGGGGAATAAGGTGTCAGAACACCAGAAACCTAGGAAGGGGTCCATTAATGAAAAGTGGTTTTGCATTTGATGCTGGATGCAACACTGGAGCTTACTGAATGGAGGGAGTGACAAAGTCAGACCTGTGCTTTGGTGAAATAATTTTGTCAGTTAAGTGGAGGACAGGCTGGTGTGGGAGATATTCAAGACAGACAACAATTAGAGTACTATTGCAATAGTCCAGATGTGCGGCGATGAAGGCTTGCACCAACGTGGTGGCACTGTTAGAGGCCGGAAGTGGTATACATGAGAGATATTCCAAAGATTGACCAAAGAGACTTGACAACAGCTTGGATATGGGAGGGGCAGGGCTGAGAGAGAGTCATACCTGTGTTTCAAACTAGGGTGACTGGGGAAGATGATGGTGCCTTAGACAGTAATATGGAAGTTAAGACAGATGGGATGGTTGGGGGAAACAATCATGAGTTCTGTTTTGGACATGTTGAATTTAGGATATCTATGGTAATGTCCAATATGCAGTTGGAGATGTAACTAGAGGTCAGAAGAGAAATCAGAACTGGATAAATAGATCTGAGAACCATCTGCATAGAGATGATAATTAAATCCATGGGACCTGAGGAAATCACCAAGCAGAATAGTATAGAGGATGAAGAAAAGGACCAGGACAAAAGGAAGTTGCAACTTATAAGTTCTTCTTGGAGAGAAGGAAACAGAAATGATGCTAAAGAAAATAATAATGGGAAAAGTAGTTATACCAGAGCAAGCATACAAAGAGGAGATCCAAGGTAGAGGTGACATAGTTCTGAGGGCATTGATTCTCAAATACAGGAAAGCGGGAGGATACCAAACACTTACTTAATTCAGACCCTTTAAAATTTTAGGCTCACATGAATTTCTAGGAACCAACTCCCAAAGGATAATATTTTCTCTAACTGCCAGTTACTACAAGAAAATGTCCTAAGATATTTATGGTATGACTCATGCCTTGGTTTCTCCCAATATGGGGGAGAGATGGATAACATGGGTAAGAGATGTCTCCAGCTCCTATACAAGGGGATCAATGAGGCAGTGTGATTATTAAGTATGGGACAGCCTCTAATCCTGAACAAAAAAATGCAGAAGATGCAAACGACTCATGAGTGCTCCTAGAAAGATATAGAAACATATAAAGCACTCCAATAGTCAATCAGCTTGCTTCCTCTAGAAAGGAACTAAATTTGGAGTTGCTTTTGGAGCAAATTTTTTGACCATCCAGTTGGCATCTTTCCCACAGAATCCAACACAAATCCCTGTGTAATAATCCAGTCCTGATTCAGGCTATTCTGGTAACTCAGGTTTGAGACGGAAATAAATGTGACACTTGTGGAACACCTGACAATTAACAAAAGGAATTTTACTTAGCCATAGCAGGGGAAGAATATCATGAAAGACATAACATTGATTCAATTAAGCACAAATTCCCAGGGCTGAGCTTGGGTCATGCTGGTCTGTCAGTCAGAAGCCTAAGGTAGGAGTCAGGAAACTCCTCGTGCCCTAGATTTTGTACTTACGGCACTAGGAAGCTACTTCGGTAGCCTAAGATTTTATCTTCTGGGACAACGACATTTCAAGAACAATTCCAATTCCTTTTAAAGAATAAAACTCAGTAGCTTAGTATTTATGGATCTGGGCCTTAGGATATTGCTCCCACCCTACTCCCTAAGACTTATAGCTACTCTGTGGTTTAGATTTCTTCTAGAAGGTAAATATATTCTGAGAGTTTCTAAGCATGCAATCCCCTTACTATTATTCTTACCATATAAGCAACTAATCATAAAAGGGAGGGGTGGGGAGAGGAGAAGAACAACGTCCATATATCTTTCTCTCCACTTCACCCTCCACCCCCATTATGTGGTTTTAATGCTTCAACTATGGTGGCCATACTGGCCATCCTCTTCCTTTCATTCTCCTGGGCCTCCATTAGCCAATCCCCAGTAGTTCTGTATGATCTCTTATCAAGGTGCTCTCTGGAGCCTATTGATGAAATCTCCCTCTTTGGCCAGTGACCTAACTTGAGAATTCTTGAACTTGAGAATGCTAGAACCAAGGCTGGCACTGCCCAAGATATGTCTCTTCTCAGGTGAGAAAGCTAACTCCTGGGATCATGCTGCCTAGAGACTTAAAAAGCTCCCTTCCTCCACATAGGAATTTAGGGTTTATGAGCACTGTCTATGCTGAGTGGACATGTACCTATCCGCATTTGCCATGTGCTTCTGTAGTAAATCTCTTTACCTTTCCTCCAGCCCCATCGTCTACTCTTTTGGGTTGTGAAGTCAGCTCTCTGGTCTCCAACTTGTGTTCAGAAAGGGAAACAAAGGTATACAGGAGACAGGAATTGGAGGTCCAAGAACTCCCTCTCAAGCTCCATGGGCAAACACTTGCTATTCAGCAAGTACATCTGCTGTACTGTCTCCTGGAAGAGGGAAGGAGAAATTCCCTGAAGACAAAATCCCTGAAGAGAGCAAGAAAAAGATTAAACTAGTGCTTCAACTCAATTTTATAGACCATATAGAGAGGTGGCTGTGTTGATAAGAGTCTGTCCCTCTGATTCTCGATCAATCATCTGGAGGTCCCTGAGTACATATACGCTTTACAGGGAAGAGCCTTCCAGATGCTTTTAAACCAAGGCTGATGCTTCATAATTTCATCAAATTGGGGGATGAATCACACTGAATAGGGACTCCCCCTAATCAACTTCTTCTCCCTCTTAAATATTTTTGTGCCCACAAATCAAAGTAGGGTGCTTTCAGCCATATTGGTTCATATCCCCAACTCTGGATAGCACTTAGGCAACTTGGGGAAACCAGCTGTCACCCTCTTTTTGTTTGCCTCCCCTAGTGGTAGACACTAACAATGTTCTAAAAACGTCCCTGACACACACTTCTCAGACTCTTATAATATTAACAGCCCTTTGTGAGACCTCTCATAGCTGAAGAGCCCAGAGATTATGCTCACTCCCCAAAACACACGTGTACCAAATTAATAAAACAATTTCATGAAATTTCTATAGGCTCAATTCTACCTTGGTGCTTGTAGAAGTCTGTCCAAACCCAAAAATAATTAAGAAAATAAACAGCTAGCATTATCAGTAAAAAGACAAAACTTTTTTATAATTGGCTTTCTTCTTTAGAGAAGTCTAGACCTACATGATCTACCGAAATGTGTAAGGCTCTCCCAAAATGATTTTGAACTTGGAGGTCAATTGGAAATCAACCTGTCACCTTCAGGTGAAAATCAATTTCTCCCCACAGATCCCTATAATACCAAGAGCAATACAAAATTAAAGAAATAGTCACCAAAGATATGTGATGCTCCCAAAAAGAGTTTGGGCATGTGGGGTGGACTGAAATCAACCCTTCAGAGCCAAGATTAGCCCCTTCACATCAGTTTCTGCACCCTTCACTAAGGAAGACTCACTCCTGCCAGAAGGCGAAGCAGAAAGTTGGGGCCAGAGGCCACCACTCGTCTCTCCTCAAAGAGGAGTACAGAGCTAGAATTATATCTACCTGCTCCCTTAAATATTATTTGTCTGGGGGACATGATCCAGTTCAATCTAACTTTGTACCCTTGTGTCATTTTGAGGGGGAAGCAGGGCTTGACCCCTTTCCCACCAAATAACATTGTAAATACCAAGAAACCCATTTATCCAATTCATAGCAAAACAGAAATCAGTGAAGGTATACATGGGAGAATATATACTAGACAATTCAGAGTGGAGTGAGATAACTTAGCTCAACTAAGAAAGTCCTAGATCTCACCCAAGGGGAAACTCTCCAAAGTTTCTAGTGCAGCAAACTGGAGACGGAGACATGATAGAGACTGCCAGCTTCTCCTGTGTCTTTCCAGAGTCTTTTCTAAGTCTTCAAAGGAGCCTGGATGAAAACTGAAGCTCTCGCCTTTTGCCAACTCCACCCTGCCTCTCACGTAGGGCAAAACCTTCCTGTCTACTGATAAGGAGAGAGAGTCCCATACCATTGGGCTTGGGGACAGGGGTTGCATATGCATATGTCTATGTTCTTTCAGAAATCCCCCACAAGGGATCTATTCAACATACTAGGAACCTTTTTTCAGGTCTCTACTACAGTGCTGCCAGGTTGCAACTCCTCAAGCGTCATAGGGTCCCAGCCAGTTTGTGGTCTGGGGGATGGGGCGTCTCTATTCCTACAGTTCTTGGGTTTACCTGACTGATGGTCACAGCCAGTTAGCAGTTGGTATTGGTAGTGGCAGACTTGCTCCATAGGGGTCGCTCCCTCCAGGAGGCCAAGCTGGAAAAAAGCTTGGGGGGGGGAGACTGCTACTCCTGGGGAGCTTGATCTAAGCTCTGCCTGTTCTTCAAGGTGGACTTTGTACTAGATCTCCTCCATGATGGCTGCATATACTTCTGCTTGTTTTATGCTTTACTTGACATTAATAATCAGGTCACCAAGCAAAATGTCTCCCTTATGGAATTCTGTAGGATTTTAAAACATGCCTGGAAATCACTTTGTTGAAGAGCTTTCAAAGAGGCATTTTGATTTATTGAATCAATTCCTTTTTTAAAAAGTCAATAAACAATAAGAACAAGTGGGATCTTCTATTCCTGAACCCTTTAGTCAATTGTATAACTGTAAAAATGTGATCTATTAGAGAATATTTGCAGGATCTTCTTCATGGCATTTATGTATCTTCTTAAAAGATAACAATATGTATATAGATTATTCTTATAAAGATTTTCTAAAGATAGGAACTTAGGCACATGGGTCAGTAATTATTGGTATTTTCTTGGTTGGCTTTTTGTCTAATGGTAGCTGAGTGGTTTTTGCATTTGATCTCGTGAGTGCACATATAAGAACTAGAGATCTCTTTTACCACATTTGGAGAAACAGACTTGAAGCATGAGTATATTGGGAGATTGTCTTTTTTTTTCTTGTGACTTTTAAAAATGTTTATTTTTGCAAGCATTTATTATCTTTCCCTCTCAATATTCTCCCAGACACCTCCCCCCCACATTGACCAATGAAAAAGAAAAAGAAAATTCTGTTAACACATTACACATACAGCAAAACAAATTCCCACCCATGCCAGGTCCAAAAAGGTATGTCTTTTTCTGTATTTTAAGTTCATCAGTTTCCCAGCAGGAGGCATATGTCATGTTTCAGCATCAGTCCTCTGGACTAGTGGTTTATCATTGATCAGAGTTCTAAAGACTTTCACAGTCATTTGCCTTTATAATATTATATATAAATATATATACATATATATTTATATATATAAACTTTTTTCCTAGTTCTGCTCACTTCCCTCTGCATCAGGTTATAAAAGTCCTTCCCATTTCCTCTGAAACTATTTCATCACTACTTTTGCACAATTATATTCCATGCCATTCACATATCATCCTTTGTTTAGCCATTCCCCAATAGGTGGGCACCCCTTAATTTCCGGTTTGGGGCTACTACAAAAAGAGCTGCTACAAATATTTTTGTACATGTAGGTCTTTTTCTTCTTTCTTGGATTTTCTTTTTTGAGTAGAAGTCTAGTAGTAGTATCACTGGGGCAAAGAGAATGCACTCTTTAAGTAACTTCTTGGGCCAAAGTTCCAAATTGCTTTCAAAGATGATGGTGCCAATTCACAGCACCACCAAAAATACATCAGTGTGCCCATTTTCTCGGAACTCCTCCAATATTTTTCATTTTCCTCTTTTATCATCTTTGCCGATCTGGTAGGTGTGAGGTACCCTCAGAATTACTTCAATTTGCATTTCTCTAATCACTAATACTGATTTGGACCATACAGTTGTTAGTAGTTTAGATTTCTTCAGCTAAAGACTGCCTGTTGATATTTTTTAACCATTTATTGTTTGGGGAATGGTTCTTAGTCCTATAAATCTGAATCAGTGTCTGATTCATCTTTAATATGAGACCTTTATCAGAGAAACTTACGAAGATCTTTCCTACTTCCCCGTTTCCCTTCTATAGTAGGAGATTTTCCAGGATTAATTCCATGAAGAGGTAACAAGCCAAAGAGATAAAATTATATTTTAGTGGTCAGCCCCCATGATTAGACCCAGGGGCTTATATTTTTGTCATACGAGGCATTAGGAAACCATTAAAAGATTTTGAGTAGGGAAGTGACATAGACAAACTTATTTTAGAAATATTGTCTTGGCAGCTTTGTGAATGATTGATGGGAAAGACCAGAAGACAGGAGACCAACTAAAAGGCTTTTTAGAATAGGAAGGAGGTGATTGGAACCTTAATTTGAAAAATTTGGATGGGGATAGCCAAGTGGCAATTGATGTCACCAGTTCAAGGAAGAAATTAGGTGGGATATATTGATTTGGGTCATTTGAATAGATAACTTTTTTTTAAAAAAATCTGCTAAGTGACACAGTAGATAGAGTGCTTGGCCTGGAGTTAGGAAGATTCATCTTCCTGAGTTCAAATCTGGCCTCAGACACTTACTAACTTCATGATTCTGGGCAAGTCACTTAACCCTGTTTGCCTCAGTATCTTATCTGTAAAATGAGCTAGAGAAGGAAAACCACTCTAGTATCTTTGCCAGGAAAACCCCAAGTGGGGTCACAGAGTCAGCAAAGGGTTAGATAATAAATGTATATATAATTTTAAAGACCCAGAGGATTTGGGGGATCTTGGGCCAGAAATTATATGGAAAGGGCAAGAAGAGGAAAAAGAGAGGAAGAGGAGGATCATGAAGTTTTAGAATTAGACAGTACCTCCTCTAATCCAACACCCCTTCCTCTATGTTATAGATGAAGATACTGGCATCCTAGAAAGTGAATTGTCCAAGGTCACCCAGTAAGCTGAGGGGGTTTCAGACCTAGGTCTTCTGACTATAAGATAATCATCCTTTCTTTACCTTTTCTTTACATTGCTATGGTGGTAGAGTTAGATAAGAAGAGTATTGCTAATGCTTTCTGTCCTTCTCTCCCATAGCAGAAGCTTGAATATTGCCAGAGTTGCCATGTCAGAAGGAGAGAGCAAGGACAGTGTGGGCAGTGAGTGTCCTGTGTGCTATGAGAAGTTTCGGGACCTAGAAGGAGCCAGCCGGACGCTGAGCTGTGGCCATGTCTTCTGCCATGACTGCCTTGTTAAGTACCTGCTTTCATGCAAAGTGGATGGGCAGATCCAAAGGACCATCATCTGTCCTATCTGCCGCTATGTCACCTTCCTCAGTAAAAAGAGTTCTCGCTGGCCCTCTTTGTCATCATCAGAGAAGAGTCCCCAGACCTTGGCAGTCCCCGTGGGCCTGGATAACCTGCCCTCTCTGGATGCCTTGGGACATACAAACTCTGTAACTATTCCACATCCTCTCTGGGTTCCTTCTCAGGGTACAAGGGTACTCACCCAAAGCCCTTCATTTCCCAGGGACCTGCTGCCCAGCCTAGTCCGAGAGCCCCAGATCTTTATCATCAGTCGACATGGGATGCCACTAGGGGAGGAGGACAGTGTCCTTCCCAGGCAGAGTCTAGCTAACCTCTCAGAAGCAACCCCAGCACGAAGGTCTTTCTGCTCACGTTGCTGCCGTTCTAGAGTAATGTTGCTGCTAACTCTCATTACAATAGTGGCTATAGTAGCCACTATCCTGCCCTGGGTCCTGCTGGTGAGGAAAGAGGCATGATTTTGTCTGGTGATGCATCTGTATAACGTCCCATTAAAGAGCAATCCTAGAAGCTGAGAAACTTCTGAGCCAGATAAGAACACAGAGAGCTCAGCCTCACATGATCATGGACATATTCAGCATTTGAAGAGAAAAGACAGAAGTCTTGAAGCTAAACATGATGCTGGTTCCATCTAACCAAGCCACTCAGAGTTCTCAGGCAGGATTAAATGACTTAGGAGAGGATGGAGGAAGTCTTAGTATAATTCTGCTATAGGATTGGGAAAAGTGGTGGTTTTTTTCCTACCAGCCAGCCCAGGAGGGAGTCAGGGCAAGGGAAGTGAAGGGCAAGACAAAGTACATCTTCTTGCCTCAAAGTCCAGTTTGGAGATGGAGATTCTGGAGGCTGGAAGTGGGACTTGAAGGATTGCTCCTGAAGGAGTAGTATGTTGGAGGGAGTAGTAACCCCAGCTGCCTACTGGGAAGCATGTACTTGAGCCAAAGTCAGCTAATAATATCCCTTTTCCCTCAAGTCCCACTTCAGAGCAATGCTCAAAAAGAGCCCAAGGAACAGAGGAAACCTAATTCACAGACAGCCCCAGTACTTGGGTCTCTGATAACCTTCACTTCTACCATGAGGCCCCAAAGAAGGAATGGTACTTAGGGAGACATCTTAGTAAGCCAGAACCACTCTTTCCTCCAATAAAGGAGGGGTCTCTGGAAAAGCCCTTTCCTTCCTTTCCTTTTCAGGCAGAACAGAGCCCAGGGAAAAGCAGAGAGTGTGAAGGCTGCTTCTCCTCTCTTCTTGTAGTTATCCTGAGCCCTTCTCTTTCCCTTCAGGAAAGGCTCTATTGCTCACTGATCTTGCATGAGGCCACAGAAAAGACTCACTGATGCAAAGGAAGTTCTGTCTTGCAAAAAAAGGCTTCAGCTAGAGGGGAATGGGCCACAGTTAGAGGACCCAGAGAGGTTTTCCCCAAATCTACCCAGATAATCATCCCATACTTTCTAGAGCTGGTTGAGGTTGCTATTATACGAGATGAGAGGCTGAAGAAGATACATACAGCTGGTAGACCTCCAAAAAACGAAGGCACTGGTCCAAGGATTTTAACACTGTCTGTGGTAGATGCAGGAACTGAGGTCTCAGCACAATGTTCTGCTGACTACAAGCTAATAAATAAATAATGATAATTATTATTACCATGTATATAATGCTTTAAAGTTTATAAAGTGATTTATAAATAATAGCTTGTTTGATTCTCACAACGATCTGGTAAGTTATCTTTCCCATTTTACACAGAACATTTGTGGACTGTGTTACAAAGGATGGGGCAGTCCATGTTTAGCGTGGACGTCTAGATGAGTCTAGAATGCCTCATTCCATATTTCAGGGGGCCTAGCGTTACATCTTTGTGGGAAACAGGAGGATAGCCATGACTGGACTATCATTCCTTCCCTCCTGTCTTCAAAAAGAGTGTTGGGCTTGGAATTATATCTATTTATATCACCAGCTATTTATAATCTAGGGGTATAATTCTTTTGGGGGACTGATGATAAAAGCCACATTCTCTAATTGATGAAGGGCAGGGGGAGAGAAGTAAATTCCACCCCTGACTTGGAAGGTTACGATTGGCTTAATCTTAGCCATGTTGACTTCCCTGTCACGAAACTCTTATGACTAATATTTACATAGCATTATAAGATCTGTAAAGCAATTTACATCTATCCTCTCATTTAAACCTCACAACAACCCTGTGAAATAGGTGCTATTGTTATCCCCATCTTACAGATGAAAAAACTGATGCTAACAGAAGGTAAGTGACTTGCCCTGGATCACACAGCCTGAGGCAAGATTTGAGCTTGTGTCTTCCTGATTTCAAGCCCAGCACTCTACGCCACCTAACTTATCAAAAGACAATCATAGAGGATAAGCAAGAATATTTATCAAAGCAAGCGGCGGAACAGTAATCAGAGAAGTCATCCTGGCTAGCTTGTTGTTCAATCATGTCAACTCCTCATGAGCCTATTTGGGGTTTTCTTGGCAAAGATACTGGAGAGGTTTGCCATTTCCTTATTTTATAGATGAGGGACTACAAAGTTAAGTGATTTGCCAAGGATCATACAGCTGATAAGTGTCTGAGTTCACATTTGAACTCAGGTCTTCCTGACTCCAAGACCAGTGCTCAATCTACTACACCACCTAGCTGCCCTCTGACTAGTTTAGGTGATAGAATACACAAGATAAAAGGGGCCTCTGTGAACCTGGAATGAGATGAAACCTCAGATCAACCTGGGAGAGAATGATCTCACCCAAGAAGTCCACTCTTAGAAGTCCTAGAGGTGCAGCTGCTGGGAATCAAAGTACATGTTGGGATATCAGCTCCTCTTTCACCATTCAAAGCCTTACCTCCTTTATCTGCCCCACTTCCTTCATTCTCTCCACTTCTCCCTTCTCTTAGAGGTCCCTCAGAGAAGGCTAATCTTAACCATGTTAACCCTCTTATAATTAATAATAGCTACATTTATAAAGCATTCTAAGATATGTATAGCAACTTACATCTGTTCTCTCATTTAAAACTCATGACAACTCTGTCAAATAGCTGCCAAGACCACCTAGGGGTGGGGAAAATGAGGAAACTGGCTGGGAAAGATCTTTTCTTGTCTTGTTCTGGGCAACAGTTGGCCTATTGAGCTGAACTGGTCAGGGAACATCTGAGAGTTAGAGAAAAGGATCATATACATAGGCGCTGCCTTTGGTGGGATAGAAAACCCTTTGACTGAACCAAGAGAGCTCTCTGACTAAGCATACATGCTTAGTATTACAAGCATATATAGCATTTAAAAGGGCCTTGGCTCCTCATATTTTCTATTATCAAACTCTAATTATACCTTCTATACATAGTCCTAAAGAGATCCTGATTCACTTCTCCCTCATCTAAATGTCTGGCACTGAATTTCTGCCCCATGGTGGGAGAGTACTTTGCTGATCCAAGATTTCTCAGCAGCTCAGGAGGTGAGTAAAATAAAAGAATGTGATCAGACAAGGGAATTTCAGGGTTTATAAATGAAGTAGTGCATTTGTGGATAATGGCAAGACCAAGATTATGATAGAATTGCATTAAAACTATTTTAGCAGTAGAAGAACCCCTAGAAAAAAATCTGGGAACTTGCCACCAAGGGGTGGGATCTGTTTAATATAGGATGGTCTGGTTTTCCTTTTAAGGGGTTGGGGAAGTTGTTTTCAGGTTTGGTTTCCTCGCTACCCTAAAGTTTTGGGGAATTGGTGTTGGAGGGTTTAGCAACACTTCCATTGCCCTTTCTGACATGGCGTGACCAGTTTCTGTGGTGAATGTAGAGGCATAGATGTGTAGCTGCTTTATCTGAATAGATGACCTTTTAATCCTCTGTCATCAGTAAAGTTGTTTTTATTACATTTGATGGCCCATCAGTGCCTCATTGCATTCTAATCCTGACCCGAATCATTGGACTGGCATGAGTTAGGCCTGGTCCAGGAGGGTTCCTAAAAAGAAAACCACATCAGGCATATTCAGGAAATAGGTTTAAGGCATAGTTGACTCTTCCTCTCCCCATCAAAGTAGTTAAACCTTGCATCCTGTTTATTATACATCCTTATTATAGGGAGGGCTCAGTTTCTGGCTTACCTAGGGTTTAAGTAAACACCAATTTGGGTGAAGATTATTTTTTTAACTTTAAGAGGCCAATTTATAAGCCTCAATAAACATCTCTTTACTGGTGGAGCTACTACAATTTTAGCAAGACCCAACCAGGCCTTTTTTCCAGGATCTCTAAAGCAATTGGAAACCAAAGGTGGAAACTTGTACATCTTAACCAAGAGCACTACTGATAAATTCAAAGGGAATCCAGCTCTAGTAGTGGTGTTAGTAGGATCTAGGTGAGTTACATATGGCGGCTTTTTATCAAAGTTCCCAGACTCAGAAACAGCCCAGAAACTGGTTGGGCTGGTGCTGTCTCTAATGAATGGTTGGGTCATTGGGAGGAGAAAGGGAGGGGAAGTATAGGCTCAAGGAGTTAATTTATTCACACAATTCTCTTCATAGTTTTCTTCTTACTCAGCCCAAGTTTTCTCTACACATTGCCTTCCCTTCTCTTCCCTTTCCTTCTCTTTTCTTTTTTCCTCTCTTCTTCCCTTCCCTTCTCTTTCCTTCTCTCTTCCTCCCTTCCTTTCCTTTCTTTTTACTTCCCTTTCCTTTCCTTCTCTTCTCCCACTCCAAACTTCCTCAGTCTCTCCCTCAGTGGAGGCAGCTAGGTGGCTCAGTGGATAGAACACTGGGCCTGAAGTCAGGAAGACCTGAGTTAAAATCTGGCCTCAGACATTTACTAGCTTTGTGACCCTGGGCAAGTCACTTGATCTCTATGAGTTCACAAAGAGATGGATAACTGAACAACAACCATGTTTCTTTTCCCTTCTATTTCTTCTCTCTAGTTTTCATGACACTCTCTCCTGGTTCTCTTCTTACCTATCTGATCATTCTTTCCCAGTCTCCTTTGCAGTATCTTCATCCAGGTCATACCTACTAGCTGTGGGTGTTATACAAGTCTCTGTCTGGTCTCCTTTTCTTCTCCCTCTACACATTTCATTTGGTTATCACATCAGCTTCTACGGATTCAGTGATGATTCTCAAATCTACCTCTCTGCTGACCTCCAGTCCAACAACTCCAAATGCCTATTGGGCATCTTGAACTAGATGTTCATATTCAAAACTGGACTCATTATTTCTGCCTCCAAACCCTCCCTTTAAACAGAGACAACACTTTGCTGATAAAAGTCCATGTAGTCAAAGGTAGGGTTTTCTAGTAGCGATGTACGGCTTTGAGAGTCAGACTATAAGGAAAGCTGAACCCCACAGAATCACACTGTCAAATTGTGGTGCTGGAGAAGACTTTCAAGAGTCTCTTGGGCAGCAAGTAAGTCAATACTTAAAGAAATTAATTCAGGCTATTCACTGGAAGGTGAAATACTGAAGGTGAAGCTTAAATATTTTGGCCATATAATATGAAGACGGGACTCACTGGAAAAACCCTGATGCTGTGAAAGATTGAAGGCAAAAGGAAAAGGAGACAGAGGAGGGTAAGATGCATGGATGAGAGCATGGAAACAGCAAACATAAACTTGGACAGCTATGGTCCATGGGGTCCCAAAGAGTTGGACACAGCTGAACGACTTAACAACAGCAAAGCCCTCCCTTCCTCTTAACTTCATTATTATTGTTGAGGGCAACACTATCCTTCCAGTCACCCGGGCTTGAAATCTAGGTGTCATCCTTGACCACGCAATCTCTCTTAACCCCCACCATATCCAATCTGTTATCAAGGCTTTTCACTTTTACCTCTGTAACATCTCTCACACACATTCTCTTCTCTTTTCTGACACTGACATCACCCTGGTGCAGGCCCTCAATCACCTCACAACTAGGCTACTACGACAGTGTGACTGGTTGTCCTCCCATGCGTCTCTTTCTGTACCAGTACATCCTCCACTCAACTGTCAGAGCAGTCTTCCTAAAAAAAGCCCTTCCTCATTTGAGCAACTCCAGCAGCTCCCTATCACCTCTCAGAACAAATATAAAATCTGGTTTGGTGTCCAAAGCCCTTCATAACTGCCCCCACCCCCAACGTTCCATTATCTTACATCTCCCCTGACTCCTCCTCCTCCCCTCTCCCACCAAATACTCAGCGATTCAGTGACACCAACTTCCTTGGTGTTTCTCAAATAAGACACTCCATCTCCTAACTCTGAACATTTTCAGTATCTGAAATACTCTCCATCCCCATCTATGCCTCCTGACTTCCCTGGATTCATTCAAGTTGTGGCTAAAATCCCATCTTCTACAGGAAGCCTTTCTTGCTCCACCTGAATTCTAGTGCCTTCCTTCTGTTGATCATTTCCAATTTATCCTATATATACAGCTTGTTCGTACATAGTGGTTTACATGTTATTTCCCGCCCCACCCCCGCCCTACCCCTCTCACCCATTAGACTCTTGAGCTGCTTGAGAGCAAGAACTGTCTTTTACCTTTCTTTGTATTCCCAGCAGGTAGTACAGTCCCTGGCTTGATAAATGTTGACTGACTGACTGTCTGACTGACCTACACTACTACGGGATTGGCCTGAGTCAGGCTCGGCTCATCACACCCTGCCAAACGTTTAGTAAGAGCGTGTGCAATCTCAGCTAAGACTCTGCCATATATTCCCATTGACCCGAGCTACAGATACTCTGTCCTCATAGTCTCTTCAGATTCCGAGGAACTTTCCATCATTTGACCTTGGCACGTTTCAGCTTTGGCTTACATTTTTCCCCCAAAGGAATGTCAAAGTTTATTTTTGTTTTTAAAATAAATGTTTATCTTCCAGTGGAAGGCTGAAGCTTTGCACTGTGAAGCAATGAGTTTAAGTGTTTTATTCTCTCTCACAACCTGGAAGTCTTACATTTATAGGGTTGTTTGTTGCCCTAGGTGGTGACAGGCCCTATTAACATTGTCGAACTGCCAACCTGCATTTTCTTTGTGGTTTCAGAGGATGAGCTCCTGGATGAGATGAGGTGAAACTGGTTTGCTTGGTCTGGGTCATGTCTTGTGCTTAAATACAAAGCAGAACAGTAGTAGAGAAATAGATGAGGAAGTAAGAGTCTTAGTGCAGCTAAATTCCTCTAGGTTTTTTTGGTCATCTTTCCTTTAGGTTATTACTCTGAACTCTACTCCTGTTGTCCTCTGTATTTTAAACAGTGATCACATACTGGAGCATTTCTAGAATCTTGGGTGCCTGTAGACAGGGAAGAGAAAGACGGGACAGATGGGACTACTAATCATGACAGGAATCTGCTTTGTCTAACTCCCTTTTTCTCTCCTCTTCCCTTGACTTTTCTTCCCTCTCTCCTTTCTAAGACCCCTCTCCCCTGTCCTGCATGAACACATTTTATTTCATGCATTTAAAAACATTATTAAGAAGGCATCTATAAGCTTTACCAAACTGCCAAAAGGGTTCAGTGTACACACACACACACACACACACACACTCACACACACACATATAGAGTTAAGAAATTCTCTTACTACAGAGAGAAAAAGAAAACAAAATTAGAAGACTCTGGGACCTGAATGTGCCCCTTTCAGACATAGACAAATCCAGCAAGAAATTTTTTAAGAAAGAAATTAAGGATCTGGATAGAATTTTAGAAAATGTATATATAGATTTCTGATAATTACTAAATAATAATATAAAGGAACATACATATTGCTTTGTATGACACCTTGCCTTTGAAACAGAAGAATTTGAAAGATCTTGACTCTAAAGCTCATCCCTTCCAAAAAAAAAAAAAGAATCATGAGAAAAAGTAAGGCGAGAGCAAAGCATAAAGAAGAAGGGATTTGAAAGCTAAGCACAGAAATGAATAGTTGAGTGTTAAGCCATGAGAACTTATCAGAAGATCCAGCGGAAGTGGCCAAGCTTCAGGGTGGTTAGAATGAGTGTAAGAGATTCTAGCAAAGCCAGATTCTCTGCCCCCTCCAATCAAGTGAGTTGGACAAACTTATTAGTTCTTTATCTATTGCTTTTGATTTAGATCTCATTTACCTATTACAAAACCTGACTGGCTCACAGAAATGCTCAGGTGTGTGTACGTGTGTCTGTTACTCTCTCTCTCTCTTTCCCTCTCTTTCTTTCCCTCTCTCCCTCTCTCCTTTCTTCTCCCTCTCTCCATGTCTCTGTCAGTCTCTGTTTCTGTTGGCCTCTATCTCTCTGTCTCTGTCTTTGTCTGTCTGGTCTCAGACTCTTACTAAGCTGTGTGAGCCTGGGCAAGTCACTTAACCCCATATCCCTCAGTTTTGTCATCTGTAAAATGAACTAGAGAAGGAAATTATCCATACTCTAGTATCTTTGCCAAGAAAATCCCAAATAAGGTCAAAAACAGTCATATGCAACTGAACAGCAACAAAAGAAATTGTCTGATTTTTTTTAATCTGTGTAATTTCTCTGCTTTGTTTGATTATCAGGTTGGATATAGTAATTCATTTGCTATTTGCTATATGTGGAGCTAGAATTTGATAGGAAAGGAGTCAAGCTTTTTGAAATATAGGTTGGAGCCCACCTTCCTTGTTAAAGGTACAGAGATCAGGAGATCAGCTTAAACCTAAAAATTATTTCCTCTAGACAAGTAATATTTAGAAGGGTGAATAGATATAATTCTAGCCTGGTATCCCCTCTCTTAGGAGAGCAGAATGGCTAGCCTTGGCATCCCATTTGCCTGCTCTCTGCTTAGTAGGAACCAGTCTCTCTTTTGGGGGGGGGCAGGGCAATTGGAGTTAAGTGAGTTGCCCAAGGTCACACAGCTAGTACATGTGTTAAGTGTCTGATCAGTCTCTCTTCAAAGTGGTGAGGGGAGAAGTATGTGCAAAGACTCTAGAGAATCACACCTCCCCATGAGTCACATCAAGAGAGACCCACATGAAGACATATAAACTACGTGAGCAACACTCCCTATTCCCCTATAAGATCTAAAAATACAGAGATTATTTTTTTAAAGAATATTCTTTATTCTAGAGAGATAAAAGGTTTCATCAGCAGGATCAGATGTAGGAACTTTGTGCTATTAGGACAAAGTGGGAAAATGTATATATGAGTTTGAGATGCGGCTGTTCCTAAGTGATAGCAGCAGGCTGAGACTGAACAAAGCCGTGGGTAAGTATGCTTGTGGTTGCAAATCCCTGCTCTTGGAAAGCTGGATTTGAAAGAAAGCCACTCCCTCGAGCTGCTCTTTCTTGAAGCAGGAGGAAGCTGAAAGAAAGCCATGCCTGCAAAAGAGAGAGGGAACCCCTTGGCTGCTCAACTTGCCTTGTTCACTAGCACCACCTGCTGCCTGAACGCTTTCATAAAAATCGTGCTTAGGGCATCCAAAAAACCATAAACATTCAGAAAAGCGGAGATATTAAACGTATCCTTTAAAACTGATATAAAAATTATATACAATTATCATCGTGAGGAATTTAAGGAAGGGATTCAGACTTAAATGTAGCCTAAAAAATGTAATCCTAAAGAATACGTGAAACAAGCAAACAAAAAAAACATGGAAACGATAGATAATTCAGCCAAAGAAAGTAACAATTAGACAACATACCAAAATTTGTAGGATGCAGCCAAAGCAATCCTTAAGGAAATTTTTTAGTTTTATTGATGCATTTTGTCTTTTATATTACCATAGTTTCTCACAGTATCCCCTTTTTCTCCCTGCCCCCTTCCATATAACAAATTGTATTTTTAAAGATGAAAAAAGAGGAATCAGCATAACTAATCAATACATCAAAAAAGTTTGAAAATATGAATATGTGTGAATATGTGTGAAAATATGTGTAATGTGCAATACTTGTGGACTTACCACCTTTGCAAATGGCTTAGATGGGAGAGTTTCTCCATATCTCTTCTTTTGAACCATTCTTTATAATTTTGCAGAATTCAATTTTGATTTTTGTGTGTGTTTTTTTCTGTTTACATTGTTGTGTTCATTGTGCATATTATTTTCTTGGCTCTTCTTAATTCACTCAGAATCAATTCATGTAGATCTTTCCAAGCCTCTCTGTATTCATCATAGTTATCATTTCTTATAGCACAATAATATTCCATTCCATTCATATGCCACAATTTGTTCAGCCCTTTTCCAACTTGTGGGCCTCTACTTTGTTTCCACTTATTTGTTATCATAAAAAGTTCAGCTACAAATATTTTGGTGTATATGGGGACTTTCTTCTACTACCTATTTTATTAACCAAAATCAGATGGTGTTGATAACCGCTGCATTATGCTACAGTTTGAAATTTGGAAGGGCACTTTGTCCATATCTTTTTCATCATTTCCAATGATCATGTCCCAATGATTTCATCATTTTCCAAGCCTTTTTT
>CM053627.1:204257746-204289084 GCA_028646595.1 Phalanger gymnotis
GTTTTTCATGGTTTTCTCACATCCCTCTCATTTTTCTTCCCAATTTTTCCTCTACTTCTCTTACTTGCTTTTCCAAATCCTTTTTGAGCTCTTCCATGTCCTGAGACCAGTTCATGTTTTTCTTGGAGGCTTTTGATATAGTTTCTTTGACTTTGTTGACTTCTTCAGGCTGTATATTTTGGTCTTGTCACCAAAGAAAGATGCCAAAGTCTGAGACTGAATCTGATAGTGTTTTCTCTGCCTGGCCATGTTCCCAGCCAACTTACTTGACCCTTGAGTTTTTTGTTGGGTAAAACTGCTTGTAGAGTAAAGAATACTTTGTTCCAAGCTTGAGGGGATGTGCTGTTGTTTTCAGAGCTATTTCTATAAAGCCAGCTGTGCCATACCAGCACTCCTCCTTCTCCAAGAACCGCCAGCCAGGACCTGACTGGGATCTTAAGCAGGCTCTGCACTCCTGCTCTGATCCACCACTTAATTCCTCCTACCAGGTGGGCCTGGGGCCAGAAGCAACTGCAGTTGTAGTTCTGTAGCTGCACCACCCCCGCTGACCCCGGGGTGGTGGCCAAACCTCGAACTCCTTCCACTCTGTCCACCGCAGCTTTTCCCACTAACCTTCTCTGTTGTCTTTGGTGTTTGTGGGTTGAGAGGTCTAGTAAGTGCCACAGTTCACTGATTCCAGGTGCGAGGGCCCACTGCGCCTGGCTCCTGGTCTGGTTGGTCCTGTTGCCACCAACACTGGGCTCCGCTCTCCTCCGCCCCCAGCTCCGAGCGTGATAGACCTCATCCAGCAACCATTCAGGCTGTCCTGGGCTGGATCCCTGCTTCGTTCTGCTATTTTGTGGGTTCTGCAGTTCTAGAATTTGTTCAGAGCCATTTTTATAGGTTTTTGGAGGGACATGGTGGAGTTCTTACGCAAGTCCCTGCTTGGCCATCTTGGCTCTGCCCCAAAAATGAATTAATATTAATACCAAACATCTATGTATCAAATAGCATAGCACCAAAATTCTTAAAAGTTAAAGAACTTTTAGGGAGAAATAGACAGTAAAACTGTAATTAGTGGAGGACCTCAATTTATCCCCTCTAGAATCTAGATACATCTAACCAAAAAGTAAAAAAATAAATTAAGGACCTGAATAGAATTTTTGAAAAATTAGATATGCCAGACCTCCAGATAATGTTAAGCGTGCATGGTATCCTCACAAAAAATTGTCCATGTATTAAGGCATAAAAACTTCACAAGCAAATGCAGAAAAGCAGAAATATTAAATGCATCTTTTTTGGACCTTAATGAAATAAAAATAATAAATTAAATTAAAATAATCAATGAAGGTCCTTTGAAGCAAAGATCAGAAATTACTTGGGAATTAAGTGAAAATCCTAAAAAAAAAGGGTGGTCAAAGAACAAATCATAGAATCGTTCAACAGTTTCATCAAAGATTATGACAATAAGACAACACACCAAAATGTGTGGGATTTAGCCAAAGCAGTATTTAATACAGATATCTCATTTCCCACCTGGCTACTTTCCTGGACTTCATGATCTCCAGAAATTTGTCATTTTGCAAGATGAAACCCAGTTTGAAACTCACACCTCCTCAGATCATTTCCTACCCCAGCTTCATGACTGCATCATGCCTTATACTGGGCAGAGGAGAGTGTCTTATGCATTTCTTTGTATCTTCATTGTCTAGCACACTGCCTGGCACGTTGTAGTAGGAAGGCTGAATTTATAATCTCAAATATAATCATGTATATGTTTGAATGGTTCGAAATCACAAGGTATGAGGGATTTTCTAAGTAGAAAGCAACAAAACATTTATTTAGGCCCTATAGCAGCAGATCCACAAACCAGCCTCCCCATTCCAACATCTTGACAAAAAGACTCCAGGCCCAGTAAGCCCGCCTCACAAGAGTAACCAGGAGGCCACAGAAAAACAAGATAGTATTTAGCCAAATCATATTTACTGGCCTCAAGTCCTTGCTCACACTCCTGGGTCTACACATGGGTCGGCTCTGCTTCTGCAGCTCCTGCTTTGGCTTCAGCTGTAGTTGTCTCTTAGCTCCCCTCTCCTTGCAGCCGAGTCTCTGGGTTCTCAAGCCCCGCCTCAACGACCAGACACCATTGGTTCCTGAGTTGGCCCCTCTTAAGTCATCAATCTACACCCACACAGGTTTTCACACCTGATAGGGCTTTGGGCCTGGGGCTTAGCACTTAACAGCTGAAAGTACTTTCACTCAAAGTAAACAAAAGCCAAACTCCTCAAGTGCTAAGGAGCCCATTTTGCCTTACTGACACACACATATTAGATGATTAATAAATGTTTACTGACTCTATGTTTACTGACTCTGATTCTGATGCCTAATCACTTTTATCAATAAAAGAGAGAAAGAAAAGATTAACAAAAAAAAACCTAGAAAACTAACAAATTAAAAATCCCTAATTAAACACCAAAATAGAACTACTGAAAATCAAAGAAGAGATTAACAAAATTGAAAACCAAAATTAATTAATAAATGAAAGTAGGTGCTGTTTAAAAAAAATTTTAAACACACAAACCATTAACTTGATTTTAAGAAAAAAGAAGTAAACCAATTTCCAGCTTCAAATATTAAAAAGGTAAATTCACAGCAAATGAAGAAAAAATAAGATATTATTAGAAACTATTTTGCTCAATTATATGCTAGTAAAACTAAAATGCAAATGAAATGGATGAATATTTACAAAATACAAATTATTTTCTAACAAAACAGGAAATAGAACACTTAACTCTATCTTAGAAAAAGACATTGAACTAGCTATACGAGCTCCCAATGAAGAAAACCCAGAACCAGATGATTTACAAGTGAATTCTATCAAACATGTAAAGAACAAGTAATTCTACACTACATAAACTAGTTAAAAATTGGGGGAAAAAATAGTGATACAGTATTTCTTGCTTTGACCCCTGACTCAAATATGATTCCTGGCTGGGTTAGCTACCTCGTGGATTTTTGTCTTTAGCTTGGGGGCACCTGATTTACTGATCCAGACTTTTCTAGCTTTCTGGAGTACACTCCTACCTTCCTCCATCCCTCCCTCAGGGAAGGCCCAGATGCTTGGATTGAATTAATCAATCAATCAAAGCAAAACTAGGTGTGAATAAATCATTAAAGGCTGCAAGGCCACCTGGTGGATAGTGTGCTAGAATTGGAGTTAGGAATATCTGAGTTTTGAATCTTGCTACAGATGCTTACTACCCATGTGAACTTGGACAAATCACTTAACCTCTATTAGTTTCAGTTTCTTCATCTGCAAATCATTTTGCAAATCTTAAAGTGCTACATATATATAATGATGATGATCATCATCATCATATTTAAGTGGATTATAGGGCTTTGGTCAGTGGGGTGAAAACATTTGTGACTAGCTGAAAGAATTAGACATGCCTCTGGGCTTTTATATAAAAATTGAAGTCAGTGGTGAGCTTAGTCAAGAAGTGAACCAGGAAGCAGGAGGTAAAACTTGCTATTTCTCATAATTAAAGTGTGTGAGAAAAATATAGAAGCATAGATAAAGAGGTAGGAAAAGCATAAACCTTACTCTTATCTGAAACAGACAAAAGAGGATTTAACACAAAGTTTGGTGTGGAAATATATCAAACTCAATAGGGAAATAAGTAGGTATGCAACAATAGCAAGGAAAATAAATTTCTAGATCATGAAGGGGGAAATTAAAAGAATAAAGTGTAATAGTTGGCTCAAAAGTCTATTTGCATAAAGAAACAAAAAACATAAATAACTAGAATCCAAGCCAGGCGTCCATCAATGGAGAAATGGGTTAACAAACTGTGGTATTTGAAGGCAATGGAATATTATTGTACCATAAGAAATGTAAATCTGGAAAGATAAATTGGGGACAAATTGTACAGGTCTTTATTTTATTTATTTATGTGTGTGTGTGTGTGTATATATACATATATACGTATATATATGTATATATATATATATTCTATTTTTTTAACATTCTTTTGAAAATCTTAAATCCCAAATTCTCTCCCTTCCTCTAGCCCCTCTGATACCCATTAAGAAGGCAAGCATTATGATACTGGTTACACATGCGAAGTCCTGCAAAACATACTTCTCTATTAGCCATGTGGCAAAAAAAAAAGCAAGAAAAATAAAGTGAAAAACAATATGCATTCCAACTTCACTGAGAGTTCAACTCTCTCTCTCTCCCTCTCTGGAAGTGGATAGCATTTTGCATCATGAGTTTTTTGGAATTATCATGGATCATTGTATCAATCAGAGCTAATTTGTGAAGCTAAGTCTTTCACAGTTGATACCTTTATAATACAGCTGTTACTGTTTATAAGTTCCTCTGGTTCTGCTCACTTCACTTTGTATCTGTTCATATAAGTCTTTGCAGGTTTTCTAAAATAATTTCTTATCATTTCTTATAGCATAAAAGTCTACCATCACAATTGTATACCACCACTTGTTCAGCCAGTCCCCAACTGATGGGCATCCCCTCCATATCCGTATCTTTGCCACCATAAAAAGAGCTGCTATAATTTTTTTTGTACATGTATATCTTTTCCCTTTTGCTTTGATCTCTTTGCGAAACAGACCCAATAATGATATTGCTGGGTCAAAGTGAATGAACAGTTTTATAGCCCTTTGAGTAAAATTCCCAAATTGTTCTCCAGAATGGTTGAACTAGTTAATAATTCCACCAACAGTGCATTAGTGTCCCCAGTTTCCTACATCTGCTCCGGCATGTCATTTCCCTTTTATGTCATGGTAGCCAAACTAATGTGCATTTCTCTACACATTAGTGATTTACAGCATTTTTTTCATATGACTACCAACAGCTTGGATTTCTTCTTCTGAAAACCACCTGTTCACATTCTTTGACCATTTATCAGTTGGAAAATGGCTCTTATTTTTACAAATTTGGCACAGTTCCCTATACTTTTGAGAAATGAGACCTTTATCAGAGAAACTTACTGTGAAAATTGTTTCCCAGTTTTCCTGCTCTCCTTCTAATTTTGGCTGCACTCCAGGTTTGGTTTTGTGTAGGGCTTTAAAATTAAACTGAGGAGTTTACTCACCACCCCCACCCTCTATTAAGGTTACTAGGTTGAGGTAAAGAGCCTTGGAAAGGAAAGCGAAGGAACTGAAGGCAAATGGGAAAACCACGTGAGAAAGAGAGCGCGGTCTCTGGTCGCCATGGTGACGGAGGGGCGCGCACCGAGAGGTCTCGGCGGATATCGCGAGACCCGGCCTGTTACGGCTTTCCCCTCCTTCCTCAGAAGGCGGAAGTAGGTCTTCAGCCTCTTCTCTTCCGCCGTGGCTCTGAGGGTGAGCTTTCTCTAGCGTTCCCCTGTGCAATCCGCCGCCATCCGACCTCTGTAGCTGCTGCCTTGACAGAGCAGCGGCGGGCTACGGCTCTGGCGACCCCCAAGAGTTCACTGGGCACCTGAGTAAAATCCGGCGGTGGCCATGGCTGGGGGGCCAGGCCCGGGGCTATTGCCGGCCGCAGTCCGGGGACGGGGCACTGCACCGGAGAAACAGCGGAAATACTTGGGCGTAGTGTAGTTGTAATTTATCTTCTGGGAAAGGGGGGAGGGGGTGGCCCTGTTGTGCAGAATCGAGCCCTGCCCCATTTGCTGCCGCCCCCGCAACGTATGGAGGCGGGCGGGGGGCAGAACGCTGGACCGGGAGCCTGCGAGCTGGAAAGACCATAGGCGTTGCCTGGTCATTATGCAGAAATCGGGAATCGGAAGAAATGGGCTTTAGGTCGCCTTCTACCCGTATCTCACCTTTAGCTTTTTGCTGCCTTTCCTGTAGTCAAAATGAAGTTCAATCCCTTCGTCACCTCTGACCGAAGCAAGAACCGCAAGAGGCATTTCAATGCCCCCTCCCACATACGGAGGAAAATCATGTCTTCCCCTCTGTCGAAGGAGCTGAGACAGAAGTACAACGTCCGCTCCATGCCCATCCGGAAGGACGATGAAGTCCAGGTACGGAACTTAACGCGGTAAAGGTGGTTCTGGCGGCAGCGTGAAGGGCGGGCTGGAAAGCAGGGAGAATGAATGGAGGCGAATTGACCCGAAAGAATTAGACCAGGAGCGCTAGTGTCACAGCACAATGACGTGTATAAATAAGTGGCTCCTGGGTGCAGAAGAAGAGGCATGTTTTAGCATAATGAATACTGTCTCAGACACATGCTGGTGCTGTGTTTCGGGGCAAGTCATTTAACTTCTTAGTGCTTTAGGCACTTTAGTGGCACAGATGGTGCCTACTTTGTTTCCCATGGGCTGTCCCTATGATGAAATCAGCCCCGATCCCTTTCCCTGTGCAGCTGGTGATGTTTAGTGGGTAGAGTGCTGGACTTGGAGTCTAGAAGATCCTCAAATCCTGCCTGTGACGTTTAATGGCTATGAAGTGATTTGCCTTGGTCAAGTCACTTAACCTCTCTTTGCCTTGGTTTCCTTATCTGTGAATTGGAAATACCAGTACCTACCTTTCCAGGTTGTTGCTAGGATAAGATGAGATGATATTTGTAAAGCACTATATAAATGTTAACTTACTATTCTAAGATACTGCACTTTGTGGGAAATAAGTTTAAATAAAACACAAGCCTTGGCTTCAGGGAGCTTAAAGTCAAGTAGGAAGTAAGACAGTAACACATGAAGGATACCGTAAGTGTACTAGAAAGCTACAAAAAAAGTATTTCATGGCTGAAAACAGTTCCTAGAGGAAGTGCCATCTGAATATGACTTGCAGTTAAAGAGAATGGATAGAAATTCTCCAGGCGAAGAGAAAGAGGGAAGCATTTATGGCATGAGAAACAGCCTGAATGGCTATATATCTGCTCTGTTAGAAGTGGACAGAGTTATGAGCAAGTACTTCATGGAGCAGGGAATAAGATGAGATAACAGTGAATAAGTTATGTAGGACCTTGAATGCTGGGCAGAGGAGTTTGAACTTTATTTGGTAGGCAGCAGGAGTCTCTGAAAATCTTTAGTAAAGCAATGGCATGACCACATCTAATAAGTAATGTAGTGCTTGTTGTCATGTGAGGTGAACAAGATTATAGAGAGAGATTGCTGAGATGGAATTATTAGCATCTGGTAAGAGATTGGAAGGAAGAACAGCTTTAAGGAAAAAGATAAATGCGCTTGATTTTGAACTTGTTGCTGTTGGAAATGTCCCATGGGCAGTTGGAGATGTAGGGCTCTAGCTCAGAAAGAAAGGTCAGCACTGGGCATTAGATTTGAGAACATGACAGTGGTGTGCTGTTAAATGTTAAACAACTGGCTCTTGAAAAAAATAACATGCATGACACAATTTTAAGTTTAATTGACTTTCAGTTTTAGCGAATAGTGTAAATAGGGACTAAGAAAGTGGAAGCATCTACTGTATTGAAAATAACTGACATTAACTTAGCAGTTTACATCATATCTTGTAATATTACATAATAAAATACACACGCTATCTCATTTGAGCCTCTTACCAACTCTCTTTACATTTACATAACTTAGCTAGACTGGAACACCTGAGTTCCTGTCCTGTCTCAAATACTTAATAACTGTGTGATCCTGGACAAGTCACTTAACCAAGCTGTATTTCAGTTTCCTCACCCATAAAATGAGAATAATACTAGCACCTACCTCGTACTTTACAGATGAGGAAACTGAAGCTTAAAATGTAAACAGTTTTTTCAAAAAGTTTATCACTGAAGACAACTATTGAAACATTAGTTGAATAGGATAGAAGAGTTGGAGAAATACTTTTTTAAGATTGGAGGAACATGCGTATGTTTGTACACTTCTGATGCCCCCATAGGAGTTTGTTTTAAAGAGGATGCTGTTCACATAAATGAATCCCCAAGTAGTAGACCTTAATTCACAATAAAGTCAAATTTAAAAAATTTAGAAAGAGAGGTAGAGATACAAAGAGTAATTATGTTTGTTGGTTAAGAACCTCTACTGGTTTTAAGAGTTCCAGGTCTTTCATTATTTGGAAACTTGGACACTGAATCTAGGGTGTTTTGTGGAAGAGAGTGTCATCCTCAGAAAATAAAGATATGCAAACATCCTATGGTTCTCTCTCCTTCCACCTTCTCAGCTGAGAACTTTTTACAGAAAAAAAAAGAGGCCGTTCACCATGAACTCCCTCTTCACCTCGTTTAGTCATCTCCTATCAGGTGCCTTCCACTACTCCCTCCCTCCTCCCTACCCCTGTCTCACATAAAGTTACCTTCTTGCCAAGGCTAATCCCTCTACTTGTTCAAGTGATCTCATTCCATCCCAACTCCTCCAGTAGATACCTCCTCTGGCATCTCCACTCTTTCACTTATCTTCAATCTCTTCCTCTCTACTGGCTCATTTCCTATTGCCTACAAATGTGTTCACGTCTCTCCCCTCCAGAAAACACCCTCACTTGATCCTTCCAACCCTGTTATCATCCCATATCTCTAATGCCCTTTGTAGCAAAACTGAAAAAGGCTTTCTACAATAGGCACTTCCACTTTACTCTCACTCTCTTTAACCTCTTAAAATCTGGTTTACAACCTCTTCTATTGAAACTGCTCTCTCCAAAGTTATAAATCATCTCTTAGTTGCCAGTGGTCAGCCTTTTTTCTGCCTTCATTCTCCTTGACTTCTCTGTCACCTTTGACACTGTACACTTTCTCTTCCTTGAAAGTCTTTTCTCTGGGTTTTCCTCCTACCTGTCTCCTTTGCTGGATACTCTTCTAGATCACGCCCTCTAACGGATGGGTGCCCCTCGGGGTTCTGTCCCAGGTCCTCTTCTCATCTTTCTGTATGCTATTTCACTTGATGATCTCATCAGCTCCTATGATTACCATTTCTATGCTGATAAGTCTCAAATGTACCTTTCTTGCCCTAATCTCTGTGCTGACATCCAATCTCACATCTTCAAATGCCTTTCAGACACATCTCAAACTGGATGTCCAGTACACGTTTTATCCTATATTCAAAACAGAACTCATTCTCTTTCCCTCTAAACCCCCCCTTCTCTGTTAATGTACCTATCAACACCATCTGCCCAGTCCCTCAGACCTCCATCCTAAGAGTATTGCTTGTTTCCTCACTGTCTCTAACCCCCTCATGTCCAAGCTGTTGCCAAGGCCTGTCGATTTCACCTTAGCAGCATCTCAAATACACTCCCTTCTCTCCTCTGATGCTGTCACCACTCTAGTTCAGGCCCTCATCACCTTATGCCTTGATAATAGCCTGCTGGTGAGTCTGCCTGCCTCAAGTCTCTCCCATTTCTAGGCCATCCTCCATCTAGTCACTAAAGTTATTTTTCTAGAACACAAGTCTGATCATCACTCACACACACTCAAGTGTTCTCTTTGTCATTCAAAACCCTTCATAACCTAGCTTCTTCCTTTCTAGTCTTATATCTTACTCCCCAACATGTACTTTTTGCTCCAATGACATTGGCCTCCTATCAGTTCCTCAAACAAGACACTCCATCTCTCAGCTCTGGGAATTTTTTTCTGGCTGTTCCCCTTACCTAGAATGCCCTCCCTCCTCCACTCTGACTACTGACCTCCTAGGCTTCTTTTAAGTCCCAACAAAAATTTCACCTTTTGCCTTCCCCAACCCGTCTTAATTCCACTGTATTCCCTATGTTAATTATGTTACCTATTTATCCTGCATGTTGCTTTTGTCTCCCCATTAGATTGTAAGCTCCTCCAGGGCAGGGACCGTCCTTTGCCTCTTTTTATGTGGCAGCACTTATTAGCACAGCACCTAGCATGCGATAAGCACTTAATAAATGTTTATTAATTGATTGAGATATTCTTAACTTTTCTCTTAATTTAACATCTGTGAGGCAGCTAAGTGGCAAAGTAGATGGAGTGCTAGACCTGGAGCCAAGAAGATTTCAGTTGAAATCCAGTCTTAGACACTCACTAGCTTTGTGATCCTTGGCAAATTCCTTAACCTCTGTCTTTCTCAGTTTCCTCAACTGTAAAATAGGGATAATAATAGCACTACCAGGGTTGCTGTGAAGATAAAGTGAAATAGTATTTGTACAGTGCTACTGCATTGTGGTAACTCATTATTAATTTATTTTCTTCCAAAGATACAATATATCCAGTTGAAGTGAGAGAAGATGTGCATAACTGAGTGTCATTTTGACTACAGGATTACAAAGTCAATAATGCAATTAATTTTTTCTTTGTCTTAAAATTAACTGCTTCTGAGCTTTTGTGAGTGCCTGGTGTTAGTATTCTGAATGAACACATGATTGCTTTTTTTTCATACATTGTGTAATATTAGAGAATTGATCCCATTTACTTTCATTCTGTGTATTTCTTTTATGCCGCAATTTTCTCTTAGGTTGTTCGAGGACACTACAAAGGTCAGCAAATTGGCAAGGTGGTCCAGGTTTACAGAAAGAAATACGTGATCTACATTGAGCGTGTGCAGCGGGAGAAGGCTAATGGTACAACTGTCCATGTGGGCATTCATCCCAGCAAGGTATGGTATTTCAGAGCACCTTGGTGCTTGAGGAGAGGGGGAAAATTATAATCATCATTGTGGATAGAGTGCTAGACTTTGAATTAGGAAGAGCTAGGTTCAAATCCTATCTCGCACCTTGGTGCTTGAGGAGAGGGGGAAAATTATAATCATCATTGTGGATAGAGTGCTAGACTTTGAATTAGGAAGAGCTAGGTTCAAATCCTATCTCTTCCACTTATTGGGTCCCTGATCATGAGACAGCAAGTCCCTTTAAACTTGTGTTTCCTCATCTGTAAAATGGAGGTGATAACATCTATCATACCAACCTCAGGGTTGTTTCTGGAGTTTAATGGGATAGTGTTTATAAAGTGCTTTATAAATGTCAGTAATTATTAATTTACCCAGCAATCCGAGAGCAGGTGACCCCCAATGTATTCCTCAAGATTCCAAGGAATACTTTACTACACACCTTGCTTTGTTCAGATGTTAATCTGACATGAGTCAGACACAATGATTACGCTCCCCGTCCTAAAGAATGAAGAAGAAACACACCACTCAACCTCATTACAGAGAGGTGATGAACTTAAAATGCAGAAAGGGACATATATTTTCAGACATGGCTAATGTAAGAATTTGTTTTGCCTATTCTATGTAGATATGTATTAAGGGATTTGTGTTGCAAGGTTTTTTTGTTGTTGTTGTTTGTTTTACCTTGCTCAGTGGGAAATAGTGAGGAGTGGGAGAGACAGATTAATATAAAAAATACTTGTTTCTTGAAAGTGTGGAAGAGATTTGATCCTGAAGGTCCAAAAAAGGGAGGGCATCAAATCAGGCAAAGACAATGGGATGTAATCTATCTGTGAAGGTATAAGCACTGTCTTCAAATGAGTGAATCCTCAAAAAGTGGGGCCTGCCTATAGGTGTCTTTGCGTAGTGACATGGCAGTCAGTTGGCTCCCAAGTAAGTAATAATTAAGTTTAGCCGTGTTAGCATTTGTTCTCTTATCAGCACCCAGCACAAATTCTGTGCCTCACAGAATAATAATTAGATTAGTGGCAAAGGTCATCAACATATAATTTTTAACATTAAAATTAAATAAGCAGATTCTGGTGGGTAATCAAGCCATTCAGTTGGTCTTTGAATAGGAGAGAACATGGTTCACTGGATCCTAGATTTAGATCTGGAAGGGATGCAATTTTCTCTCTTTTCTCTCCCCAAGTTACCCCAGTTTTGCTGTTGGGGAAACTAAGACCACAAGAAAATAGCTTTCTTAAAGCCTAGCAGAACTTGAAGTCAAACTCAGATCCTCTGATTCTTAAACCCTGGGTGCTTTGTGCCATAATACACTGCTTCTCATCAGAGACATTGCCCATGAGATTCTCCCTACGTTGAAGTCTAACCAATTCTTTAAATAATCAAATCCAGTTATTTAAGCACAAATGAAATACACTTCCTCCACAACATCCCAATGTCTTCTTCGAACAAATAGCATCATTTGGGGGTGTATATCCATTCATTTTAATATTTAACAATTCAAAGAAGTTCATAATTACTGTTTATTAAACGATTAATTTTGGCCTTGCCTCTCCCGTGGTGCAGAAAGCTCTTTAACTGAAAAGTCTTTGGTGTCACTTTTTTTGGTGATAGAACCCGTCTCAGGATGAAGCTCATAGTAGAGCTGAATGCCCTGGGAATTAATGAAGAGAATGTTGAGGGGGGAGACTTGAGGGACATTGAACAAGTAGAAAACATCTACAAAGGAGTGCATCACTCACCAGGATAGTTCAAGTCTTTGGTTACACAAAGTGGAGATAAAAATGTGTCCCTGCTTGAGCAGAGGTGGCATTTCATAAAATACTAAACTCCCAACACATTCTTGTGTTGCTATCATTTGCACAATAGCCATTCTGTCCTTTGGTGCGTTCTTTTTTAGGGAAGATCAGAGACCTTAGGAGAGAGAACTCTGGGGAAGCTGGACTTTTTAGGGGTTTGGGAGATATCCACTAGCTGAAACAAACAAAGAATCAGGGATTCAAATGGGGCTAAATGTCTAGTTTTAGAAGTTGTTTTGATGTTTCAAGTTCAAATTAGGTCAACTACTTTGAGAGGTTATCTTTGACTTGATCCTGGTGCCAGGGTAACATATGTTAACAACATATGTTAAAGGAAAAAGATTGCTAGAACCCTGCCATAAAACCATTAGTGTCTTAGGATATGTATCAACTCAGTCTTTCCTTCCAAAAGGAACATAGTCACTGGGTTTCTTTCTTGTTGTTAAGATTAATGGTTAATTATTATCAAAAATATTAATTATTAATCATTGAACAGCCTGGTTTAACTACTTAGAGTCAGTAGACTCACACTGATAGTAATTACTGTCTTTGCTGTCATCTTAAGATTTCTTGATTCTAGCATTCACTGCACCTTTGCTTTTTCCTTCTGCCCACATACACTTGGGTCCACGTTGCATTTATTATTGGATTTTATTCCTGAGACTATTCAAAAGTTTAGAGGGCAGTAGGAATCTAGGTACATAGAAAATAATTTTAAATACAGTTCATTAATCTACCCTGCCTCCCCATTTAATATTAATCAGAACTTCACATGTGGTGGCACCAATTTAGGCCTGAATTGGGTAGGGTTCAAACTTCTATCTTTCTCAAAGGGGGAATCCTCACTCAGTTTTAGATGTTTTACTTTGACGCAGCCACGTTTTTGATTTTGGAGTCATCTTTCTTTGAATCCAAGCTATGACGTTTAGTAATTGTATGACACATCCACTAATGTGGATGTGCTCTCTGAACTGTAGGTGGTAGTCATTGTAAGGCAAGTGTTTTGTAAACTTTGAGGCACTATGTAAATGAGAGCTGTGATTATTAACACCCAGGAAAATATGAAGAGCATGCAAGGCTTCAGAGCCTTTCCCCACACAAGTTTAAAAAAGATTGTCATTGGAATCTTTGGTATGTCATTACCTAGATTTTCTTCAGTATCTCTCCTGTTTTACCCTCCCAGAGAATCCTCCTTTACAATGAAAGAATTTGCGTTTTTGAAAAAGAGGAAGGGAAATTTTCGTCACAATCAATCAACACATCCACGGACTACACCTCTACACAGCTGGCCTTCTCATAGCTCTTCTTTGAGACCAAGCTTGTTTTTTGTACTTTTACAATGCTTTCACTTGTTTTGTGGAGGTGGTTTTTTTCATTTACATTATTGCAGTCCTCTTGTACTTTGCTTTCCTGGCTCTGCTTCGTTGTTTCATTTCATGTCTTTTCCTTGTTTCTCTGTTTTCATGTATGTTTATTTTTGTTTACAGCATAGTAATATTCCATTACAATCATGTACCGTAGTTTGTCCACTCTTAATGTCTACGGATATCCACTTTATTTACAGTTCTTTGCTACCACAAAAGATGCTAGTATACATATTTTTGTGTTCTTTTTATTAATGACCTCCTTGGGGTATATGCCAGCAGTGGAATCTTTGGGTCAGAATATGGGCATTTCAATGGGCATAATTCCAAGTTACTTTCCGGAACAGTTGTACCGATTCACAGCTCTAACAATGAATTAGTGAGCCTGTCTTTCCTCTGTCCTCTCCTTTCCCCGATGTTATTCCTGTCTTTTTGTAGTCTTTGCCAGTTAGTGATTCAAAAAAGTCTTTTGTATGGCTCTTAACAGTTTGCTTTCCTTTTTGTCCATATCCTTTCACTTTTTCTGTTAGGATACACAGCATGCTTTATTTTTTTTTCCACTATATACCTTTGCATCATTATTTCATTTTTATCCTTACCATACCCCTCTAAGCAATTCAGTGGATTCAGGATATGAGTTCTTCCATTTTGGTAGAGGGCTTCTCATCTGCGCTTTCTGAACCTTTGTCATGACTGCCCATAACCTCCTATAAATCCTTCACCAAGATTCATGTTTACTTCCATTCCACCGAATGTGCAGCATGCTTTCCTCTTAATTATTGCTGCCGGAATTTATACAAAAAGAAAACAGCGAGTGTCCTTTTGAGATGCTGCAAGCTAGCTAGTTTTTGGAAAGTTAGTGTTCTTGACATTCCTGTGTATACCCCTAGCCCAGAATATATTTCTGCAGTGCCAGTGAGGCCATGTAACCCTGTGAGTCTACAAACTTTTATACCTTGTAGCATTTTCTTTTGTAAATTAAACACCCTAAAGATAGTCTTATGTGCCTGGCACATAGTATAATAAATGTTTTCAAGTAAGTAGTCTAGTGATAAGATAACTTGCTAGTTGTAAAGTTAGCCTAATTGCAGTTGCCATGTCAAATGATGGTTGCTCCCCTAGGAACAATGGGGATGTATCTTAGAATTTTTTCCTCCTCTGCCTTCTCTCACTTTAATTGGTTTTAATTTATTTTTATAATAAGCAGTACCTTTAGGCATAGATATTGATGGCAAGGTATAAGTAACTAATGTTTTCCTCGTCTAGTCACATTTATACTTACATACATTTTCCTATAATTGTGATTATATGTAAAGTACTCCCCATTCTGCTTTTTTTTTTCCTCATATTATTTCACATAAATCTGTTCATTTAATGACTGGTTTTACTTGAAAATTCTAAAGACCTACAATATCATCGTAGAATAATGATGATATTTTTAAGTGAAAATTTTACTTGACAGTATTCTCAGAACTGGGTACCAGGGTCACTTCGGAAGTGTTAAAAAAGAAAGTGATGTAAGCAGTGCATTTCATGATATAATTTCAGTTGTAATTTAAAGACCATTTAGAAATGTTGTAAATAAAATTATGTCAGTAAATTTGTGAAAGTTCTTTATGTGGATTCATCAGAAACTATTTAAATGATTACCTATCAATACAAAGACTTTTGGTTGATTTTTTTCTGAATTAAGAATTTCTTTGGGACTGGAATAAACAGAAACTTCTCATTCGGGTGACAAATAAACAGTAAGAGGAAAGTGATATAGCTTGACTGTATATAACCCAAATGTGAGTTCCTAGTGATTACCTGAAAAGGTTTTTTTGTTTTAACCTATACACATTTTTAAGGGAAAGATCTAAGTACCTGAGACCACAAGTTAGTTCCCTAAACCAAACCCACTTTGAGGGAAGCAAAAATAACTCATCGGGTACTCATGCTTTAACTCTCAGAATGAGGCAAATTCCAGAGATGATAAACTGTCCCCATTGGTGATGTCGGCACTGGCTGAAAGCATAGACAAGATGTGTACGCAAATGGGGAAATAAAGCTGGAGTGCAAAGACCAACCTAAAACCTATAGAGAGAACCCTCTCTAATCTTTACCCGTCTTTCAAGAGCCTTCTTATATCATGCCTTTTCCACACCCCCTTTCCTAGCCATTCCAGCTTTCGCTGGTCTACCTAGTCAGTCTTTTAACACGTTCTGTACCCCAATTTGTCTTATATTGTTTATTCCCATACTTTATCTCCCTAATTAATCTTGAGGGCAACATACGTGGCTTATACTTCTGTATTCTTCATTACATCTCACTTTAGAGCTGGATGAAATCTAATTACCACTTCATTTATAGTTGAAGATAAGTAGTAGAGCCAGGATTTGAACCCAGTTCCTCTCAGAACAAATCATGCAGTGCTTTTTGTTTTTGTTTTTTTCCTCCTAATCTTTTTGTGATTATAAGCCTTAATATTTGCTGTTCTGGGTTCTGGAAACCAAATTAATGCTTGTATTCTTGGCAGAGTTTCGTTCTGTTTCTCAGTTTAAAGTATATTGTGTTTCCTCCTTTTTGCAGGTGGTAATCACAAGGCTAAAGCTGGACAAAGATCGCAAAAAGATCCTTGAGCGAAAAGCCAAATCTCGCCAAGTAGGAAAGGAAAAGGGCAAATATAAGGAAGAAACTATTGAGAAAATGCAAGAGTAAAAATTACATGGCTATAATTAAATCTCTAGAATGAACACACCTTAGTGTTTGTGTACTGCTTCAAAAGACTCAGATCTTTGGCTGTTCTCTTTCCCTTTCCCTTTCGCTTACATCTCTTAATTCCTTTTGTTAACTTGTTTCATTTATTAAAAGGACCAAGAATTGGAATTTTCTTGAGGGGTTCAGTTGGTGACCCCATTTGAAGACAAAGGACAGAACAAAGGGTGGCCACATCCCAATAAAAACTTGTGTATAAATAGCCCAGAGTGGACATAAACATTCTGCAATCCAACAGGAGGGTAATTTGAGTAAATTATTAATTTGGTGGGTGTTTTTGCCTGTGGAGGGTTTTGAGAGGGGGTTCAAGGTAGAGCCCCAAAAAGAGAGAATAATAGTCGCTAACAGCTTCTCTCTTCATTACCTAGGAAGATTATGAGAAGGGAGTCTTATTTTTGAATTCATATACTTGATGAGTATAATTATATTCCCATTTCTAAAAACAAATATACTTCTTATTCCACACTGTCCTCCCTACTGTGGGTCTTTTCCCCATTTTTGCCACCTCAAAAACTCTACTCAATATTGTATGACACCTGTTTTTAAGATGAATCTTCTAAAAGTTGAACTAGATAATTTCTTTAAGGTATGTATGTACTTTTAAGCTCTAAATCCTCTGAGCTATATTTTCTCAGTGAGTTTAGAAATGTCTGGTTTCTTTCTGTCATCCCTAAAGAATATTTGATCACCACTGGAGGTGGGCTATGAAGTACTATGACGTGAACACTGCTTTAAGTGCCATTCCCACATAAAAATGCCATTGCAGAAAAGTTCTCCGTGATAATGTGGCCCATCTATTTTGAGCAATAGTGAGTTTAGAGTAGAACTGCAAAGAATTTGGATGTGTAATATAGCCTTAACTTTACGATGAAGAATTGGGCATGGAAAATAAGTGACTTATTTATGATCACATAGAAATAGGCCTTCTGGGTCTTATTACTGTACCATGATTCAATATAAATTAAAAATTTGGGTAATATGCCTCTACTGTGAATTAGAAGGGAAGTAGGCTGGATCAAAGGTTGCTTCCCTGAATGAATGAGTCCTGCTGAGAAAAACTGGTTTGTAGACTGACCATCTTAGAAAAGCAATGTCAGAACTGAAAGGAATTCTGATTGAATTGCCATATTTTGATGACAAGACAGAAGCATAATGCCCAAAGTCACAAAGCTAGGTAATAGCCAGCATTCAAATCCTGAGTACAAGATACCCCCACTACAACCAAGAAATCTGGGTGCCTTTTGGGGGTTCATTAAATCAAATTTTGCCAAATGAAAGGATGAGTTGGCTTAATATAAAAAGTGCTAAACCTAGAAGCCTAAGATCTGAATTCTGCCTCTATGGTGAGATCTTCATAACTTCTCTAGGCCTCAGTTTCCACATCTACAAAATGAGGGGATTGGATTAGACTTTTAAGGTCCTTTCTAGATACATGAGGATAATGTCAAATGTGTTCATCCTCTCCTCCCCAGTACTACTTAGTGGGAGATTCTTAATTTTTTTGTCAGAATGTTTTTAAATGCAAAAAACAAGTTACAAAGGGAACCGATTATGTTAAGATATAATTGGAAAATTTTTTAAAGTTTGAAGATTCCACATTAAGAAATCTTAAGGGAAAATCTACAATCTCTACCCCCTTCCAAATTTATGGAGAACTTACATTCTATACATTTTAGTTCAGTCACGGGGAGACAAAAGGAAACAAGTATTGATTCTCACAATAGTCCTGTGAGGGAGGTGCTATTATCCCCATGAGGAATCCTGGGTGGAGGTCAACTGAGGTCTTTCTGACTCCAAGCCTAGTGTTCTAAACATACACTGCATCACCTAGCAGCACTTAGTAAGCTATGTGTCAAACATTGCTGATTGGTGATGTAAAGAAAGGGAGAAATCTCTAGCATCCAGGAATTCGATACCCAGCTTAGTATTTTTCTGTCTTCCCCAACTCCTACCTTCATACTAGGGGACTTCAATATACATATTGATTCTCCTTCAAATTCCTCAATTTACTCACCTCGCACAAGCTATAAAGATGGTCATACCTTTAATCTTGGCTTCCTCCACAAATGTAACACCTCCTTGTTCAAGAATTCAGAAATTTCTTTATCTTGACTATTATCTATTGGCTTTTAAACCTCTCCCTCTGCCTTCTTATCCCCACTGGGATTTCCAATCCCTTGATCCCTCAATTCTCTCCCAGGCCTTTTTTTCCTTCCCATCCTGATCCCTTGGCAAACCAGTTCAACTCTATATCATCTTACTCTTTTGGATACCTAGCCCCTTTATCGCCAGTTATGACCCCCAAATCTCAGCTTTAGATCACTCCCCCATTCATCACTTTTGTACCTGAACATGTGCTACAAAAAAAGATGGAGACAATTGCAACCATTCTGACTGGGTCCACTACAAGTTTATGTTACATAACCTCAACTGAGCCCTTACTACTGCTAGGCAATCCCTACTATGCCTCCCTTATCAATTCACTACCCTACTGTCCACAGCAGCTCTTCCAAACCTTTTCATCCCTAATCAAAACTCCCATGACTCCCCCTACACCCACTCTCATCTGAGAACCTTGCCTCATATTTTACAGGAAAAAGAATTGAGATCATTCACCCTGAACTCCCTCTCCCATCTTCCTCATCTCCTATCACTCAGATGCCTTCTGCCACTCTCCTCCTTCACGCTTGCCTCACATAAAGTGACCTTACTTCTTACCAAAACTAATCCCTCTACTTGTTCAAGTGGTCCCATTCCATCCCAGCTCCTCAGATTACCTCCTTTGTCATCCCCACTCTTTCACTTATCTTCAATCTCTTCTCTACTGGCTCATTTCCTCTTGCCTACAAATATGCTTATGTCTGCCCCACCCTGAAAACCCCCTCACTTGATCTTTCCAACCCTGCTAACTATCATCCTATATCTCTTCTGCCCTTTGTAGCTAAACTGGAAAAGGGTGTCTGCCTTTTCCTGCCTAGGCACCTCCACTTTCTGTCCTGTCACTCTGCTTAACCTCTTACAATCTGATTCCCTCATCATTCTACTAAAATTGGGCTCTCCAAAGTTACTGAGGATCTTATTGCCAAATCCAATGGCCGTTTCTCAGTCTTTATTCTTCTCGGCCTCTTTAACACTTTTGATTGCTCTTCCTTGATGCTCTCTTCTTTTTAGGTTTTTGGGACACCAGTCTCCCCTGGTTCTCATACCTAACTACTCCTTTGTTCTCCTTCACTAGATCCTCTTCCTTCTAACTGAAAGTGTCCTTCAGGGTTTGGTCTTGGGCCTTTTTCTCTTCTCTCTCCTTCATTCAGTGATTTCATCAGCTCCCATGCATTTAATTACCATCCCTATGCTGATAAGCCTCAAATCTACCTTTCTTGCTTCAATCATGCTGCCAACCTCCAGTCTCACATGTCCAACTGCCTTTCAGACATCTTGAATTGGATGTCGAGCAGACATCTTAACTCAGTCATTCTCTTCCCCATTCCCCAAAATGTTGCTCCCTCCCTGCCCCCCCCATCTCCCACCTTCCCTGTTACTATAAAGGGCAATAAAATCCTAGTCCCTCAGATTGACAACCTAGGAGTCATGCTGGATTCTTCACTGTCTGTCACCCCGTCCCCCCCAAAATATCCAAGCTGTTGTCAAGGTCTGCCAATCTCACCTTTACAGCATCTCTCAAATATGCCCCACCTTCTTTCCTCAACACAGCCACCATTCTGGTGCAGGCAATTCCTTGATTACTGCAGTAGCCTGCTGGTGGGTCTGCCTGCCTGTGGGTCTGCCTGCCTCAAGTCCATTCATTTTCCATTCAGCCGCTAAAATGATTTTCCTGAAATGCATATCTGATCACGTTTCCCTCCCCCGCCCTCAACTCAGTAAACTCCAATGGCTTCGTACTACCTCCAGGAGCAAATATAGAATGCTCTGGTTGACGTTCAAAGCCCTTTATAACCTAGCCCTGCTCCTACTTTTGCAGTCTTCTTATATTACACTCGCCATCGTGTACTCTTCATTCCAGTGACACTGGCCCTGAACAAGACATCTCTCGGCTCTGAGCATTTTCTCTGGCTGTCTCTCATGCCTGGGACGCTTCCTTCCTCTGTTCATTCTACTGATCTCCCTGGCTTCCTCAAAGTCCCAACTAAATCCACAGGACACCTCCCCTAACCATTCTTAATTCCAGTGCTTTCCCTCTACTAAGCGTTTCCTATTTACCCTGTGTATAGTTTGCTTTGAATATATTTGCATGTTGACTCCCCCATTAGATTGTCAGCTCCTTGAAGGTAGCGATTGTCTTTTGCCTGTTCGTGTCCCCAACATTTAGCATACAGCCTGGCACACAGTAGGTGCTTAATAAATATTGAGTGATTGATTCATTGGTTGATTGATTACAGGGAGAAATATCTTTTTTAAAAAATAGGCACCTATGCTACATGCCCAGTAGAAGGAAATGAATTGGACAAAGCATTCAAATGACTGGGAGGGCAGAGAGGGCTGAGCTGAGTCTTGAAAGCAGCCAGGTACATCAAGGCAGGAAGAACATGCCAGTCATGGAGGATAGCTAGTACAAAGACATTGAAATGGAGGGTGGAGTGGCATGTGTAAGGACAACCAATGAACCAGTAGAGTATAGAGGGGAGTAAGATACAGTAAGACTGGAAGGGTAGAGAAGAGCCACCATACCCATACTGAAGCACTGCTTTTATACCCTTTACCCAGTTCTAGGTAATAGGGTGAACCGGAAGAGGACCTGAGCTAGGGGGGGTATTTCCAGGTGTACCAAGAAAGGAAGAAGTTCAGAAGCAAATAGCATCAATATGGCTCAGACCCCCAGAATCAGAGCAGGTTCTCAGTTCCAGCACCTGGCCCCCCCTACAGAAGAAAAAACAGGACAGGTAACCCAGACCAAAGAGAAGGCTACAATTGTCTCTCGGAACCATCTGAATTTCCTATCTGGTTAATATGAACTGAATCCGGTCTTATTTTGCTTTTCATTATATCAAAACTCTGGTCAGGAACTTCTAGAGCTCACATAGGAGGGGCAGCCATCAGACTTTGTCCTAAATAAGACCACTTTAGGAGCCCTGAAAACTTGCAGGTCCCCAACCTATTCCAGAGATCCTGGAGAGGGCTGACCCAGACTTTCTACAAGTGCAGCAAAAGCCCAGCTCTAAATCAAGTCCAAAGTCAGGATGTAGGCTACAAGAAAAGGCAACAAAAAAAAGATAAAGCAACAGGTTTTGGGGTTTGGGGGTGGGGAGGCAAGGTTGGGGGGAAAAGGAGTTAAAATATTTTTATAAATGATAAGAGAGCACTTGAGAAAAATAGAAAAGAGATGAAAGCAGTGGAAGAAAGACTTGGAAAGGAAATTAAGAGCTTGGCACAATCTTGCCCAAGCATCAAACTCCCCCCAAAATAGAAAGAACCAAGTAGAAGCCAATGCTTCCATGAAACAAGAAATATTATAACAAAGTCAAAAGGCTGAAAAAAAATAAAAGAAAATGTGTGGTATCTTATAGCAAAAACAAAACAAAAACTAACCTGGAAAACAGATTGAGGAGAGAATAAATTTAGAATCGTTGGACTATTCACACTGTGACCAAAAAAAAAAAGCCTAACCATCATATTCCATCATATTTCAAGAAATCTTTTTTTTTAGGAATCAGAATCAGAGTGGAAACTTTTGAGAAAGTAACTAGATCAGATAAGCCTGTATGTCAAATGTGAATGATTTTAATGGTGCTCTTGCTTTCTTTGTTTTCTCTCATTCTGACATCACTTTTAATTCTCCCTATATTTGGGCCCTACATATTGGTCTTGCTTGTCAGACTTGTGTCTTCCAGACTGCGGTTGGTAGCAAACAGTGGGTGCCAGCCCATGTCCACCCATCATCCCCTGGATGCAGCCTGCACTCAGTTCCAGTCAATCTCCTCCCTAAGGCAGGGACAGCTCTACACCCCTTGCCAGTAGGAAGCAGTTTCAGAAGCTGAGACCTTTACCCCTGTAGCAGCAATTTGGATTTGAAGAGCTTTCCCATCCGTTAATAGGTCACATGACCAGCTTGCATCACAGGAAGCCTGGGTCATGCATGGTGGGAGGAGCTTCCTAACAAGAAAAGGAAGTTATGTCACAGGAAATGCAGAGAGAGAGAGAGAGAGGGAGAGGGAGAAAGAGAGAGAGAGAGAGAGAGAGAGAGAGAGAGAGAGAGAGAGAGAGGGCGCAGTTATGGCTGTTAATGATGATTGTGACTGTTAGAGCTGAGGTAATGAAAGTCGACCTCTGATAGCTGGACAGACTGACACCTGTACTGTGAGTTTGTTTTTGGAAAGACCCCAGCAAGGGGTCTGAGGGGTTTTGGGATGGCAAGGCTCCATGTTGTGATATTATGTATCAAATGCTTCACTGCTGTGATGAATTAGGCAGATGGCTTTTGGGATCTGGGCCTCTGGTGTCTGCATAAATGGTTTACTTCTACCTTCTATCTGGAGAGTCTTGTATTATTTTGTGATACAGAACCACATAGGCATTTTGACAATTGTCATCTACATTGTTATTATTGCCTTACTGATACAACCCTTTACCCCAAAAGATTTTGGGTCCCATTTGTTTGAGGGGGGAATGATGGAGTGATGGGACCTGGACCCCTAAAAGGAAAAGACCATGTGTTTTTGAAAGCAACCCAGTCCCTGAATTTTCCCACACATTCAGCAGCCCAGATAAATGGAGCCTCTGCCCAAGGCAACTGGCACAGTCCAGCTCACCTAGATAACCTAATTGGCTTACTTAACATTCCTTTCACCTGTTGCACCTGGCCTACCCCAGACTATTTAATCCCATCCAGATCCTTTCACTGTCCCTTTTTGTATACAAGCATCAGGCTCACAGTTCATACAGAGAACCTATTTATTGGGTTAAGAAACTTTGGTAGAAAGCTGATTCACCCAACACTCACCTGTAGTTCCAAAGAAGCGGTAGTATGCACAACAGCCACACTCAGGTAAACCATTTTGGCAGATGGGATAAACCAGGTTGAGGTTAACCAAGGGGTCTCAAACCCTTAGTGAGTTGGGGGGTTGGTATCTACCTCAAGCATGTGAAGACTTCCCTCAGGGGAATGGGCAGGTGAGAACAATTTGTTCCAACAGTGCATGAAGGAGGCTGAAGCAGGAACCCGTGGAGTACTTAAAGCTTGGTGGGACATGAAAGCCACCCTGTTCATCCACTGCATCCCAAGCCATCACCACTCGCCTTGACTTTCGTCTTGCCACTAGACTTTGAGGACTCTGGAAGAGAGACTGAGGCAGACAAAGTTGAGCAATTCTGCCTCATTTAAATCCAATTTATGCATGAATCAAAAGACAACATTGTATCAGTAAGGCAATAATAACAATGTAGATGATAATTGTCAAAATACCTATGTGGTTCTGTATTGCAAAGCATACAAGACTCTCCATATAGAAGGTAGAAGAAGTAAACCATTTATTCAGACACCAGAGAACCATATCCCATAAACCATCTACCCAATCCATTATAGCAGTAAAGCATTTGATACATAATATCACAACATGGAGCCTGGCCATCCCAAAACCTCTCAGACACCCTGCTGGGGTCTTCCCAAGAAAAAGCAGTTCATCAGAAGGGAAGAGGGGGCAGGTGGGGGGGAATGAGTGAATCCTGCTCTCATTGGATTTGACTTGAGGAGGGAATAACATACACGCTCAATTGGGTATCTTACCCCACATGGAAGTAGGGGGAAGGGAATTAAAAAAGGGAGATGATAGAAGGGAGTGCAGAGGGGGGAAGAAGTAATCAAAAGCAAACACTTTTGAAAAGGGACAGGGTCAAGGGAGAAAACTAAATAAAGGGGGACAGGATAGGAGGGAAGGAAATATAGTCAGTCTTTCACAACATGACTATTTATGGGAGTGTTTTGCATAATGATACATGTTTGGCCTATGTTGAATTGCTTGCCTTCTTAGGGAGAGTGGGGGAGGGAGGGAAGAGGGGAGAGAATTTGGAACTCAAAGTTTTAAAAGCAGATGCTCAAAAAAAAAGTTGTTTTTGCATGCAACTGGAAAATAAGATATACAGGCAATAGGGCATAGAAATCTAAATTGCCCTTCAAGAAATTAAGGGGAAAAGGGATGGGGGGAGGGGGAGTGGGGTGATAGAAGGGAGGGCTGACTGGGGAATGGGGCAATCAGAATATATGCCATCTTGGAGTGGGGGGGAGGGTAGAAATGGGGAGAAATCTTGTAACTCAAAATCTTGTGGACATCAATGCTGAAAACTAAAAAATATCAAATAAAAATCATTTAAAAAAATGATGGGAAAATTCAGAAGCTGCTAAATGAAAAATGAGAACTCAACAGGGTTTTCCAGCAGGATAATTCAACCATCTCTAAGAAGGAAGCATTTAATTCTATCAAAAATAAAGTACAAGCAAAGCTTAGAGAGATGCAGGATTCTTGACTCAGTAAGAAGGCAGATGAAATTCAGTTTTATGCTGATAGTAACAGTCCAAAGTGCTTTTATGATGTCCTGAAGGCTATTTGTGGGCCAAAGATCTATGGTGCATTTCAACCACTCAGTGCTGTTAGAGCCACATTGATTAGAGATAACAACATGATCCTGGAGAGATGGGCTGAACACTTCTATAGTGTTCTCAACAGAATATCATCAGTCAATGCTGAAGCCATTGAACATATATCTCAGGTTGAAATCAGTCCCTCTGTAGCTGAATTTCCAACTGAAGAAGAGGTTTTGAATGCCATTAGGCTTCTCTTATGTGGCAAAGCACCCGGTACAGTTTATATTCCAGATGAGATTTACAAAATAAGGGGTCTGCTGCTCCTACAAAAGCTGACTGAAATTTTCTAAGTTATATGTCAAGAATTGGCTATCCCCCAGGAGTTCAAGAATGTCTCTATTATCTATCCCTATAAAAATAAAGGAAATAGATTATCTTGTGACAATCATAGAGGGAGGGTCTCTTTCTTAGTCATTGTTGGCCAAATTCTTGCCAGATTCCTTTTTAGTAGGCTGATCCTTCATTGGAAGATGGTCATTTACCTGAGAGCCAGTGCGTCTTCAGAAAGACCCAAGGAATGGTCAATATAGTGTTTGCTCCCCAATAACTCCAGGAGAAATGCCTGGAGCAAGAGCAGAGGTCTGTATATAGCATTCATTAATCTGACCAAGGCCTTATCTGATACTGTCAGTCATGAGACCTGGTGGAAAATTATGCCAAAATTTGGTTGCCCAGAGAAGTTCACCAGTATGCTACATCGATTTCATGATGGCATACTTGTATGGGTTCTGAATAATGGAAGATGGTCTTGAGTTTTCTCAGTCACCAGTGGAGTGAAGCAAGTCTGTATACTTACTCCCATGCTTTTTAGCATGATGTTTTCAGGAATGTTGTCAGATTCCTTCAATAAGAAGGAAAACGGCATGAAGATCAGCAACCACACTGAGGTTAAATTACTGAACTTGAAAAGGCTACAAGCCAAGACTAAAATGGAGGAAAAGTCGGTGCGTGACTTTTTGTTTACAGATAATTGTGCACTCAGTGCAGCCTCTGAGGCCAAGATGTATTGATTCTCTGCTGCTTGTGCTAATTTTGGCCTAACAATTAATACCAAAAAACCACAGGTTCTCTACCAGCCAACGCCACTTCTTCCATATGTGGAACCATTGGTCATAACAAATGTAGAAATTTTGAATTTTGCAGATAAGTTCACTTAATTTAGCAGTATACTTTCCAGAAATATACACATAGATTATGAGGTTGACGCACACATTGCTAGAGCCAGCTCAGTGTTTGAGAGGCTCTGAAAGAAAGTGTGGGAGAGAAGAGGTCTAGACTGCCTACCAAAGTGAAGGTCTACAGAGCTGTTGTGCTGACCTCCTTTTTTGTAGGCCTGTGAAACCTAGAAAATATACTAGCACCATTCCAGGAAACCGAATCGCTGCCATTTGAATTGTCATGAAGATTCTGAAGATCACTTGGCAAGATAAGGTGCTGGACACAGAAGTCCTGTCTGTAGCTAAACTGCCAAGTATTCACATTCTACTGCAAAGAGCATAACTCCAATGGGTTGGCCACATTTGTTCAAATGCCAAACATATGTTTGCCTAAAAGACTACTTTACAGAGAACTCCCACAAAGCAAACACTCACATGGAGATCAGAAGAAGCACTAATGCAAGGACACTTTCAAGGTCTCTCTGAAAAACTTTGGAATAGATTGCATGATATGAGAGACGTTTGTAAAGGAGCGCCCAGTGTGACATGCCAACATCAAAGAAGGAACCATGCTCTATGAGCAAAGCAGAATTGCAGTAGCTCAAAAGAAATGTGAGAGGTGCAAATTTAGAGACATCTCCATTTCAAATGTTCATGTGGACTATTTGTGCCTGACCAGTGGCAGAACTTTCTTAGCTTGTGATGGTCTGATCAGTCACAGTTGGACACACTGTACTTTGAACCCAGCAGAGTGATGTCATTTTGGTCTTCTTCAAGAACAAGGACAACAACCAACCAGAACAGGCTGTACAAATAAGGAGGAGGGGTGGGGGATGCAGTTGAAGTTTCAACCTCATTCTTATCTAAACTAACTAAAAGCAGGAAGAATACACACACACACACACACACACACACACACACACACACACGAGTTGGATACTAAAATAAATTTCACTCCACAGGGAAATGGGAGGGAAAAGGGATAAGGTGGAGGATGATTTAGAGGGAGGATAAATTAGGTGAGAAATTAGATTAAAAAAAAAATATTGATTCCGTATTTTATATTTTTCTCCATTCTGTAATTGATTCTCTTCTGTAGCCTTATTCTGTACTTTATAATAACCTAAACCTTTTCTTTGTCTCTGAGTGAGGAAGCTCATGAGTTCAAAAGTTCAATCTTCCTTTCTCAAGTTAGATACCAAAAGTTTATTCTTCCTAACTAACACTTTTAATTAAAGAGAAACTCTGAGGTCTTTTAAGAGGTTCAATATTTTCATAAATCATTTTGATTCTAAGGGAATTGTTATCTCAGCACTACCTGTTATCTCAGCACAAATCATTTTGTGCCAAGGAAACTTGTTATCTATCATAATTTTATCTCCTGAGAAATTCCATGACATTTACATGTTATCCTTGAGAGCAGAAAAGCTAACCTAGTCCTATCTTTGCTTATCCTTGTCCAATTAAAGGTGGTCTTATCTTTTTCCCAGGTGCCAGTAAGTCTACTTGTCCTTGGTCCATTATCAAAAGCCTCAGGACGCAGTTGGATCATGTGTATGTGAAACCCTTTTTCCTTAAGACTGGACTGCATAACTTGCTGACCACCAAAGGATTTGGGGGGCCCTTGAAAAACGTAAAGGAAAACATGCTTTGTATGTAGAAGAAATTCTTTGGCATACTGCAAGCAGCCCAAGGGCTGTAAGCCATCCAGGGGACCACAAGTTGTGCAGGCCTGCCTTATGGGTGCTGCCAACCTATAACCAATTGTATTATTTCTTTGCCTACCCTGTTCTGTTCTTTGTTTTATACTTATAAAAAGAAATTACATCTCTATTTATTTGTCTTTTGGCTGAGGCAATCATTAGACCTGTTTTATTAACCTGCTCTGGTAATAAACAAATATATTGCTTGGAGAATTGCTTGCATGCCTCAGTCCGCCTTTGTTGAAAATTTACTAAGCAAAATAAACTCCAAGGATATATGAAAATATTTATAACTATTTTGCTATTTTGATGTAACAAAGGAAGGGAATCTGAGAGAGTGCCCATAAATTGGAGAATGAATAAACAAGTTGTGATATATAAGTGTGGTGGAATACTATTGTGTTGAAAGACACGATGAAGAGGATGGTTTCAGAGAAACCTGGGTTGTCTTATATGAACTGATGCAGAGTAAAGAGCAGAAACAAGAGAACAATTTATACAATGATAGCAATACGGTAAAGGCAAATAAAAAGAACTAGGAACTCTTATGAGCATAATGACCAACTATGATTCCAGAGGAATAATGACTTTCTATCTTCTGAGAGGTCTTCAGAGGACTCAGGGTACAGAATGACATAATTTTATTTTTGCACATGGAAATTTTTTTATTGACTATACATGTCTGTAACAAGTTTTGTTTTTCTTTAGTTCTCATTGGGGGCCCTGTTTAGGAGAGAGAGTAAGAAGGTAGTTTTTGCTGATTGAAAAAAATATATATTTAATTTTTTAAAAGAAGGCAGGAGGAAACAGGAGAAGGGAACCCTAGTAGATATTGCCTTATACCCTTCTCAAATCCCTTCAGGATCAACCTGTGGTCCTTTCTCCATCCCTATTTCCTCTGGTTTATTTACCTATCTGCTTAACAAATTGTGTGTCCTTTGGTCAGATCCCCTATAGAGTTCTCTGCTTCCTTGTTTTAAAAATGTGTTGGAACTATGCCCAAAGGGCTATCAAACCATGTATACGTTTTGATCCAGAAATACCACTGCTTTGTATCTATCCCAAAGAGATCCCAAAAAAGGGGAAAGAGCCTACTAATGCAAAAATGTTTATAGCAGCTTTTTGTGGTGGCTAAGAATTGGAAACTGAGGAGATGCCCATCAATTGGAGAATGACTGAACAAGTTGTGGTATATGATTGTGACAGAATATTATTGTGCTATAAGAAATGACAAAGCAGGATGATTTCAGAAAAACCTGGAAAGACTTACATGAACTGGTGCAAAGTGAAGTGAGCAGAACCATGAGAACACAGTAACATCAATATTGTTCCATAAAGAATTGTGAATTATTCTCAGCAATACAATGATCCAAGACAATCCCAAACGTCTCGTGATGAAACATGGTATCCCCTCCAGAGAAAGAACTGATGTTGTCTGAACATAGACTGAAGCATACTATTTTGGTGACAAAGTATTGGAAGGGTAGGTGGATCCATGTGTAATTTATCGACTGTCTATAAATATTCATTTAGTTACTGATACTCTAAATGTGAGATCTCTATCCCGTGAACAAGTTGATAGACTAAGGGAATTAAACTATATGATTTTTTTCCCCCATCTGGACCTGTGATTTCATCAATGTAGGGAAAATCCTTAATCTGTATATGAGCAACTTAAAATCTTAGGAGCATTTTCTGGGGCTCTGAAATGTTAAATGACTTGCCCATGATCAGACACCAGGGCTTTCTGACCCCAAGGAAAAGCTTCTATTCGATATGCCATGTTGTCTCTGAGTAATGACATTCCTCCTAATCTATCCTAATGCACAAATAAATTATACTAAAGTGGACGGTTAGGCTCACAGGTTCTTTAAGAGGCAAGAAGTTAGCTAAGTTCACTTTAGTGTGCACCCACAAGAAGGAAGGAACATCATTTCTTAGGACATTTGGTCATCTTGCTTTGCAGTGTTCATGATGAACATAGTAAAGAAAGCCCACCATAGAAATAATATGTAGTTTATACATTAAAATCTGTTTCAGAAGCTTAGGAAAAACAAGAATTCTATAAAGAATTTGACAAAATTATCCAAACCAAATCAACATATACATTGATATTTAGTGACTTTGTCTGCACAAGGCTTATCTTGATCTCATTCCCTCCAATTGTAGATGAGACAATGACAACACTCATAATGAAAAAGAGTGGAAGCAAAAACAGGGCAGCCCCCTTGACATAACTGACTCTATTTTAGGATTAGCCTTCATTTCAGTATAAAATGAGTATATCTACTTCTTTGTGTTGTTTTTTCCCTCCCTTCCAGTTATTATTGCAACTTTTGTTTCTTTTTTCTGAATAGAAGATGGGCTAGTCATACAGCAAAAGCAATTGACATAAGATGGGTAGCCCAACTGATGCATTGATGTAATAAAATAATAAACTGGCCTACTTGTTCTCTCCATATTCTATTCTATCTTCTGCCTTTGCCCATGCTGGGAGTATTCTCTGTTTTCACCACTACATCTTAGAATGCCTTGAATTTAAGGGAGAGATCAGTTAGCTCAGAGGAAAAAAAGCAAAACATTGGCTAAGTCTGTTCTGAACAGGTCACATTTAGATTAGTTCGTATAATATAACATGAAGAGGAAAAAGCAAGGATAGTCATGGTGGAAAAAACTTACCAAGAAGAAGGTAATAATGTTCAATAATAAAGTGATAATGTAGAAGGAGAGCTAAAAACGGAATATACTGTTCTCAGATATGGTTTTGCAACACCTTGTAACTTTATTGGTCACAGTGATAAAAATGAAACAAAAGTTGCAATAATAACTGGAAGGGAGGGGGAAAAACCAACACAAAGGAGTAGATATATTTTCTTTCATACAACAACAGCTCAGGAAGGTGGAGCCAAGGTGGGGACTTGTCTGAGCTCTCCCAAATTCCCCTCCAAACAACATTAAAATGATGCCTCAGAATGAACTCTGGAGTGGCAGAATCAACAAAAGGGCAGGGTGAAACAATTTTCGAGCCCAAGATAACTTGAAGAAGGTTGCAAGAAAGGTCTGTCTTACATAGGTGAAAATGTAGTGTAGTCCAGGACAGGCTTTTTATTCTGAGTTTAACAATCAGTTCTTTTATTTAATACCAAATAAAATGAGCACGAAGAAAAGGATTGTACATGAAATGGCTAGTATTTATTATGCAGCTTGCTTTTTTTTTTAGAGAATACATAATACAATACATTCAGAATGTAATTTTAAAGACTACCCTACTTGTCTGTGCTTTCTTATGGCTTTCCTTTTGTTCTCTTCTCAATGGGAAGGTGGGATGAGAAGGAGAATCCTAACCATGTCCACCTCTGCTTCCCACCTTCCCCACCCCCATTGGAAAAAAGAAAAACAAAATTCTTAACAAATATTTTCAGTCAAGTTGATGTGGTTTCAGTGATTCAGG
>CM053627.1:204289584-204319826 GCA_028646595.1 Phalanger gymnotis
GCTCCTGGTCTGGTCAGTCCGCACCGCCCACACTGGGCTCCGCTCACCTCCCGTCCGCTCCCAGCTCCGTGCGGGATAGACCTTACCTGGAGACCATCCAGGTTGTCCTGGGCTAGAGCCCTGCTTCCCTATTTTGTGCTATTTTGTGGGTTCTGCCGTTCTAGAATTGGTTCAGAGCCATTTTTTATCGGTTTTTGGAGGGGCTTGGCGGGGAGCTCATGCTAGTCCCTGCTTTCCAGCCACCATCTTGGCTCCAGCCCCCTTGCCAAAGACTATGGAATAAAGATGTGGGACTTACAGAATAAGAATAAGGGGAGACCTGGGAGGTCTTCCAAGGAAGAGCTATAGTATGAGGGTGGAAGGAGTGGGAACTGTAAATTCTGAAGAAAATTTTGTTTTTCCCAATCTGAAAGTCCTTTCCCTAGCTATCCCTGTCTTTGCCTCCTCCCACACTGGTGCACCATATGTTACTCTTAAAGTTGGAGACATTGTGTGATTGTTTATTAGACAGAGGTGCTTCTAGTTCAGTTTTGACGAGAAGGCCAGATTCTAAGCGTATGGCTTTTGGGACTTTAAGTGTTGTTGATTGGCTCTCATATGTTAACTGATGGTCTTCCTATAGCAGAATATTCTTTTCTACATATGCTTAAATATCTTAAGAATTTGTCAGGTCAAAAGGCACTATTTCATGCTCCCCAATGGATCCATTGTTTCCTGTTTTGGTTCAAAATGCCCAAAAAACTCCTGAAGATGGTCAGGATATTCCATCTGACATCCCTGACTCTCTATGGGCTGCCTAATCCTCAGATGTAGGGTTGTTAAAAGCTGCTATTTCTGTCACCATTAGAAACAAAGGAGGGCCACTACAATCTGTTCCTCAGTATTTCTTATCAAGGGAAGCTATTGAAAGTATTTCAGCCATTATTGACTCTCTTAGAGACCTGGGTATTATTGTTCCATGTAAATCCCTCTGTAACACTCCTATTCTGCCTGTTAAAAAACCTAAGCCAGCCTCTGATGGTAAACCTGTCTATCATTTTGTGCAGGATATGCACACTGCTAATGCCTATGTTATACCTAGATATCCAATAGTTCTATACCCAGCCACCATCATATCTTCCATTCCTTGTGATGTTAATTGTTTTTCAATGTTAGATTTGTGTTCAGCTTTCCCTAGCATTCCAATTCATTGAGATCCTCAGTACTTGTTGCCTTCACCTGGGAGAACACAAAATGGACATGGACTTGTTTATCTCAAGAGTGAATAGAAAGCCCTACCTTGTTTTCCCAAATCCTACAGCTTGATTTATCTTTACTTTCAAGGTCTCATCTTTAAGCAAATATGTTGATGATTTCCTGCTGGCAGCACCCATTGTTGCGGTTTGTCAGGATGACAGCTGGGGCCTTCTTCAACTCTACTGACCTTGCTGTAACTTCATTAGCTCCCATGGATTTAATCACCATCTCTATGCTGGTTATTCTCAAATATACCCATCCTGCCTTAGATTCTTTGCTGATCTCCAATCTTGCATCTCCAGGTGCCTTTCAGACATTGGGCATTTTCTCCGTCCTCCATATCTGGAATGCTCTCTCTTCCACTCTCACTACTAACCTCCTTGGCTTCCTTTAAGTCCCAAATAACATCCCACCTTCTACATGAAGCCTTCCCTAACCACTCTTAATTCTAGTGCCTTTCACTCTGTTGTCTCCTGTTTATCCTGTATGTAACTTGCTTAGTATATTTTTGTTTGTATGTTGTCTCTTCTATTAGATTGTAAGCCACTTGAGGGCAGGGACTGTCTTTTGCCTCTTTTTATAGCCTCTGTGCTTAGTACAATGCCTGGCACATATTAGGTGCTTAATGTTTATTGATTGAGATTGCCACCTCTAACATCCCCACTATCTCATTTATTTTCAAATTTTCCTTGTCCCTGGCTGGTTCTTTGTTGCCTACAAACATGCCTATCTCTCCACCACCCTCAAAAAACTCTCAGTTGATATGAGCATTCCAACTAGCTTTCATCTCCTTTCTCTTATGGCTATATTCCTAGAGAAGGTATTTATGATAGATGCTTGCACTTTTTTTTTGCTATGCCATGCAGGGTTACCCAAGACAGACAGGTCATAGTGGAGAGTTCTGATAAAAAGTGATCCACTGGGGAAGGAAATGGCAAACCTTTCCAGTATCTTTTCCAAGAAAACACCATGGACAATATTAAAATTATAAAAGATTCAGAAGATAAGCACTTCGGGTCAGAAGGTGTCTAACGTATTACTGAATAAGAGCAGAGGATAACTCCAAGTAGCTCCAGAAAGAATTAAGTAGCTGGGCCACAGCCAAAAACTGCAGATAGGAATTAAGTCTTTTGTCTCATGTAGTTTCCATTTATGATTTCTTAAAATACAGCTCTGGAAAACCAGGCTTTGATAAAGCCCATTTGCAATTCACATGGAACTACTTGACTATGTCTTTAAACTTAAACCACTCTCGCTTTCACTTATAGGCCAATAATGGGACCCAGCCCAAGCCTCATTTGCTCATTGTTTGGCTCAGGCTGAATGTAAATAGCAATTGTTTCTGTTCTGTCCCGAAACCCTGTGGGCCTTCCCCTCAGACTAATTTTTTTTTGTGAAGGCAAACTAAGCCATCTTTTGCCTCAATTCTTACCTAGCCTTTAATTACTGAATGGGTGTTGCCTCAGACAAACTGAGACCTGGGAAAGACCTTAGCTTAAAAAGGCCAAGGTCTCTCACTGCATTTGGTGCCATCACCAGTCATCTTGACCTTGCCACTAGACCCCAATGATTTTGGAGGAGAGAGTGAGGCTGATGACTGTGCATAGCTATGCCTTACTTAACTTCAATTTACTTGCAAGTCAAGACATCACCCTCATTGGTCCTTTTTGAGAAATAAGGATAAACAACAATATTCCTTGAGAAGGTCATCTATGATAGGTGCTTGTACTTCCTTTTCTTTCACTTTCTTCTTAATTGTCTAAAATAATTCCCACTTCATATCATATCTGACAAGTTCATTCAGCTTTTGTTTGATGACCTTCTGTGAAAATGAATCTACTACCTCTAAAAGCAGTCCATTAAATTTCAAGACTTTTCTTTTATCAAGCTGAAAATTGCTTCTTTGTAACTTCCATCCATCTCTTCTAGTTTTGCACTCTGGGGCCAATTAGAATAAGGCTAGTCCCTCTTCTCAATGATACCCTTTCAAGTACAAAAACATATGTGCCCCCTGAGAGTTCTTTTCTCTAGGCTAAACATCTCAGTTCCTTCAAATAATACTCATATGGTATAATCTCTAGGCATTCCACGATCATGGTTGCTCCTGTCTGCACCCTCTCCAAGCTTCTTAAAATGTGCCCAGAACCAAACACAATAAAATTCCAGATACTGTCTAACCAGGATAGACTATAGTGGGATTGTCACCTCCTTATTCCTAGAAGATATTCCTTTTTTAATGCAGTCCAAGATTGAACTATTTTTTAAAGTCTACCCTATCACACTTCACTCACATATTGAACTTGCAGTTCACTAAAACCCTCAAATCTTTTTCAGAAAAACTTACCTTATAACAATGTCTCTACCATCTGGTACTTAATTTTTTGAATTCAAGTATAAGATTTCTTATTTATTAGTATGACCATAATGTAAATTTTATATTTATCATTGTCTATTACTTGTCCCTCACATTCTCTAATTTCATTAAGTGAACTGCAGGGAATGGAACTGATCAAGGGTCCCCTAATCATTCTTCCTCCTCACCCCCATCCCCCATCCCCCATCCCCATGCAAAACCTCCCACTCCAGTAAGACAATAATGCAACAACTCCTGTGGTTTTTTGGTGTAGACAACTAGCCATGAATGGCACAGCTAGGTATGAATTTCTCCACTTGGGCCAAGGTTACTTTTAGCTCTTCTTTTGTTCCCTAACAAACAAAAGTTAGCTTGAGGTAGCCAATCCAGTCAGGAGTTGGTTTCAAAGGAAGGATCACAATCCCACTCATCTGAAGGCTGTTCTTCAGAGACAGTATGTGGAGAGGCAGCCAGGCTAAGAGGCTAGTCAGTTATGAATAGGGCCTTTTAGCCCAAATGATAATTGATTACTAAATTGGGGGTGTTTTAGATACCTCTATAACAGGGCTGCCCAATCTTAGAATTTTATTGAAACAATAGACAATATATTTTGATTTGCCATTTTAGTGAGAGCTCTGTGGTAGCTCTGTTTCCTTTACTAAAGCATTTATGTAAATTTCTATGCTTGTAGGTGGACCGCATAAATCACACGGGGGCCTCATGGCAGCGGGCTGCATTTTGGACAGCCCAGCTCTATAACACAATTCTGAACTCCCTTTATCTCTTTCCCTTCATTGTTAATACAGTTCTTTTGAAAAACCAACATTTGTTTCTGTTAGGGAACAAAATAGGGTCTCTAAGCTTAGGCCAGGAGACTGGGGAAATTGGAGAAGCCTGGGGCAATAGCCCAGGTTCTATAGGGTGCCTACCCAACAGAGATCTTGTAAAGCAAAAAAGGAATTAAACCTCAGATTTCTTTCATTAATTCAGCAAATATCTATTGATCACATTGTACAATATGTGAGTATCTGTTAAGAACTATAGCAGATATGCTGGCCCATCCCAATTCTAGCTTTCTGGGATGAATGCCTTCTTCCACCCCTGCTTTCTACTGGTGGGGTATAGGGACAACTCATGCCTCAGCTTCTGAGCTTAGACTATTCTATTTCCAACCCACCTTTGAAAGTCATTCTTGGCCACAATGGGTGAACTTTTTTGGGGAAAAGCATTTTGGGGTTTTGGGGGTACATAGGTCCTTTTGGGGCAAGAAATAGAGACTTAGCTGTCTGTGCAAGCCAAACTTCTGCTAGCTGGCAGGCATTTCTGGGGATTTGCTATCCTTATGTATCCCAGTTATTATAGAATCTTAAGAGCTAAAAGACCTTAGTGGTGCTATTTAGTTGAAATCCTCACCCAATGAAATCCCCACCTCTGCAGCAGGAGTTCTTAACCTTTCTTGTGTCACAGTTCCCTTTGGTAGTTTGTTGAAGCCTAAGGGCCTCCTCTCAGAATAATGTTTTTAAATGCATTTATAAATAAATAAAATAAAACACGAGACCAATTATATTGAAATACATCAAAATATTTTTAAAAAACAAAAACAAGATCACAGACCCCAAACTAGGCAGGAACCTCTGCTCCACAGCATCCATCTCAGGTGGTCAGCCAGTTTCTCCTTGAATTTCCCAATCTCATAATTGGGACAGCCCTGAGGACATTTCCTACCTCTTTTCTCTTTTATTTCTCCTTTCATTTCATCTTATCCCATATCCTTTACCTACCATTCCTCCCTCCATCCCTTTTCAATGAATATCTCTTTTATTTCTAAAATAATTAGTAGGGGGGAAGGGTTTGAGGGGGAGTGAACAGAGAAGACTGGAACAAAGGTTCAATACCACATTAACATCTCAGCCAAAATACTTAAAAGTCAAATATCTTTTTTTTTTTCTTCTCCACCTGATATAAGGCAACCTCATGGCTGTTTTTATTGCAAGGGGCATCGGGACTTTGGGGCAAAAACCTCTGTCTCCTTTGCCTCAAACTCCTCTGGATAGGAATTTTGTTGTCAGCGCATGGAGAAACCTTCATGAATGGTCAAAAAACAACCATCTATTCAGTGGCAGATGAGCTTCGTGGTAGTCTGTGATGTGCATGGCTCAGGTATTTCAGTAGGATTGGCATCAATGTCTTCTTCTATGTCAGATTTCTCTGCTCCAATTTCAGGGCCTTCTTCCTGCTTGACCATGAGGTTGTTTTCCAGTTGCTCTTCAGCAATCTCTAGTTCTTCCTCTGTGTGTAGAATAGAAACAGTTTCATGGGGCAAATTTGAGTTGTACAGACCAAATTTAGGTTTACAACCAAACATTGCTTCATAGGGACTTTGTTGTAAGCCTGCACAAATGGCCTGGTTTTTCATCATTTGCACAAATCTCAGACCTTCGGCCCAGTGAGGTGAATTGTTACTCTGCATCCAGGTACTCATCAATCGTTGTACCTCCTGGTTCACTTCTTCTATCATACCTTGGCTTTGGCTATTTTGAGGTTTTTCATGGATAATTTTCAGTTCTGGCCACATCTGATTGAGCTCACTGACAACATGGTTTACAAATTCTCTGCTACTGTCAGACTCTAATACACTGGGTGCCCCAATAATTGAGAAAATGTCTAACAAGACACATGCCGCTTCATGAGCACTTTGGGATTTTAATGGCCGTAAAATAATAAATTTTGTTAAGTAGTCCAGATAACTTAAGATAAATCTGAATTCCCCATCAGCATTAGACTGCATGTCAATGAGATCAACTTGGCATCTGGAGCGAATTACCTTAAAAGTCATAGGCTTTGCTACAAGACCTCTCTTGGGCATTGGATTCTTCTGATGGCACTGTTTGCACAGAGTCAGATATAATACAATGACTTCTTTTGTAACATTTCCATATTTTCCTTGCAGTTCTTTTAGCATGCGAGTCCGTCCACCATGTCCGATACTGAGATGTGTATCATGAAGAATGTCAAATAACTCTTCCTTGTGTACATAATACCGTATTCGATCTTGCTCTCCATGAGCTGCCTCTATCAGTTTCTCAGTACCATGAATAGTGATTACATCATACTTTGCTACACGGCGGTAGTCCCGAGATGACTTCTTCCCCTTTTCTTTGGCTTCTTTTACTTCTCTTAGTGTCTGGAAGTACTTTTCTTTAGAAAAGACCTTGCTGTTGTAACTTTTGCTTTCAACTAACTTTGTTACTCTTGCAAGAAATTTCTCTCTCATGCTTCTCATCTCTGATTCCACCTTGCTTACACTTAAATCACTAGATTTGCCATCTCCAACACTCTGAGACATCATAGAAAACTGAAGAAGTGATTCTAAGGACAACAAAAAAGTAAATTATTTTAAATTCATTGCAACGCCCAGAGAAAGAGGGTCCTCTCTGAGGTCCGTCCCACTCTTTCTATATAGGTCTTCTACTTCAACACATTTGAATGAAGTTTTTTCCACTCATACTTTTTAGTTTTCCCACTCTTTCATCCCTACTTGAACCCCTCTAAACCAAAACACACAATTTTATATGGAAAAAAGGGCACAAAAGCAAGAGATAAATGATTATGTAAGAAGGACCCACTACGAATTGTGAGGTTCTGAATATTACTACCAAGTTACCACTACTATATAAATACATGTTCTCTATGGTTGCTATAGAATTTTAAATAGAGAAAAGAAGCAAGCATTTTTATTCTAATTTGAGCAGCAGCATGGGATATTAAGGAACTGAGGTGGAATTACACCTCAGTTGGAGGTGCTGGAAAATCAATTGGAAACACACAAAATGCTCCAAATCATAAATTATAAGAGATATGTAGATGAAAACTCATACCCACCAAAGTAGCAAAGATAATAAAAGATTGCATCATGCTGAAGGAGCTGTGGGAATTTGTTGTTGTTCAGTTGTTCAGTCACTATGTCTGATTCTTAGTGACCCCATGGACTGTAGCACACCAGGCTCTTCTATTCCCCACTATCTCTTGAAGTCTGTTCAGGTTCATGTTCATTGTTTCCATGATGCTATCCATCCATCTCATCCTCTGCCATCCCCTTTTCCTTTTGCCTTCAACCTTTCCCAATGAATCCTATCTTCTCATTATGTAGTCAAAGAATTTAAGCTTCAACTTCAAGATCTGACCTTCCAGTGAATAGCCTGAATTAATTTCTTTAAGTGTTAACTGTTTTGATCTCCTTGCTGTCCAATGGACTCTCAAAAGTCTTCTCTAGTACCACAATTCAAAAGCTTCAAGTCTATGGGGGTTCAGGTTTGCTTATAGTCCAACTCTCACAGCCATATATTGCTACTAGAAAAACCATATGTGCCTTTGTTGGGAAGGTGATGTCGCTGGTTGTCTGGATTTGCCATAGCTTTCCTTCCAAAGAGCAAATGCCTTTTAATTTCATGGCTGCGGTCACCATCTGCAATGATCTTTGAGACCAAGAATATCAAATCTGGCACTGCTTCCATTTCTTCTCCTTCTATTTGCCAGGAAGTGATGGAACCAGTTGCCAAGATCTTAGTTTTTTGATGTTAAGCTTCAAGCCAGCTTTTATACTCTACTCTTTTATCCTCACCAAGAGGCTTCTTAATTCCTCTTCACTTTCTTCCATCAGAGTGGTATCATCTGCATCTCTGAGATTGTTGATATTTCTCCTGACAACCTTAATTCCAGTTTTTGGTTTGTCCAGCCTGGCACTTCCCACGATATACTCTGCATATTTTTTCCAGTTCTAAATAATATTTTATTTTTCCCCAATTACATGTAAAGACAATTTTTTATTCAGTTTTTTAAAACTTGAGTTCTGAATTTTCTCTCTTTCACCTCTCTCTTCCCTGACATAGTAAGCAATTTGATTTAGGTCATATATGTTCAATCATGAAAACATGTTACCATATTAATCATATTGTGAAAGAAGACATAGACCCAAAGGGGAAAAAAGACAAGAAAAAAAATACAGGAAGTGAAAAATAGTAGATACTTTGATCTGCATTCAGACTCCATGAATTCCTTCTCTGGAGGTGGACTGCATTTTTCATCATGAGTCCTTTGGAATTGTCTTGGATCACTGTATTGTTAAGTCTAACTAAGTCATCACAGTTGATCATTGTACAGCATTGCTGTTATTGTGTACAATGTTATCCTGGTTCTGCTCACTTCACTTTGCATCAGTTCACAGAAGTCTTTCCAGGTTTTTCTGAAATCAGCCTGCTCATCATTTCTTATAGCACAGTAGTATTCCATTACAATTGGGAGGAGAAACTGAGTCTGGTGTCCTTGCATAGTCCTCCCTCACTCAAATCAAAGTCAACTGTAGGTCATGTCATCATTTCCCTGATATCATGGTCCTCTTTGAAAACAAAGGACAAACACAACCAGTGAGTAGACAGAGCTGCCTGAAAGGGGACACAGCTAATTGGGTAACTCAGCTTATCCTCTCCCTCTCCCTCTCCTCCTCCTCTTTCCACTCTCCAAATGAAGGTAAATTTGATGGCCAGAAGCTGCCCATTCAACTTGGGGTTTACTGGCTAGATTTCTTCTTCCTTCCTTCCTTCTTTAAAACCTTAAACCCAGTTCACTCTGAAGCTCATAGATTGGACCACAATAAGTCCCTGCCCAAGATCCACTTAATAGCTACATTTTGTGCCCTCCTGGCTTAGAGTGAATGTCAATGGTACCTGTTTCTCTTTGGAACAGCAGGTTGCTTGATTTTTTTTCTAACTAAAGGGACCATCCCTTGACTCACTTCTTAAAGAGGCCTGTTCACTGAACAGGTGTTGCCTCACTCTAAATGAGTACATGAAAAGGCCTTAGCCTAAAAGGGCCAGGGTGTCCCATTGCATCCTGAGTCATCTCCAGTCATCCCGATGAATATCTGGTCACTGGATCCAATGGCTCTGGAGGAGAAAGTGAGGCTAATGACCTTGCACAGCTCCCCTTCACTCAAATCAAAGTCAACTGCAAGTCATGTCATCATTTTCCTGATGTCATGGTCCTATTTGAAAATGAAAGACAAACTCAATTCCATTACAATCATATACCACAACTTATTCAGTCTTTCTGCTATTGATGGGCATCTCCTCAATTTCTAATTCCTTGCCACTACAAAAAAAGCTGCTATAAATATTTTAGTACAAATAGGCCCTTTTTCCCTTTCTAAAAAAATCTTTTAGGTATACAGACCTAGTAGTGGTATTGCTGAATCAAAAGGTACACAGTTTGGTTGCCCTTTGGGCATAGTTCCAAATTGCTCTCCAGAATAGTTGAATCACTTCACAATGCCACCAGTACTGCATTAGTGTCCCAATTTTCCTGCATCCTCTTCAACACTTATTATTTTCCTTTTCTGTCATATTAGTCAATCTGATAGGTATGAGGTAGTACTTCAGAGTGGTTTTATTGCATTTCTCTAATTAAGAGTGATAAGAGTATTTTTTCATATGACTATAGATTTCTTTGATTTTTTTTATCTGAAACCTGCCTATTCATATCCTTTGACCATTTATCAATTGAGGAATGACTTGTATTCTTATAAATTTGAACTAGTTCTCTATAAATTTGAGAAATGAGGCCTTTATCAGAGACACCTGCTGTAAAAATTATTTCCTAGCTTTATGCTTTCTTTATAATTTTGGTTTTGTTTGTGCAAAATATTTTTAATTTAATATAATCAAAATTGTCCATTTTATATCTAGTAATGAATACTCTCTTTTCTCTTGTATGGTCACAAATTCTTCCCTTCTCCAAAGATCTGACAGGAAAACTATTCTTTGCTCTCCTAATTTGCTTATGGCATCACTATTTATGTTTAAATTATGTACCCATTTTGACTTTATCCTGGCATACGATGTAAATTGTTGGTCTATATGTAGTTTCTGCCATACTGTTTTCCAGTTTTCCCAGCAGTTTTTGTCAAAAAGTGAGTTCTTGTCCCAAAAGTTGAGGTCTTTGGGTTTATCAAACACTAGATTACCATGGCCATTTACTACTATGTCTTGTGCACCTAATTTATTCCAGTGATCCACCACTCTATTACTTAGCCATTAACAGAGAGTTTTGATGATTACTGCTTTATAATACAGTTTGAGATCTGGTATGGGTAGGCCACCTTCCTTCACATTTGTTTTCATTAATTCTCTTGATATTATTGACCTTCTGTTCCTCCAGATGAATTTTATTATTTTTTTCTAGCTCCATAAAATAATTTTTGTTAGCTTTATATGACACTAAATAAGTAAATTAATTTAGGTTGAATTATTATTTTTATTATATTGGTTTGACCTATCCATGAGCAATTGATTTTTTTTCCAGTTGTTTAGATCTTACTTTACTTGTGTAAAAAGTATTTTGTAATTCTGTTCATATAGTTCCTGGCTTTGTTTGGCAGGTAGACTCCCAAGTATTTTATATTGTCTACAGTTATTTTAAAAAGGAATTCCTCTATTTCTTGCTGCTGGACTTTGTTTATAATATATAGAAATGCTGATGATTTATGGGAGTATATTTTATATCCTGCAACTTTGCTAAAGTTGTTAATTATCTCAAGTAGTTTTTTAGTTGATTCTCTAGAATTCTCTAAGTATACCATCACATCATCAGCAAAGAGTGATAGTTTTGTTTCCTCATTGCCTATTCTAATTATTCATTTTTTATTCTCTAATTTCTAGTACAATATTAAATAATAGTGGTGATAATAAACATTCTCACCTTACCCCTGATCTTATTCGGAAGGCTTATCCCCATTACAGATAATGCTTACTAATGTTTCTAGATAGAGATTACTTACCATTTAAGGAAAGCTCCATTCATTCCTATGCTCTTTAGTGTTTTTTAATAGGATTGGTATTGTATTTTGTCAAAAGCTTTTTCTGCATCTATTGAGATAATCATTTTCTATTGGTTTTGTTATTAATATGGTCAATTATTCTCTCTCTCCCTCTCTCTCTCTTCCCCCACCCTTTTCACCTTGTCCCTCACCAGTGTTTTGCTTCTGACCACCTCCTCCTTCAATCTGTGCTCTCTTGTATCAGCTCCTTATTTTCTTCTCCTTTCCCCCTCCTGCTTATAGGGTAAGATAGATTTCCATACCCGTTGATGTGTATGTTATTCTCTCTTTGAGCCAAATCCAATGAGAGTAAGGTCCAAGTGATGCCTCCCTCTCTCCTTCTTTCTCTCCACTGTACTAGGTAATTTACCCCATTCTACCTCTACCCTCCCTCTTCTTCTAGTGCAATGCTTTCCTTTAATTTTTTTATATCATCCCATCAAGTCAACTTATACCCACACCCTCTACGTATACTCCTTCTAACTGCCCTAATAGTAATACAGTTCTTAAAAGCTGTAACTTTTAAGAATTGTATCATTATTAGAGCAGAGTATACAAATCATCTTCCTGTGAAAGGATGTAAACAGGACAGGGTGGAGCCATGATGGTGGCAGGAAAACAGGGACTCGCTTGAGCTCTCCCCCAAATCTCTCCAAACACCTGTAAAAATGACTCTAAACAGCTACAGAACCCATGAAATGACAGAGTGAAATAAGTCTCCAGCTCAAGATGGCCTGGATGGTCGCTGGGAAGGGTCTATCACACCGTGCTGAGAGCAGAGTGCAGCCCAGAATGGGCCATGCCAGAAGACACCAGACTGGAACAGATCTGATGGAGCAGGCCTCAGGGCACCAAGTCACTGGCAGCTATGGCAGTTTCCAGACTTCTCAACCCACAAATGCCAAAGACAACATAGCAGGTCAGTGGGAAAACTGTTGGACCTGGGTGAGAGAATTATGCAGTCTGGCCCTAGCTCTGGGGTAGTGGAGATGGCTACAGCAGTGGCGGCTGCTTCTGGAGCTCCAGGCCCATTGACAGTAGGGGGAATCAAGTGGCTGATAAGAGCGGGAGTGCAGGGATCTCTTTGCTAGTGCTGAGGTAGCGCTCTCTTGCTTTACCCTGCTTGGATCTGGGTCCCAGTCCTGGCTGGCAGTCCTTGGGGGAGGAGGAGTGCTGGTGTGTCAGAGCTTGTAGTGCATGTGGGGAGGGAGTCCTCCTGGTAGTTACATGGCAGAAAGAAGCGCTTGAGATCACTCACAGAACCAGAGCACAGGCCAGGAGAGGGGTATCATACTACCTCAGAATAGAAGTGGCTCTGAAAACAGCAGTGCAAAACCTCTGAAGCTTGAGACATAGCACTCTCCACTCTGAAAGCAGTCATACCCTGACAAAGAGCTCAAAAGTCAAGCAATTGGCTGGGAAAATGAGCAGGCAGAGTAAAAGGACTCAGACTATAGAATCTTTCTTTGGTAGCAAAGCAGATCAAAACATACAGCCAGTAGAAGTCAACAAAGTCAAAGAGCCTACATCAAAAGCCTCCAAGAAAAACATGAATTGGTCTCAGGTGTCATGGAAGAGCTCAAAAAAGATTTGGAAAATCAAGTAAGAGAAGTAGAGGAGAAATTGGGAAGAGAAATGAGAATGATGCAAGAAAATAATGAAAAGTGAGTTAACAGCTTGCTAAAGGAGACCCCCCCAAAATAATGAAGAAAATAACACCTTAAAAAACAGACTAACTCAAATGGCAAAAGAGCTCCAAAAAGCCAATGAGGAGAAGAATGCCTTGAAAGGCAGAATTAGCCAAATGGAAAAGGAGGTCCAAAAGACCAGTGAAGAAAATACTACCTTAAAAATCAGATTGGAACAAGTGGAAGCTAGTGACTTTATGAGAAATCAAGAAATTATAAAACAGAACCAAAAGAATGAAAAGATGGAAGACAACGTGAAATATCTCATTGGAAAAACCACTGCCCTGGAGAATAGATCCAGAAAAGATAATTTAAAAATAATTGGACTACCTGAAAGCTATGATCAAAAAAAGAGCCTAGACAGCATCTTTCAAGAAATTATCAAGGAAAATTGCCCAGATATTCTAGAACCAGACGGTGAAATAGAAATTGAAAGAATCCACTGGTTGCCTCTTGAAAAAGATCCCTCCTGCAAAAGGATGTAAATAGTTTAATCTTATTGAATAACTTATTCTTCTTCTTTCTTGTTTACCTTTTTATGCTTCTCTTGAGTCTTGTATTTGAAAATCAAGTTTTTATTTAGCTCTTGACTTTTCATCAGGAATGTCTGAAGGTCCTCTATTTCCTATTTCATTAAATGTCCACTTTTCCCCTGAAGGATTATGCTGTTTTGCTGGGTAGATGGTTCTTGGTTGCAATCCAAGCTCCTTTGACTTCCTGAATATTATATTCCAAGCCCTCCAATCCTTTAATGTACAAGGTGCTAAATCCTATGTAATCTTGACTGTAATTCTGAATATTTGAAGTATTTCTTTCTGGCTGCTTGAAGTATTTTCTCCATGAACTAAGAGTTCTAGAATTTGGCTCTAATATTCTTGGTTTTCATTTGGGGATCTTTTTCAGGAGGTGATCAGTGGATTCTTTCAATTACTATTTTATCCTCTAGTTTTAGTATATCAGGACAGTTTTCCTTGAAAATTTTTTGAAAGATGCTGTCTAGGTTCTTTTTTCATCATGGCTTTCAGGTAGTCCAATAATTCTTATGTTATCTCTCTTGAGATCTATTTTCCAGGTCTTTTTTTTCACAATGATATATTTCACATCTTCTATTTTTTCATACTTTTGATTTTGTTTGATTGGCTTGATGTCTCGTGGAATCATTAGCCTCCACTTGCCTAATTCTGATTTTTAAGGAATTATTTTCTTCAGTTAGGTTTTGTACCTCCTTTTCCATTTGGCCAATTCTACTTTTAAAAAGTTATTTGATTCAATGAATTTTTGTACATCTTTTTCCATTTTCTGTGCTTCTTTTACCAAGCTGTTGACTCTTTTCCCATGATTCTCTTGTATAACTCTCATTTCTTTTCCCTATTTTCCTTCTATCTTATTTTTAAAATCCTTTTTGAGTTCTTCCGGGAGTTCTTTTTGGGCCTGAAACCAATTCATATTTCTCTTTGAGGCTTTGCACATAGGCATTTTGACACTGTTGTCCTCTTCTGAGTCTGTGTTTTGATCTTCCCTGTCACTACAGTAGCTTTCTATGGTCAGAGGTTTTTATTTGTTCTGTTCATCTTTCAGCCTATTTTGTGACTTTTAAAGTTGAGCTCATCTCCTGTGGTACAGGGGACATTTCTTGAGCTGGAGTCAGGGCCTCCAGACCTGGTAGCTCACCTGCTGTGATATAGCCTCCATACCTGGAGGCTTGTCTGCTGTGCCAGGGCTGCCAGGTATGGCCAGAGGCCCTGCTGTGCTAGAAGTCTAGAGGCCTCACAGCTGGCCTACTGTGCCACTGCTGCCTGCAGGGCCTCAGTAGCTGACCTGTGCTGGGCTAAGGGTCTTCTGATGATTTGCCTGGAAACCACCTGTGCTGGGCTATGTTCCCCTTTTACCCAAATGAGACAGATCTTCCCTGCAGTCCTAAATTGTCTTGGGCTGGGAAATTGCTTTATTTTATCCTTTTGTGGGTTCTGCTGTTCCAGAATTCATTTTGAGGAGCTATTTAAAGTTGTTTGGAGGGGAATTTGGGAGAGTTCAGGCAAGTCCCTGTCTTTTCTCTGCTAACTTAGCTCTTCTGTATATATGTTAAATAAGTTGACAATATATAGCCTTGTCATACTCCTTTTCCAATCTTAAACCAATCGGTTGTTTCTATCATGGTTGATTCTAAATGTTGCTTCTTGACCTGCATATAGTTTCCTCAGGAGACAAGTAAGATGATCTGGTACTCCCGTCTCTTTGAGGACTTGCCACATTTTGTTGTGATCCACACAAAGGCTTTAGTGTAGTCAATGAATCAGAAATAGATGTGTTTTTTTTTTCTGGAACTCTCTTGCTTTCTTTATAATCCAGTGATTGTTGGCAATTTAGTCTCTAGGTTCTCTGCCTCTTAGAAAACCAGTCTGCTCTTCCGGTAATTCTTGGTTCACATATTACTGAAGCCTAGCTTGCAGAATCTTAAGCAGAACCTTGCAGGTGCGTAAAATGAGCACAACTGTTTGGTAATTTGAACATTTCTTGGCATTGCCCTTCTTTAGGATTGGGACATAAGCTGATCTTTAATAATCTAGAGGCCACCATTGAGTTTTCCAAATTTGCTGGCATATTGAATGCAATATTTTAAGAGCATCATCTTTTAGAATTTAAAATAGCTCAGCTGGAATCCCATCACTTCCGCTATTCTTATTGTTAGCAATGCTTCTTAAGGCCCACTTGACTTCATTCTCCAGGATGTCTGGCTCTAGATCAGTAGCCACATTTTCGCGGTTATCAGTAATGTTAAGATCTTTCTTGCGTAGTTCTTTTGTGTATTCTTGCCACCTCTTTTTAGTCTCTATTCGTTAAGTCCCTACCATTTTGGTCTTTCATCATACCCATTTTTGCATGAAAAGTTCCCAATATCTCTAATTTTCTCTTGAAGAAATCTCTTGTTCTCCATTCTATTGTTTTCTTTTATTTCTCTGCATTGTTCATCTAAGAAAAACACTCTTATCTCTCCTTACTTATCACCACCTTGTCTTGGCAAGGGGCTTGCATAGCTCAATGAAAGTATGAGCTAAGCTGCGCAGCACTGCTGGAGATTGACAGGTCGTAGCAGAGTTCTGCCGAAAGGTGACCCACTGGAGAAGGAAATGGCAAACCACTCCAGTATCTTTGCCAAGAAAGCCCTATGAACAGTACTAAAATGATAAAAGGGAGGGCATTGGAAGATGAGCTCCTCAGGTTGGAAGGTGTCCAATATGCTGAGGGAGAATGGAGGACAACTACAAGTAGCTCCAGTACTAATGACATGGCTGTGCCAAAGCAAAAAGGAAGCTTAGCTGTGGATGCATCTGGTGACAAAAGGAAAGTCTAATGCTGTAAATATCAATATTGCATAGGAATCCTGGAATGTAAGATCTATGAACCAAGGCAAGCTGGATGTGATCAAACAGGAAAGTGAGATTAAACACTGATATCTTGGGTGTCAGTGAACTTAAATGGATGGGCATGGGTGAATTTAATTTGAGTGATCACTATGTATACTACTAGGGGCAAGAATCCCTTAGAAAGAAATGGAGTCACCCTCATAGTCAATAAAAGGGTGAGAAGAGCAGTACTGGGGTATAATCTCAAAAAATGACAGAATGATATCTATTAGAACCCAAGGAAAACCATTCAACATCACAATAATACAAGTCGATGCTCTAACCACTGATGCTAAAAAGGCCAAAGTTGATCAGTTATATGAAGACCTACTATATCTTCTAGGAATAACATCAAAAAAGATGTCATATTCATCATAGGGATTGAAATTCTGTGGGAATACAGATATAATAACGTATTGCTAGAAGAGAACTGTTCTGGATAGCAATTTGGAATCTTGCAGGAAAAATATCTGAATATCCTTTGATCTAAAGATTCCATTACTGGCACTGATTTCAATGAGTTCAAAGAGGGAAAGAAAGATATGTATATAAATATATACATATGTATGTGAGTATATATTTATGTATATATGGCATATAGATTTATATACATATGTTTTATACATGTATACATAATGCACAATATTGTACATACAACAAATATAATGCATTGTGTATATGTATGTACATTTATGTTAAAACATTCAGAGCAGTACTTTTTGTAGCAGAACAAAACAGAAACAGAGCAGAGACCCATCAATTGTGGAATAGCTGAACAAATTGTGGCATAGGAATGCAACAGAATATTGCTGTACCAAAAGCAACAACAAATAGGAGTCCAGAGAAATTCAGTAATTATGATGTGCTGCAGAGTGAAGAAAGCATAATCAAGAGAATAGGCATAATGACCATGATAATGTAAAGGAAAACAACACTTAAACACACAAGAATCCATATTAATGTAAGGACCAGTCTTGATTCCAAAGGGCTGATGAAATATACTTACCAATCTTCTTGTTAGAGAGGCAGTGAGCTAAGGGTTGGAGAATGCTACATGGTCAACATAGCAACTTAACTTTTTATTGGTCTTTTTGCTACAAGGGAGAATTTTATATTGTAAGAGAAGTACAGAAAAGTGACAATGATGTTTTAAAAAGCATTGCTAAAACATTTTCTTATAAAGAGTCTGAGCTTGGCTGTCCTCTATTTCTTTTATTATTTGTAGGCACAAAGTTGGGTTTTAGAATGCAATGTCTTTCAGATATTTCATTTAAGATGGTAGAATAATATCTATTTCAAAATAGCTGCTCCTGAAGTGGCTATGTGAACTATTATGAGCACTGATGCAGATAGAATCTTATTTTCTAAATTAAATTGTGAATTTCTATTATGTATAGCTTGCACATGTATATGTATATATATGTGTGTATATATATTATATGTAATATATATACACACATATATACATACATACACACACACACACACACTTCTGGCCTTCTATTCTCTTCTATCCATTTCAAAACCATGTTTCAATTACCCTTTTTTCCCTTTTTTCTTCAACCCTATGCCTAGCTTTCCATTCTCTTTACCCCCACAAGACTGAGCATGAAACAAAACCTTTGTAGCAAATTCCCACACTGAGTGGGTCTGAAAATGTATGTCTCATTTTGCAACTCATTATCTCTCTATCAGGAGGTAGGTAGCATGTTTCATCATCAGAATGGAAGGCTGTATATTTTAACTTTTTTTTTCCTTTTGTACACTTTTGTGTTTTGAACTTAATAAAAAAGGATGTTTTCACTCACACACACACACACACACACACACACACACACACAGTATGACCCACAAGAAAGGATTTATATGAAATCATGAATTTCCATTTCATACTGTTTGCTTTAAAAAAAATAAACTTCATAATGTTACTTTCAAAACTGCCCTCCTCCTTTTCATGTTCCTTCTAATGTTCCTTCTGTTTTCTTATGTACATTTTAAAAAATGTTTCAACAAACCTCTTTTTTGACATTACTATTTCTAACCCTTATCTCACCTCCAATTAAAAACTGAAAGAAAAAAAACCTCTTGTAACATAAGTATTGTTAAACAAAATGAATCCACACAGTGACCATGTCTAAAAATATGTGTTTCTTTATGCACCTTGACATCACCTCTGTCAAGAGGTGGATAACATGTTTCTTCAGAGGTCCTCCTCTGATCAGTGGTCATAGCACTGATCAGAGTTCTTAAGTGTTTCAAAGTTAAATATTTGTCTTTATTATGTAGTTCATGTGTAAACTGTTCTCCTGAAACTGCATCTATTCATATAAACCTTTCTAGATTTCTCTGAAACTGTCCTTATCACATCTTATGATGTACTAATATTACATTACATTTATTTATCATAATTTGTTCAGCCATTCCCCGATTGATGGGTAGCCCTTTAGCTTCCAGTTCTTTGCTATAACACAGAGAATATTCTAAATATTTTTGTATGATCTTTTGGGGTATAGGCATAAAAATGTTATTACTGGATCAAAGGATATGCATAATTTGGTGACTTTTGGAGTACTTACAATTCATAACTCAATCAAGTGGGTATTAGTGTATCTGTCCTCCCAAATCCCTGCTAACAAATGTTTTCATTTTTTGTTATCTTTGCCACCCTGAAAAGTATGAAGTAGAAACTTTTATTTGCTTCATCTGAATTTCTCTATTAGTGACTTAGAACATTTTCCTCATGCTTGTTGAAGACAGAATGTTAAGACAGTTTCAAGTTGGCAGTTTAAAGTGAATAGAACTCCTGGTGTGTGACTTTCTCATATGGATACAAATCAGCAACTCCTCCGTAACTTAACAGTTGTACAAAGTACCTTGGCATGGTGTGGCAGAGTAGATAGTGTTCTGGTCTTGGAGCAAGGAAGACGTGGAGTCAAGTCTTGGCTCTGACACCAACTGGATATGTGACCTAGAACAAGTCACTTAACCTCTCATTGTGCTGGACAACCCTCTAAGCCGTAGATCATATAAATGGAGAACTATCCCCACAATATTATATACAAAGGTAAAAATCTTATAACCCATTTATTACCAGAATGAGTTCACTATTGAGACTTGTCTGCCATCAAAATCAATCAAGGATAAATTCCCTGAGGCTAAGGGAGAGGGGTGGTTGGGTTTCAAAAAAAGTTGATGGGACAAGATATTATTCATATCTTCAGGTGATTTTTCTTAATCAGCTAGAGACTCTTGTAATAGTTCATACTTTTTAAAATTTCTATTGTAGAAGGCAGCTCTGAGAAAGTCCATTCTGGAGTAAGATACAGGCCAGAGGCCTGTTCTTGCCTTCAGGCTAATAACTTGGCACTTGGGTTCTCCATCCCTCCCTCGGCATACAGCTCAGGATGCTCAAGAGTGCTGCTCAGGATGAAGGCTCTTCAAAAAACCCTAAATACCACCTGTGGGCTATTAACAATATTGTTTATGGCAAAAGGGGAACAAAAGCAAGAGGAAGTCATGCATTATGCAAATGCCTCGCACATGGATTTGTTGATTCTGCTTGCCAGAAAGGTATATAAGCCTTGTCCCTCAGTTAAATAAACAGAACTGTTGTTTATTCTTCCACCTGGCCCGTGTTTTGTGTTTTCTTTTTCATTCTCTGTGGCACTGGACCATTTCAGCACCACAGCTGCTGGCGGCATTCTATTTTATTTCGCTTTTAAAATTTATCAGGCATCATTTTTTTTCTCCCTCCTGACTGTCCTTCCCCTTTCCCCCATCAGTAAATTTATAAAGTACTTTCTTTAATATTTCTGTTGGGTGTTATCCCCATTTAAAGATAAAAAACTGAGGTTCAGAGATTTTAAATGTCTTGTCCATGGTCACACACCTGGGATTTAAAGCCAGATTTTCTGTTTTGGAATCCAAGACTCTTTCCCAGATACCATGATAAACTCTATGTGAACAGGTCTACTTTCAGCTTCTACGGAAGAAGGATGTGTGAGAAGAGAGGAGGTGTACAAATTTAATTAGTTTAAGGTTTGCAAAATCCTTTGGAAACACTATCTCATTTTATCTTCACAACAACTTTGGGAGGTAGGTGCAATTACTATCACAATTTTACAGATGACTAAACTTAGACAACAGAGTGGTTAAGTGACTTGCCTATGGTCACAGAGGTAGTTAAATGTCTGAGGCTGGACTAAGAGCTCTGGTTTTCTTGCCTCCGGGTCTCATATCCTATCCCACTGAGCTGCCTAAAATAAGAATGAAGGTAATGTGGAAGGGGCTGGACTTATGAAGTAGGTTAGAGGCTGAATTTGACCTCTTCAGGGTTTGAAAGAACAACCTCAGAAAGGGCAATTAAAGAGGAAATAAAAGGATTAAAGGGATCAGGGAAAGTTATTGTTGTTCAAGCATAGCACACCAGGCCCTTCTATCCTCCACTATCTCTTTTAGTCTGTCCGAGCTCATGTTCATTGTTTCCATGACATCCATCCCCTGCTATCCTCTTTTCCTTTTGCCTTTAATCTTTCCCCAAATCAAGGTCTTTTCCAATGAATCTCATCTTTCCATTATGTGGCCAAAGTATTTAAGCTTCAATATTTGACCTTCCAATGAATAGCCTGAATTAATTTCTTTAAGTACTGACTGATTTGATCTCTTTGCTGTCCAAAGGACTCAAAAAGTCTTCTCTAGGACAATGATTCAAAAGCATTGAATCTGTGCAGTTCTCACAGTCATACATTACTCCAGGAAAAAACATAACTTTGACATATGGACCTTTGTTCTCTGCTTTTCAGTATGCTGTCCAGATTTGCCATAGCTTTCCTTCCAAGGAGCAAGGGTCTTTTAATTTCATAGCTGCAGTCACTATCTGTAGTGATCTTTGAGCACAAGAATTAAGGAGAAGTAAAGAAGTAGAAGGAGGGTAAATTAATAGAATACACTGGAGGTTGGGACAAATAAGTCAAACACCTAGGAGGCTGGGGTCATGGTGAAGATGTGTCTGTAGAGTTGTCCTTGAGACTAAGGAAAGGAAGCTGAGCAAGACTGTCATAAGAAGAGATAATTGACTACAAAGATTTTAGGCAAATGATTAGGGTTTAAATACCCACAAGTAGTTGAAGAAAACTAGGCTGAGCATCTCAACCAGAATGGAGAGTACGGAAATTCTTTACTGATTTACATCCAGACTTTTGTAATTCTGCCATAGCCCCATGACTGTTATTTGGTTTTAAGTACAGGCTAATTTTCCCTCTTGGAGGAGAAGGTGAAGGGACTACAAGAACCTGTCCACTCTCTAGGCTAATAGAGAGAATAAAGTATTCCCACAGGAAAAAGGGGTATCTAAAGTAGAGGAGAGCCTTCCCCTCATGGGGATGTTGGAGAGCAGAAAAGTGTTAGAGGAGAAAAGGAAGGAGGAGGATAGTTGTATCATCACAGCTCAAATATCTATTTGAGGTTCTTCTTGCAGAGGAGGGAACAGCATTCTCTAAGGAAGAAGGAACTGCTTGTCCACCAAACAGCGATACAGAGCAGTAGTGTCAAACTCAAATAGAAATGGGGACCACTAAACCATACATTAGGATCCCTGCAGGATATATATTGATTTAGAAAACCCCATGTTAACATTATCTATGTTCTACTGCATTTTTGTTTATTTTATTAAACATTTCCCAATTACATTTTAATCTAGATTAGGCTGCACTGGGTGTTGGGGGCTGCAGTTGGGGCTTCACAAATACAAGATGGAAGAAGCATAGTTAGAAGCTGTTCTGTTTTAGTGGGTCACAAGCTCAAAATGAGTAATCAATATGTTATGGCAGCCAAAAAGTTAATGTAGGCTTGGGCTGCATTGAGGCATAACTTCAAGGAATGATAGCTGATTATCAAATACCATTGTATTCTGCCCTAGTGAGACCTTATCTGAAGTACTGTGCTCAGTTCTGGAGGGCATATATAAAAGCTGGAGAGTTTCCAGATAAAGGCAACCAGGACAGTCAAGTGCCTTGAGTCCATGTGATATCAGTCAATTACTTATTAAGCAACTGCTCTATACTATGTGCCTAGCACTCTGCCAGGCGATCCTTGCCCTCAACCAGCTTACATTCAATTGGTGGGAAACAATATGTACTTATATACTTATGTACAGGAAAAATACAAGGTAAATATTAGGGGACACAGCATTAGTAAATGAGGGCATCAGGAAAGGGACACATGTAGAGCGCCACTTGAAAGAATTTTCAGGGAAACAAGCAAGAGGCATTCCATCCAATCCAAAGATGCAGAGCCCAGAGATGGAGTATCATGTAAGAGGATCAGAAAGAATTCAATTTAGGTAGATTTTAGAGGCAGGAAAGGAAGTACTGTATAATAATAATAATAAGTATAATTTTGAAAAGTAGGTTGGGCCTGGGTTGTAAAGAGCTCTATAAACTAAATAGCATTGAGGCAATAGTAGAAAAGAAGGGATAAAATTAAAGAGATAGATTCAGGAAATTGTGGGGAGCCAGCTATATCCTGTTTAGGCCTCTTAGACCTCTGCAAGGCAGGGTCAATTGAGAATGGGTCTATGCACGGCAAGACCAGTTTTAGGATAAGAAGACTTGGCAAAGAAAACCCTCCTCTGTAGCTGATTACCCACATGGGAGATGACAGAAATGTTTCAGTCTGGTTATCTATATGTGAGAGAACATAAATGTTCCAATTTGGTTAGCCTTGAGGAAAAATAGTGTCTCACTCCTAGGAACAAGGAGATAAAAAACTTAACCAGAGCTTTATTGTACTCTTCCTTGAAGTCAGGATGACAGAGCAATTAACTTGTATAAAACACTGTCAGTAACTCCATTAAAATCAGTCTACAGCTTGACTATACGACTCGCCTAGCTCCATGTCTTTGTCTTTTTGTGTCTATTACTTCATCAAATATTCACACCACTCCTGGCACAGGAAATCAGGGATCGTGGAAAGTGCTCTGAATGAATATGTGAGATATTGGGTACAAAGATGGGAGACAATGGATGAGAGGTTTATAATATGAAATTTGGTTTAATATCCAACAAGATAAGTCCAGTGTCTTGGATAAGGGAAATCACTACATTCCTAGACTGCCTTAGCACTTCTTTAGTTGGGCCCAAAAGGTAATGAGGTAGTTCACTTGTGCCCACACTTCCCTAGGCTGAGAATCAAAGAATACACACGTGACAATAGCTTTTTCAGAACTGTATAATGATGTGTGGACTGTGTCTCAAAGAGAAACCTGCAGAAGATGATCAAACAATCAGTGAGTCCTTCATATGAAGCCCATCGTCTCTCAGGATGGGCCAGGTATCCAAAGGGAGAAGACCTGAGGCTCAACCCCTTTGAGGTAAGGTTGATTAGCCAGAGATATTTTAGGATGAAAAAAGACAAAAGAGATGAAATTACATTCATAGGCAAGGGATGAGAACTCAGAAAGAAACTTACCAGGATCCCAGCTTCCATTCCTCTTCACATAGGGAAAGGTAAGGAACCTGTGAGTGAGAGCTGAAAGAAGTCAGAAAAGGAAACTTAGAAAGTATATTAAGTGCCAGTATATTAGAGAAGACAAAGAGCCATTCAGAAATTGATAAAAAGAGTAAAGACCAAGAGCCATTCCCTAGTAGATCAATAGCTAAAGGACAGAAACAAGTTTTGGGAGAAAAATGTGAAGGAGCAACAACCATGTAGAAAAAAATGCTCTAAATCACTAATGAGAGAAGTACAGATTAAAGTAACTAAGACTTCATCTCATTCCCAACAAACTGACAAAGGTGATAAAAAATGGAAATAGTCAATATTAGAGGTCCATTCATACACTGCAGGTTAGGCCATGAAGTGGTACAAAAGTTTGGAAATATGCAAGAAAAGTGAAAAAAAAACCCTGTTATCTTTTGACCCACTACTAGGCATATACCCCAAGAAGTTGAGTGGCAGAAAAGCCTCATACATGACAAAATTTTCATAGCAGCTTTCTTTGTAGTAGCAAAAAACTGGGAACAAATCAGGTGTTCATAGACTGAGAACTGAACAAATTGTGGTATATGTGGTAACGGTAAGAAGTAAGATGAATTCCAAGAAACATGGGCAGTTTTATCATTGGTACAGAACCAGAAACACAATATGTACAATAAAAGGCAATCAAACCCTGAATTACAATGAACAATCCCAGCCCTTGAGAGATGATGATAAAAAATCAATAAACATTTATTAAAAACCTACTATGTGCCAGGCACTGTACCATCTTTTCAGTGTGTGCCTGGGTAGAGAGAGAGCTAGAGGTGAAGAATGCCACGCACACTTTGAGACACATCACTGCACAGAATGACTAAGTGTTTTGGGGGGGTGTTTTTACATCACCTACCTAAGCCTAAATTTGCATTCTAAAGAAGGAAGCGCTGGGAGAAAATGATCGTGATGTTAAAACAAAAGGCAAAACATTTTTTTAAAGCACGTTAAATTATCTGACACAGACTGCCCTCCTGGGGCAACTGCTCAGAGTTGCCACGGGTCCAGAGGTGAAATGGGCCTCTAAGTTCAATTCCCTGATTTGACAGATGAGGGAATCAAGACTTAGGGAGGGGAAAGTGACCTGCTCCTGGTCACGCGCGGGCTTTCTAATCCGCAAGCAGGGGGTCTCTCCCAACAATGAGGGCTCCTGAACCCTGCTTCGTGGTCTTACTACCCACAGACTCTAAGTTCAGAGGGCAGGGACCGACCGTGTCTCGTTTTTTACCCCTCATCCCACAGGGTCACCGAGGATGACCCCTGGAGGTCACCAGGTTCCCCACGCCCCGGGTGGGGTCTGGTTGGAGTGGGGTTGGGGCAAGTCCCAAAGAGTCCACAGTCCCCACCAATGTGGAAAGACGGAGCTCTGTTTAGAGGAGGGAAGCCCTGCCCTGGCACCAGACGCGGCGCGTGCCCTCCAAGGTTTACTGAAAAACAGCCCCGGCAGGAGGGTCAAGGGGGGCGGGGTGGCGGAGGCGGGGCCAACCCGGACCCAGGAGCTGGAGAAGACGGCTCAGGGGAGGGGGCCCCTCCCACCGCTGCTCTCCTGCTCCCCGAGGGCCCGCGCGGTCCTTCCCCCTCCTCTTCGGCCCTCACCCCGCCCCTCCCTCCCTCGGGCCGCCCCGCGCCGCCACCTGCCAGCCAGAGCCTCACCTGCCCCACTGGCCCAGAAGGCGGCCCAGACCACGTTTTCCGGCTCGTGGAGGAAGCAGTTCGAACGCTGCCCTGGAAGTCCCGCCCCACGCGAGGCGGGGAACGAGGTCTAGAGGCTGGAAGCTGGGGCGTGTGATGGCGGGAGAGCCCCCGGGGTAGGGTCCTGGTGCTTGTCACAACGCTAACTCCCTGCTGACTTTGGGCAAACCCCCGGCTCACATTCTTCATCCGTAAATTGCCAGGGCTGGCCTGGACCACTCGTTCGCTCAGCCATTTTTGAGTACCTAATGTTTGCACATGCCCCGGGGCAGTGTTTAGTTTCCTAGATGCTCATACCTGGCCGGTTGCTATAGCCTGCCACTAGGCGTTCCCCACTCCAGCCCATCCCCCACTCAGCTGCCAAAGCGATCTTCCCCGAGCCCATGTCCATGTCAGCTATTGCAACACTTTGACTTCATAAAAACAACCTAGGCAAATTACATCATTCCAAATGACTAATTCTGGAAAGCACGACAGTACTTTTAATATACATACACACAGAGATCACACAGGTTCACACACTTCACACTTAAAAGCAGCAAGCAACGAGAACGCTCAATTCATCTGTGTGAGAAATGGTGGAAGCAATTTGGTTTCCACAGAGTTGAAAGTGTCTCTCCTTTCCCCCAAGCTTTAGCGGAATGTAAGTCATTTAATTTACTTACTCGGTGCCATACTAATCGAACTACCAAAAAATTATTTTACAGAGCTGGATAAAATAATAACAAAAATCATCTGGAACGTCCAGAATATCAAGGGAATTAATGAAAAGAAATGCTAGGAAAGGGAGCCTAGCTATACCAGATATTAAACTGTACTATATAAAGCAGCAGTCATTAAAACTACTTGGTACTGGCTAAGAAAGAGTGGTGGATCAGTGGAATAGATTAGGTACACAAGATACAGTAATATACAACTATAGCAATCCTCTTTGATAAACCCGAAGAATCCAGCATCTGGGCTAAGAATTCACTATTTCACAAAAACTGTTGGGAAAATTGGAAAATGGTAGGGCAGAAACTGGGCATAGACCAATATCTTACACAGTATACCAAAATAAAGTCAAAATGGGTTCATGATTTAGGAATAAAGGCTGATACTATAAGCATTTTGGGAGAGGAAGGAATAGTTTACCTATCAGATTTATAGGAAAGGGAAGAATTCATGACCCAACAAGAGATAGAGAGCATTATGAAATGCAAAATGGGATAATTTTGATTATGTTAAATTGAAAAGTTTTTGTATAAAGCCAATGCAACAAAGATTAGGAGGGAAGCAGATAAATTGGGAGAAAATCTTTACAACCAGTGTCTCTGATAAAGTCCTCATATCTACAATAGACAGGGAACTGAGCCAAATTTGTAGGAATACAAGTCATTCCCCAGTTGAGAAATGGTCAGAGGATATGAACAGGAAGTTTTCAGAGGAAGAAATTAAAGATCTCTATAGTCATATGAAAAAAATGCTCTAAATCACTCCTGATTAGAGAAATGCAAATCAAAACAACTCTTAGGTACCACATCTCTCTTGTCAGATTGTCTAACATGACAAAACAGGAAAATGATAAATGCTGAAGAGGATGTGGGAAAATTGAAACATTAATACATTGTTAGTGGAGTTGCATTCTGGAGAGCAATTTGGAACTACGCCCAAAGGGCTATAAAAATGTGCATACCCTTTGACCCAGCAATACCACTTCTAGGGCTGTATCCCAAAGAGATCACACAAGTGGGAAAGGGACCCATATGTAAAAAAATATTTATATCAGCTCATTTGTGGTAGCAAAGAATTGGAAATCAAGGGGAAGCCCATCAATTGGGGAATGGCTAAACAATTGTGGTATATGAATGTAATGAAATACTATTGTGCTATAAGAAATGGGGAACATACGAATTTCATATAACCTGGAAAGACCTACATGATGTGATGCTGAGTGAGTGGAACAGAACCAAGAGAACATTGTACACAACCACAAGCATATTGCTTCTGTGATGACTAACTTTGCTAGACTTGGCTCTTATCAGCAATACAAGGTTCAAAGACAGCTCCAAAGGACTTATGATGGAAATAGCTATCTCCAGAGAAAGAATTATGGAGTCTGAATGCAGATTGAGGCGAACTATTTTCTCTCTCTTTTTTTTCTTTCTCTTCTTTTTTGGTTTTATTTCTTCTTTCTCATGATTCATTCCATTGGTCATAATTCTTCTTTACAACTTGACTATTACGTAAATAAGTTTAGTGTGAAGGTATATGTAGAACATATATTGGATTCCATGCTGTCTTTGGGGGAAGAAGAAGAAGGGGAAGAAAATTTGGAACTCGAAAACTTGTGGAATTGTAGAGGGAGAAATGAACCCAGGGATGTAGAAATCCCAAACCAGAATTCCCAAGGCCAGGCTGCCTGGAATGAATTTGCAGACCCAAGCATTCTTTAAGTCAAGGAGGCAAAGATTTATTATGCTTTACATAAATAAAGTGGGCAAGAATTCTTAGGGAACCTGCAACCATACAGGGCCACAAGGAAAGTTTAAGTACAAGATTTAGGGGTGAAATCTGTCAATTAGGTGTTTTGGGGTGGGATTAGGGAGTAGTCAGGGTGTGATTAAGGGTCGGTCAGTTCTTAAAGGAACATGCACTTTTTATATCAACTGTATAGGTATCTTACCCAGAGTTCACAGGGAAATAGCCCAAAGGGGGTGTGGTTTTGCCTGTAAAATGTCACTAAGTCACCAAAAGTTCATGGCTGACTGGGAATATCCAGGTGGATTCCATCACGTGTCTTGTTAGACAAGATTAATGTAAGGGAGTACACATTTGACTATGTCTAGGATACATGTTAGATTCAGTGTACAGTCAGTTATCAGCATCCTGAATCAATCTATAATTGGGCATAGCTGCTTACTGAGGAAGAAACAGAGATAATTTGGGAGCACCTGCCCTTTAGCTAGAGAGAGGCTGCCTGGGAAAGAATATGTTTGAGAATTAGATGTGTTCTGAAATTGGAATTCTGCCACAGGCACAGCCACCCAGGCAGAGGCTAAGGGGAAATGTGATGCTAGAATTAGGGTCCAAGCACAAGCACGCCATCAGAACTGAGTGTTCTAAACTAAAAATAAAAAATCTAAAAAAAAATTTTTTTAAGAGAATGTAAGTCAGGTGACTACTAGAACCAGTTGTAATCAGAGCAGTGATCTAGCAGAGACCAAGCTTCTGGTTGGGTGAAAGGTTAGAGGCTTGTATGCATGCTTAAATGAGCCATTTGAGGAATTGATAAAGGAGTCAGGGGATTGCATCTGGCCAATGTGATTAAACTGTTAGCCATTTAACTTTAAATTTTAAGGTAAAAGCAGCTGGAGAAGAAGCATGGTGAGTATAATATTTTTTTTTTCATTTATTTGAAGTGTTTGAGGTAGTTTGGGTCAAGATTAGGAAAGAAAGAGATTGAAATTGGAGTGAGAATACAGAATAGGAAGATAGGGGATTTGGGTGGGGGTGGAACAGCAGTTAGTCCATTTCAGGGGCTGAAACTAAAAGAATTTTTTTTTAAAATTTATTTAATATATTTAGTTTTCAGCATTGATTTTCACAAGAGTTTGAATTACAAATTTTCTCATTTCTACTCTCCTGCCCACTCCAAGATGGCATATATCCTGGTTGCCCTGTTCCCCAGTCAGCCCTCCCTTCTGTCGTCCCACTCCCCTCAAATCCCCTTTTCCCTTCCTTTCTCGTAGGGCAAGATAAATTTCTACACCCCAATGCCTGTGTATCTTATTTCCTAGATGCATGCAAAAACTTTTTTTTGTTTGTTTTCGAACATCTGTTTTTAAAACTTTAAGTTCCAAATTCTCTCCTTTCTTCCCTCCCCACCCACTGTCCCTAAGAAGGCAAGCAATTCAGCCTAGGCCACATGTGTAAAACCCTTCCACAATACTCATGTTGTGAAAGACTAACTACCTATTGCTCCTTCCTAACATATCCCCCTTTATTGAATTTTCTCCCTTGACCCTGTCCCTTTTCAAAAGTGTTTGTTTTTGATTACCTCCTCCCCCTATTTGCCCTCCCTTCTGTCATCCCCCCTTTTTTATCTTCTTCCTCCTTCTTTCCTGTGGGGTAAGATACCCAATTGAGTGTGTATGGTATTCCCTCCTCAGGTCAAATCCAATGATAGCAAGATTCACTCATTCCTCCTCACCTGCGCCCTCTTCCCTTCCTATAGAACTGCTTTTTCTTGCCACTTTTATGAGAGATAATTTACCCCATTCTATCTCTCCTTTTCTCCCTCTCTCAATATATTCCTCTCTCATCCCTTAATTTGGTTTTATTTTTTAGATATCATCCCTTTATGAACTGCTTTTTCTTGCCACTTTTATGAGAGATAATTTACCCCATTCTATCTCTCCCTTTCTCCCTCTCTCAGTATATTCCTCTCTCCTCCCTTAATTTGATTTTATTTTTTAGATATCATCCCTTCA
>CM053627.1:204320326-204347241 GCA_028646595.1 Phalanger gymnotis
AAAAAAAAACTTTTTTACTTTTGAACATCTATTTTTTAAAACCTTGAGTTCCAAATTCTCTCCCCTCTTCCCTTCCCATCCACCCTCCCTAAGAAGTCAAGCAATTCACCATGGGCCACATGCGTATCATTATGTATAACCCTTCCACAATACTCATGTTGAGCTTTCACATTTTTAAGGCGTTGATTTTTTAAAAAAAGAATAACATTTTGTGACACATGAAAATTACATGAAACTAATATTTCAGTGTCCATAAATAAAATTTTATTGGAACACAGCTATGCTTTTTCAATTGTTGGCTTCATGCTACAACACAGGCGGCATATCCATCGGTGCTCACATGTGCCCTGGGCACTACAAATTGCTATGAGGCAGTTATAACTCAACATCATTTAGAGCACTGTGCCTATGAACCTGCTGTGACGTCTTCTTTTTTTAAAGTTAACAGCACATACCCATTCTGTCAAAACAAGAAAAGAAGAGAAAAAAAAGACTCCAAATGTCATGCTTTTAAGGCACAGTGAAATGTGTATTACTCTGTTGTCAAACTAAATGGCAAATATTTATGTTTATTATGCAGTGACACCATAAGCTGTACTAAAAAAATACAATACATATAGATATCAATCAGTAAATATTTATTAAGCCCCTACTGTATACTAGAACAGGACTATACAACATGTGGCTTGCTAAGGGATTTTGGGCAGCTGATGAAAAATGTAGACATGTAAAAGAAAGTAAACATGTAACAAGTGCTTTGTCCATATCCTGCTTAACCTGCCTTGCACTAGTCACTATTATGCCCATCATGTAACATCAAGAAATGTTGCAAAGGTGAAACTGACAAATCTTGACGACAGATTGGATATGGGAAGTAAGAAATAGCCAAGAATTGAGAATGACACCTAGGCAGCTACGTGGTGCAGTGAATAGAGCACGGGCCCTGAAGTCAGGAGGACCTGAGTTCAAATCTAGCCTCAGACACTTGACAACACTAGCTGTGTGACCTTGGGCAAATTACCTAACCAAGGCGATTGGCCTTGCCTTCCCCCCTCCAAAAAAAAAAAGAATGACCCCCTAGGTCATAAGCCTAAGGGACTTGCCCAGGGTCACACAGATAGCAAGTTTCCGAGACTGGCTTTGAACTTCCTGACTCTAGGCCCTATTCACTGCACTACCTAGCTGCCTCTATCAATGTAGAGATGATAATTAAATGCATGGGAGGCTGTTGAGATCATCAAGTGAGTCGATCAGTCGATCAGGGGAAAAGACAGGACAGAACCCTGTGAGACATTACCAGAGTAAGCATTTATCAAAATATTCCCAACTCACAGGAAAGCAAAAGTCAAAAAAAAAAATTTGAAAAAAATTTTAAATGGAATATCTCATCTTTTTGGCAAAAATGAAAATGAAGCTGCAATCAAAGTTAATTTCCTAGTATTCATTTTGTTAGCCAAACAAGGAGAGCAATTTACTGATGGTTACTTAATTAAATTGTGTTTGATTAAAGCAGCAGGAGAAATGTGTCCAGAGCAAATAAACTTGTTCACAACCATTAGCTTTTAGGCTCAGTTAAAACCACATGCTCATGTATTGATATTAGTATTTGGCAGTACCTATCTGTGTGAAAAGATTTGAAAACAGTGAAATAAGTACAATCTTCCTACAGAACATTTATAATCGATTTTGATGATAAGGAACACCAACTTTGAACCTCAATTAAGCAAAATGTTATGCCTCAAAAAAAGAACTCAGTTCTTCTCATTAGTAAATCTGTATTACAAAAAGTTTGTACTCAAATATTATGTTTTGAATTTTATCAATAAAAAAATTGCTTCTCCTCTTCTTTTTGCTTTCCCTTTCCCCTTTCCTCCTCCTTCTTCTCTTCTTCCTCCTCCTTCTTTTTTCCAGTGGTGGTGTTTCCACTTGAAGTAAGCCCCCTCCACTCTGAAAGCAGAGCCCCACTTTAGCACAGAGTTAAAAGTCAAAAATAGGATGGAAAAATGAGCAAACAACAGAAGACAATCCTGACTACAGAAAGTGACTATGGTGACAGGCAAGATCAAAACACACACTCAGAAGAAGACAACAAAGTGAAACTGCTACATCCAAAGCCTCAAAGAAAAATATGAATTGGTCCTGGAAGTACACAAAAAAAGGATTTTAAAAATCAAGTAAGAGAGATGACGAGAGAAATGAAAATGATGCAATAAAATCATGAAAAAAGAGTTAACAGCTCAGTAAAGAAGCCACAACAATGTACTGAAGAAAATAACAGCTTAAAAAACAGAATAGGCCAAGTGGTAAAACAAGCACAAAAATCCAATGGAGAGAAGAAAATCACTTTAGTGGTTGAATGCAGAATGGATTAGAGTGGGGAGGGAATTGAGGCAGGTAGACCAACCAGCAAGCTATTAAAATAATTGAGGCTTGAGGTGATGAGTGCGTGCACTAGGAAAGAAAGGAACACATTCAAGAGATCTTGCAAAGGTAAAATCAATGGACCTTGGCAACAGATTGGATGTGGGAAGTAAGAAATAGTGAAGAGCCGAGAATAACACCTAGATCACAAGCCTGAGGGATGGGAGGATGGTGTTGCCCTCTATGATAATAGGGAAGGTAAGAGACAGCAAGGGTTTAGGAGAAAGGAAATGAGTTCTGTTTTGGATATGTTGAGTTTAAGATGGCTACTGGACATCAAGTTCAATATGTCTGAAAAGCAGTTGGAGACACTAGACTGGAGGTCAGTAGAGAGTTTGGGGGAAGATCGTTACCTTTGAAAATCATTAATATTTGCTGTTACTGTTCAGTTGTGTCCAACTCTTGGGGTTTTCTTGACAAAGATACTGGAGTGGTTTGCCATTTCCTTCTCCAGCTCATTTTACAGATGAGGAAACTGAGGCATAAAGGGTAAAGTGACCAACTTGCTCAGGCTCACACAGCTTAGTAAGAGTCTGAGACCAGATGAAGACAGAGACAGAGACAGAATTCTCTGAAAAGCAGAATTGGTCAAATGGGAAAAGACAAACAAAAATTCGCTGAAGAAAAGAACTTAAAAAATAGAATGGGGGGGGGATCCAAGATGGTGGCTGGAAAGTAGGGACTTTCTTAAGCTCTCCCCCAAATCCCTCCAAACACCTGTAAAAAATGGCTCTGAACAAATTCTAGAGCCTCAGAACTACACGAAATAGCAGAGGGAAGCAGGTCTCCAGCCCAGGACAGCCTGGATGATCTCTGGGAAGGTTCTATCACACGGAGCTAGGAGTGGAGCTGAGCAGAGCCCAATGTGGGCTGCACCAGGACCAACCAGACTGAGAGCCAGGTAGAACAGGCCCTAGCACCCTGAATCAGTGAGCTGTGGCAGTTACCAGACTTCTCAACCCACAAACACCAAAGACCATGGAGCAGGTTAGTGGATAAACTGCTAGATAGGGTTAGAGAGCAGTCCAGCCACCAGTCCTGGGGGTGGCGGAGGTGGGGCAGTGGTGGAGCTCCACTGTCAGCTGCTTTTGTTGTCCCTGGCTCACATGGTGAGAGGAATCAAGCAGCAGAGCAGAACGGGAGAGCAGGGCTGCTTTGCCCTGCTTGGATCTGGGTCACAATCCTAGTTGGCAGTTCTTGGGAGAGGAGGAGCACTGCTGTTGCAGAGTTTGCAGTGACACGGGATAGAAGTAGCTCTGAAAACAACAGCTCAGTCCCTAAAGCTTGGAACAAAGCACTGTCTACTCTACAAGCAGTCACACACTGACAAAAAGCTCAAAGGTCAAGTAGTTGTCTGGGAACATGGCCAAGCAGCAAAAAAGAACCTAGACTCAGACCCTAAAATCATTTTTTGGTGACAAAGAAGATCAAAACATACAGCCAGAAGAAGTCAACAAAGTCAAAGAGCCTACATCAAAAGCCTCCAAGAAAAACATGAATTGATTTGAGGCCATGGAAGAGCTCAAAAAGGATTTGGAAAAGCAAGTAAGCGAAGTAGAGGAAAAATTGGGAAGATAAATGAGAGTGATGTGAGAAAACCGTGAAAAACAATTCAATGACTTGCTAAAGGAGACCCCAAAAAATACTGAAGAAAATAACACCTTAAAAAACAGACTAACTGAAATGTCAAAAGAGCTCCAAAAAGGCAATGAGGAGAAGAATGCCTTAAAAGGCAGAATTAGCCAAATGGAAAAAGAGGTCCAAAAGACCAGTGAAGAAAATACCACCTTAAAAATTAGGTTGGAGCAAGTGGAAGCTAGTGACTTTATGAGAAATCAAGATATTATAAAACAGAACCAAAGGAATGAAAAAATGGAAGACAATGTGAAATATCTCATTGGAAAAACCACTGACCTGGAGAATAGATCCAGGAGAGATCATTTAAAAATTATTGGACTACCTGAAAGCCACGATCAAAAAAAAGAGCCTAGACAGCATCTTTCAAGAAATTATCAAGGAAAACTGCCCTGCTATTCTAGAGCCAAAGGGTAAAATAGAAATTGAAACAATCCACAGATCCCCTCCTCAAATAGATCCCAAAAAGAAATCTCCTAGGAATATTGTCACCAAATTCCAGAGCTCCCAGATTAAGGAGAAAATACCGCAAGCAGCCAGAAAGAAACAGTTTGAGTATTGTGGCAACACAATCAAGATAACACAAGATCTAGCAGCTGCTACATTAAGGGACTGAGGGGCTTGGGATATGATATTCTGCAGGTCAATAGAGCTAAGATTAAAACCAAGAATCACCTACCCAGCAAAACTGTGTATCATGCTCCAAGGCAAAATATGGATTTTCAATAAAATAAAGGACTTTCAAGCTCTCAGTGAAAACACCAGAGCTGAATGGAAAATTTGACTTTCAAAGACAAGAATCAAGAGAAGCATGAAAAAGTAAACAAGAAAGAGAAATCATAAGGGACTTACTAAAATGGAACTGTTTTGCTTACATTCCTACATGGAAAGATGATGTGTGTAATTCAAGAGACCTTTTTCAGTATTAGGGTAGTTGAAGGGAATATACATATATATAGACAGAGGGCACAGGGTGAGTTGAATATGAAGGGATGATATCTAAAAAAATTAAATTAAATTAATGGACGAGAGAGGAACATATTGAGAGAGGGAGAAAGGGAGATAGAATGGGAGTAAATTATCCTGCATAAAAGTGGCAAGAAAAAGCAGTTCTGTTGGAAGGGAAGACAGGGCAGGTGAGGGGGAATGAGTGAATCTTGCTCTCATCAGATTTGACCTGAGGAGGGAATAATATACACACTCAGTTGGGTATCTTACCCCACAGGAAAGTAGGGGGAAGGGGATAAAAAAGGGGGGATGATAGAAGGGAGAGCAGATAGAGGGGAGGAGGTAATCAAAAGCAAACACTTTTGAAAAGGGACAGGGTCAAGGGAGAAAATTGAATAAAGGGGGACAGGATAGGATGGGGGGAAATATAGTTAGTCTTTCACAACATGAATATTGTAGAAGTGTTTTTCATAATGATACATGTGTGGCTTATGTGGAATTGCTTGCCTTCTTAGAGAGAGTGGGTGGGGAGGAAAGAGGGGAGAGAATTTGGAAATCAAAGTTTTAAAAGCAGATGTTCAAAAAAAAAAGTTGGTTTTGCATGCAACTGGGAAATAAGATATATAGGGAATGGGGCATAGAAAGGTGTCCTGCCTTACAAGAAAGTAAGGGAAAAGGGGGCGGGGGGGAGTGGGGTGACAGAAGGGAGGGCTGACTGGGGAACAGGGCAATCAGAATATATGCCTCCTTGGAGTGGGGCGGGAAGGTAGAAATGGGAAAAAAAATTGTAACTCAAAATCTTGTGGAAATTAATGTCGAAAACTAAAATGTTAAATAATAAAATAATTGTTAAAAGGGGGGAAAAAAGTTGAATTTGCCAAATGGAAAAGGACGTATGAAAACTCACTGAAGAAAATAATTCCTTAAAAATTGGAACTGGAGAAATGGGAGCTAATGACTCCATGAGACATCAAGAAACAATAAAACAAAATCAAAAGAATGAAAGAATAGAAGAAAATGTGAATAATTTTAATGGAAAAACAACAGACCTGAAAAATAGATATAGGAGAAATAATTTTCAAATTGTTGGACTACTTTAAAGCCATGCTCAAAAAAGGAGCCTAGACATCACCTTTCAAGAAACTGTCAAGGAAAAGTGCCCTGATATTCTAGAACCAGAGAGTAAAATAGAAATTGAAAAAAAAAATCCACTGATCATCTCCTGAAAGAGATCCCAAAACTAAAAATCCCAGGAATTCCAGAGCCCCAAGATCAAGGAGAAGATATTGTAAGTAGTCAGAAACAATTCAAATATCATAGAGCCACAGGTATGATAACACAAAATTTAGCAGCTTCTACATTAAAGGATTTCACGGCTTGTAATATGATATTCCAGAGGGCAAAAGAGCTAGGATCACAACCAAGAATCACCAACCCAGCAAAACTGAGTATAATGCTTCAGGAGAAAAAAATGGATATTTAATGAAATAGAGGACTTTCAAGCATTCCCAATCCAAAGACTGTAGCTATATGAAAATTGACTTTCAAATACAAGACTCAAGCATAAAAAAGTAAACAGGAAAGATCATAAGGGATTCAATAAGGTTAAACTGTTTACATTCCTACATAGGAAGATTATACTTTAAACTCCTAAGAACTTTCTCATTATTAGGGTTTAAAAGGAGTATACTTAGACAGAGGGTACAGATTTGAGTTGAATATGATGAGATGATTACCTAAAAAAAATTAAGGAGTGAGAAAGAGGAATGCAGAGGGGAAAGGGGAAAGGGACAGGTAGAATGGGCTAAATTATGTGACACAAAAGAGGCAGGAAAGAGCTTTTACGGTAGAGGGGAAGGTGGGGCAGGGATGGGGAGTGCTTGAACCTTACTCTCCTATTAGAATTGGCTCAAATAAGGAATAACAAACACACTGAGTTGGGTACAGAAATCTATTTTACCATAAAGAAAAGTGGGAGGAGAAGAGGACAAGAGAAAGGGGGTGCTGATAGAAGGGAAAGCAGATTGGGGGAGGTAAAAATCAGAAGCAAAACACTTTTGAGAATGGACAGGGGGAAAGGAGAGAGAGAGAAGGATAAACAGAGGGAAAATAGGATGGAAGGAAACCTAGTAATCATAACTTTGAAAAAAATTTATAGCAAGTTTCTCTGATAAAGAGCTCATGTCTTAAATACATAGAGAACAGAGTCAAATTTACAGAAATAAGCCATTCCTCAACTGATAAATGGTCAAAGGATATGAACAGGCAGTTCATTGATGAAGCAATCAAAGCTATTTAGAGTTATATGGAAAATGCTCTAAATCATTATTGATTAGAAAAATGAAAATTAAAACAACTCTGAGCTACCAACCCCACACCTAGCAGATTGGTTGATTTTTTTGATTGATTAATAAATTTATTTTTTATTTTTAGTTTACAACACTCAGTTCCACAAGTTCCAAGTTTTCTCTTCCCTCTCCGCCCCCCCCCCCGCCAAGCTGGCATGTAATCCAATGTAGGTTCTTCACATTTATTTTATTACCTTCACATTGAACTCATTTACATAGTAGTCCAGTTGTAAAGAAGAATTATAATCAATGGAATGAATCATGAGAAAGAAGAAATGAAACCAAAAAAGAAGGAAAAAAAAGAGCAAATTGTTTGCCTCAATCTGCATTCAGACTCCATAATTCTTTCTCTGGATGTGCATAGCTTTTTCCATCATGAATCTTTTGGAGTTGTCTTTGAACCTTGCATTGATGAGAGGAGCCAAGTCTATCAAAGTTAGTCCTTACAGATACCTCGTGTCTGTAACTGTGTATAATGACCTCCTGGCTCTGCTCCCCTCACTCGGCGTCCGTTCATATAAGTCATTCCAGGTTATAGTGAAGTCTGTCTGCTCCTCATTTCTTATAGCATAATAGTATTCCATTTCATTCATATACCACAATTTGTTTAGCCATTCCCCAATTGATGGACATCCCCTTGATTTCCAATTCTTTGCCACTACAAAAAGAGCTGCTATATAAATATTTTTGTACATACAGGTCCCTTTCCCACTTGTATGATCTCTGGGATATAGCCCTAGAAGTGATATTGCTGGGTCAAAGAGTATGCATATTTTCATAGCCTTTTGGGCATAGTTCCAAATTGCTCTCCAGAATGGCTGGATCAGTTCACAACTCTACCAACAATGTAACAATGTTCCAATTTTCCCACATCCTCTCTAGCAATTTATCATTTTCCTGTTTTGTCATGTTAGCCATAGATTGGTTAATATGAGAGAAAAGGAAAATAACAAGTGTTGCAGGGGATGTGGGAAAACTGAGAAACTAATGCACTGATGGTGAAGTTGTATACTGATTCAGCTATCTGTAGAGCATGCTAAAAGGCCTATAAAACCATGTTAATCCTTTGACCAAGCCAAAGAGATTTTTAAAAAAAGAAAAAAAAAAAGAAAAAGGACCTATATGCACAAAAATATTTATAGCAGCTCTTTTAGTGGTGGCAAAGCATTGGAAATTGAGGGGATGTCCATCAGCTGGGGAATGGCTGGACAAGGTATTGTATATGACTGTGATGGAATACTATTGTGCTATAATAAGAAATGATAAGTAGGATGCTCTCAGAAAAACTTGGAAAGACTTGTGTTAACTAATGCAAAGTGCAGTGAGCAGAACCAGGAGAACATTGCACACAGTAACAGCAATATTGTGTGATGATCAACTGTGAATGACAGCTCTTCTCAGCAACACAATGATCCAAGACACTTCTGAAGGATTTAAGATGAAAAATGCTCACCGTCTCCAGAGAAACAATTCTCCAGAGAAAGAATTCTCGATAGAGTCTGAATGCAGATCAAAGCATACTTTCTCTTTACTTTCTTTACTTTTCTTGGGTTTTCTTTTTGTCTGTGTTTTCTTTCACAACATGGCTAACATTGAAATATATTTTGCATGACTGTACATGTATGACCTATATCAAATTTCTTGTCTTCTCAATGGTGGGGGGGGGGCAGGTAGGCAACAGAGAGAATTTGGAACTCAAATATTTAAAAAACGAATGTTAAAATTTGTTTTTACATGTAATTGGGGGAAAAGTATTAATTTTTTTAATTTAATAAAGAAATATATCAAACTTAACTTAAGTAAGTAGGTTATTAGAGAGTAAAATAAAATAAAGGGTATAATCACAAACTTCCTGATCCTGAAAAGGGAGGGACAGGGAGAGAAAGAGTCAGAAAAGAAAAGGGATTAGCAATAGTGATGACAAAGAAAAGAGGGTTGTTGATTTTTTTTTTAATGCAAAGAAAACAGAAGGAAATTCAGAAGGAAGCACAGAAGGGAACAGTTTTGAAAGTAATGCGTAGTATTTATCATATACATTTTTTTAAAATAAGCGATGTAAAATGGAGACTCACAGTTTCACATACAATACTCTTTTTCTGAATAAAAATGCTTTTTGGGATTTATCAAATAAAAACATAAAAAAACCCATGTGGTACAGTGTTTAAATGAGCCAGAAATTAACATTCTTCCTTCCACAGCTGGTGGGCCTGGAGGTTACATTCATCCTCTAAATATAATCCTTAGTTATATAACTTTAACAAAGAAGCATCATTTTACAAAATTCTCATAAGTTATTGCCAGTCTTGGTGCTTGTTTATTTTGGCTTTCATCCTCCTTCCACAAGTCCTTTTCAAGATAGGCGCCATGCCAAGGTTCAGGTCCCAGGACCTCTGGGTAGTTTGCCCTTGGGTAGAATCTGAAATCTCCAGATGCTCAGAGAGCGCTGAGAAGACTCCCTGCCTAATGATCATCATGCCCATCTCCTCTAGCTCTGGTCCAAGCCCTGTTGGTGCTGCTCTAAAGGGTGAACCACACATACATTGTCAGGCTTGGTCTCTGTATTAGCTCCTGTCATTATTGTTTTCCCTTGTTACAAAGAAGACCTCAATCTGGAGTGAGTGGGTGGAAAATGACTATGACAAAAGGTATCAATAAAATGTATTTTTAAAAACATTTTTAAGGGACTGGGTAGGGGGATCCTAAACTCTATGCGCAGCATTCTCCTTATCTGCCAGTTTAGTAACCTTGTTTTTTTAAACCTTACCATTTTCCTTGACTTTTCTTTCTCCCATAAACCCCTTAATCAATTGGCTGACATTTTGCTGGAGGAAAAACAAAACCCAAAAACCGAGGCTGAGGGAAGTTAAGATTTGCTCAGGGTCATAAACCTTTATTCGTTTTTTAAAAATAGAACATAGGATAGTTACTTCTCACATTCTTCTTCCTCTGAGTTTCAGTCAGTTTCTTGTCCCAATTCTCACCTCTCTAATTTCATCCCTCACACAGCTGCCAAATTAATATTCCCAAAGCACAGGCTCCATCATTGCCATTTCCCTGCTCAAAAAAATACTAACGATCCCTATTGCCTCTAAAACAGAAGCCTTTGAAAACTAGCTCCAGCCTACCTTTCCAGATTGATTTCAAGTTATTCCCCCTTTGGTACTCTATGTTCCAACCAAACTGACCCACTGATTGTTCTTCACACATTGGTAGCTCACTTTTGGGAGTTCTGCCAGAAGGCCTGGACATGGCACAAAATGGGATGTGAACGGGGCCTTCTGATGGTGAGCAGTCCCTTTTCTGGCATTTTCTAAGCTCTGCTGGGATTTCAGACTTGACTCGAGGACAGACTACAAACAGGACCCCTGACACTAACCTTGGGAAGGGACTTCTGAGGAGATAAGAAAGTAAACACGGAGAAACAAGAAGAAAGGACAAAATAAACACCTGGGAAGGGAAGATAATTCGAGCATGAGCTACGATCTGGACAAATTTCTCTCGCTACTTTCCCAGCTCGGGCTGAAGACTAGTGCCTCTTCTATTACCTCTAAGATCAAAATATCTATTTGGTGTTCAAAGCCCTTCATAACTTGACCCCTTCCTACCTTTCCAATAATCTCTGATAAACCTTACTCCTCCCTGAAGTCCAACATCGGCCTCCCTGCTGTTCACTCAGATGAGACATTCCATCTCTGGACTCCTGTGTTAAGCCCATGCTTGGAATTCTTTTCCTCTTCATCTCTGCCACCCAACCCCTCAAGTCCCAACTAAAATCTCACCTTCTTACAAGGAACCTTTCCCAATCTCCCTTAATTCTGGTGCCTTTCCTCTTCGATTGTGTCCAATGTATCTCGGATACATCCTGTTTGCAATAAAGTCATTTGCATGTTATCTTCCCCATTTGATTATAATCTCAAGGGCAGGGACTGTATTTGTCTTTCTGTGCCTGACAAATAGTCTGTGCTTAATAAATACTTGTTGAAATATTGTAAAGACTCTGAAAGACTTAGGAACAAAACTATGACCAGCCATGATTCCAGAGGACTCATGATTGAAACACGCTAATCTGTTCCTCATGGGAAGGTGATTGACTCTGGGTGCAGATTGAGACATATGAGGTGGGGGTGGGGGTGCCCCCTATGGCCAGTCCTAGGATTTGTTTTACTTGAATATGCATGTTTATAACAGAAGTTTTGTTTTTCTTGCTGGAGGGTGGGGAGGGGAGGCGGAAGTAAGAGGGAGAGATCTTCACTTGAAAAATAACATTTCATTTCGAAAAATGCCCTTACCATGCTAGTCATTCCCTCATGCTAATTTCCTCTACTTCCTTCTGGGCTTGGGAGGCATTTATGTTTCTTAAGCCAGGAAATGATAAACTGTTGATAAACAAAATGCTAAGCTGTGAATATTCTATTTACAGTCTGAGATGATTTATAATTTTTAGACAAAGTAGAGGTGTGGTATTGACCACTGATAAGCCTTGCACATTAATTCAGTATTCACATATTTCTGAAATTGTGAGGACAGCAAGCAGCAAAACTAGGAGCAAACTAGGAGCATTTTTACTTTGGATTTTCTCTAAGTTACTTGGAAAGAGAAAACCACAGCGCTGGAGGGGAGTTCTCTAGAGAGAAGCACCACGTTCCCCTGTTCACTGGATGACTCATAGCTCAGCCTGCCTTGTCTCCACATCTGCCTTGGTGCCTATACACCATATTCTTTTGCACTGATTATCTCAGTTCTGGAACACCTCTGCCTCTTGGAATCCCTAACTTCCCTTCAAGGTGCATCCCATCAAGGGGCCATCTCCTACTGGAAACCCTTCCAGAGTTATTGGTGTTCTCTTCTCTCATCCATAAAATTTGCATTTCTGTATCTGTGTTTGTGGTCTTATCCCCTCAGGAGAATTTCCCTATGAAAACAGGGACTCTATTGCTTTAGTCTTTGTCTCCCCAGCTCCTAGCAGGAAGGAGTCCAAACAACCTTGTGAGGTAGGTGCCATTATTTTCCCTATTTGACAGTAGTGGAAACTGAGGCAGATAGGGGTTAAGTGACTCATGTCTTACCTGGGATTTACTACTTTGGGATTTCTCTGATTTCTCCAACTTGTCCTAGGGAACTCATTATTGAGATAACATCTCATCACTTACAGTCTGCCTCTTATTGGAGAGTTGAATTATGAACTCCGAGCCTCCCTTTAAAGAGACCTCGATTCATCTCTTTGTTTCTCACCTGGCTGCCCTACTTTGGAAGTTCTCACCCCCCAACCCCATCTCCCACCCTCTTTCAGTTTTCTAATATATTGCCTTCCTTTGCGGATAGGGACTGTCTTCTTTCGTGATTGTTTCCCCAGTGCTTATGTGCCTGGCACATAGTAGGCCCCTAATGTTTATTGAGTAACTGACTGACTGACTTGCCCAGCATGATTTAGGCACATAGCTGACACAATATTGAGTGAATGCATGAATGAATGTATAAATGGAGGCTTGAATGAATGAATAAATGAACGGGTGAGTAAATGCATAAATGAACGTGTAAATGAACAAATAAATGCATACATGCATGCAAGAATGCGTGAATGAATTTCTGTGGACAGTTATGTAATAAGCATCCTGTACCGCAGATTAAGGAGAGGTAGACAGAGACAGAGGCAGAGAGGCAGAGACAGACAGAGAGAGCCAGACAGACAGGGACAGAGAAAAGCCCACAAGCCACTTCGCTCCTAATTGTCCTAGAAATCTGCGCATCAGAACACCGGTTTCCTTCTCGTTCTCCTTCTGTCCTCTTTCTTCTTCTTCCAGAAACCTTAGCAACTGCGTGCCTTTGGAGATGGGGCAGTCTAGTAGGCCGGCGTCTTGGCATTCCCCAAACTCTCCTGGGAAAGAAGCCAGAATCCGCTTCCGCCCGTGAATGGATAAAGCGAAGCCTCCCAGCCCCTCCTCCACGACCCGAGCGCCCTAGCGGCGGCCACCGACACTGCGGCTGTGGCGGCGGCGCCGGGAGAGTTAACGTTGCGCCATTTCCCCGCCTCCCTCCCGCCCAGGTAATTGGAGGCTAGGCCGGGGCCGTCTACTCCCATTGGACGCGAAGCCGGTACTGCACTGATTGGCCTGGGGCTCCCAGAGAGGTTGTCCGCTTGGCTCTGAGTGGCAGCTCCGGGCCTCCCAGGGCTCCCTAGTCTGGCCGAGCTGCACCCGCCAGCAGTCCCTGGGTTGGGACGCGAGCCCGGAGACTCAATTCCGGATCCTGGGGGTTCCACCTGATGTTCGAGCGTGCCCATCTCCGCCGCGCCCCGGGCCAATTCCTGAGATCTCCGTCTGGTCCCCTTCCCCCTTCCCTCCGTGATCCCTCCAGTCTGCAGAGCGTCCCTGTCTCCCCAGGTTCTCTTTCTGTCTCCGTCTGTCACTCACCCTCCTCTGTGGCTTTGGACCCTCTGCTACCTCTCTTCCTTTGAGTCCTAGACCAGCAAGGACCCTTCCTACAGACAGGTCTCTCCCCCACCCGTCCCCTCCCGATTTCCGCATGCTATTTCAACCTTACTCTAGTGACTTATCAATCACCATTCCCTTTAAGCTTTCTGTACCCCAGTCTTGCTACTTGTCTCCCTGACTGCGTTTAACTCTGGTGCCATCTTGCCCCTCTGATCTCCAAACTCCAGAACTTCCTGACCCCTCAACTTCTAACCCGCCGCACTCCTTTCCTTCCATTCCTTTTGAACTTGAGCCTTTCCTGACATCCACCCTCCCTCCTTCTTCCACACGCCCCACCCCCGCCAGCCCCCAACGCTTCCCTCAACCTAGCATCTTTCCCTTTGTCGACTTCTTGACTTCTGGTCCAGCTCTTACAGCCTGCCAGGAGCCATGGACTTCCTGCTGAGTGGCCTGGCCGCCTGTGGAGCCTGTGTGTTCACCAACCCCTTGGAGGTGGTGAAAACCCGAATGCAGTTGCAGGGCGAGCTCCAGGCACCAGGCTCGTACCAGCGACACTACCGAAATGTCTTCCATGCCTTCTTCACCATTGGGCAAGTGGATGGGTTGGCTGCCCTGCAGAAGGGCCTGGCCCCTGCCTTGGTATACCAGTTCTTAATGAATGGGATAAGGCTGGGGACCTATGGGCTGGCAGAGGCTGGGGGTCATCTCCTTGACTCCAATGGGAACCACAGCCCTGGCCGTAGTGCTGCCGCCGGGGCCCTTGCTGGAATTATGGGAGCCTACATAGGGAGCCCCATCTACATGGTAAGGATTGACTACCTGAGGTCCTGTCTACTAGGTCTAGAGTGTACAAAAAGGCTTTGGGAGACTTTGTAAGGTGGAGGAAGATGATGAAAGTGATCAAAAGGTAGTTTAGGTTAAGGAACTTACAGGGGCAGTGAATCTGGGGGCCTCCAGACCGAGTCCAAGTTTTATAGAACAAATCCTTTTATTAAGTTTGGATTCAGTCAAAGGGCCGAACTTGAGGACCTAGAGGGTCACATGTGGCCGTGACGCTGAAGGTCCCCCACCCTTAAGGATCTTCTGTATGTAGAGGTAAATCTGATTCTCCATTCAGTGAAGGCTTTCTTGGGAAAGAGGTTGTTTGCATTTGACTCCTGGGTTTGTGAGGCCATCTCTACAATGGGGATCAAACTATCAACATTACCACAAGGATCCTACAAACTTGCCCTGTGGTCTGCTAGAGAAGCTGGAACTCTAGGTTCCTTCCGGTGATCAGGAACTAAGGTCTGGATACTTGGGTTTCACCTAGCTTAATGTCTTCCCTGGATCTTACCAAACATAGGTAGTAATTATATTCCCTACTCCAAAGGGACCAGGGAGGTGTAGAGGAAATGAGGTGCCTAGTTAGTGCTAGGAGATCTTCTGGGACTGAAGCCAAGGAACACAGAGTCCCATGACCAATTTATTTTGTGGGAACAGCAATAATTATCAGATTAAAGGACTTGCTTCTTTAGCTACTCTCATAGGAAACTAGGGGCTAAGCACCTGGGCTCCTGAAGAAAGTGGGGGGAAGGGTGCCTGGGTCTTGGGCAAATTATACCACCCGCTTTCTCCCAGGTGAAGACACACCTGCAGGCTCAATCAGCCTCTAAGATTGCAGTTGGGCATCAATATAAGCATCAGGTGAGGGATTCACTACCCACTCACCCCCACTATCCCTGGACTTTCTGCTTTCCCCTTCCGACACCTCCAGCTCTGATTACCCCTCCCTTCGCAAGACTCCAAAATCAGCTCCTGACCCTTATAAGTCCAGCCACTGAGTCTCCTCCTCATTATATGACCAATTCATCTTGCTTTCCAATGACATGTTTTACACACACCATTCTTCTCTCTCTTCCTGACTCCCACTACATTCCCTGAAGCCCTCTTTCTTTTCCCTTGCAACATGAGGGGTTAGGGGAGGGAGAACAGTCACCATAAAAACCGAAGAGCCTCATTCTTGCTCTGGGTCTCGCTGGGGCTTGTTGTCCTGGCAGCTAACCTCTGAAGAAGAATGGAAGGGATGAACTTAAAAAGCCCGTGGTCACTTGTGTTAAAAGGTCTTTGTAAACCCTAAAGGCAGAAATGCTTTAGCCAGCAGGCCTTGGAAGTAGTTCTGGTAATTGAGCTCCACCCCATTCCCCCACCAGGGCATGTATCAAGCACTGTCCGGGATTGGAAGAAAGCAGGGCCTGGGGGGTTTATGGAGAGGGGCATTGGGAGCACTGCCTCGAGTTATGGTCGGCTCCTCTACTCAGCTCTGCACCTTCTCATCCATCAAAGATCTTGTGACCCAGTGGGAGGTACCACTTGTTGGGGAATGGGCCCCTGCCCCATTTGGTATTGGGAGGAGGGGGGACCATCAATTCACCCTTAACTGCTGAGAGATGCCACCAATTTGACCCTGGCATTAGGGAGATGCTGTCTCCCAAACATGAGAAAATTGGCAAGGCCTCAGGGAAAGAGGAGGGACTGGGTTGCTCTCGTATACTGCTTTTTATCTATTCCCCACCCCCACTTCCCACTGCTTCAGGTGTTTCCACCACAGAGTTGGAAGCTGGCTCTGGTTGCAGCAATGGTGAGTAGCCTGGCTGTTGTCCTCGCCATGACACCCTTCGATGTAGTCAGTACCAGGCTCTACAACCAACCCACAGATGCCCATGGCAAGGTGAGAGGATTCAGGGTGGGGGAAGCAGAACTGCATTATTACACAGTAAGAGCCTGATGGTGGGGGGGGAGTGATCAAGGAGGTGGGCAGATAGATGGGGGGAGGGTTACAGAGAAGGCAAGAGTGGGATGGGAAAAATCTATAATGTACCCACTTCCCATGTCCACCCCATCCAGGGTCTGATGTACCGGGGACTACCAGATGCAGTGATGCAAACGATTCGGACTGAAGGCTTCTGGGGCATGTACAAGGGCATGGGTGCTTCCTACTTCCGACTTGGCCCCCATACCATCCTCTCACTCTTCTTCTGGGATCAGCTTCGATTCCTTTACCAGAAACACAATCAGTGATCCCTACCCAACTCAATTTTCCCTCAACACACTCTATTTGGGAAGGACTACCCCTCTTCCCCTTGATCTGCTATTTCCTGGACCCTTCCATGCTTTTAGGTCTTAATGACTGATAATCACTCACCTCGACCCCCCACACCCTTTTTCTCAGGATTGAATCACTATGTGGGACACTCCTTCCCATCCAATCGTGACTCCTGCCATCTATACACAGCTTAAAACCTCTCACCCTTACTCTCAGGGTTGAATCAATCAAAGGGATATTTTCTTCTTGCCCAGACTGCTAGCTTCCAGTTCCCATGCACAGCTTTAAACCTCATCCCCCCAAACCAGAGGGAACTGGAGGGACTGTTCTTCATCCCTGCCTCTAGATTCAAATTGTATAAATGCTTCTGCCCTCTCCCTTCCACCAAAGCCACAGAGACTGTATTGGTATAAAGCAAGTTTATTTCTGCAAAGGCGGTGCCTTATGTCTGTCTGTGGAGCAGGATATGGGGAAAACCCCCACCATCAATCCCTTGCTTCTGTTGGGTAATCCAGACAGTCAGACACCAGCAGCAGAGGGCAGGCTCAGGATCTTTCCCGGGGGCCAAAGATGCTGGGGTCAAGAAGAGTCAGGGAAGTCACTAGCCTTTCAAAGTCAACCAGGGTCCAGGGTGGGAGGTATTGGACTTCGTGGCCTTCGGGTGGCCTACTCCCAGAGCTGAGGAAGAGAGTAAAATGAGTACACAGGCTCCGATTTCTTCCTCCGCAGGAAACTGGCATTTTTGCCTGCCACTCCCACACCCCATCCGCCCCCTCCTTTCAGCTCCTCCAGCATGAATTCTCCCAGCTTCCCCCCCCTCCCCAATCCCCCTTCAGGGACCCAATCATCCAGCCCAAACACTCCACCCCACCGCAGTTACAGAGGCTCGTTGAAGGTCAGCAGGAGGTCAGTCCCATACTGGGGCAATCGGAACAGTGCGAGGTGTAAGATCACATCCTTTTCATTCTGTGGGCAGCAGAATCAGCTCAGGTTACTGTGCAATCTGGCACTGTCAGAGCTGCAGGGGACCCCGAAAGTCATCAGTCCTTTTACACGGGGAAATTGAAACTTCCCTAGTCTGTTGTCCCAGAGGACTTCGAAGCCCTTTCCTCTGAACTCCACTGCTATTATTCCTTCCAACACAGTTTCCAGCCCCCGGCTTCCCGCTGCCTAGTATTTCGACATCCCCCTCCTCCCGCAGGCCACTCTCATTACCCACGCCCCAGCGCCCTCACCGCCGTCTCATTCTCCTTTGCCATACGCTGCCGACCGCAGAGGACCCAGGCATCCCGGCAGCCCCGAAGGGCCAGAGTGTGGGGGGCCAGAGGCTCCACAGCCTCTACTTGCTCGGCCCCTGTCCCTTGCACCCCTCCCAGAGCCTCGAAATGGTACCTAGATGGGGAGAGCGGGGGGGGGGGGGGGGGCGGCAGCTTCAGACACACCCTGTCTACAGAGGATGCCCGCAGGCCACGCCTCCTCCTCCAAGTGGGACTCGTATCACCTTCCCATTGGCCAGAAAGATGCCCTGCCCCCTCCCTTGGCGGAGATGCTCACCGCGCTGCCGCTTCTCCTTGCACGTGAGCTTGTAGCTCTAGGAGTTCCACGATTAGACTCTGCTCCGTCCCGCGGTGGCAGAAAACTTCCTGGTTGTCCGGTACCGGCCGGAAATCACTGAGGGGCAGAGGCGGAGTCTGAGCACTACACCCCGCACCCCGCTCTCCCCTAGGCTCCCGTCCCCGCCCTATCCAGCAGTGACCCCTGACCTCACGTCCAGAGCCCCTGGGGGAAGGGTGATGGAGAAGGCTCCCCCGAACAGCGGATAGTTTCGTTTGGGCTCCATAGACGGGTCTGTAAGGGGGCGGCGAGAGAAGGGAAAAGGTTTGTGGAGGAGTGATGCATTTCCCGCCCCTTCCCCCGCCAGCGTCCTCAGTCACGAAGGCGGGGCGGGGGCACATGTTCTATCATTCTTGAGGCCATCTCGTTCTTTCCTTACCTGGCTCTTAGTTCTTATTTGGTTCCGGGGCCCTTTAAGGTCTGGCCCCGCCCCAGACCCCGCCACCCAATGGGCGTCGGTACCTCCCCCCTCCCTGTTCTGCCGGGCTAAATTCAACTGCCTCAAAGATGGAAGAGGCGGTGGGGTCAAATATCTTGCTCAACGGCCAATGGGAGAGAGGAGCGGGGCGGGGGTGTCCTCTGGTTTTGTGACGTAGACGGGCGGCTCCCTGGGCTAGCCACTCACGGCCCGGCCCTTGTCTCTTCTTAAAGGGGCTGCCACTGAAATTAAAAAGGCTGAGAAAAGAAGAAAGTAGGTAGGAAGAAAGGAGGCAGCCCCGGGTTCAGGAGTCCGTGTTGTCCCCTGGACACCCGTACCCCCTTCCCCAATCCTCTCTTCTGGAGTGGGAATAGTATCTAATTCTTATCCGTTAATCTCCGGGGGCTAACTGTGAGATTAGGAAAACAATGGGACCAGGTGCCTGGCCCTTCCCAGCACTCCAAATATACACACCCCTTCCTTGTTCCTGGAACCCGAGATCTGAAGCCCGTAATTGCTGGAATAGCCTAATTAATGCCTCCAGCTCCTTTCCTGGGAACGCAGCGGGGTGGGGGGGGTGTGAAGGTGGGACTGTGCAGGTCTGGGCCGCAGGGCTGGATTCCTCGGACCTGGACTCAAGAACACCCAGAATCCCGCAGCTGGAGCCAAGACTTCCAAGGTCATCCAGTGCCATCTACAGCTGAGAGGAAAGAATCCCTTCTACCGCGGCAGAGGATTCTTTTCCAGCTTGATACGGTCAACAGGCTACTGGATTTGGACTCAAGAGACCTGGGTTTGACTTCTGGGTCTGATTCCAATCCGCTTTATACTATCCGTGTGACAGTGGACAAGTCCCTAGGATTGAGGACCCCCTTACAGCCTTAAATCAATGATTATCTTGTAATTCCACTCTGCGACTTGGGGCCAGGGCACCAGGGTCAAACCTCATCTTTGCCATTTACCATGTGTATGACGGGGCTTCTGTGTCCACCACTATTTGAGGAGCAATATATTCTACCTTTTTCATTTTATAGATGAGGAAACTAAGGCTCAATGGTGAGATTAAATGGCCAGGGTTACATAGCTAGTGTCAGACCTGTCATTTGGACCCAAGTCTTCCTGGAAACAAGTCCAGTACTTTACTCACTCCTCTTTACTCCAAAATCCTAGATTCTAGGATTGTTAGGAATTTTATGAAGCTAAAATCTACCTTTCTGCAACTTCTACATATTGCTCCTAGATTATTAAATCCTTTCCCTTCCCTGTTTAGGGTGTTTGAGTTGAGATAGGAATTATAGAACTCAATTTCCTCCAACCTTACCCCCAATATACTTCTTCCCGTTTCCTATTAGGGAAGTCTATGAGGCCTAATCTTGCTGTGTTGGAGAGATGGTTTCCCCTTGCTTCCTTAAAATCCCCCACTCTGCAGCTCTACAAGCTCCTTCTCTGGCTCTTATCTTGGTGACTTCCCTAGTTTCCCATCTCTTCCTGGGGCCCAAGGAATATCCTGCCTCTGAAAATTGAAATAAAACATTTGTGTGCTTAACCGGAGACCAGGTTTGAAAATTGTACCACCCTCCCTCCCCCAGGGTCTGCTACCTCTAGTCCACCCCCATCCCCAGGAGATTTGAAGCTTAGGTATAATCCGTGTAGTTATCTATGTATTTATACAAGATGGAAATCTGAGCTAAAATCGTGATCTTGAGGTGACTTTAAATACTATGCTGATGAAGCACAAACCTTTTCCCCACCTTGACTTCCTGCCCAGTTTCCTAGCATGAGGTATTGAGGCCTCCCCCAGAGTACTTGTGCTGTGCACCAGACTGAACTGGTTCTAGCCAGAGCTCTTTGGGAAAAGCTTGACAAAATTAGAGCTGTGAAGCAAATTTTGATGTTGTTTTTCTGGACTGAAGGGCTTGAGGGTGGAGGGAGGATAGAGAGTCTGTTTAGGGCCCGAGTCACATATCCTTTCTATCATCTCAGTTTCTAATCTCAGGAATCAAGTCTGTAAGAGAGGAGGAGGGAAGGACAAAGGATATGGACAACCAGAAAAAGCTGAAGCTGGACAAGTTATCCTTCTCTCTCGGCTTTCCCCTCCCCACTCTCCTTCCCCCAAGTCTCTCAGCGTAGCCCCTAAATAGAAAGGAAAGGGGTGTGATTCAGCTCCCAATATCTCACTCCGAGAGTGCTCAGTGGGTTGTAGATGTCAAAATCAACAAGCATAAAATCATCTCTTGAATTAGACATCTACGATGTTCAATGTACCATGCTAGGTGCTATAGGCAATACAAAACCACTTTATGAGACTAGTCCTTAATGCTTCAAAGAAAGCCAGTCTACCTAGTGAGACAGGACATTCATAAGTTAAATTCAGTGTAGCACTAAGACCTAACTCGGGTCTGGGATAGTACTCATTGATACATTTTAGTAACAAGAGTCCAAAGCAAAAAGTGACAAAACATCTGCAGTGCACACGTGGGGAATGCTGTCCCGCTGTATCACACCATCAGTGAGATACAGAATACGCAAATAGGAAACAAGCATGGAATGACCACTTCTAGGGACACATGGGGGATGTTATGTGTGGTTGTGTGGCCAGATTACTTCCATAGCTAGAGTTTGCAAGTATGCCAGTATCCTGTGATGATGTTTTCTCACTAATTTAGACAGGGTAGGAAATAGGATGTAAGACAAAGACGACAATAAACTTCTCAGCTTGTTAGGGGAGAAAGATCAAGCTAGAAATTACTCTGCTTGGTGAAATGGAAAAAAAAAAATGACCCTCTTCCCTTGAGGAGAGGTCCACAGAAGGAAGGAAAAAGAGAGCTCCTAATTGTGCCGTGTGCCTCTAAATTGTTCATGGTTTGGATAATGGTTAATGCTTACACATCTGTAGTAAAGTAGTTTTGTCCCACTCAAGCTTGTTGGGCAAGTCTATTGAAGAGGAACCTTGGGAGCAGTTGTGAAGAGCTACATTTTTCAATTACAGAATTGCACTCCCTTCCCCAGTCAGTTCCTACTCGGTGACAGAAGATAGTCACAGCAGTCAGATGATGGTAGCCAATGCAGTATTAATTAAAATGGAAACTGAATACTGTGTGCTCATAATGATCAAGATTGTCCCTAAGTCTAAAAGTCTTTTGTAGGCAAAGACTACCATGTGCCAAGAACTGCGCTAATGGATAAGGGTACAAAGAAAGGAAAAAAAATGACCCCAAATAACCAAGTTCCTCAACCAAGCTCTCAAAGAACTTAGGAGAGAACATACAAACAAGATACAGGTAGATAGATATGTGTGTGTGTGTGTGTGTATTTACAATAAATAGGAGATAATCATATTGGATAGACTGTGTGGCATATAGTAGAGCAAGTTATGAAGGAGCTTAGAAGTCAAATAGGATTTTCCCTGCTGGAAGTTTATTGACATAGACGTGCTTCAGGAAAATCACTGACAGCTGAGTGCAGGATGTACTGGAGTGGGGAGACACTTGAGGCAGGGAAACTAAACCATCAAGCAACATTAGAGTAATCCAGGTGTGAAGTGATGAGGGCCAATGTGCTAGGGTAGTGTTAGGAGAGAAGGGGGTATATACTGGAGATGTCATAAAGGGTAGTATGGTCAGGACTCAGCAACAGATTGGATATTGGCAGGGGGCAGAGGAGGGGAGAATGAAATGACGATGTCGTCTAGGTCATGAGTCAGGGTGACAGGATGGTGGTATCCCCATTAGTACTAAGGAAGATAGGTTCCTTATTGAACCTGATTTGAGTTTTGGAATGTTGAGTGAGGTTAAAATGTCATGTTTGAGATCCAATAAGTGGTTAGATGATAACTGAATCCATAGGAGAGAAAGTATATAGCAGACCCAGGACATAATTGTGGGAGACACAGCAAGCATAAACTAGAAGATGAAGATAAAACAAGATTGAGAAAGAGCTGTCAGACGGGTGAGAGGAGGACCAGGAGAGGGCAGTGACATGAAAACCTAGAGAGAAGAGAGTATTAACAACAAAATGGTGTCAAAGGTTGCAAAGAGGTTAAAAGGACGGCTGAGAGAAAGTCTTTAAGATTTGGTCATTAAGACATCTCTGATAATTTTGGGGAGAGAAGCACCAGTTAAATAACGAGGTCAGAAGCCAGACTAGAGAGTAAGAGGAAAGGAGCAGAAGAACCAGTGACAGGCCACTTCCTCAAGGAATTTATCCACAAAAGGGACACAGGATGATGGTTAATGAGTCAATCAAATAAAGGTTTTTTTGGGGGTAGAGGAGACAGAGACATGTTTGTAAACAGAAGAGAAGCAGCCAGTAGGAGACAGGGAGAGAGGAGTGGGGATGATATGGCAATCCGCTAGACAAGATGGGAAGGGATGGGATCACTAATGTATGAGTGTGCCTTGGTAAGATGGGCCATTTCTTCACGAGAGACAGGGTAATGGTATAGTGTGGGAAGACAAATGAGTGACGCAAGATGAGGGGGAGGGGAGAAGAGCTCTTAGGAAATAGCCTTGATTTTTTCAATATTACAGCAACGTTCTCAGTGTGTTTTGGGGGTGGGGTGTTGAGGAGGGATAAAAGATTTGGAAGAGCTGTTATGGTAAGTAGGATAGTAAGTTAATTAGAAGGATTGTGGAAGTGTAGGATTGTTTAGCAGCAGTGAGGGCCTAGTTGAGGTCATGTAACAAATTTGTAGGGGACCCAGTCAGCAGGGTTGTGATTTTCTCCAGCTTCATTCTGAAGCATGCGAGTAGGAGGGAAGGCATTTTCTTGTCACTTTTTGCTTTGGACTCTTGTTAGGGGAGGGGAAAGCTGAGAGAGGATAACTTGTCCAGCTTCAGCTTTTTCTGGTTGTCCATATCCTTTGTCCTTCCCTCCTTCTCTTCTACAAGTGGAAGAGAGGAAAAAGGAGGACAAGATAGAGGTTCATAATAACCCTAACTGAATGTGAACAAATTGTTCCTAAAATGAAAACAGAATCTCAGTGTGTTGGGATTTATGGGATGTGGGCCACATGTTTAAAAGAAACACGAAGATTTACAATTAAAATGAGATGAAGCAAAAATCTATTGTTTCAGCTGAACTAAAAAAAAAAAAAGCATGGGTACCAATCAGTTCAGATGTTACAGTAAATATAGATGTAACACTGACTACTCCAGCTCCCACTGCCAGAAGGCCAGGTAGGTGAGATTTCACTCTTCCTCAGTGATGGTCCTCTGGTACTTATGTGGATTTGGGGCCTAGGTTCTCTGCCATTGACTCCAGCTTCCATAGATGGTGCTCCCTTGTACTCTAGTTCTGTTTAACCCCTGGATAGTCAAATGAGCTTTGACAAAGCAATATTTACTTCAGAAAGTATGATCACAAATTTATTCCCAGCTCATGGGCCCCCTTATACCACCTCAGTCTCTGTGGAGGGGAAGGAGATTAGGTTCATAGCTTAGCTCAGTTCTTAAAGAGCAGAGGGCCCCTTCCTCCTCCTCCCCCCTCCACAGACTAATTCCTGGGGGGAACCAGACACCCTGGCTTCTCAGGACTCCTGTTCTGGTCCAGTGGGCTGCACTACCTTGTCTGTAATCCTGGCCCCAAGGTCACTCAAACACCCCAGGCTAACGGAGATCACCTCCAGCACCTGAGACAGGACAAACAACACAGAACAGAAACAAGAACTTCCAGTTCCATTTCTGGAGGGTGCAGGGAAGTCTTCCCTTCATCAATTCAGTTCATGGCACCCATGGTATGAGTGAACTGTGACCTACACCTTCTGGATGCAGAAAAGAGCACAAGAGAGGCAGAGGGGAGGAAATGAGGAATGGATTGGCTCGATCTTCCCAGTTTTAGATGCAAGAAGCCAATCAACGAGGATACCTCCAGCCATGTGGTAGGGCACAGACCAGCCTAGGTTACATAGATAAGATAGAGATGAGCAGGGAAATTCCATTTTGTTTAAAGGCACCATAGACTTAAGAGATCTGTCCAGCTGTCCATTCAGATACTCTGGATCCAGGACAAGGTGTCATAAAAAAGTCCTTTTGGGGTCTATCTTTTCCCTTTTTCCTATCCCCTGTTCCAAACACGCTGGCGAATGAATGAGTTGAGAGTAAGTGTACTAATGTAAAATGACGGAATATTGTCAGTTGTTCTGAAGAGTCTTTAGAAAGACTGGAATGGAGAGCTTGGTGGCCCAGGAGAAACTGCTGGGCAAGGATCACCTAGTGGCGCTGAAACCCCGTCAGATGCAGAGAAACTAGGACAACTCCACAGTGGAGGAGGTGGTCCAGCAGGTGCAGGAGTTACTTGGGAGAAGCGTCCCAGGGCTTTCTTGCGCTCTCAAATGCCATTTGAACAAATATTTCTTGAGCACTTGCATGCAAGGATTGACGGACTAAAACCACCACAGCTACTGCTGTGCAGAAAGACCAAGAGGAAAAGGCTCAGGTCCCCTGAGCCCACATTCTACTCCGAACCATCTCACTCAACCTTCCCCTACCGCTCCATTGCTAAAGAAATCCTTAAGGATGCGCTAATGGAAATTCACCCATTCCCCTAGCCTTTGGCCACTGATTCAGTAAACGTTAAGGGTCTGTTAAGTACTCTGCAGGGGGAAAGACAGGAAGTTTATCGGAGGATGAGGAACAACACTGGTGACTATCACATACAATATTACATGTGGACCATTAGAGGTGCCAAAGTTTGTACCAACTGGGAGTATCAAAGATGGCCGACTCTGGTACTCAGATTAGGTTAAGGTACTGTTTTTTTTACAGTGTAAAGAAGTATTTAAGCATCTATTATACGCTAAAATCTTGCCTCACGTTCTGTTTGATCCTGGACAAATCATTTTTGTCTATTTCAGTTTCCTCATCTGTGAAGAAAGGATAAAAAACTGACATCTTAGGGTTCTATGTATATGTATACACGTGTAAATACCTATACTTATACATATATAAACATAAACACACATATTTGAGACAACCTGGGACTTTGGGACGAGAGTTAGAGTAGTATCATGGAGAAGTAGTTAAGTATCCTGACTAGGAAAGTATAGGTTTCTATCTTCCTTCGGGCAACATGTATGTAATAGGTATAATTATCAGAAGAGGATACACAGGTTGGCTAATATGGCAGAAAAGGAACATGACAAATATTGGAGGGAATGTGGAAAAATTGAGACATGCTGGAAAACAATTTGGAACTATGTCCAACAGGCTATAAAACTGTACGTAGCCTTTAACCCAGCCATACCATTACTATGTATCCTAAAGAGATCAAAGAAAGAGGAAAAGGATCTATTTCTATGCAAATATTTATAGCAGCTCTTTTTATGGTGGTAAAGAATTGGCAACTGGCAATATGCCCATCAATTGAAGAATGGCTGAACAAACTATGGCGTACAATGTAATGAATATAATTGTGCTATAAGAAATGACAAGGGGGATGGTTTCAGAGAAACATGGGAAGACATATAAACTGATGCAATGTGAAATGAGCAGAACTAGGATATTGTACACAGTAACAGAAATATTATACAATGACCAACTGTGAATGACTTAGCTAGCCTCAGCAATACAATGATCCACGAAAATCCCAAAGGATTAATGAAAAATGTTATCCATCTCTAGAGAAAGAACCAACAGAGTCTGAATGCAGATTGAAGCACTTTTTTTGGTCCTCAACATCCTTCTTGGCACCAGCGTCGGGCATTAGTGAAAAGTTGGAGCCATGGTGAAGTAGATAGACTATCAAACGGAGGAGGTCGCCATGCCCACTGCCAGGGTCGCACAGTTCTCTCAGGGTGGGGCATGAGTGCCAGATGGCGGCCATCCTGGGAGCAGACACCAGCCACACCACCTGGAGAGCCATTAGGATTCAAAGGGTAGTGATCAGTAGGGTTCCCATCATCATCCACCCAATGGAGTGGGATCAAACCCTTTGCTTCCAGCTGAGCCTGGAGTCCAGGGGATGAGAAAGCCATATAACCTGTGGAAATCAGGGGACAAGTGTCAATACAAAGCTCT
>CM053627.1:204347741-204364410 GCA_028646595.1 Phalanger gymnotis
CCAAACCTTCCCACCCACCCTCCCCAGGTATCTCATTCTCCTCCTCCTCTCTCTCTGGTCCCCACTGGTACCCCTGGGTTTCCCCAATGCCCAGGTCCCATCCAGGATACAAACCTAGCTCTTTGTTGGCCTTCTCCAGAGCAGTTCTTCCCTCGGCCAGGATGTCAATAAGACCACTGCAGGAGGTAGGGGGATTCCCTGTAGGGAAGCTCTGGATAGGCTCGGGGAAGCATTGCTCCGTCATCTGATCATGGATAGTGGCTAAAGCAATATCTTTCTCCTCAGCTGAGGGGGCCGAGGTAAACTGAAGGGAGAACCGAGGAGAGAACAGGATAAACAATGAGGGGGCAAGAAGAACATGGAACACATTACGTATCAGACTTGTGGATAAGAGAAGAATTTATGAAGAAACAAGAGATAGAGCACTGTGAGAGGTAAAATGGATAATTTTGATTACATTAAATTAAAAAGGTTTTGCACAAATAAAACCAATGTAGCAAGATTAGAAAGCAGAAAATGTGTTTGTGTGTGGGGATTTTATAGACAAGTTTCTCAGATAAAGTTTGTAAAATTTATAAGAATATTAACATTCCCCAATTGATAAATGGTCAAAGGACGTGTGTGACCAGGCAGTTTTTGGATGAAAAAATCAAAGATATATACTTATATGAAAAATGCTCTAAATCATTATTGATTAGAGAAATGAAAATTAAAACAACTTTGAGATATCGCACACCTATCAGATGGGTTAAAATGAAAGAAAAGGAAAATGACAAATGTTGGCAGGGATATAGAAAAATTGGGACACTGATACACTGGTGGTGGAACTATGAACTGATCCAACGATTTTGGAAACCAATCTGGAATAACGCCCAAAGAGTTATAAACCTTTGACCTAGCAACACCACTCTAGGTCTGTTTCCCAAGGTGATCAGGGAAAAAGGAAAAAAACTTACATGGTCTAAAATATTTGTAGCAACTCTTTTTTGTGGTGGCATAGAACTGGAGATTGAGGGGGCTCCCATCAACTGGGGAATGGCTAAACAAGCTGTGGCATATGATTATGATGGAATACTGCTGTGCTGTAAGGAATGACGAGTGGCTGACTTGAGAAAAACGTGGAAAGACTTGCATGAAAGAATGAAGAGCGAAATGAGCAGAACCAAGAGAACGCTGGACACACTAACAGCAATATTGTTCAGAGAAAAACTGTGAACAACTCAGTTACTCTGAGTAATACAAATCCTCAAATCAAAACTGGCAAAAGCATGCATAGAATGGTTTTACACATGTACATGCGTGCGCGCACACACACACACACACACACACACATGTGTCAGTGCAGAGCAGGGAGGGAGGCAGTTCAGAGCTTAAATTGTAACCAAAAAAATTTAATTTAATTTAAAAAATAAAATAATGAGAACGAAACAGAAAGAGACACACACCCAGAGACCAAGCAAAAGCCAGAAGGAAGACAAATTAATAGCAGAGTTTATACCCTCTCACCTCAACCCCTTCATGCCAGGCTCTCTCCCTACTACACCAAATTATTTCAATAACTTTGTTTATCTTATCCTCATAACTCTCCTCCCCCAACTTCCCTGCCACTAGTCCTTTGTCCAAAGCCACTACTTTCTTACGGTGAGCCGGTAGCGTCGAGTTGTCTCCACTCGATCGACAGCCCTCAGCCCAGCTGCCCAGCACACAGACACAATGTTGGTAGAGGCTGGGCTAGAAAAGTTCAACCTAGGAGAAGTTGAGAAAAGACAAAGAAGCACTATTGACATCAAGTATCTTTGGGTTCCCATAAGGAATCTAGGACCTTTCCAACGATGCTTTACCTCTACAAGTCAACATGAGAATTTCCTGACCTTTGTCATCACCACCTTTAGAGTTTATTCAAGCACCATCATAAATACTTCAGACATATACAGTAAAGTTATATTCCAATACATAATCTATTTAGGGCTAAAAATTCATACATATTAATCTGATCTTCTCCAAAACCAAATCCCACCCTCTTGTATCAGATTAGACAGTTCCCATGATTCCCTGGGAGCCAAAGTCAAAAATAAGTTGATTATTTCTTAAAACCCATATGCCAAAAGTATGATTAAAAATGATCTGGATAGGCAATGGCAAGGTTATCAAGAGAGGTAGGAATATGACACAAAGAGGAAAGTCCCTACACACCACTCCCCCCTTGCCTGACTGCCCATCCCTTCCCCAGGACAATTGTATTTTACTCTCCACACCAGTATCTTTGCCAAGAAAACCCCAAATGGAATCACAAAGAGTCAGACATGACTGAATGACAACAAAATCTTTAATCCAGAATTATTCCAGAGACATCCCTGAGCAGAATGTTTCTGACAGACTTATCTGCACAGGCTCTCATGGCTCAGAGATGTTGATCACTGTATAGAAGCCATGTGCCAAGTCTTCATTTCATTATTCATTTCTTAACTCATCTCTGAACCCCAGTCCACCCCTGCACACACACACCTCACTTTGCACCCCTCTATTCCAGCTAAAATCACTGACAGAAATTATTCTGTTAGCTCAGACAAGACCTTTCATAGTTGGTAGAATCCTTATCACTTCAGGTAAGACACTTCATTGTCAGCCCACCAGAGATGACCATATGTTGAAAACCAATCCACACTAAGCAAACTCATAAGCAAATTAGACATAAACTGGAATGCTAATTCCTTCTTTTCAAATGGTACAGAGTATTCCCTCCAGGTAGGATTAATGGAATATAAGATCTTCCCCGTCCATTAATAGGCCTATGTGACCACGTGTTCCCTTTTTTTACTTGGAACAGGGGCTGTGTTCCCAAGTCTAAAGGTACACAGGTATTTCAACTACAGATGTCTTGCTGCTTTGAGCTCTAGTCCAGTTCACCACTGTGATACACCCTGAGTTCCACAGAGCCCACTGGGGGAGGAACTAGGAACTTGCAACTTGCTTAAGGGAAAGCTTGCTTACAGAGGCTTGCCTGAAGAAGGCTTTCACACCTTTTGGTCCTAAGCTAATTAGGCACTGAGTCAGGGGGGCTGTGATGCCTTCTGGCTCTGAGCCTACTAGCTGATAGTGTACATATACTCTGAGGTGAGATTTTGCTTTGGGGACTCATTCCTGGGAAAAATGTTTGCCTGAGGTCTTTGTGATTTAGCCAGACAAGGCTCTGGGTAGCTGCTGTTAAGGAGCCAGCCCAGCCCCACTACCCTTGTGAACCCACATGTTGGTGCTCCCTGTCTAGTGATGTATTACCGTGTTAAGACAATTGGAACCCTGGATCTCTGTGCTAATTTCTCTTTGCTTGTATCCTCTCCATGTCCAGGGTGCGGACCTTCCCCCTGAACTAGTGAATGACCTTTACCTTCTTTACTTATTTTTAATTAAAATAAGAGTATTAACCCCTTTGAAGGTATCTTTCCTTTAGAAAAGCAGATCAAAGAACCTGTGCTGGCAGGCCATGGGGGTGTGCTAAGGTGCTTGCCAATACAACAGGTCACTTGGAGCCAAATCACAGATTAGAAGGCTATTTGGCAAAGTGAGCTGGATATCACTAATACCTTAATCTACCAAGCAATGCTAGGATCTAAAAAATTGCCTCTGGAACGTCTGTCATGATTAGAACTAAAGTATCCAGTGTTAGAAGACTACTGATAATATCTTACATTGGCTTTTCTTATTCTAGATTCCACACAGACCATTTCTCCTCTGTTAATAACATTACATTGAGCAGGCATATAACTGAATATATCACTGCTTAGTGATGTATCATCTTGACTATTTCAGACTAATGTTTTATGTGCACACACACATGTTGTTGTTCAGCCATTTTTCAGTTGTGCCTGACTCTTCATGACTTCATTTGGGGTTTTCTTGGCAAAGATACTGCAGTGGTTTGCCATTTCCTTCTCCAGCTCCAGATAAGGAAACTGAGACAAACAGGGTTAAGTGACTTGCTCAGGTTCACACAGCTAGTAAATGTCTGAGGTTTATTTGAACTCAGGTCTTCCTGACTCCAAGCCTGGTGCACTATCCACTGGGCCACCTACTTGCCCACACAAATACATACAGGCATGTACACACGCATATGTCTCCCTGAGGATCCTTAAGGATGTAAACTCCTTGTGGATAGAAGACTGTTTTACTCTTGTCTTTATGTCGCCAGCACTTAAGCACAATTTCTGGTACATAATAAGCACTTGATCTTGACAAATCAACACTCCCCTCAGGAGTCCCCCTAAGATGCATTCAGTCTGAGATGTAACACGTTTATGTGACATCTGAAAACGGGTTACTTCTGAGAACTAGACTTTCGGTCAGATCTGGATTATAACCCAGAGTCCTACGGTCACTATATACTAGTTGGAAAAGTCATTTAACTTCTCTGAGACTCAATTTCCTCATCTCTAACATAAGGGTATTTTTGTTAGAATCAAGTCAGCTAACAAGGGTAAAGCAACAATGTAAATGTCAGCTATTATTATGTTCAATCTTGTCAGACTGAATTTCTGATGACTCCAATATTAGGATACCTAGGCGGAAGCTCTCAATGTTGGTACAAGTTGTATTCCAACTGTACAACGCCACTCCTTTGAAGAGAGTTTGTTTCGTTTTTGTCTTTGTATTTTCAGTGCCTATTTCTATGCCTTGCACAGAGTAAGCATTTAAAAAATATTTGATGAATTTAACCTATTATTCCCTAACTGCTCCTGGCCCACCATTTCTGAAAGACTGATGATCTCTGGTCTAGAGTTAAGGAAGGTAAAAGCTGATAGAGAGCAGGATAATTTACAGAAGAGAGGATTTACACAAGGGATAAACTCACCTGGGTCCCACCTCAAGCAGCAAGTCATTAGGGCCTGGCAAAAGCCAGGATTCCCTTGCCACATCACCTGACTCCAAGGGACATCCAAATAGCCATTCCAGCTTCTTCATCTCCTGGGGGCTTGGAAGGGACTCAGCTGTGGAAGACGTAAAGAAGTTAAGGCCTCAGGCAGGCCACTGACCCTTAGTCCCTGGCACTTCCTCAATACACGAGACATCATAATTTCCAATTTTGTGTTTGTTTAATTCTTTTTTTTTTTGAGGGGGGGAGGCAGGGCAATTAAGGTTAAGTGACTTGCCCAAAGTCACATAGGTAGTAAGTGGGTCAAGTGTCTGAGGCCAAATTTGAATTCAGGTCCTCCTGACTCCAGGGCCGGTGGTCTACTCATTGATCCACCTAGCTGCCCCCTGTTTAATTCCTAATAGTTAGAATTTTATTGTTGAATGTTACAACATAAAACATCAAAACCAAACTTTAGTTGGAAGACTTTGTAAAAGCTCCTCAGGGGAGCCCTTCGAAATTAATAAGGGATTTAGATTTGTTATTTCAATGGCACAGGAAACTCCAGGATGAAGAAACTTGTTCTAACAATGCAGCCAGCTCTGCACCTTAGTCTTAGAGAATAAGTCACAGTGCCCAAAGAGAGACAACTGCCAAGGGCCAAATGTCAGTTTACTCAATCCTGTATGTATGAGGACCTACACATTTTCACTGTCATTCCTATTCCAACTTTTTATTTATAATGTAAATGAAAACTGGTATAAGTTGGTTGAGAAAGTCCAATTTCATCTATTCTACTGGTACTATGCTTTGGCTATTTTGTTTGCATAGCTGTATTTTATTGCCTGCCTTCCTGAGAAACCACTGAATACAGCTGACAGAGTAACAAGGAGGATAATGTGGTTTTATAATCATAAGCCAAATTTTTGTTGCTTAATGTTCCCAGCAGTTTATGAGAAACAACTGTGATGCGTGAAGCTCACACAGTGAATAACCCATGCAAATGTTCTATACAGAAAAGATTTTTAAAGTGAATGTCATTTTTGAAAGCAAGTGAAATTGTACAGAAAAAGCAAATAAAACTCCAATTTAAAAGAAAAAAGTCACAGAATGGGGTAAGAATTCACTATTTAACAAAAACTTCTAGGAAAACTGAAAAGCAGTGTGGCAGAAATTAGGTAGAGACCAGCATCTCCCACTATATAACAACATAACCTCCAAACAGATCTATGACATAGATGTAGAAAGTGACATCATAAGCAAATTGGAATAACAAGCAGTAAGTTACCTTTCAGATCTATGGACGGAAACATGATATGGATATATATGAAGAGCTCATGATTAAACAAATGACAGACAGGATCACCCAAGTTAAAATGGCCAATTCCGATTATATAAAATTAATGAGTTTTTACACAAACAAATCTAATACAGTTAAAATTAGAAGGGAAAAAATCTTTACATCGACTTTCTCTAATAAAGATCTCATATCCAGGACATGATTCAAATTTATAAAACTAAGAACCATTTCCCAATAGATAAATGGTTAATGGATATGAACAGGTAGTTTTCAAAGGAAGAAATCCAAGCTATAGACAATATAAAACAATGCTCCAAATCACTGATAATTAGAAAAATGCAAATTAAGGCATCTTAAGATTCCACTTTATAGCCATCCGACTGGCAAAGATAATAAAAGAAGAAAATGATGAACGATGGAGTAACTAGGGGAAATCAGGCACACTGGTTCAACTGATGGTGGAGCTAAAATTGATATAAACCATTCCAGAAAGAAATCTGAACTATGCCCCAAAAGTTACCAACCTATTCATAGCTTTTGACCTAGCTATACTGCTGCTGGCCTATATCCATGAAAAGATCAAAGAAAAAGCATCACTAGGTATAAAAATATGTACAGCAACTCTTTTAGTAGTAGCAAAAGAACAAGCAAAAGTGGGTGCCCATCTATTTGGGAATGCCTAAAGAAAACATAGTATGAACGGAATAGAATACTGTGCCTTAAGAAACAATAAAATGGACAGTTTCAAAGGAAAAGACCCTTGTGAACTGACAAGAGTGAAATGAAGAGAATGTCAGCATTACAAAGAAAAACACATGTGAAAGATTTTAGAGTGCTGATCAACGCAACGACAAAGATCAAATATGAAAGATGCCACCCATCTCTTCCCAGAGAGGTGAAGGACTTAAAATGAGTAAGACATACATTGTTGGATATGGCCAATGTGGGAATACATTTTGCTATATTATGTCTATTTGTTATGAAAGTTCTATATTTAGGTTTGGTTTTTTTTGTTGCCGTTGCTACTGCTATGCATACTTCGGTTTATCAGTTCTTCTCTAGAGGTGGATCTTACTTCATAGATCCTTTGTAGATGATTTGAGTATTTATAATACTCAGAATAACTTACTTGTTCAGTTATTCTTTGAACAATATTGCTGTTACTGTATCTAATGTTCTCTTAGCTCCGCTCATTTCACTCTTCATTCTTTCATGCAAGTCTTTCCATGTTTTTCTAAAATCAGCCGCCCATCAATCCTTACAGCCCAGCAGCATTCCATCATAATCATATGCCACAACTTGTTTAGCTGTTCCCCCCAATTGATGGGAACCCCCTCAATCTCCAGTTCTACACCACCACAAAAAAGAGCTGCTATAAATATTTTAGAATATGTGGGTTTTTTCCTTTTTCATTGATCACCTTGGAAAACAGATGTAATAGGATATTGCTGGGTCAAAAGATAGTTTTATAACTCTTTGGGCATAATTCTAGAATGCTCTCCAAAACAGTTGGATCAGTTCATAGTCCCAATTTTTCTACATCCCATCCAACCTTTGTCATTTTCCCCTTCTATCATTTGAGCCAATCTGATAAGTGTAAGATGATATCTCAAAGTTGTTTTAATTTGCATTTCTCTAATTAACAATGATTTAGAGCAGAGGTTCCCAAACTTATTTGGCCTACCACCCCCTTTTCAAAAAAAAAAAAATTTTTACTCAGCACCCCACCTGGAAATCTACTTTTTTAACCCTTTATAATCTTTTTGTTTTTTGAAATTTGCATCACTTAAAAAAAATATTTTTTAAAATGACACATCTTAAATTTAATAATTTATTGTAAATTTACAAATACTGTAATTTTTTTCCCTGCATTGAAATTTTGATGATGCAATATTGCATCATGTAACCTTATAGTATCGTATTCTAAACAAGTCATTACACACACATATTCCTGACAATTCAACATGCTTACCTGCCAATACTTGCTTGTTAAGACCTGGGGGAGGGGAGGGAATCAACCGTGGGAAGTTTGACCGCAGATCAGTTATAACTTGCATTTTGTGTGTTTATTTGGAAAATAATGTAATCACTAGGACTTTAACTTTGTTACACAACAGATGGAACACTATGAATGGTTTTTCAAATTTTCTTCTCTTCTTTCCTTATGCTTCCACTGCTCCCTTATTTTTATTCCACACCCCCCAATTACACCAGAGGCTACCACTGCCTCTCCCTGTATCATTCCAGCGCCCCCAGGGGGCACTATCGCCCACTTTGGAAACCTATGAACAGCATTTTTTCACATGACTATATATACAGCTTAGATTTCTTCATCCAAAACCTGCCTGTTCATATCCTCTGACCATTCATCAATTGGGGAATGTTCATATTCTTATAAATTTGACAAAATTCTCTATACTTGAGACATGAGACCTTTATCTGAGAAACTCTGTAAAAATTTTCTGCTTTCCTTCTAATCTTGCTACATTGGTTTTATTTGTGAAAACCTTTTTAATTTAATCAAAATTATCCATTTTACATCTCATGACATAACATCGTGTTTCTTCATAAATTCTTTTCCTATCCGTAAGTATGACAGGTAATATGGTCCCTATTTTTCCAATTTACTTGTATCTCCCTTTATATCCAGGTCACGTTTTGATCTTGCTAAATGGTATAAGATATTGATCTACACCCAATTTGTGCTATACTGCTTTCCAGTTTTCCCAACAATTTTTATCAAATAGTGAATTCTTATCCCCAAAGTGTAAGTCTTTACACGTGTCAAACACAAGGTTACTATAATCACTTACTGCTGTGTATTGTATGCCTACTCTGTTCCGTTCATTCACCTTTCCATCTCTTAGCCAGTAGCAGATAGTTTTGCTACTCACTGCTGTGCACAGTGTAAGATCTGATGCTTTGAATCTTGTCCCTTTACATTTTTTCATTAGCTCCTTTGTTACTCTTGACCTTATGTTCTTCTGAATGAATTGCTGCTGCTATTACTGATCAATAGGAGGGGCCAACAAGGAAGGGACATAAATTCTTGCAAAAATATTTTTTAGAAAAGCCCTAGAATCTGTTTTTTAACCGGAGACTGGGTATTGGTATGGCTGGATCTCTCCAGAATTAGAGAAATTCCTGCTACCTTTAACACCCATAGGATGATTTCTTTTCAACCATCTGGGTACCTGGGTTCAAGACTTATTTCTACAACTTTCTACCTGTTTGACCTGAATCATTCTCTAGTTTGGTTTCCTCACCTGTAAAATGAGAGAGGTGGGCTAGACGACCTTTAAGATCTCTTCCAGTTCTAAGTCCACAATCCTTTCATCCTGACCCAGGTCCCCCCCACTCTCAGCACCGCCCCCCCCTCCCCCACAACCCAGGCAAGCATCCAGATCCTTTACCTGTCCAGTTCACATTATAACACAGCTCTGTCTCTATACCCTGTAGCTCAGTCAGCTTCCCCTTGAGTTTCCTCTGGGTGTGCCCAGAGGCTGCTCCCTCATGACCCGAAGAATGGACATAGAAGCAAAGCACCTGGGACATCTGCACAGGTATATCAGAAAATCTGTAACAAAGCAAAAATTGTATAAAATTGATTGCCCCCCCACCATGCACGCGCACACACGCGCACACACACACACTAATAATGCCTTTTAAAAATTGGGCCTCAAGTTCCTCAAGGAAAAGTTGCAGAAGCAGAGAGGTTGAATGAGTAGTGCTGGTTTTACAGCAGGGGTTCAGGGAACAGGGCTGGAATAGCCATTTAAGAAATTTAAGGTTTGAGGAGCAAGGTCCCTTTTCCACTCACATCCAAAGGAATCCATGCTATTAAATGCTCTGGGGGAAAGACTAAAGGTCAGGGAGAACTTGAGAAACAGAGCTCCCGCGGAGAGTGCTGTCATGTTTTCAAGCCTGAAGCCTTAATGTCTTGCCACAGAAACACTGCCTTTATTCCTTGCTCAAAGACCTTCACTGATTCCCCAATCTCCTCTGCCTGTTATTTCCTACCCCTCAACTTGAGCACTCTGCTCCAGTCAAGCTGTCATCCTAATTTCTCTGTACTGCTGCTCCCACCTAGAAGGTGATCTTCTCCCCAAGTATCAAATGCTATCCCATCCTTCAAAGCCCCACTGTCAGTACCACCTCCTGCTGATCACCCCAAACCTAGCCACTGTGGTGGTAGCTTCCTATCTAGCACCAAATACCTGCATTGGGCATTTATTACATACTTTTATAGAATCATAGATTCTGAGCTAGAAGGGATCTACTTCAGAGGGCATCTAATCCACTCCTCTTCATTTTAATGATGGGGAAATAACTTGTTCAAGGTCCTATTAGTAGTTAAATGGCAAAGTCAAGATTTAAACCCCAAACCAAGGCTCTTTCCACTGTAGAAACTTCTCATGCGTTTTTCATTTCCTCAAATAAACTAAGCTCTTAGAGAACATGAGAAGGGGACTGTGGACATGGAACACTGCATACACTATTAGAATTGGTTGCTACGTTGGTTAATTTTCCTGATGTATTTTTCCTCCCTCTTTGTTACAACAATTGGTTCTGGATGATAGAGAAAAGGAAGGGTAACTTTTGGCAATGAGTGAGGTTAAACAAAAGATCAATAAACATTTTTTTAAAGGAATATCCTCTTGTCTTGTAAGTTTGTATCTCCCACCGCTTTTTAGTGCTAAAAGAGATATTACAAGTGTGGAGATAACACTGGATTTGGAGTCAGAAGACAAGGATTTGAATCCTAATTCTATAGTTTTCTACCTGTGTGGTCTTGGGCAAGACACTTAATCCATCAACACGTTCCTCTGAGAGGGTTGGATTCCATGAGCTCTAAAAGATGCTTCCAAACCTAAATCTGTTATGTATCCTATAGTGGCGATCCTTTCCTGAGAAAGGACACAAATCCTCTAGGTCTTAGTAGTGAATTTGCCACAGCTAAAAATGTATCACACAGAAGCTACATTCCAAATTTAGGTAGTTTGGTCCTGGGACAATAGATACAGAGTCCACTGCTGGGACCTCTCGTTGTTTCAACGTGTCATTTCTTATTTTTCACAGAGCCCACTGGATAACCATTACATAGACGAGATCACAGGCATCCTTTTTCTACTTAAAAATTTTCTGTGCCTCTTTACTACCTTAAAATAGTTCATAGTAATTACTAGCATTTATAGGCTTTTAATATTTGCAACGTGCTTTACTGAAGGCCATCTCACTTTAACCTCCCCAACAACCCTGGGAAGGTAGGTGCTGCTATTATCTTCCAGCGCCACGATCGCCAAGTTTATGCCTTTCTATCTTTTCTGCGTTGCCACCGCTCAGTGACAGATCCCGCACTCCCATGAAATTCTGCAACTCATTGCCCCGCTCCGCGTTCACTTACTGAGCCTTGAAGGCCCCCCTCCAAGAGGACCCTCCCTAAATCTACCACGGGACCCAGCGTAGTTCTGTCCTGCCTTTCCCTCAAGCGCGTTATCGCGTCCTGTCTAGCGGCGGAGGACTAGGAACATGAGAGTAACGAGTAGCGAGGTACAAGTCCATAACCCTCCCATTCGCTTAAGGCCAAGTACGCATCTAGAAGCGGAAGCCTGCCCCCTCCCCACCATAGGTGAGCACGTGGGCCGAAAGGGCTACGCGCCTGCGCACTCAGCGGAACCGGCAGGGTGGAGCACGTGGGCCAAAGGGGCCGGGCAAAGTTGGCCGGCATAGGGTTTAAGCGCCCCAGCTCCCCGAGACTGCCCCGGCCCCGGCAGGAGTGCCGGCAGCGTGCGCCCAGACCCGGCAGCAAGCAGAGAAAGCCTCGGGGCCGGGGAGGCGAAGGGCAAAAAGCTTTTACTCACGCCAGGTCAAAGAGAGCAAATGAGGGGAGGCGCGGGCTCCTCCACGCAGAAACCTGTACTCGTAAGGTCCGGGTAGGGGCGGGACTTGAGAACGGCGGGAAAGATCTCCCCGGGCGTCTCGCGACAGGTTCCCTAACCCCGCCCCCTGGGGGAGGGGGCCCGGGGCTTTTTGGCACTCCCAGTGCTTGTGTGCCATGTAATGTTGGGATTTTTCATGCCTTTATTCCTTCTGCTGAGGTTTTTTTCCTGCATCATAAGCATAGCTAGCATTTACAGATATCTCATTTTTACTCTCACAGAAACTCTGAAGGTGCTACTTGTTATCTCTCGTATCGATGGAGAAACTGACCAGGCTTAAGTGATGTGTCTAGGATCACACAGCGAGTTAGGGGCTGAGGGAGTACTCCAACTCCTCTTCCTGACTCTAGGTGGCTAGAGATGAGTAGTTGTACTGGTGAGATGTAATGAGATTACGGAGGTGCTAGAAATAACTGACCTCTACATAGAGCTTTACATATTCTTCTTTGAGCCTGGCAACAGCCTTATGAGTCAGATGCTGTAGGTATTATTATTTCTGATGTACAAATGAGGGAACTGAGATTTGTTACTTGGCTAGGGTCACACAGCCGGTAAGTGTCAGGGGCAGGACTTTTGAACAGGAAACCAGTAGGTACCAACTGAGTAATAGCTACCACTGCAGTTGAGGAGAATTAATACTGTGCTGTAACGAATAATGGATATGATTAATATAGAGAAGCATGGGAAAACACACAATTGAATGAATGAATTAGGCATTTATTAAGTACTACTGTGTGAATGAATGAAAAGGCATTTATTAAATACTACTGTATATGCAAGCCTCCGTGCAAAGGCTAGGGAAACAAATGAAAAAGACAGATTCTACTTGAAAGAAGATTACATTCTAAGGGAAGAGAAAACGTGGAAGGTTTCAGCCGCAAGTCAAATTGAAAGGCCCCATGAACCTTGGGGTGCAGTGGCAAAGCAGGTGGGCATTGCCTCTTTTAAAATGTCATTTCCACTGATGAAGTTTTGTCAATTTCTGATGTTAAACCATTTCACTATGCCAAATATTTTGGTGACAGGAACCTTCTTTTCTTCATCTTCAGGAGCACCAGAAGGAATAACCAGGCTGTATTCTCACAGGAGTTGCTTTCCAGGTGCATGGTTAAGGGCACTGCACTGGAAGCAATGCTCGTCCCAGATCTTTTGGACCCCAGGGTCCTCTGCTGTCTCTATCAGGTTATGAGGTGGTCAAGATGGTGTTAGTGGTTTGACTTGTCTGGCACATGCTGCTATCTGTTTCTTCCTCAGGGTACCTCAATGTATCAGCTAGGTATGGAAGTTTGCTGTGGGTGGAAGTTAGTTGGGATGGCTGACCCCTCTGCACAGAAGCCCCTTATTTGTCTGAGATCATGAATGCTATCCCTGCTTCTTAAATTTTGCCTAAAGCATGAGAAATTCTGCTCTAGCCTTTTGTTTAAAAACTCTGTGAATCTTCACATTTCCAGTGTATTTCTTATAAACAGTATGCTGTCGGATTCTAATTTCTAATTAGTTTTGTTACCCTACTCTGTTTTATATGTGGCCCATATAAGCTTTGGTGACATCCTTATCCCATCTCCCATTCTTAGTTAGGTTCCCAGAGCTAGGCTGGCTACATCTCCGGAGGCCCAAGTTTCTGGGCATTCCCTCTGAGAGGTGATCCTGAGTGATGGCTTGAGGGGTGGGCTGGCAGCAGGACTGGTGGGGTTTTTTGGGGGAGGGGGAGGCTCCCACATCCAAGCTTCCTGTACCTCTCTGCCTGTTGCTAGTATTTGTTTGCATGAGGGTGCTCGGATTCAATCTAGAATCTGGCCTGCTTGTATTACAAGCGTCACAAATGCTCAGACTCTTTAGAATCTACCCAATATGGTGAATCTTTAATAAACTTTGTTTTTCTCTTTGGTTGAAAGAAGGCTCAAATTCATTCGAGCAGCACCCAGTGTGTCAGTATTTTGGGCTCTCGAGCACCCCTAAAACCTCAACATTAAGGTTCCCTGATCCTCAACACCAGCACCCCTAGACCTGAACATACAGTAATGATAGGGGTACAGTCTCTGGGAATCCCCTTGAACTCTTCTTGAATCTTCCCACTGGCTCTGGCCTTCCCCTGAGCCCATAAGCCTTTCATTATCTAGGCCCAAATCTCTACCTGGCCTAGCCCTCTATTGTCCAGCTGCTTCCTACCCTTGATCCCATCAAAATCCCACTCTTTTGTTTACTGGAGTCTTGACCTCTAGTCACCCCAGTCCCATCAAAATCCTCCTTTGACTCTTCCTCAAGACCCTCACTAAACCCCTCCTCTAGTCATCCCAGACTACTTGACCACCCCTCAATCCCTCCCACAATCTTTCTGTATATAAGTTTCATCTTGCCTCCATGAAGGCGCTCAGAGTCAATCTAGCTCAGTATATTGTATCTGGCCCATTTGTGAAAACAAGCATCACAAATGGTAAGATTTCTTAAAACTACCCATTATGGTGAATCTTTAATAAACATTGTTTTCCTTTGGCTGAGAAGTCATGAGTCAAGTCATTTGGCAGGATCCAGCATGTTGGTATTTTGGGTCTCGAGCACCCTGGAAAAATATATAGTTCTTCAACTTCAAGCCCTTCTTCAGCCAAGACCAGAAGGTATGAAAGGCTCCCCTTTCTATCCCTTTCCCACTGTGCAGTCGGGGTCACAGAGGAAGGCTTGGAGGTGCTTTTCAGGCCTGACACTCTTAGATTCCATTCGGGTCAGTCAGGACAGTCCCAACTCAGCATGTCTGTGTCACTCAATTTATGATCTCCATATATGCTTAATAATAGTACAAGAAAGGAATTTCTTAATTGGATAGGTTGTAAATACAGTAAGAGAGTTGACAAAATATCCATTGAAATTATGATCCAGGACATCTGTATTTTCTTTACCATTAACATACCATAACAGATATATGTCCATAAAATACTGAGATAAGGAAAAGTCCCATTTTTCAAAATAGTGTTTTGGGTTAAGGGTGTCATCCTTAATGGCCCTGAACAGAGGAAAGAATGCTCTTAAGTCATCCCTATCTGGGCTTGTTGACATAGGAGAGGTATTCTCTGAGTTTAGCCAAAGAACAAAGAAGTTGTTAGGTCCAAACTTTTCCTCTGGTTAATTAGTTCAGGCTTTAGCCCTTATTGAAGTTCCTAAAATGATATTAAATGAGTATCACTGTTTACTACCCAGTCTTGGACCCAGGAACATCTGAAGCATAGAGTACAGATGCCCTGTCCAGAAGGGGTTCTGTCAATTCTCTCAGACACTAGGGAACTGGGAAAACTACAGGTGCTTGCCTGAGGCTTACTTATTCCCTTCCCTCTACACCCTCAGATCCTCCTTCACAGAGGGAATCCCTGTCCCCACACCTGTGCCTGCAGGATTCCCTTTCTCTCATGGCCACAGGATCCTCAGAGGGGAACTTCACCGAGATTTGCCCCTAGGTTAGAACTGGAAAAGCTTGGTCTCCAAGATCTTAAAAAGGAAAGCTTTGATCATTAAGGAGTTTTGAAACACTTCCTTACAAAACCAGCCACTCCTTTCCCATGAATCAAGAGAGTATCTCAGTGTGGGGACTGCAAAGAGCCCTGGGTTTTTCTGTTAACCCCTCTCATCCCGGATTAGACTCGGAGACCAGAATTTCACTCCTTGGGCTCAGTACTTCGAATTCACCCTCACCCACCTGGTGAAAGGAAGGTGGCGGGAGGCGGGGGGGGGGGGGGGGGGGGGGGGGGGGGGGGGGGGGGGGGGGGGGGGGGGGGGGGGGGGGGGCAACAGTTATAGTGTGGGCCCCACTGGTAATGGCCCTGGGTCCCAGGGCCGGAAAGCCTGAAAGTATCATCCAGGCAGCACCAGGTGAGAAGCCAGACAGCCTCTGTAATTGGTAAACCCATCCTTAATAATTTTTATATGATCTGGAAATACGATTGATTGTTATCTGAGTTTTAAAATTGTAAGATTGTTGGTTATTGTTTTCATTCTAAAACCTAAAGCTGGTAATCGATTACTGTGTGTATGGAAAGGAGGGGATGAGGTGAAAGCCTCATCCAGATTGGTTTCGCACATGTAGAGGAGTCCTCAACTCTAAGGGTAGATGGGGTGACTAGGAACCCCCTTTTCTGGGGTCCCTGTTGACCTTCCTTATTTTGTGGAGTTCCTAAACAGTGAACTTGACTCGCTTCTCAGCAAGCATATAGAAATGATCTCTAACAACTAACTTTTACACCAGGACAAATTTAAATTTGGGATGTAAATCCTGGAAAATTTTCCCCTAAACTGTGATTAGTGAAACTTGCTGTTTGAGTTAAAAAGTCTCAGGACTATAATGGATTGTGTTTTGAGTTGTCTGATGGATCATTGTAATAAATAGTCCATCCATCATCTTGTTAGAGTCCGTTTACTTGTGAATGGAAAGAGTTCAGGATTACAGGAGTTTGCAATCATAGAGTTCTTTATTACTGGATACATCCAGGGACCCCATCCTCTAGAGGATGAGAGACCTTGATTCTAGGTTTAAGGCAGAATTTATAGGGTACAGAAACAAAGAGGTGGTTAGTTAGGGTACAGGGCAGTTAATGCACA
>CM053627.1:204364510-204460302 GCA_028646595.1 Phalanger gymnotis
CTGAGGGAAATGTGCAAGCTACTCGGAAAATGTGATACAGGTGGGAGGTCTGCATTGGGAGAAGCTGAGAGGACAATTTTAGCCTCAGTCTAAGATGGGATCCTCCTGATTCAGTTTCCCCATTGTGTTCCTTTGAAAAGAAATGTTACCCATTTAGCTATTTCTGAGTCTGCCTATGAGGTGGAATTGATACTGCATGATGGGAAACTGTGAATTATCTGAATTCTAAGGATGTTTCATTCTGTCATACTTGGTATAAATCTCATCCCTGCATTATCCTTTTATAGCAGATTTCTATAGTCAGCAAAATGGTCAGTAAGAGATATAAGCACAATGAAAGTGTGTGAGATCTTGCTGTTTTCACCTGAATATGTAGTCATTCCATATCCCAAAACAACTGAAATCAAATCAGAAACATCTTCATTTTGGTCTGGGGAAGAGAATTTCAGTGCAATCAACTTTCTTAGAGGAAGGTAACCTATTTGGCCTAATCATTACTTAAGTATCTTCCCAAGTCTTTTGTTACAATTGGAGTAAAAGTCAGTCTCTGGCAAATTCATTTGTGTAACTATTGAACTTAGAGGTAGAAAACTTCTACCTCCAAAAGTGTTGTTGCTTCCTAATAGCATCTGATCCTCCTAAAGAATTTGGAATCTGGAAATTTTTGTGAGAGTAACAAGATCAGATAATCCTCTAGGTCAATTGTAACTGACTTTAATGGGCCTCTTGCACTTTTATTTCTGCCTGTATTGGGGCCCTGCAGACTTGCTTGTCAGATTTGACAGTCTTCAGACTACTGGCCATTCACCTACAGTTGGTAGCGAACAGTGGGTACCAGCCAATATCACCCCAGTTCCAGTCAGTTTCCTCTCAGGGACTCCCTTGAGGCAGGGACAGTTCTACACCCCCTGCCAGCAGGAAGCAGTTTCAGAAGCCTAGACCTTTGTCCCTTACCCCAAAAGAATTTGGATCTCATTTGTTTGGGGGGGGGGGGGCGGAATGATGGCATCTGGACTCCAGACACTCCCCTCCCCCTTTGAACTTTCAGCCCAGTCCCACAGGGCCAAGTCTTTGAGTTCTCCTGAGGCTTCGCCCATCCCAATATAATCCTTTTAACTACCCTTTCATGATGGCCCTTGTAGTATGCACCTGGCCCCACCCCAGGCTATTTTGCCTCTCCTTAATTCCACCTAGACCCCTTTTGTCCTGTCTAGGGTCACCACAGTTTATTGACCACTCTGAGATCTTCTCAGTCTTTTTGTGTAAAAGGACCATCTTGCCCTCAAATTGGTCATATTCTTAAAATCTCACTCACCCCAACTGGTGTTTTAATAAGCCTTGTCTCTGACTGAAAGAAGGCTTGAGTAGAATTCTTTCAAGGCTCAATTCTTTCACCTCTTGCCCTTGAATTTCAGGGTTCCTAGCACTCCTACACTTCAACAGGGTGAATGGGATCTGTTCTGAGGATTTTTAAAGGAAAATTTAGAAGGGAGGATAAAAATCAATATACTACTGTTGAGGTTTAGGGGTGTTCAGGACCCCAAAATAGTGACATGGTGGGTCCTGCCCGAATGAATTTGACACAAGCCTTCTTTCAGCCTAAGTAAGACAAAGTTTATTAAAGATGTGCCATATTGGATACACTCTTAAGGAGCCTGAGCCTTTCTGACACTCTTATTGACTGAGCTAGATTGAATCTGAGCACCTTCACGGAGGTAAGATAGATCTTATATAAAGAAAGACTGCATCTCTCCCAGCCATGACAGCGGCAGCATAGGTAAAGTGCCTTAGTCTTCATACTGCTAGAAAACTCCAAAGCCACAGGAGAGACCAAAAGTGGCATTACAAACAATACAAGAAAGTTCATTTGGGCACTGCCTTGAAGGCCAACCCATTTGGAGGAGCATCTCATGGGTTAACCTGAAAGTTTGGTTAAAGGAGGCAAACAGACGTAGGTGATAGAAAAAATCATATTATTTATTTATTCCCTTAAGCGTAGCAGACATGCATGCATGGAGTCAGACAAAAGTCTGGCTGCCTGAACAAAGAAATGAGAAAGCCTATATACATTTTTCTTTAGCAGACTCAGCATGTCTGTATTACTTAACTTTTATGATCCCCATGTATGTTTAACCATGATACAAAACAAGGATTTTCCTTAAAGGAATAGGTTGTAAATACAGTAAGTCAGGATAGTTGACAAATTGTCAATTGCAATTACAAGCCAGGATCTCTGTGTGTGGAACCAAGTGAAGACCTCTCATAAAAGGGGACAAATTAAGTAAATAGAAATAAGTAGGATAGGGAGCCCCATTTCTCTACATAGATATTTTCCTTTCTGTAAAGCCATTTCTCTACTTAGATGTTTTCCCCTCCATAAGCCAAGCTAGTGACCGAAAGGCCCCCGAGGATAAGAGTAGGACACAGGATGCTCACATCCTGTGTATTTACCTAAGAGCAAGATGCCTGAAAGAAAGGAGAGTTGAGGTGAATAAGTCAGCAACCATAAAATCCTCTGAGAGTAATGATAGGACACAGGATGCTCACCCCATGTGCACTGACCCCAGGATAAGGGACCCTCAGCTCAGCAGAAGAATGGATGAAAAGGCAGAAAGCCAGGTGCAATGTAGACATGCAAGACCAGTTAGATGTAAGAAGGATGGGAGACAAGGTGTAAGGGTGCTGGGGATATCCGTTACAGGTGTAAGGGTGATGGGAGGTATCTGTTGCAGAAGGGAAAGGCTAGTCTGCCACAGATGTGAAGATGAGGTAACCAACAACTGGCTTCTGCCTGTCACAGATAACCAAACCATTTGGTCATTGTCATTGTCATTAAGATAGGTTTATCACTTCAGATTTATTGGAGAATGGGATAAGAATAGTGGGAAGGTTATGTCTGTCACCTGTTTGTCAAAAATAACCATACTATTTGTTCTCTGCCATTGTCACCAGGTAGATTTATTGAATCCAGATTGTAACCTCAAAGCTTACATCTGCAAGCTGAGAGGAAGTAGGTTGGGAGGGGAAATTGCAGTTAGGGACCTATATAAACACCCCAATTCTCTATGTCCGGTGCACTCTGACACTGAGGGGCCCTGAGTTGCCCTTTCCCATGGGATCGGAATAAATTTTCCTTTCTACTTTCACCTTGAGATGCCTCTGTTTTGTTTTTTTTTAATTCTTGGATTCGTAAATCCATACTACAATCTGTGTTTAATTTACCATTAACATTCCATAACATAGTATATGCCCATAAAATATTAAGATAAGAAAAAGTCACATAATTCAAGATAGTGTCTGGAGTCAAGGTTCTCACCCTTAATGGTTAACAGAGGAAAGAATGTTCCCAAGTCAGCCCCATCCAGCCCCATTGACGTAGGAAGGGGCACTCTCGAGTAAACTCAGAGAACAAAGAAGCCCACAGTCAGGCTCTTCTTCCAGCTGATCATTAATTCAGACCCTGGGTCTTATTGAAAGTACAGAAATGATAGAAAAATGGTATTAAATGATCCTCACATGCCAAAGAGATTGTCTTGGAAAAAGTTGGTGTGGAAGCCAAGCAGCTCAATTCTGCCATGAGGAAGTGTGTGAGTCCAACTGATTAAGAATGGCAAAAAAATTACTGCCTTTGTTCCCAATGATGGCTGCTTGAACTTTGTTGAGGAAAACAATGAAGTTTTGGGTGCTAGATTTGATCAAAAAGGTCATGCTGTTGGTGATGTTCCTGGAGTCTGATTCAAAGTTGTAAGAGTTGTAAATGTTTCTCTTCCAGCCTTGTACAAAGGCAAGAAGGAAAGACCACGATCATAAAAATTGTATGATGGCTTTATCATAGTAAAAAAAATTTTCATGTTAAAAAAAAGACTGTGGGAGGGATCTAGGGGTGGTGATCTTGATGGGACTGAGGTGACTACAGCTCAGACTCCAGGAACTAAGAATGAGATTAAGGGTGGGAAATAGCTGAAGGCTACCTGGAGATAGCAGACAATAGAGGGGTAGGCTAGGTTAAGGGTGATGGAGAGATCTGGGCATAGAGATAAGGGAAGGCTTATGGCCTCAGGCTAATACCAGATCAAGTGGGAAGATTCAAGGGGGTTCCCAGAGCCTATACTCCATCACTGCCGTAGAAAGAGGAAGATGAGGGTGCTACATCATGCTAGTACATGGCTATTTCTCCCAACTGAGTTGTGTGAGAAGAGTAGTAAATAAATGAGGAAAGGATGAAGGAAGCATGAGTCAGATGAATTTCATTCTTTTTAGTAACAAAGGAGGACTGAACAAACACTGTGGTACAGAAATGTATTAAACTCAACAGGCAAGCAAGGTGGATAGGAGATATAAAGAAAGGATACCTGGGAAAAGATAACTGCAAGAAAAACAAATTCCCCTTGAATGGGAATTTAAAGGGGAGGGGCTGGGGAAGAAAAGCAAATGATTAGCATCTGTAACTACTTGGCTTTCAAAGGCCATTATTTTAAGACTCTCTTCCTTGGTAGATAATGATTCCTCAATGTTCCTTGTCTTTCTGAGAGGTAGAGTTGTCAAAAGTATGAGACCAAAGAGAAAGCCCTGTTCGCTGGCTTCCAGTTTTTGAGAAACTTGTAGTTCTAAACTCTCTCCAGGTTCCCAAATGGAGAGAAAGGCTGAGAAGAAAGTGACATAGAGCAGCTGGCCTTTGATCATGTCCCTGTTTAGCTTACTTTAGTAGAGCCTGAGGAATTTCCCCTTAGGTGAGATCTGGGACTCTAACTCTTGGTTGAGCTGAAATATTTCATGTTACAGCTTCTTAGAGCCAGAGGGGAGAGTTGAATGCCAGGTAGACACCAAAGGTGGAAAAGCAGCCCTGAAAAGGGCGTGACAAGCCTGTGTAGGGTTTTTAAAGATAATCAAAAGTTTTTGTTTTATGCTAGAGGCAATGGAAAATCACTGGAGGTGACTGAGTAGGAAAGTCACATGTTCAGATCTGTATTATGGGAAATTAGTAGACTTGTGTAGGGAGGGCTGGAGTAGCCATAGGCTTGGCACAAGACCTATTAGAAGGCTGTTGCTTATTAGCTGGGTGAGAGGTTATGAGAACCTGAATTAAGGTCTTATCTGTGGGCGGAGAGAACAGGAAGAGGGGAGAAACGTTTTGAAGCAAGAAACAGGCAAGATTTCACCACTGGTGAGATTCAAATAGAGTGGTGGAGAAGCCTATTACCTCAAGTACCACTTAAAGCCGATTTAGGAGATAATGAGATTCAAGTAGGTTGGTCATTGAAATACTGGAAACTAACTGGGCCCCCCACCTTGGGGTGAACTATGGAATAGATAATGCCTGACACTCTGAAACCATTGTCCCTGGTCTCCTCATCTCCCAACAACAGCAGGTTTTGCTCTATATGAATCCCCAGCCTCTAGTGGGTGTCCTTAATTGGAGCGGGCCCCCCTTAATGGGGGGGGCCCTTACTCGGGCATCTCCCTTAGCACCCCTGTCCCTTGGGGGCCTGCCACCCTTGTTGAGGTCTAGGGGTGCTGGAACCCTGGAATTCAAGAGAAAGACAAGGTTTATTAGAACACCAGTTGGGGCAGGTAAGATTTTAAGAAGTCTGCACTATTGTGACCCTATTGTGACTGACTCTGAGCCTTGGCTGGATTCTTAAGGAATCTGAGCAATTTAATGGGGGGCAAGGTAGACATTATATACAGAAACTATGGGAAGGATCTAGGAATGGCCAAGTAGTCTAGAGTGACTGGGAGGTAACAGGGGAGGGCCGGGTGTCCAAAGTGAACACCAGGGACCTGGGCCACATAGGAAAGTCCAGGGGCTTTTCCTTTTAGGGGTTCAGATTCCATCCCCATCACCACCTCCCTTAAGCTGGGCTTTCCCTTTAGCTGCATCTCCCTTAAGGGGCAAGGGAGCCTACTTGGTGTGTTGTGTTTTCTGGAGAAGGCCTGAGAGAATTCTTTCTGGATGATGAGATGAAAGAAAATGATGACAGTGAGGAACCATAGGTTCTTAGGGGTGTCTAAGACCCCAAAACACTGACACACCGGGTCCTGTTAAATGAATTCAACTCAAGCCTTCTCAGCCAAGGAAAAAGACAAAGTTTATTAAAGGTTTGCCATAATGGGTAGTCTTAAGAAATCTCACCATTTGTGATGCTCGTTTTCACAGGCCGGCCAGATTCAATCTACTGAGCTAGATTGAATATGAGCCCCTTCGTGGAGGCAAGATGAAACATATACAGAAAGATTGTGGGAGCGATCTAGAGTGGTCCTGGGGTGATGGGAAGAGGGTTTTAGGGAGGGTCTTGAGGAGCAGTCTAAGGAGGAGCTTGATGGGACTGGAGTGAGGTCAGACTTCAGGAACCAAGAGAATGGGATTAAGGGTGGGAAGCAGCTGAAGGCTACCTGGAGACCTAGGCTAGTTTAAGGGTAACAGATTTAGGCATAGACACTTTGATAGGATCAAGGGTGGAAACTAGCCTGACAGTGGAGGCCTAGAGATTTGGGCCTAGGGATAATGAAAGGCTTATGGCCTCAGGCAACTGCCTCATCTAGTGGAAGATTCAACGGGGCTCCCACAGTTTAAACCCCATCAGGGAGAGTCTTGCACCCCAACATTTTGGGGTGCCCCTGAACCTCATCACAACTGCTTAGAATGAGGAGTCCAGGATAGAGAAACTGATAGGATAGCAGTACCTTTGACAGTGAATGGGATGGATAATTGTGAAGACTTCACAGGGTATGTCTAAGGGAGTAGGAGAGGTTTGGGATTTGGCCTTGTGATTTTGGAAGGTCAGGGTCTGGAGCTGTGGGCATGCCCTTCCCCCTCTCTCTCAGATGTTAGAAGATAATGAGCTTCCTGTGAGCTATTTGTTCTCTGCTCCAGGAAGGTCTCTCCTACCCCCCCCCCCCCATTTCTTCTCCTAGACTATCAGATGCCACCCTGGCAATTGAGTTCTCATAAGGAAAACGTGAATGGACGGGATCAATTTTGGTCTTCTGCCTAGTTTTCGAACCTAGACTGTAAGCCCACCTCCCAGCCAATGGTGAGAAGGGATAGAGGTGGGTGGGGATCTTTTTCATTAAGAGTATAAATTAAGGCAGGTTCCCTTTTACCTCGCCTCCTCCATTATGGAGGTGTGCCCAAATCTTGCAAAGTTTGTAAAATAAATTTACTTTGTTTCTCCTAAGGATGTCTCTCCTATTATTTAAAAATCCTGTCCCAAATAACAATAATAGAGGTCATAAGAAGGGAGAGTTTTGGGGAAAAGATGAGTTCCATTTTAGACATTTTTAAGATGTCTCCTGGACATCTAGTTTGAAAAGCCCGGCAAGTGATTGTCGTTCAGAGATTGAAGCTTGGTAGTAAGAAGAGACTGTGCTGGCTGTACAGATCTGGGAATCATCTGCATAGACAAGATAGTTAAACCCACGGAACCTGATGAGGTTACTAGGAGAGTTATAGTGGGATAACAATTAGAGGGCACTATTTAGACCTCTCATGTTTGAAGAGCACTAGACAAACAGTAGTCTGAGAACTGACAGGACCTGACCTGGTTGGTTTCGGTTCCCAGGCCAATGAATTGCCTGGGGCTGACCGGGGGTTGTCATTCCAGGGGATTATTTTGTAAATTTCCCAAATTCTCCCCTCTATGCAAAACAACTTAGCTCCGGAAATACTTAACGCCTCTCACCGCAGCCTAGTCATTCTTTCTGCCTTCCTACCGCGTATAAACCGAGTTCCCAGCTCTCTCGTATACCCCTGCAACTTGCTGTGTGGTGCCCCAATCGCAACTCACTTGCGCCTATTGAAGACCTCCCTTTAGTTGTACTGACTTCATTAAAGTTTGGGTTGACACACTTCGCAATTATCTCATTGGCGCTATTATTATACCCTCATTTTACAAGTCACACAAAGCCGAGGCAGACAAGTTAAGTGACTTGCCCAGGGTCACATAGCTAGAAAACCCGAGGCCAAATTTCAACTTCCTTAGGTTCAGTTTGCTAGCCACTGTGCCCCAGGACAGGGTGCTTAATGGATTACTCCACTCAAGGCAGGAAGGCAATTACTCTTTCTTTTGGGAAACAATCCTCTGGCCCCGATGGATCCATCGGCCAATTCCAATATCTGTATAGGAGGGGACGTGGGGAGGCGTCTGGGGACCGGACGCAAGACGGAATGGATGAGAACAGAATCTAGGTGCTAGAAAGGGGCTGGGTGCCGTAAGGCCAGAGCAGACGGGAAACTTGGAGGGGGCAAGTAGGAGGGGTGATGCCGTTGGAGACCCTGACATGCGCAGATACCAGCGTTAGCTATTAACCAAAAAACTACCGGCTGTCTCCGGATGGAAGGAGGAAGACTCCAAAGGGCATGACGTCAGGAGGGGCGGGGCGGGCTGGGTCGCGAGTTTTGCATCCCTGCATCCCATCCCAATTCCCTGCCCAGGAGCATTCGTAGATGCCCCGCCCCTTCTCTTAGAGCGGGAGAGCCAGGACTGAAGGCGCGTGCGCACTGGGCTCTTCTCGCGGCAAACTTCCTTCCGCGAGCCCTAATTGGAGCCAGTGGTGATGGCTGTGGAGGAAGTCTCGTCTTCGGGCTCAGTGAGTGTTTTCTCTCCCCTTTTGTCTTCCTCACAGTATTCTCCTCGTAGCCCTTCCCGTCCGGGGTGTCTCCGTCCGTCATCTTCCTCTAACCCCCGCCCCCGCTCATGCGCTGATCGGGTCTCCGAGGGCACGGGCAGGAACTGGAACTCCTGGCTCCAAGTAGCCCTTGGGTGAGAGGCGGCCCTGCTTGGCCCAGCTAGACCGCTAGGGGGTGCTAATGAGTAGAGTGCGGCTGCGCCTGGAATCAGGAAAACCCGAGTTCAAGTCCTGTGTGAGACAGCTGCTAAAGCCGTGTGACCCTGGGCAAGTCGCCTGAACTCAGTCTGCCTCAGTTTCTTCCCCTGTAAAATGGGGTCATCAATCTATCAGTAAACATGTATTGAGCGCCTACTATATGTCAGGCCCTGAGCTAAGCGCTGGAGATACAAAAAGAGGCAAAAGGCAATTGTGCTCTCAAGGAGTTAGTCATGTGATCGTATCCCACGCACCCTTCCGCCTTTGGTGCAGTGGGGATCAAATGATAGAATATCGTAGTGTTTTGCAAACCGTAAAAGTACTATGTAAATACTGGCCGTTATTAAAAAGTCTGCTCATGCATGACCGATATCGGATTGCTTACATTCTCAGGGAGGGAAGGAAAGAATTTGGAATTGAAAGTTTTTTTTTAAATGCTAAAAAAATTGTTTTTACATGTAATTGGGGAAAAATATATATTTTTAAAAACCTGTACGAACGAGGTCTTCCGATTGAATCCATTTAACATTTGTTAATTGCCTACTGGAGGAAGTGGATACGTGTGATCTGTCCTCAGTGACTACACCTACCCACAAATGTCAGGGACCTTACTGTCGTAGAGACCTGAGGGGAGCCCCATCCTCTAGACTGTCAGAAATAGATAAGGAAGTCGTCCGTGGGCACATAGTAAGTGCTTACTGTGTGCCAGGCATCGTATTGAGCAATGGGGATACCATGGCAGAAACAGGGTACATGACCTCAGAGAGCTCACATTTTAATGAGAGAAATAACACACAAACAACTGTGAACATACAAGATATATACAGTGTGAGTGGAAGGTGATCTTGGGGGAAAGCATGGAGGGGGAAGGAAGGACTGGGAAAGGCCTCCTCTAGGCAAAAGGTAGTCATTGGCAGGAGTTAAGGTGAGTTTGGAAGGAAGCCAGAGGCAGAGGTGAGGAAGGAGAGTTCCAGGCATGGGGGACAGCCCGTGAAAAGTCAGGACACCCACCGGCTAAAAGATACAGTGTCACTGGGTCTTAGACTAGTTGGAGGGGAGTGAAATATAACGACACTGGAAAAGTAAGAAGGAGTCAGCTAGGGGCACCAGTGAATGAAGTAGATAGTAAAGGGCTTTTAAAAGACAAAGAAAAAATCGCACATTTGATCCTGGAAGTAAAAGGGAGCCATTGGAGTTTATTGAGTGGGGAATACGACCTGGTTAGATTTGGGCTTTTTAGGAAGATCATTTTGACTGCTGAGCGGACAATTAACTGTCATGAAGCCAAGTCTCTACTTGAGGCAAGGATGCCAGCTTCCAGAAGGCTACTACTACTGTACTGGTCCTTGTGTGAGGTGATACTGCTAGCTGTTGGAGTGGAGAGAAGGGAACCTTTAAGAAAGATATTGTGGAGATAGAAACAACTGCCCTCTCATTGACCATTTTTATTTTGTCCAAGGATACTTAGCAGAGAAAACAGTCCTCTTTTACCCTGTGTGGTTCTTGTCCATGTCCTTCTCCAGGGCTGGACACTTTAACTAGGTTAAAGGATGGAGCAGTGTGTTGGCAGGAGAGAAGGTACTGGGTTTGGGGTCACAGGGTTCAGTTCCAGGTTCTTGCATTTAGTTTCTGTGTAACCTTGGACAACTCTCTGGGCTTGGGTTCCTTGATTTGAAAATGAGGGAGGCTGTGTAATAGAGTGAAAAGAACACTGGCATCCATAGGCAAGACATGGTCTCACTTCTGCTTCTTACTGCCTGTGTAACATTAGGTTAGAGGTTTTTAACCTGGTCCTTAGATAGATTTCAGGGGTCTGTGAAGTTGGAAGGGGGAAAAAGTCACATCTTTGGTTTAACATAATTGGCTTCTTTTGTAATATTGTGTACTTTATGCATTTAAGGATATTATTTTGAGAAAGCGTTGATAGGCTTGAGCAGACTGCCAAAGAGGTCCATGATACAGAGGTCCCTTTTGCTTTGAAGAAGCTTCCTTATATAAGGTATAGATAACATATTTGGCCCATCACATTAAAGAAGATTAATTATGATAATTTATGTCTCAGCGTAGTTTCTTCCTTTTCTGTGCCTGTTTCTGCCTTCTTTTAAGGCCGAGCCCAATGGTTCAGCTCAGATACTCCGGCCATGACCCTGCCAACAGATATCCTGAGCAAGGGTGGAGCCTCTAAAAGATACCAGAGTTCCATGGGAATATCCATCCCTTGTTTATGGAGACATCTTGAAAACTAGAACAAAGACATCATCTTTTTAAGGCTTGACATTGACCAGGTTCCTAGTCACACCCTCTATAAACCTTCTGTGATTTAGGACCTTAGGGTCATACATTTAGAACAGACCTTGTAGGTCATCTTATCTCATTCTCATGGAACTGGAATTTGAGCCCTGTTTTCCTAATCTAAATCCACTGCTCTTTCTATGTAGGCCTCAACCTACTAGAGGCCATCCTCTGACTCTTTTAGTATGCATGGATATTGGTGTGGCACTTGGGCTGCCCTCTTACCTCTGACTGCCCTATCTCCCATTTTTCTAATATACAACCTCAGTGTTTCTAGGTACTCTCCTCTTCCTTTATATTACTTAGTGATCTCATCAGCTCTCAGGGATTTAGTTATCATCTCTATGGTGATGATTCTCCAGTCTGCATATCCAGCCCTAACCTTTCTGCTGACCTCCAGTCTCACATTTCCAACTACCTGGTAGACATCTCAAACTGTATGTCCTATAGACATCTTAAGTTTAACAGGTCCAAAACTGGACTCATGTTTACCTTTAAATCCTCCCAGCTCCTCCCTTCCATATTACTGTAGAGGGCAATACCATTCTCCCAGTCCCTCAGGCAGATAACCTAGGTGTTACCTCCTCACTTTCTCTCGCCCTCCGTAGTCAATCTGCTGCAAAGTCCTGTCCTTTCTACCATCTTAGAATCTCTCAGATATGCCCTCTTCTTTCCTCAAAAGCTGCTGGTGCCCTGATTTGGGTCCTCATCGCGTTCCTGGTCTAATGTAATAGCCTACTGCTTGCCTTTCCTGCCACAAATTTTCCCCCATTCCAGTCTTTCCTCCACTTAATGTCAGAGTGATTTATCGTCCTAAATCATAGATCAGAACACATCAACCCCGCCATGCAGTCAATTCTAGTGGCTCTCTATCACTTCTAGGACCAAATATAAAATTCTCTGTCTTTCAAAGCCTGTGCCCCTCATCCTCCTTTTAGTCCTCTTACTCCTTATACTCAGTCTCCTGACTAAGGGCATTTTCACTGGCTGTCCCCTCCCCATGCCTAGAATGCTCTCCTTGCTTCAAGTTCCAGCAAAAATCTCACCTTCAGTTGATTATTTCCAATTTATCCTGTATATAGCTTGTTTGTACATAATCGTTTGCATGTCTCCCATTAGACTATGAGTTCCTTGAGTTCAGCATGTAGCTTTTACATTTTCTTTGCATCCCTAGCACTTAGCATGGTTCCTGGAATATAGTAGATACTTAATAAATGCTTATTGACTGACTGACTCAGTGTTGTTCCAGAGACCCACTATCTCATGGAAATCATTGTTGGTAATATGATATCGGTCCCTCACTCCCACCATACAGTTGGGATTCAAGCCCAGAATTTTTTTTTTTACACACATAATCCAGTGTTTTCATGCATATCACAGTGATGCATTTTTCATCCACTGTGGAATTTTTGGTATGGGTGTCCATTGTCTTTTGCACCGCTGTGGATTTCACTGAGGAGGCTAAATTCACTTAATACAGTTATCATCTAATCTGGCTTTTACTGTTTCCTACCTGTGACCTTGGGCAAGTCCACCTGTAAGAGGAGAGGGATGGATCCCGTGGTTTCATCAGTGTAGGAAACTGCTTTTACTAGTCAGATCAGCAGCTCCTTCTCTGTAACTTGTCCTAGCAATGTAGTTGTAGAGTTGGAAGGGACTTCAGTCCAATTCCCTGATTTTACAGATAAGGAAACTGAGGTCCATATAGGTTAAGTGGCATGCCCACGGTTACCCAACCAATATATGTTAGAGGTGGGACTTAAACCTAGGTCTCTCCATCTCTGTGGCTATCTCTCTCCCCTGTGCCAAGCTACCTTTCTGAACTCTACATTTGGAGGGGCTGTCCATTAATAGATAGTCTCAGGGGTGGCGAACCTTCAGCCCCCAGTCAAGACCAATCCAGTGCTCCCTACCCTGTTAATTTTATTCTGCCTCACTTAACCCCTGTATTCCAGTTCCCTGTTACAGTCTCAGGTCTCTATAAATGCCTAAAAAAATTAAGCTTTTTATAGTTTGAATTTTGAACCCTCAAGACAAAACTCAGATTGTTCCTATGGAGCTAACTGCACCCTTTCACCCAATGTTGACCCAACCATGGGAGTTTGGTGTAGCGGAAAAAGCATCGATTGAAATCAAGACCTTGGTTTGAATCTTGGTTCTCCTTACTATTTGTATTACCTTAGGGAAATCACATCTTATTTCTGAGTCTGTTTTCTCAGCTATAAAATAAGGGAGTTAGACCCAGCTTGAGTTCCATGGTCTTATGACGAGTTGAAGAAATGTTGTTGTGGGTTGGTGGGAGAAATTTCCTCACTGGGCGTTCCCTATACTGATGAGAACTCGGCTCCCTTCTCTTCCAGCTCTAAGTGAGGACACTGTGATTGACCCTAATTAATGAAATTAGGCAGCAAGGACCTGTAATGCTGTGCTGCTTCTCCCCACTACTCCTTTTCTTCTCTTCCCTTTTTTCCATTTGTTCTGAACTAAACTTAAACACCAAATTGAATCAGCAATTCCCTAAACAATGTGGAACAGGAAAGAATTGCTTATGAAACTGTGAATCTTATTTTATAGAACCTGCTTTAAAAAAACTATATAATAAATCCAACTTTCAACTTTCAGAGGTGTCCTGCTTGTCTGTGATTCTCTCTGGCTTTCCATTCTGTTTTGGTTTTTTGGCAGGGGAAGTCATATTGCTAGACCCCTTTTCTCTACCTTATTCTCTCCCAAAGTGGGGGAGGGGGAAGAGAAAGTAAGAAAAACAAAAGCGTTGTAACATTTGAAATCCATCAGAATAAATTCCCAAATCAATCACGTCCAGAAGTGAATGTCTCATTCTAGATCTTGTCACTGCCTCTCTCAGGAGGTGGGTGGTGTGCTTCATCATGGGTCTTCTGGAGCCATGGCTGATCATGGCAGCAATCTCAGTTCTTAAATTTTTTCAAAGTTGTTTACTTTTACAGTATTGCAGTTGTTGTGTAAATTGTTCTGCTGGGTCCACTCACTTGATTTTGCATCAGCTCATATAAGTCATCCCAGATTTCTGTGAAACTATTCCTTGTATCATTTCTTAGTGCACAATAAAATCCATGGGGAAGGGGAAAGGAAGGGAACAAATAGTTATTAAAGGCACTGTGCCTGAGTACTTTACAAATATTTCATTTATGTGCCATATGTGTATGTATATGTGTATATGTGTGTATATACATTTTATATGTAAACTTACATAAGTACATTATACACACAGACACATTTATATACTATGATTTGTTCAGCCATTCTCCTATTGATGGAAACCCCTTTCTAGTTTCTGGTTCTTTGTTACTATAGAAAGAGATGCTATAAATATTTTTGTTCATATAAATCCTTTTCCTTTTATTTGTTATTTAAAAAGTCTCTTTGGGGTATAGGCCTAGTAGGGGTATTCACAATTTAGTGACTTTTGGGGCCTTCTATTCTCCACTGACTCCTACCCACTCTAAATTCCTCGGTTGAAGGAAGAGTGGTTTACCTAAGTTCCTCTTTTCATTCTTCCTAGGAGCAAGCTTGGCTGGAGGTTGTCCATTCCTTCATCCAGAAGAACCTATGTCCAACCAGCAAAGACCCTTGTCTCCAGTTGGTAGAGGCAGTGGTTAATTGTGTAAAGGCTACCTGGGCATCCTCAGGAGGAACCGGAGGTCTCAACCTGCCTCTCAGCTACAGGTAAGGAACCAGGAAGAAGTGGGGAAAGGCTGGCAAGGAGTGACCCCAGGGGAGGGAATATCAGAGCACAATTACTCTCACCAGGAATTTCTGTGCCCTGAAGAAAAGGACTTTTTTGGAGGGGAAGAAGAATGCAGGTTCCAAGTGAAGAGGAGAAAAGGGACAGCTGGGTTCTACACACGCTGAAACTACTACTCAGCATTACTAGTTACTACCACTAGCTAACATTTGTTGGTGTTTTTGTGGTTGTTCAGTTGTATCCAACTCTTTGTGACCCCGTTTGGGGTTTTCTTGGCAAAGAGACTAGAGTGGTTTGCCATTTCCTTCTCCCGTTCATTTTACAGTTGAGGAAACTGAGGCCAAGAGGACTAAGTGACTTAGCCAGGGTCACACTTGTATAGAGCGCTTACCATGTGCCAAGTACTGTGCTTGGTGTTTTACAATCTCATTTGATCCTCAGAGCCACCCTGGGAGGAAGGGTTATTATTTTCTCCACTTTATGGATGAGGAAATGTAGGTAAACAGAGGTTGAGTTCCCAAAGTGTCTGAGATGGGTTTGAAATTAGATCTTCTTGACTCCAAGCCTGGCACAGTGCCAGAAACCACCCACTAATCATACCTCAGCTTTGCATTCTGCTTTATAATTTTCATAGTGCTTTTACATCCATGGTCTTTGATCTTCACAAGAACACATATAACTGATACCATTTCACATATGAGGAAACTGAGGAAATTCAAAGAAGTTCAGAGATTTACCCAAGGTCACATGGTTCAGTAAGTGGTGGAGATTCACTGTCATTGGCAAAGCTTGGTTTAAGGACTACTCTCTCCATGAAGCCTTTCCTCATCTCCCCCTTGCAACTAATGCCATCCCATAACATTGTGCCTATTTTGTATGGATTTTATCTGATGGTTAGCCTTTACATAGCACTTTAAGGTTTGCAAAATGCTTTATAAGTATTATCTGATTTTAACAATCCTGGGAGGTAGGTATAGGTACTGTTCTTATCCCCATCTCACAGATGAGGAAGCTAAGGCCAAGCAGGTTAAATGACTTGTCTGAGATCACACAGCTGGTGAGCATCTGAGACTGGATGTGTCCTCAAGTCTTCCTGTCTTTAGCTATATGCTGTCTCCATTGTTCCCTTCAGCTGATTATATATCTATATATGTCCATGTTGTCTTTCTCGGCTGGATCATATGATCTGAGAAGACAAGCACTGTCCCGTTTGTCTCAGTAGCCCTTAAGCCTCATAGAGTGCTTGACAAATAGCAGGCCCTTAATAAATGTTTATTGATTAATTGATTCAAGTAATAGCTTGGTTCAGTAAAAAGAACCCTCTCTCTGTCGGATTCAAATTCTACCTCACACAGTACCTTTGTAACCCTCTCTAGATTCAGTTTCCTCATCTGACAAATGAGAGCATTGTACTAAATGGCTTCTAAGCCCCTTTCCAACTCTGTAGTCCTAATTCTGTGAACTCGAAGGTTTTTGTTACTGTTTTTAAAGAGAAATATAAAATGTTTCAACTCACTTTTAAAATAAAACACTGGGAGCATAAAGCTTTGTTCCCATTGACCATATTCTGCCCAATTAAGATGAAGAACTGATGGCAGCATGGAGTAAAGAAAGCTTGCCTCAAACCTAGAAAGATGGTGGTGCTCTTGACAGGAATAAGGAAATTTAGAAGAGGGAAGAGTTTTGGGAAAATGATAATAAGTTTTTATTTGGGACTTGTTGCATTCAGGACATCTAATTTGTCTCTCAGGATAGAGACAAGGGCTGGATAGATAGATCTTTGTGAATCGTCTGCATAGAGATGATAATTAAACCCAAGGGGACTGATGAGGTCACCAAGTAAGAGAATGTAGAGTGAGAAGAGGACTCAGGACAGAGTGGGACGCCCACAGTCAGAGGAGGTGAGGAGAAGACGACCAAGAGAGATGAGTCACATAAGGGAGGGATCCAGAAGGAGAGGGTTGTCAGCAATGTGTTGCTGAAGAGAGGTTGAGAAGAATGAGGATCCAAAAAAGGCCATCAGAGTTGGTAATTCAGTGATCGTTAGGAGAGAGGAGCAGTTTTAATTCAGTGATGAGGTTGGAAGCTAGATTACAGAAGATTGAAAAAGGAGCAATTTAGAGAAGTGGAAGCAACAAATAGAGAAAGCTCTTATCAGCCAGAGCACTTCTGAACTGCCGAGGCTCTGTGTGCCATCACCCTTAAACTCTGGTTGCACCTTGTTGTCTCACTGTTGTCTAACCCTCTCCTTGGTTGGTTAGACTTTCCTACACGCCCCTTCCATCCTCATCCAGCTCATGACAGGCGTTCCATTCTACCCTCATGGGTTTACTCATCCTGGCCAGCCAGCGTGTATGCCATTTTCTTCCCACTGTCTCAGCACCTTTATTGGTGAGGTTCTTTTTTTTTTAACTTTCGTACCCCATTTTTCTTTGTCCCTCTTTATCCTTTCTCTCTTCCTCCCTTTATTTTTCTTCTTATTTGTACTGTATTTCCAGTTGTCCCTGGCGCATAGTAGGTGCTTAATAAATACCTGTTGATTGATTGTTAAATTCTTACCCGTTTCCTGAAAGCTAGATGAACTTCTTCACTCCTGCTTTTTGATCTGGTCCCCTGCTTAGATTTATAAAACCAGATTGTTGGGGAAATGAGTCACTATCTCTTCTTTTTTATAACAAAATAAAAATAACCAAATAAATACATTATTTTTGCAAATGGTCAGGCCTAATATTCCAGGTCATGGCTCTGTCTTTGTAGCCCTCTAGTTGTTAGAGAAGCCCTCACTCTTGGCATGTCCTAAGTGAGAGTAAGCTTGTCACTTTCCTGCTTTTCTAGTTTAGGCATGGTCTGAAACTAAACTGAAGCCAATAAGCAGAAAATCCTCGCAAGTATTGGTAGAGTTTAGGTCATATTTTTCAGGTATAAAATAGCCCTTTTCTTTGCAACCTGAATAGAAGTAGGCCAGTAGTTTTCAGCTTTTTCAAGGATAAGGACTAAAGTACTGAGAGTGGAGTGAGAGGACCTGGCTTTAAGATATGCTGTTGCTTTCTCTCAGTGTGACATCAGGCAAGTCACTTAGCACCACTTCCTTATCTATAAAACAGGGCTGACTAGATCATTGTCTAAGGTCCCTTTCATCACTAAATCTAGCATTTCTTGAACATGAAAATGGTTTTCAGGCACCTCTTTCTCTTCCCCAACACATAATGATAGCTTTTGTTAATATCCACTGCTTGAGAAAAAATAAATAGCAAAAAGGTACAGTGGATTAAGTCATTACTTTATATTTTATTTATTAATTATAGTATTTGAAATACGTAGATTTGAAAAATAATGCCATGTGCAAGATGAATTGCTAATTGAGTCTGGGTATGTTTGCTTACTTGTTATACTGCGTCAGAATACCTCCCTCGCCCTTGAGGGTTCTGTAGCTCACAGTTTGAGAACCACTGCTTTACTAGATTTTGTTATTGTTTGTTCTTCATTCTTAAAGCGCACCATGACATCAGGGAGGTGATGCCATGACATACAAGTGAATTGGATTTAAGTGAGAGAGGGCTGTGCAAGGTCACCAGCCTCACTTCCTCTTCTGGGTCCAGTGGCAAGATATAGATCAGGACTGACTGGAGTTGGCCCTGGATGCAGTGCAAGACCTTGGCCTTTTTAAGCTAAAGTTTGACTGAGGTAACACCCATCCAGTGATTTAGGCTAGGTGAGAAATGAGGCAGAGAATGGCCTCTTTCACTTAGTCAAAAAAAACCAAAACCAATCTGAGAGGGAAAGACCCTCGGGGGTTTGTGGCCAAAACTGAAACAATTACTATTTACATTCGCTCTGAGCCAATCAGGGCCCAAACAGTGACCAAGTGGGGCTTGACCTAGGACCTATTGTTGGCTGATCTATGAGAGTGATTTGGGTTTAAGGCATGGTACTTAAGAAGAAAATCTAGCCTGTAAACCCCAAGCTATTATTTGAAGTTTTAGCTATCAAAATTTACATTCCTTTGGGCTGAACACTGAAGGTAAGGGTATTATATCCTATATGGATGGAGGGAAGAGAAAGAAAGGAGGGAGGGAGCTGTGTTGCCCAACAGGCTAGTTCTGCTTGGGTCTTCAGTTTGGGTCTGCTTTGGGGGTAGTTCACAGAGGTTATTTGTCCTTCTCAAAGAGAACCATGGCCTCAGGGAGGTGATGTCATGACATGCAAGTGAATTGGATTTAGATGAGGGAAGGCTGTGTGAAGTCACCAGCCTTACTTTCTTCTCTGGAGCCATCTTGGTCCAGCAGCAGAAATAGATGTTGATGTCTAGAATGGCCCTCTCTACTGGATGTAGCCAGTCTTGGATATCCGGTAATGTTAAGAAGGGACAGCATGGTGATTGTCTTACATAACATAACTCTATGATAAATATAGGTCTTATAGTAAAGACTTTGTCTTTCCTTCCACTAATGAACAGAAATCCAATATTGATGTTATACAAACTGTGTGATTTGACTGAAGTCTTACAAGAAGTAAGAATAGCATATCTGAACTACTTTCAAGATCAATGGATGAATTTGGTGATATTTGATACCATACAAGTTGAAGCAATGTTAGGCTTGGTACAGTTCAGAAATTCCATAGGACCTTACCTTTTGTGTGGGGATTTTTAAACAGTTTTTCTTTAGGATAAGTGGACAGAACCTTTGTCTTAAATAATTTTTTTCTCTATACCTACTAGTTGGTGTTTTTTTATGGAGGTAGAAATATTCATTTGTTGGAATCTGATTCTTTTTCAATTACATATTCAAATGTTTGTTTTGAATCCTCCCTTCTGAGGGAGAAATAAGCTGGTTCTTCATTGCTATGAGCTATATATTACTGTACTTTTAAACCAATACTGGTGCATTGAAGCGTTTTTTCTCTTTATTTTATTTTTCTTTTTAAAAATTTTTGCAACGTGGCTAATGTGGAAATAGGATTTGTATGACTTTATATGTATAATGAGTATTGTTTTTCTTGCCTTTTCAGTGGGTAGGGGAAGGGTGAAGGGAAGGAGAAAATTTGGAACTGAAAATTTAAACAAAAACAAAAACCTCCCCAGTATTGCCTGTTCAGGACAGTTTAGTTTGCCATTTGTTTGCCAGTACTCTGTTTTTAATGAATTAACCTCTTTTTTATTGACCTAAAATAAAGTAAAATAAAACTTTAAAACAATAATAATGAGTCTGTCACCTGTCACATATCTAAAATATTCAAAATCTCTTTTTCCTTTAATCTGCCTATATTGCCTTATGTGGGGTTTTCATAAACCCTCTATCTCATTAACTGGAGTTTATTGTGTAAAATAGTAGACCTTTAACATTGACTTAAAACTTCATCTGTCTATCACCAATAAGTGTAACTTCCCCCTTACCACTAGTATTTTCTAGTATTCTGGGATTTATTAGAAAACTCTATGTTCATCCTCTATGGACCTCTTTCATACTTTGATTTCCATCTTAGTCTTCATTTTTCCAGAGGCAGAGCCAAGTTCTAGTCCATACTCTTTATGGAAGTTGATTCATTTCCCCTAAAGGTCATTAGTTTGCTTTCCTGTGGTTCTTTCCTACATCTTCTGATATGGAGTGATCAGAACTCCTTGAGAGCAGGAACTGTTTTCGTTTTTGTGTTCAGATTTCTAGCACCTAGCACAGTGTCTGGCATGTAGCTGGTATTTAATAAACTTTTGTTGAATTGATGTTTAGACATACTAGACTTTTTAATTTAAGAGTCAGAGATTTTCATTTGGGTCATATATATTATACCCTTTTAAAAACCTGAGATGTTTGAATTGGCTCTCAGATGGAATATTGAGTAGCACCCAAATTGACTGCTTGAAGAACCTTTGGTACTCCTTGCTCTGGAATCTGTTTTCCGTTTTTTTTATCTCCTTTTCACTCCTTTGAACTGTTTTTTTTTTTTTAAGGTAGGCGCTTTTATTATTTTACAGTTGAGGAAATTGAGGTAAATGGAGATTACATGGCTGTGTGGGATGAAAGACCCTTACTAATTAAAAAAATTAATTTTTAATAAGGAGCCATCTCAGAGTGAGAACAGAAATAAAATTTTATTCGATTCTTGAGAGAATAGGGCGTCCGCTGCCAAAACAGGTCTAGCAAGGGAGGCCAAGTACAAGGGGCAAAGCACCAATAATTATACCTAACACAGGAGAATTCCCTCCCACCTCTGACCCTTCTCACCATTGGCTGGGAGGCAGGCTTATAATCTGAGTGCAGAAAACTAGACAAAGAGCCAGGAAATCAGGACACAGAAATTCCAATTCCTGTTCCCTTAGTTAATGGTTACAACTGAAGTGACATCTATAAAACAAACTTTCCCAGAGGCTGAGAATTTTCCACTTCCCTATTTCCCTATTTCTTGATTTTTAAACATTTCTAAGCATAGAGAAGAATATAGATATATATTTATACATATATATTCCCTGCAAAGTCTTCACATTTTATTTTCTCACTACCTCACACGATCCCACCTCTTCTTGACACTATTTTGAAGATTTCACACACCATTGCTGATTTGAATTATCCACCCACCTATCAATAAATATAGGAAGGATTGATCGACATATTGACAAATCAAAGGGGGTAGTCCCCTTCGTAAGTACAAATACAGACCCCCCCCCCCAAAAAAATACAGTTGTCCCTTTAAATCTCAAAAGTCTCTTCCGGTACAGCTGTCTGGCAGGGAGCATCAATGAAGTCTTCTGGTCCTTGGTTGTCTCAGCCACTTCCATAGCTTCTTCTTCTTGTAAGAACTAACTTTCTGTCCATCCTCCTACAAAAGTTATCTTAACACAATTTTAAGTTACCATTTCTAATAATTATACCCTGATCATTTTTACAGATTCAAAATTGAAACCTTGGCCAATTGCCATGTTTAAGAAATTCATATCAGAACCCAAATTCTCATACTTTACATTGACTCATTATCAATTTCCCCACCAGGAGGATGAGGCTCCAGTACATACATAAATACATTAAATGACCAATTTTTAACATAGTACATATAAATCTTAACCTTTTAGTCATGCCATGTTTCTTTGATGGCATTACAAAATAAGCCACAAACCATTGTTCTTTTAATATTATTATTTGTAACAAAACCTTAGAGAAGATATTACCCAAATAAAAAAAATAATATTCTTACAAGCCCCTGACCTAATAATTGTCTCCATACCACTACCAAAAATATAAACTAGCCTCACTTATACAGGGCCACACACAGGAACTCTAGTCTTGGCCTGTGGTATTACAGAAAAAAAAATACTACTGCCCTTAGAATCATTTTAAACAAAGGGAAACATCTTAGGGTGAATCTTAAGCAGTTCGAATAAATTTCTACACATGTTCTATTTTTAGATAAAAATAATATTAGATTGTCCAATAAGATAACACAAAAGAGCTCATATCTTTTACTGACTACTTGCGCTGATCACAGAAACTTGCTATAGAAGGAAAAAAAAAAGCAGAGACACGTGACATACCACATATGACAGGATAAAACATCCTTGACTTTGTTTAAATTGAGATATAGTTACAGTTCATGCAGTATCTGTTCCACCTCATGGCTAACTCAGGAATAGTCAGATGGCAACATTCCTTCCCAAAGGAATGCAAGGGTGGGGAGAACTGAGCCAGGAGGATCCCATCTTAGATTGAGGCTAATATTTTCCCCTCGGCTTTTCTCAAATACAGATCTCCACCAGTACAGGATCACATTCCCTCTGAGTAGCTTTTTTCCTGGCATTTCTCTCAGGTACTGATTTAATGCAGCCAACTATACCCAAATTTAAATTCAAAACAAAATTAGTTATGATCCTGAGTGCCTTTTGCCTTAAACAGCAAGTCTCACTAACCACAGCTAATCAAGTTCCTCCTTTGGTAACTCCATATACAAAAATTTACCAATTTGGTACACATCAATTTTGTTGGGTACACTTTACATTCTAGCCTCCTCTAAATATAATTCAATTGAAACAGCCACATTTAACTTTTCTTATCAAAGCAAAAATATTCTACGACTTATCTCTCTTAAAGAGACTTACATTGAAATTCTTTTCCCAAAACTAAAAATGTCTCTGATTTAGTTCCAGTAATTAATTACTGGTGATCAATTACCATATGTAGTCATACCTAATTGCTCTTATATCACTTTAAAACATTTGAACCTTATCCTATCCAGATACAATTAAATCCCAGCCTTAATAATTCAGCATTACATTCATATCCTTCTCCTTTTATCTAGTTGTTCCCATTAATATTTAGAAAGAATGTTATCCTTCACATGACTATACAAGAGTACCAATTTACCCAATTATTTGACTAGAAAAAAAGCAAGATTTCACATATTTGCATTAATCAAATCACTTATGAGCCTGTCACAGTGCATGGGAACTGAGGGTAGCAGAGGTGATCGGGGAATATCCGATTTGTCTGGAATAGAGGATGGGTTAAGGGGGTTGGAGATTAAGATGAAATAAGGCTGGAAAGGTAGATTGGAGTGACAGTGGGGAAGACCTTGACTGTTAGACTAAGAAATTTGTGTTTTATTCTTTTAATAAATCTTTATTGAGCTAAACTTTAACCACAAAGATAATTAAACTTACATTTACAGCTAATCAGGACTTTGTAAATTTAAAAGATCAGTCTAACCTAAGAGAAAAACATCTATGTAAATAGGGCAGGTGGGTAGCTCAGTGAACAGAGTGCCAAGCCTAAAGTCAGGATGATGCATCTTTGTGAGTTCAAATCTGGCCTCAGAGACACTTACTATAGCCGTGTGATGTGCAAAAGTCACTTCTCGCTGTTTGCTTCACTTTTCACCTATAAAGTGAGCTAGAGAAGGAAATGGCAAACCACCGCAGTATCTCTTCCAAGAAGGCCCCAAATGAACTCCTGAAGAAGTGGACATAGCTGAACAACAGCAGATTTGTAAAGACGTTCCATAGACTACGTTAACAAGTTATCAGTTACTCTTTCCCTCTGTGTTCCTTTCCTTATCCTTGTCTATTCACTCCTTTATTATTATTATTGATAGGTAGCATTATATAGTGCTTTAAGGTTTGCAAAGTATTTTATATATATTATCTTATTTGATCTTCAGGGCAACCCCTCAAGGTATGTGCTATTATTAGCCCCATTTCACGGATAAGGAAACTCAAGCTGAGAGAGGTTAAGTTATTGCCCAGGACTACTAGTGCCTAAGACAGGATTCAAACTAATCCAAGTCCAGCCTTCTATCCAGCGTACCACCTCTACTAGGTGGCCTATTTATGTATATATTGTCCTTTTGTGTAGACTGATCTTTTGGTTTTGTTTTCTCCTTTTTTCATACGTAATTCTTTCTGTATTTCTTTATCTTCCTTGTATTTGTGACTCTTAATTATATTTTATCCTCTGGTCTTTTTCAGGCTTCAACTTGGTGTTTTGTTTGGTTGGTTTTTTTAGCTTTTACAAAAGAACATTTCTTTCAGAAGTATAACAAACATTCCTCAATACATGGAGTATAATCCATGCACGTGCACATACACACACCCCTCATATCCCGTAGCTTAGCTCAGTTCTTTTATAAAGTACAGTTTAGACCAGGAAAATGGTATGTACATAAGTATAATGCACATATGTATAATAGGGCAAAGGAAAGATCTTCCTCTGTAGACTTCCAAATCTGGAGCCCCTTGGGCTCTAGTGCCTTCTCAGGGCTTCCTTGCCAGGCTGGCTAGCTGCAAAGTCCAACCTGGAATCTTGGTTCCAAGGTTTCCATGGCTTGATTCCAGGTTTATTGGGGATTCCACCACCCACCCCTGGTCCTGACACCTAAAACTGAGAAAGACAAATGAAATGGACCAAGACAAACACCTCAAGCCCATTTCTCAGGATCAAAGGGCACACAAGAGAAAGGTAGCCTCCCCCCTCACTGTTCAGTTTACATTGAACTTTTACTCTATTTGGAAGCAAAGCAGGCAAAGAGCGCACTAGGCGGAGCTTCATAGGCCTTTACTTCCTTGGTTCCTTCCTTTTACTTCCCATCAGCTCTGTTCATTCTGACCCTGGCTCTGTCCTCTTCTGTCAGGTTGTCATTCAGTAGTGTGACCCATTTGGGATTTTCTTGGCAAAGATACTGGAGTGGTTTGCTCATTTTACAGATGAGGAAACAGGCCAAGAGGTTCAAGTGACTTGCCCAGGGTCATGTAGCTAGTAAGTATCTGAGGCAGATTTGAACTCTGCCCCTCTTGACTCCAAGCCCTGCCTTCTTATCCACAGGGCCACCTAGCTGCCCCACTTCTGTTAAGTAAACCAGCCCTTTCAGTTCCTCAGTCTCATTTTAAGGCCCAGATTTGCCTGAGGAGGGCGGGACACGGGATGTGTAGCATTATGGGTTGGGGATAACTTTGTGGTACATAATCTTAAGTGTTGGTTTTGGGAGGAGGAATCTCTCACCCCCTTTCTTCACAGTTTTGTCTCCGTGCAGGAGCTTAAGTGCCATCAACACCTCCCGTGCTGTAGCCATCTGGCTTGGAGCAGTACTGAATACCAGGCTTGGGCTAACAAAGTTGGACTGAATGCAGTTCCCCTACCAAGGGAGAGACTGCTACTACTAGGGACATTGACCGACCTGCCAGGGGATGTGGACCCAGAGTATAGGGATGGAAGCCTCTACGTGAAGGACAACAGTGGGACATTGGGCTGTGAGGTGAGCTGGACCTTGGGCAGGAAGCCACATGCCTAAGTCCATAAGGATTTTGGGTGGTGGGGTATTTGGATCTCTGATGGAGGGGAGGAATGCTTGGGTCCTGGTTGACTTTTAATTTTTCTTTGACTTTCCTAGCTCTTGGACCTTGACCTTTCGTGGCTGGGCCACCTCTTCCTTTTCCCTAGTTGGAGTTATATCCCCCCTGCCTGGCAACAGAGCTCCTTGGGAAGTGGGCATTTGGAGCTGTGGTGCCCCCCAGTGCCTGTGTTGCCTCTGATCCTCAGCCGTGGCCCTGAAACCCCCATAAGAGTTCTCTACCCAGAGGTCGCATCCCAGCTGCTCCAGCACAGGTAGTTCTTCCCCATTTGGCAGAGGAACCGCCACTGTGAGAGTTGTATGTTTTGGAGCAGGGGACTCTACAACAAAAGGGAGGGAAGGATGAGGTCTACACTACCCCGAAAGGTGTGGGGCTAGGGGAGAAGTTGAAATGCACTGTTCTGAGGCGAGAGGGAGTATAAGTGCTGTTAAGGTTAAGATCATGTACCTTCAGTGGGGTTAGGGAGAATGGTCTGGGAAATTTAGCTACCTGGCAATAAGAGTGAGAAGAGACTATTCTACTGAAGGAAAGGGTGGGGACAATAAAATTATGACTCCATTCTCTCCTCCTTCCCCTTTCAGAAGTAAGTTTCGAAGGCAGCAGCTACATGTGGCAGGGCAGCTGGTACGATTAAATACACTGGTAAAGACCCATGGAAAGACCTACTTCATCTTGTCACTGGGAGGCTCCTCTTCAGCCACCACTCCCATGCCCGTCATTGTGCAGGTACAGGAAGATGCTGGAATGAATGGGAAGAATGAAAAGGATGGATTGTTAGAGATGAGATCCATTGGATCATTGGGTTTACAACTGAAAGTGTCTTCACACTGGAGCTTGGCTAATCCAGCCCTTTCATTTTATAGATTGGGAAATTGAGACCCAGAAAGCTTAAGGAATTTGCCAAAAGTCACATAGATAGTAATAATAAGTGACATCTATATATAACGTTAAAATTTGTAAATCACCTCATATACATTATGTCATTTAAGCCTGGAAATGACTTAGGAGTATGTAGCAGAGACATAATTTGAACCCAGGTTGTCTAATTACACATCATGAATCAAATGGCATTAGTTGGTTCTGCCTTTTAGTTAATATGCTCTGGATTGGGAATAGGGGCTGAGAAAGTAGATGGTTAGGGTGTTAATAGTGTTGGAAAGTGGGGTGGCAGAGACCGTGCAGGGTCAGTATTTTGGTGAGAGCTGGATTCCTTCGTGACACTCAAATAGAGTGTCATGGTTAGAGTGGGTGGAGACACTAGAGCCACTGTAGTAAGTATGGGAGAGGAAATCGATATGACAGGTGGGAAGGTGGTTATGGCTAGAGGGTGGGAGCGCTTGGTTCAAGATCTGGTGAGGTAGTGCTCCTGGCAAGGGAGCAACTCCATTGAGAGCTGTCCTCCTGCCCTCCCCTCCCCAGATCCCTAGCCAGTTGGTGTGGCACCGTGCTCTTCGGCCTAGCTGTTCGTATGTGCTGACAAATCTGCAGATATCTACGATCCGCGGTTTTCCTTGTCGTATCTGGACAACTAGCCCCTCTTCTGACTTGATGCCCCTAGATCCTGAGCATGTACAAGAGTTTAATGTGGAAGAACTTCTTTTGGAGGCTGTCCCTAACCCACTTCCTGTACCTAGCAGCTCCCAGCAGCGTTGTAACTCCACCAGGAAAGTCAGGATGTTGTCATACCAGGTGAGAAAGGAGCCAGAGGACTGGCGAGCCAGAACCCTGGGGAGTCCAGGAAGGCAAGATGCTTGTGTCTTCCTGGGGAGTGGGATATGGAAATGGAACTGAGTTCCTTAAGTAAACAGAGAGTAGGAAAAGTGAGAGAAGTCTGACTAAACTGCCTGCCTTCTCTTCAGGGGACAGTTACCAAAGTGCTGAATGGCCCTGCTGGCCTGTATGAACTAGATGGACAGCTGTGTCTCTGCCTTGCTTATCAACAGCTCCCTAATGACGGGCGGACAATCAGGCCAGGAGTCCGGTTAGAGGTAGGTGTACGTGTTTGTGTGTGTGAGGAGAGCTGGAGTACAGGCAAGCCTAAATAGGATGTAAACAGGGACATTTCTCAGGGCCACCTGGTCATTCTGTGTTTAGCAGCCTCTTTTGTTTTTAACTTGCATTTCATGTGTTTCTTTGGAAAATAATGTAATCACTGTGGTTTTAACTCTGTTACACAATAAATGAAACATGTATGAATGGTTTTTCAGAGTTTTCTTCTTATGCTTTCCATCACCCCCTTATTTTTATTTTTTAAAATTAATTAATTTTTTGTTTTCACCATTCACTTCCATAAGATTTTGAATTCCATATTTTCTCCCCATCCCTTCCGTCCTCCCACTCCAAGACAGTATGCAATCCGATACAGGGTCTACATATATATTCATAATAAACATGTTGTAAAGGAGAATTAGAACCAATGGGAGAAGCCATGAGAAAGAAGCCACAAAACAAAGATAATCTGCTTCGCTCTGCACCCAAACGCCATAGTTCTTTCTCTGGATGTGGATGGCATTTTTCATCATGAGTCATTTGGAGTTGTCTTAGCATTAGCAGCCTCTTTCTTGCCCTGAGGCTTTGTTTTCAGTAGGACAAATCCTGAGGAAAGTGGGTTTCTATTAAGAAGTGCTTAGGTTAGCCCTCAGGAAGAACTTTCCAGGAGGGAGGCATCAAATGTGTACCTCCCATCTTAATTTCTTTCATGAACTCCAGTCCACCTTGCCAGCTTCTTGGTAGACATTTCCACCTGGGTGTCCCACATGGCATTTCAAATTCAAGGACTAACAATTCTGAAGTAAAGAGACGAAACCTACCTCACTTAATGTTGCTAATAGGACATTAATTTAAATGATTAGGGGCCTAAGAATGACTGGCTCTCTAACTCCAGATAGGTCCCTCGTCTCTGGGCCTCAGCCTCCTCATTATAAAAGAAGTTTGTTAGACTAGATGATCTCTAAAATTTAGTGATACATTTTTAAAAGTTGGATAATCGAACAGTTTATTACAAATTTTTATTGTTAATCTTTTGTTTTTACATCACCTCCATTTCCAGTATCCCCCTTTCCCATTTTTTTTTAATAACAAAGAATAAAGAAGAAAAGGGGAAAATTGTTCAGCAGAACCAGTGGTTCCCTGAGTCTGACCATATATGCCAAGTTCTACACAACAACTCCCTCTCTCTGGAGGAAAGGGGTGTATTCTCACATCTTTTCTTCAGGGCCTGGCTGAGCTGCTATACAGGGTTCAGTCTTGAATCTTTGTTGTTCTTTACGTTTATTTTTTGTAGTCTTTGTATATGCAGCTTTCCTAGTTCTTACTTCATTTGGTATCTGTTCATATATGTCTTTTCATGTTTCCCTATATTATTCATATTCATCATTTCTTATGACACAGTAATGTTCCATAATATTTATATACCAAAACATTTTGGCTGAACAATTTATAGTGAGGTTTTGTAGGATTATAGGTTTAGATCTGGAAGGGACTGTAGAGGTTATCTAGTCTGGTGCCCTTGCTTTATATCCAAGGAAACTGAGGCCCAGGTATGTTAAGTGACTTGCCTAATGTTACCGAGGTTGTAGTGGCAGAACCAGGATTTGAACCCAAGTCCTCTAACTGCAACTAAAGCATTCTTTCCACCGTTTCATGATTTTATAGTGGGGTTTGATGGTTAGGTATCACTGATGTTATTGCAAAATGACAGTGGGGGTTGCCATATGTGATATATATACCCTCAGAGGAGAGACTCTGTTCTTTCCCATTGGGTTTGAGAGGCTTAGGACCATATAGCTGCCTTCTTCATCTCTTTCCACCAGCTCCAGGATGTTCACTTCTTCCAGTCAGTGGGTGGCGCTCCTGCACTTGCCCCCTGCCTCCGAGGGACCGTCTTGCTCCGGGGCTTTTCTCAGCAGGAATCTCCAAAACAAGCTCCTCACTCATACTATGGGGTGGTTGTGCATCTCCGGCTGTTATTGGAACGTCACCTGGGACTTCCCCTCTACCTGTGGACAGCCAAGGCTCTGGAGGAGATTACTAGCAAGTGAGAGGAAGGGGGGCTGGGTGTTAGAGGGATAAAGAGAATTCTCCCTCTCCTTTCACCCCCACCCTTGGGACAAGACAAGGATAGCTTTTGCCTGTGACAAGGAGGCCTGGGTTTGGAAATGGTAGGGATAGCTGGGGGAAAAGGAGAAGGAGGACGTCTGGGAAAGTCAGGCACTGGAGGGATGAATATCTGTGACTCCAAGGTCAGGGAGATAATGTTCCTTCCCTGGCCAAGGCTCTGTCCTCGTCTGCTGAGGCACCGTCAGCTGCTACAAAGCTCAGCTTCTGGGAGCCCTGGAGTGGGAGAGTTGCTCCTGGCTCCCACATTGGATGTTCTAGCCCCACCTGGGAGACCCACCCGGAATGTATATCAAGAAATCCTAGAGGATGCACATCACTGTCCCCTCCAGGAGGTATGAAGATATAAAGGATAGGGGGCAGAAACGCAGAGATCTGAGGTCCAGGTGACTAATTTCCATGATGAGCAAAGACGTATTTCTGTTCTCTCCAATCCAGTATTATCTGCTACAGCCTCCATGCTCCTTCCCAGCTTTGGCTGCCTTCAAGGAGGATGGGCAGCATAGGGCCTGGGCAAATTTTGACCCTGTGACCCTGTTACCTTTGCCTGAGGTTACCTACCTATCAAGTTGTGTGCTCAATTCCCGTCTGGCCTGGTCCTGGGTCTGCTTTTCACCCTCTGTTTTCCAACCACCTCCGGTAAGTGAGATTATTCCTTCTCATAACCCCTGCCCCCTGCATTCATTCTCTAAGCATTTGCTTCCCCTTTCTTCTTTCCTATTGAGGGGAGAGGCCTTTTATCTTTGGTCAACTCTGTCTTTTTCTCCCCCAGGTACTCCTGGGGGTCCTGGTGGCTTCATCTCATCGGGGCTGGCTGCAACTTCGAGACCAAAGTGGTTCCCTACCCTGTCTACTCTTGCCTAAGCCTTCTCAGGCTTTTGTTGATCCCCGGCTTATAGGTACAGGAGCTAAGATAGAACACGCAGGTTGACATGCTCAGACTTGCATGTTTTGGGAGAACGTAGCAACTGGGATTTACAAGGGTGGGAGGGCACAAAGATTTGGGAGGTCTAATTTATCAGGTGGTGAAAAGGAATGATGTTCCTGGCCTAAACTGCAACTCCAAGCATGCCACATTACTCAGTAATAAAAAGGGGAAACCATTATCATTTCTCAAGGGATTTCTTGGGGTTTAGAGACTAGTGGAGGGTCCTAGAGTAAGGGTTTTTTGATTTGGTAAGACACTTTTAGGAGATGTAAAGGAATTAGAATCCGAGCATATCAGACTGGGGAGGGACTCTATATAGTGGGAGAATAATAGAGGCAAGGACTGGGAAGACATGGCTAGATCTGACATGTTGGCAGAATCTAGTTGGATATTAGACCTGAGTTCAAATCCAGCCTCAGACACTTACTAGCTGTGTGACCCTGGGCAAGTCATTTAACCCGTTTGCCTCAGTTTCCTCATCTGTAGAATGGAGATTATAATAGCACTTCATAGGATTGTTGTAAGGATAAAATGAAATAATAGCTATAAGGTACTTAACACAGTGCCTGGTACATAGTAAGCGCTGTATAAATTATTTATCGTCATCATTATCTTCATCATCATCATTAATCCCCAGGAGGCACAGAGGACCTGGAGTCTTTTTCTGTCATTGGGAATGAACAGAAGCCCAGGAGAGCTGGTGTAGTGGTGGTGTTGGAACGAGCACTAGACTGGGAGTTTGTAAGATCTGGCTTCCTGTTATGCTCCACCGCTTAGTTGCCAGCGTGTCGTCTTCTTGGGCCCCATTTCCTGTAAAATGGGAAAATGATGATAGTGTTACCAACCTCACAAAAGTCCTTAGATGCCTCAGAATAGCATAGAGGAGAACCTTGACCTTGGGGGCTGCTTTGTGGCTCAGTGCTGGCTCTGTAGTCAGGCAGACCCGAGTTCAAATACGGCTTCAGACTCTTAACTAGCTGTGTGACCCTATGCAAGTCATTTCACTCTATTTGCCTCAATTCCTCATCTGTAAAATGAGCCGGAGAAGGTAAACCACTCTAGTATCTTTGCCAAGAAAACCCTCAATGGGGTCACAAAAGAGTCGGACCCAACTGAAAATGACTGAATGATAGCGACCTGGATCCCTGAGGCGGCGCCGCCTACCAGTGTAAGCTCTGGTAGGTTTGACTGGGCAGCGTTCTGAAGCCTTGCTGATCCAGGTAGAGAGAGGAAGTCCAAGAGTGTGATGGCCAGTTGATAAGGAATTCTTTGGCCATGGCAACGCATGAAGCAAAGAACATAAAATGGCCTTTAGTCTTATGTGGCCTGTTTCTGCTTCTGCAGGGATGGTAGCAGGGTAATATAAAAGAGGATAGAGACCGCTAAGAATTACACAATGTTTAGATTTTTTATGAATATTAATTTTTTTCCACTAAAAAATCTGAACTTAACAGACATCAACTAAAATGAACATTTCCATTATATTCATATAAACAGTTATATAATTATATTTACTGTTTCATATAATATATTACTACATGACATAGCCCTACATAATATAGACTATAAAATACATTACATACAATAATATAGCTATGTCAATATAATTTATTGATGTAATAATTATTTCATATATGCTCTATATAGGTAGAGATACTTATGCATGCATGTGTGCGCATATGTATTGTATGTGCACGTACATATAGGCAATAGAACAGAAAGAAAGAGGTTGTATCTGAAATTGAATCTCTGTAACATACAGGTGAGGTGTCAAACATAGCTGCAGACTGCATTGCAGCTGGCAGCACGCTTGAGTGTAGCCCAAACTAGATTAAAATGTAAGTGGGAAATATTTAACAAAATATATTTTAAAAAATACATTAGATCATAGGTAATGTTACTATGGGGTTTTCTAAGTCAGTATGTCACCCACAAGGATCCTTATGTACAGTTTAGTGGCCCCTCTTTCTATTTGAGTTTGACATCATTGATAATGCAGCTTGCTTTTCTTTTTAGTATATAATAAATTACCTTCAGAGCTGTTCTGCTTGTCTGTGATTCTTTTTGTGCTTTTTTCTCCTGTGAGTTTCAAAACCATGTTTCAGTGACCCACTATTGTTGATTTTCTTTTTTTTGCAACCCTATCTATCTCTAGCTCTTCTCTCCTTCTTTATCTTCCTTCCCCCAACTGAGAAAAAGGAAAAAGAAAACCTTAGGAAATAATATATCATCAAGCAAAACAAGTTGCCACATTAGATGTGTCTGAGAATGTATGTCTTATTCTGCAAGTTGAGTCCATTACCTCTGTCAGGAGGTACTCATTATTACATTATATTAATTTATAATTATTATATTTATATATTTATTATGTATATATAATTAATATATATTTATATATGTTATATATGTAATATAATTTATATATATAAGATTTATAATGGAAATTAATTACATTAATACTCATAATCTGCAATTTAGGCTCAAATCTTCCAGAAACAATATAATTTAACATTATATCCAGACCATTTTTAGCTATACTCAAACAGCTGAATCATATCCCTCTTGATATTTGTGCTAGAAATGGAACCCAGATGCGAAGGAGCAGTGAAGTGGAAGCTTGGCTCACCAGTCTTTCTTGGAGAAGCAAATACATTTGGCTTTATTAAGTATTGAAAGGCAATAAGACATTGTCTAGTACTGCCTCTCTATCATTATGAGCATTAAAGAAAGGCCACCACAAAGATAATTGCAGTTTATGTGCCATTTGTTGAAATGATATGAAAAGGTAGAAAAATTCTACAAACACCTAGATAAGGTTTTTCAAATCAAATTGGCGTGTACTTTAATTCTTTGCTATTTCATTACAAAAGTAGATATAGAGAAGCAGGGAAAAAAAAATGTTGAAAAAGATGGCTTAAGATTAAGAGCAAAACAAGCACTTCTATCTAGGATGGCTGACCAATTAGGAGGCTTCCTGCTCAGACCTACCACTACAGAAAAATCCTGAAGTTTGTACCAGACCTAACAGGGATCAAGAAATCCATTGAGAAACTACACTAAATAATTACTTTTACCCAGAATTGTATAGGAATTCAGTTAGAAACCCAAGGGAAAGGATTTCCCAGAAGGACTACATAAATACCTTGAGGAAATTAAATAAGAAAATTTTAAAATGAAATAAAACCTCTGAGAGGAAGAATTGGAAAGAGAATTAGTCTAGAAAAGAAATTGGTAAACTTTATCCAGGAAATGGACTCTTTAAAAACTAGAATAGTGAGCGGAGCAGAACCAGGAAAACTTTATACACAACCACAGATATGTGGATTGTGTGATGACTAACTTTGGTAAATGTGGCTATCCTCAGCAATGCAAGGTTCAAAGACAACTCCAAAGGACTCATGATGCAGAGAGCTATCTACATCCAGAGAAAGAACTAAATTAAAGAGTCTAAATTCAGATTGAGGCAAACTTTTTTTTCTCTTTTGTTTTTGTTCTTTTGCCTTTTGTTTCTTTCTCATAATTATAATAAAGAAAATTCATCTGAAAGAACAAAAGGTCCAGAATATAAAGGAAAAAAAATGTGAGAGAAAGTGGCCTAGCAGTTCCAAATTTCAAACTGTATATTTTAAGTCTTTGGTATTTTGATCGGCATAACACTAAACAAGTAAATTAACTTAGGTACAATTGATATTTTTATTATATTGGCTCAACCTGCCCATAAGCAATTAATATTTCTCCGATTGTTTAGATCTGTCTTTGTGTAAAAAGTGTTTTTAATTGTGTTTTATGGTTTCTGGGTTTGTCTTTGCAGATAGACTCCCACGTACTTTATATTATCTGCAATTATTTTAAATGGAATTTCTCTTAATATCTCTTCCTGCTAGATTTTGTTAGTAGCATAAAGAAATGCTGATGATTTATGTGGGTTTATTTTATATCCTTGTGCAGTGCTTTTAGTGACTAAGCTACTCCTTAACTCACAAATCCATCTTAAAAGCATATATTAATATCTTTTTTATATTGTCTGTGTTTCCCAATATATTCCTCCTACCCCACTTCCAGAGAATTACCCCTTTATAACGAAGATTTTTTTTAAAAAAGTTCAGCAAAACTAACACGTTGAAAAAATTTGACATCTGTAGTGATCTACACCCCTACATTTTCCACCTCTACAAAGAAAAGAAATATCTCTTTGGGGTCATAGTTGGTTATTATAATTTTGCAGTGTTAACTTTCAAATGTTTGTGTGGTGTTCTTTCAATTTAAATTTTAGACATTGGATAAATCATTTTCCTGGTTCTGTTTACATCATCGCATTAGGTCATCTCAGACTTCCCATGCTTCCCTGTGTTCATGATGCTGATTGTTTCTTATAGTCTAGTAATATACCATCATAGTAGTAATGTACTGCCGCTTATTTAGTCATTCCCCAGTCACTGGCATCCATTTTCACAGACCCATCCTTTTTAACACGTTATTCTCCTGTTATAGCTGCAAATCTTAATGATTGAAGGTGCATCGAAGTGTTGAGTAAGCTGAAACACATTACCAGGAAAAAATTTTACAGGAGAAATGGCATAAAAAGTATCAAGATATAAGCATTTGTTAAGCGCTTACTGCATGCTGGACTCTAGGGATACAGGAGCCAAAATTAAACAGTCCCTGCTTTCGAGGACATTGTATTCAATCGAAGGAAACATGTTTACAGAATGAATACAAGGTCCTTTAGAGAGGAAGGTCACTAACAGCTGTGAGCATCAAGAAAGGCTTCATAGAAAACTTAATGCCTGAGCTGAATCTTGAAGGAAATAAAAGGTTGATTAGACAGAGCATTCCAGGTATGGGCAATGACGAATGAAAAGGTTTGGGGAGATAGGATATGGAAGGCCATTTAGAACAGCAGGAAGGCCATTGTGCCTGGTATGTAAAGTGCAGGAAGAGGAGAAATGCATAAGACTGGAAAGGCAGTTTGAGGCCCAGTTATGGAGTCCTTATCAAAAGGGTGGGTCAGTCACGAGACAGGAGGAAGGAATAAAAGTTGGACAGCCCATGTGCTCCCTTGGTACCCAGTTAATATCAGGAAATCTAGAAGAATGCCCCCAGCATGCTGGATGCACCCTCTATGGAAGGAAGACATGGATGGGTTGCAATCTGCAGCACTGAAAAGAATGCCTACATTGGTGAAATCATAGATCCATTGATGACTCCACTTCAAAATTATTGTCAGAATTGAATGAAATAATGCCTTTGAAGCTTTTAGTCATTGTTCATGTGCGCTTGTTAGGATTGTTCATTATGCCATTGCCTTGATGTGTCACATGTTCTTGCAGGCTCCCTGGTGAGGGTGGAACAGTTCCAACTGGTGGTAGAGAGAGAAGTGAAGAGCAACTTTCCTTCCTGGAAGGAGCTAGGAATGCCAGAGTTCATCCAGGAACGCCATACTAAGTCAGTACTTCCCCTGTTCAGCTCCTGGTTCTCTGCAGAGGAAGCAGAAGGATGGGGGGAGAGAACTAGGAATCTAAGAAACTTGTTCTCATCCCTTTTCTCCCTCTAGCGTCTATGTCCTCTTTTCCCTGGACGATGCTGTGGTCCTGCCCATCCCTAGTCCATACAGTGGTCATCCTTCCACCCGGGGACCGCCTCAAGCCAAATTTCCCCGCTTGGAAGGGCCCCCTAAAGGGCAGAGCCGGCTCCTGCTGCTGTCTCATAAGGAGTGTCTGATGAAGCGGAACTATCAGTCCTGTCAGGGAGCTGGTCCTTTGCCTCCCAAGCACACTCTTAGCTTCCATGTATCAGGTACCTGGCTAGGAGGGATCCAGAGGAATGATGGGGATGGCTGGGGTTTGCCAGAGCCCCTCGAAGATGAGAACCGGGATCAGAAGGTGAGATTATATTCCTGAAGCCTCTTCAAGCTCCTTGTTTTCCTTTCCTCTCACAAGAACTCGGGCTTCTTGCTCTTGTTTTCCTTAGGTTTTTCTCATCTTCTTTGGCCAGTCTATCCGATGGTTTGAGTTTCTGCATCCAGGGCAGCAGTATAGGCTCGTCATTCCTGACCCCTCTGTGAGTCCCCTATTCTATCACACACACCTGTTGCCTTTATGAAGGTGGGAGAAAAGAAGCCAGCCATGATGTGGCAGAAAATGTGCTATTCTGAGAGTCAGGAAAGCTGAGTTTGAGGCCTAGATCTGCCCTTGCTGACTTTGTTGCCTTGACCTTTATGAATTTCAGTTTCTTCATTGACAGAATAAAGGCGATCCCTAAGGTCATTTCCAGCTCTTTCTGTGATTCTGTTATTCTAAGTAGCTGACTTCAGGCATATAGATCAGAGTGACTTAGGCATCTGGCACAAGGGATCTGCTGTGAAAGGGGTTTGGGGCTAGACCTAGGAGGATCTCTTCATACTCCTCTTCTTGAGTGGAAGAAACCCAGCAAATTGACTTGTTTTAAGTATTTTGATAATATTCTGTGGACTCTAATCCCTTTTCCTTTCCTGAACTCCCCCTAATTTCCCAGCAGCCCCCAAGTCTGTTGGAGGAGGGGGATTCCTCCTCTCTTTCCCAGCGGATCCTGGAGTTGACTGGCTATACCTCCTGCCTCGTTGTCCAGGATGACTGGATCCTGGAGCCTGGGAACCCCCAGGGCATTCCAGGTATGCTGGGGATAAACAAAGGACTCTCTGAATCCTCCCTGATGGAGATTCTCAGTGGCAGGTAAGCATTATCTCCCTATCCCCCTTAGTTTGGCCCGATTTCTTCTTTCCACCCTGTCAAGTAAGTTAGATCAGCCTAGGTTGTTCTCTTGCCCTCTGACCCTGTCTCTCTCCTGCCTCCTTGAAGGGCCCCCTTCTAAACCCAGATTTCTGATTCTAGCTCTCCAGGTTCATTTGTGTCCTTCTCTGCTGAAATTTTGTCCAGGACATTGTGTGTGCCATTTTCAGGCACAACCCAGCAAGGTGAGAAAACCCATCTGATGGGGATGTGGGGGCTAGAGAGGGCATGAGGTTCTGGTAGGGTTCTGACCCCATTTCCCTTCTTCTCTAGGAAATTCCCAGGCCTCTCAGCATGGGGTGAAGTTGACTGTGATCTTGGATGCGTTAGCCTCTCGAATTCCTATAGATGTCTATATAGAGGCTCCACACCCACCCTTACCGTTGGGGCTGCTTCCAGGGACCCGAGTCTATTTCCAGCAGTTAGAAAGAAAAGTCTCCAGGTGAGGATTTTGTATGATCTGGCTTCCTTCCCTTTTCCCAGTCTTGGTATGGTCCACTTTACTTACCTCTCAGAACCTGCTAATTGTGGTACAGTCCAGAAGGCTGTCCCTGTCCATCCCCATCCTCTCCCTTCCTCCCCAAAAGATGACTAGTTATAATACCTGTAGCTACCTCGGTGTTTTGAACCACCCTCCTCTTGGTGTTAATCCAGCCTCTCCTGGGTGGTGGGAAGTTCCATGCTCAGTTTCCCTCACATCCCTCACTCTGGTCCTATTCTCCTTTCTCTCTCTACCTGCAGGTTCCAAAATGTTTATTGCCGTTTCCTGCCATCTAGCTACCTCCGGATCCTTTGTTTCCCCACTGAGGCTCCAGCCAGGTCAGTGACTAGTCCCTTCTTTTCCCTCTACTCCCACTCTAGGCTGAGCCCTGTACAGCCTCAGCTGAGGCCTCGGGATTTCCCCACCAAGGCCAAGTGAGACAGTGCAAAGACAAGAGCGCTGGGGTCATTTGAGACCTTGGGCAAGTCACTTAACCCTGTTTCTCTGTTTCTTCTGTAAAAAGGTCATAATACTGGATCTACTCGTGTGATTGTGAGGAAACAGCTTTGTAAACTCTGAGGATCCGTGCAGCTGTGAGGCATTATGAAATAGGAACTTTTCTTTCTGCTTCTCTGTCATTAGATAGTCATTCCTTTTCATTTGGAGAAGCTTCTAGATCTAAAATACATATATCCGTGGGTACTGTCACTGTCATGTTTTTCTCAGGTAACATGGTTAGATGTTAGTGATTACAAAATTGTACAGCTGGAGGAGACCACTAAAGTCATCTAGTCCAGCCTCTGTCTAACAGTATCCTTGCCAATGGTGTGGTCATCCAACTTGTACTGCAGCCCCTTCCATTTGTGGCTAGCTGTTATTATTAGGAATATTAAGCCTAAAGAGGCCTCTTTGTAACTTCTCCCCTTTGCTCCTGGTCCTACCCTTGGGAGCCAAGCAGACCATATTTACTCTGTCTTCTCCATGACAGCTATTTGTCTATTTAAACACTCTTGTGGTCCCCTAAGTCTTTTCCAGGTTAAATATCTCCCATTTCCTTTAGCCAGTTCTCATATAACATGATTTTGAAATCCTCCACCATCCTGTTTACCCTGCTCTGGACCTTTTCCAAACTGTCAGAGCTGAGCCATGGGTCTGACCAGGACGGAACATAGCCATCCTAGACCTTCTACCTCAGTACAGCCTGAGGTAGCATTAGCTTTCCTGGTTGCTGTCTTGCCTGATTCCTCTGCAGATGGGTTGTCATGCCTCTGGATGACAAATACCTGCTGCTTCGTCTGATGGTCTATTCACCTCTTCTTCAGGAAGAGCTTCCTGTTTGTTTTGGGTGTTCTTTCCTTTCTCTTCTTCATCACATTCCTCCACTCTCTCTTGTCACAGGTCGGGCTTTACCTCTGCCTTTTCAGACCCTTCTGATTTATCTTATTTCCACATTTCTTCATTCTCCCCAATAGACTTGGAGAAGGGAATAGAGGCGTTCTTCAAGCTTCTCTTCTCTTCTAGACCCTTTGGCCCAGATTAGAAGTCCTTGGCTATGGCAGAAATATGAACATCACACATTGTGTACACAACTCAATAAAAGGCCTCCTTCGGTCCACAGCATCCCAAAACCAGATCCTCAGACTTTTGTCATTCCTGCTGCTAGCTGTCGTGGCCGACTCTCTTAAAGAACTCACCTCACCTTGTGCCTTCTTACCTCATTAGCACCTCAGCACGCAGGCTCAACCCTCTCTCCCTGTATTTGTCAACTTTTTCCTCTTCTTACTTGAGTCCTGCACATTCTCTTGTTCTGTGAGTCTTTCCAAATTATTCCTCTTAAGTTCGTTCTCTGGCCTTCTCCACGGTTCCAAAGTCGTATAAATCCCCGTGAAAATTGCTTCTTTACGTCACACTTCTTCCTCCTCTTCTCAAGCCAACTGTCTCTCACAGAAGCTGGAAGTGAAGTGTTAAGAAGACAAGGGATTAGATGACAACTATCTGAGACCCAAGTTTCTATAGGAGTGAACGGGAAACCCTTCTAGGAGAGTGATTACTCTTAGGTCTTCCCCTTTTCCCCATGCCCTGCTTTCCACTATATCCCGACAGTTGACCCTATATTCCCCTCGACTTGCCGTAGTCCTGTTCCCATTCCCCTACCAGCCTGTTCCCCACCTTATTCCTCCTGCTCCCTTCCTCTTTCTCTGTTCTTCCCGCCCTCTGACTTTGCCATGTTTCCTCCATAGCTCCAGCTTGCCCCATGTCTACCTGGCAGAACTACAGGGGGATCACCTGGGGCTGACCCGGGCCGTCACATCCTGTCATGTGGTATCTGTCCTCAGCGTGCAGCTCTTCTGGATCTGCGCGCATTGTACAAGTATTTGTGTTCAGGTAAAGCCGGTTATAAGTCCTAGAAATTCAGAGCTGCTGCATCACGACAGTTGGAAAGGCAGGGTGGTTCTGTTATGGCTAGGTAGCAGGTCATATCAGCAGCTAAGGAAGCTACCAGCCTCTCTCCCATCCTGTGACTTTCTGTGAAGTAGCACATAAAATCAGGGAGCTGGCTGGGTAGACAGGAGGGAGAATGCACGAGCCCCTCTTGAGGACAGAACAGTCTGCATAGGTCTCCTACACAGTCTAGTGGCCTGGGTGAATTTGCTTGTTCTTGGGTGCTCTTGTCTAAGAAACACACCATTCTTTTAGTTGCCTGAGATCTTAGACAAAGAATGGATTACAGGGCTAAGCAGTAATGACAACTGTTCTTTCATGCATGCCTGTGCTGGAAGTGGAAGAACCGCAGTACAATACATTCACTATGGGGCGGGGGCGGGGGTGGATACAAGGAAAAATAAGGTTAGGGTATTGAGCTGGGTGGGTGGAGGACAGTAGGCGTTCCAGGAAAACATAGTGAGACAAGGATTTTTGAGCCGTTTTCTTCCTCTTAGGGACAGTGTAGTCGACAGGGCCCTCCGTGTCCCACGAAGGCAGCTGTGAGCCAGGCTAACATCAGGTAAGAAGAGGGTTGGGCGTTTGGGGAAAGACAAGTGTAGGGGCTTGGGCTACAGAGATAGCTTGAATCCCTGAGAGTAAATGTTGGTCATCACAAGAGCCTTTTTCTTTTCTTATTTTTGTTTTTTCAAATTTATATAATATTTTTAGTTTTCAGCACTGATTTCCACAAGATTTTGAATTATAAATTTTCTCCTCATTTCTACCCTCCCCCCCCACTCCAAGATGGCATATATTCTGATTGCCCTTTTCCCCAGTCAGCCCTCTCTTCTGACACCCTACTGCCCCCCATCCCCTTTTCCCTTACTTTCTTGTAGGGCAAGATAGATTTCTATGCCCCGTTGCCTGTATATCTTCCCAGTCGCATGCAAAAACAACTTTTTTTTTTTTTGAACACCCGGAGGGACCTGGGGGAGAACCTAGGCAAGTCCCTGCTTTCCAGCTGCCATCTTGGCTCCACCCCCCAAGAGCCTTTTTCTTCTGTAATAACCCCACATTATACCATTAACACCTCCCTGCTCTCTATCTCTACCCTCCTTCCTTCTCCCACCCCCTACCCTTGTACCACTCCTTTACCACACACACACACACACACCCCGAAAGCCAGTTTTGAATCCTGACTTTTCTGTTTAGTAGCAGTTTAGAAGCAAGCCACTTCACCTCATTTGGCCTCACTGTAAGGGTGTATACCAGATGGTCTCTAAGCACCTTTCTAACAGGAAACCCTATGAATCCCCAGGCTCCTGGTAGAAGATGGAACTGCAGAAGCTGTAGTGACTTGCACCAACCAGCAGGTGGCAGTAGCCCTGGGCCTATCTCCAGCTGAGTGGGACTCACTGCTGGAGCTGGTCAGGGTACCTGGGAGAGTTGCCCTACAGGTTACCAGAGCTGGGGCCCAGCCCGAGGTCAGCTCGCTCTAGAATCCGGGTCCCAGTGGGAGGGATGGAGGGTGGACTGTAACGGCAACAGAGCGATCTGGAATCTTGGTCCTGAATGACGCGGCCATGCCCTTTTATAGCTCACCAGCGAAACAGGCGATTCCCTGCTGCTCTTCCTTCACGCGCTCTGTGCCAGCTCCTCTGTCCTCCGGCCTGTTCTTCTTACGTTTGAGCTCGAAAGGAAACCCACCAGAGTCATGCCGTTAGGTGAGGGCCCTAAGAAGAGGGGGGGCGGGAGGTTGTCAGCTGGGGGCTACGTGCTAGAGTCCAAGGGGGATGGAAGGGGATGATCCGAGGTGTAAAAGAGGAAAGGGGGGCTGAAGCATGAGGATCGAGCCCCCCGCCTTCTCTTCTTAGAACCGCCTCGGCCACATCGGTTCCAGTTTGGTGACATTCCCGTCTTGACTCACATGGTTCCCAGACTCAGCCTTTGCTGCCTTTCTCTCAGAGACCCTGAACCTCCCTGTGTCCTGAGTTCCTGAGGTTCCTGGGACCATTCTTCACAGCAGCACATCAAGGATCTGCAATCATTCAGTGCTGAACTTCAGCAATACAGATGGCAACTCCATTGTAACTTAGTAGATGGCTTTCTAAGCAATCAGCAAGCATTTATCATTCGCCTGAATAGCTGATACCGCGGGGGAAGCTCTACCCCAGCCCTGCCAAATGCCATCTCCTCCTACCACCTAACGGGATTGGGTGTAGCCCGCTCTTTCTTTACTTGAATGGAGGCACTTCCCCTGCCTTCAACCACGGCCCAGGGACGCTGTCGTCAGGCCCCACTTTTACTCTTGACTTGTTGAAGGAGAAGAAATTTATCGTCCTTGCTTCATCGTGGTGCCTTATCCCTTGGCTCTGCACCTGGGATGTGAAGAGCAGCACTAGCAAACACACAGAGCACAGCACTTTATCCTCGATAAAACTCAAAGCCACCTGGTCTGAGTCCTGTGGGGGTGGGGGTGGTGGTGGGGAACAAGGCTTGCATGTCAGACTGGGCAGGGACGGAGGCATCCACACCTCCAGCAGAGCCCATCCCAAACATTTCACCTGTTACCCATCATTCAGTTCAGTTCGGCCAACATTTTGTGGAGTAACCTCAAAACCCACTGTGCTTGGTATTGAGATTAGAAGCATGAGACGAGACTGGCAGCCCTGCCCTTAAGGAGCTTAACTAGGGAGGAAAGGCTTGTATGCAAAGAAATCTAATACCACCTAGAGTGAGGGTAATAAAGCACCCAGCAACATGCTCCATCCAGGACAGTGAGGAGGGAGAATACAGAGGACATTGCCCCAGAGCTGAACCTTCACATTTAGGGATTAGCATAAACAATAAACATTTATTAAGCATTTATGTTTTAGGTCATTCTGCTAGATGCTGGGGATAGAAAGATAATGAAACTATTCCTGCTCAGCTCTTCGGGAGGTTACAAAGTGTATGCGAAATAGTATTGTGTCATGTTATAATCTATAAGTTCTAAAATATAGCAGCTCTGTGGTGATAACTGGAGATTGCTGGGATGTCCCTCTATTGGGGAATAGATGAACAAGTCAGTCATGCTGCGCTATAAGAAATAATGAGCTCCACAATCTTAGAAAAATATGGATAGATGCACAAAATAAGATTGAAATGAGTAGAACCAAGAATGTTGTATATAGTAACAGCAATATTGTTTTAAGAACAACTTTGGGTGAATAAGTCATTTTGACTATTGTAAATACCCAAATTAACTACACAGGACATATGCAGAAAGATGCTATATGCATTCAGAGAAAAAACTGATAAATAGAAGTGTGTGTAGAATGATTTTACATATGTATGTAAAAATATGCATATACATGTATGTGTGTGTGTGTCTAATGATAGCCATGGCGGGGGAGAAAAAATTCGCATCATAAATCTATTATATAGTTAAAAGGATGTGTGTAAGGTGGATTTTGTTACTCTTTTTCAGATGATAGTTCCCAGGATCCATGGCCATAACAATATCTAGTTCCCAGGCTCGTGGCTTGTAAACATCACCACTGTTTCGCATCATATAATCTTAAGATAATGTAAACATTTGAGTTCAGGTGGTAAATACCCACTGCGACTGCGAAGGGAGATTTAAGGATCAGTTAATGTAAACTTGTGAGGCTATTGCCGGCAAATTGCCTTCTTTGTCTGTTACCCTGTAAATCAAGTGGCCACTGGTCAGCAAGGGGGGAATAGGAATGCCCAAGGGGAATGTGCATGTGTGCTTTCCTCAGCCAGCATCCATTGAGGCTTAGAGTGGAGAATGCAAAGCAGGAATGCTTTGATCGGCCCCATCAAGGCTTTGGGGGAACCTCGACTGGCCCCCATCTAGACTTGGGGGACTTGGAGGAGTTGTAGCTCGCTCGCCCCTGTGAGAAGGGTAATGAGGCAATGCTGTAGGAGCTGGTACTCCCATTATCAGCAGCCCCTTGAGGAAGACTAGAAAAGTGAACTTATGGAACCGCTCATCGTGTCTCCCTTCCCGGCTTCCTGTCTCTAGTGCTAGAAGCTCTCCTGCCCTCGGTTGGCCGGAGTCAGTCAATGTTACCTGTCTGATAAAGGAGATTTGCTGTTTCATGTGCAATATTTATTATACTACGTTATGGAAATGCTTGTTTTAGTCCAGAAATTAAAAATAAATAAAATTTCTAAATAGTATAATAAGGTTATGTGCAAAATAAATACAGGGTCATTTGGGAACGGTGGGCACTGGGACCTGGGAAAGGCTTCTTGGAGAGGGTGGTGCTTGAGTAAGTCTTTCAAACTCGGGGAAAGGAAAGGGCCTGGAAGGAGAGTGCTAGAAGGGTAGCCGGAGTTACTATGTGGTCCTTGAGGCGATAGTAAACCCCCAGGCTGTGTGAATTAGCAATAACAGACCTGCTATTTATTAGGGAAGTGATTGGAAAGGAGAGAGATAAGGCAGTGAGATATAGTTAGAAGACAGATAGGGAAAGTGAACCAGCGAAGGATATTGGGAAAGAACTATATGAGAGAGGCATTCAGGAGTAGAGTTTAGTCAACGTCAAATACTGCAGAGAGATTATGAGGCCGGAGAAAATGCCATCAGACTTGAGGATTAAATTAGATCTTTGCTGGAGAGAGAGCAAGTCCAGTTGAGGGATGAACTTGGAAAGGTAGATTGCAAAGGATTGAGGAGGAAGTGAACCAAATAGTAGATAACAGCATTTTTTTAAAAGGAGTTCGGCTATGAGAGGGAGCAGAGAATGCCAGCTCGAAGGGCATTGTGTTTGTTTTCAAAGAATGAGAGGAAGACACAGCTGTGTGGAGGAAGGGAGCCCTTAGAGAGGGGAAATTAGAGGGGTTAATGATGGGAGCCATGTGCAGAAGAAGCGGATGAGATGGGATTGAGGGGATGCACTGAAGGGTTGGCCTTGGTGAGATTTTGCACAATATGTCTGTTGGCTAATGAATTTTTTTCACTGAAGAGTTTTCATGAAGTGTGTATTACTTTCCTCAGTCCTTAACACAGAATGTTTCTGTTGGTTCCTCGACTGTTTCCAGGGTATTATGTTTGTCGTCCGTTTTGGAAACCAGTCGTGACTTCGTTTTCCTCGGCTATGCGCCTGTTGGGGTGGGAAGAGGACAAAGAAGGCTTCCTCTCGCCTCTGCTCACGGGGACAGCTCAGTTCCCTCAGTACCGCCTTCGGCATCGTGACCTCGCCGTCGGTTTATTCCAGCCGTCTCCCAACAGCTGCCCGTGGGCAGAGCCCGTGTTGCCCGGTCCTCTACACAGGATGCTGAAGAGTGGGGGGGGAGGGGAGGAGGAGGAGGAGGAGGACTCCTAGATTAGGGCATAATGGCGGATGCACACCCGGGATCCAAATAATGGGGAACCAAGAAGCAGAATTAGTAGCAACCGGACAGCTCGGCTTTGACTCGAGTGACCTTGGGCGTGTCTGCTTAACGGCCTGAGCCTCCTCCTCCATCTGTCAAATGGGGATAATGGTTGCCCCTGCACGGGATACACACCCCTGCGACATTTTAGAAATGAGAGGTGTGCGCGGGGGGAGGAGCGCCTGGGAGGGGAGGAATCCCGGAGGCCTATTAATTGTGCAGGCTTGGAGATGAGGGACGAGCCCGCGAGGCTCCCAGGGGCTGAAGAAGGCAGGCGGTCCCGAGGCGGTGCTGGCAGCTCCCAAGACGAGGAGGACCTTTACTAGCTCCATAGCCTCCGTCGCTCAGCGGGGAGGGCCTTACCTTCTGTTCCTTGGGCCCCGGGCCAATTAGACCGGTTAATTTCAGATTTCATCATACCGCGATAGCACCAAATAAACTATTCTCCACGAGGTTGTTCCGTGGGCCGGTTAGCTCAGTTGGTTAGAGCGTGGTGCTAATAACGCCAAGGTCGCGGGTTCGATCCCCGTACGGGCCAGGGTTTTTATTTTTTGGGTGCTAAGCTAACTTTTGTCCATAAAAAGTTTCCCCCTAGAGTTTGGGAAAGTTGCGTTTGTTTTCAAAAGCTTTCCCCTCCCGCTCGCCCCCCCTCCCCGAAGTTCACTGAACCCGAAGCGCGCTGCCTCTGACCCTGGGAAGCTCCCCGCCAGGGAGAAGGCGCGTGGAATCGAGAGTCCGCGGAGTACGCGCGGTAGTTTATGCCGGGCCAGGAGCAAAGGCCAGAGGGGGCAGGCGGGGCAGGAGGGTAGGTCCGAGGGCGTCTGACGCCTCCAGTTTGCCGTCTGGACGTGGGCAGCATCCCGCTGAAGCCTCAGAAAGGCAGGGGAGAAACGGTTAGGGCTATGGTAGTCGTGGCCGAGTGGTTAAGGCGATGGACTAGAAATCCATTGGGGTCTCCCCGCGCAGGTTCGAATCCTGCCGACTACGCGTTTTCTTTTTCTCCTTAAATCTGCTGGGCGGCGCCCACCCAAGCAACCCGCCCGTAGCTGTCCCCGTGCCTCTGCCTCACGCCGTGCCCCCCGGTCCGGGATCGTAGGCCTCGCGGACGCCTCCTTTCCTTGCGTGACCTTTTAGGAGCGGGAAGGGTTAAAGCAGACTCTTGGGGAGGGAAGGTGGGGAGGGGCAGGGAAGGACGAGGGAGCGCAGAACAGTGTGGAGCGGAGAGTGAGAGTCCCGGCCGCAGAAGTCACCCTGGCGGGCCCCGCTCTGGAGGATTGGTGGAGCAGAAGCAACTGGTTTTCAAACCCGAATCCTTTGTAGGGATTTTCTAGAAAACACTTGCCAGTTCCTGGCGCCGTGGCTTAGTTGGTTAAAGCGCCTGTCTAGTAAACAGGAGATCCTGGGTTCGAATCCCAGCGGTGCCTTTGTCAAGGTGGAGGTTTTTGTCCCTGAACCTCCGTTCCTCTAATTATCTTTAGTCTATCTGTCCTCTCTTCCAACTCACTTTGTCCCTTCTCCCTACTATTTTTTTGGGGCCGGGAGCAGAGAGAAGAATCCTAAACTCCTTAGAAACCGAGGATGTTTTGTTTCCAATGGAGCCGAATGTATCCGACTCCATGGGGGTGGGGAGGTGTGTCAGTCGTCTCTGTCTGCTTCCCATTCGTAGTTCACTCGGTGTAATAAAAGGCAATAATAACAGTCGTCAACATTTCCATGCCCTTTAATGTTTGGCAAAGTGACTTAAGACACGCCATCCCGAGAGCCGGAGAGCCGATGTGTAATGCGGCTAAGTCGGACTCGAACTCTGCTCGGTCACTGACACTGGAGCTAGCGGCTTACCCACTGCACCATCTAACCGACTATCGCCGTGTACCCTCTGTCCCGCCACCTCCCTTCTGCACCTGTTTCTGTCTCCTTTGTTTCTTCTTCCAGTTCAACAATAACTGAGTACCGGCAAGTTACAGACAGGATACATTACAGCAATCTCAGAGGGAAGGCGCTAAGACTAAGGAGGGTCTAAAAGGCTTCTTGCCCAAGGTGCTGCTTCAGCGGAGACCCGAAGGAAGCCGGAGAAGCTGCGGGAGAGAGAGATAGGAGGAGGGAGAGAACATCCCAGGCACTGGGGACAGACAGCCCGGGAACATACCCAGAGTCAGAGACGCGATATTCTGTTAGAGGAGGCCTGTGTCACTGGATTGAAAAGTACCCGGAAGGAAGAAGGGTGCGCGTTAGAAAGAGCTTCAAAGGCCAAACGGAGGGGCGCCACTGGAGTTTATTAAATAGGGGGATGACACGGTCAGCCCCGCGAGGGAAGAAAATCCATAGATTATTGCAATTTTCTAGATGAGAGGGGAGGGTTCACACTAGGGTTGTATACTGTCAGAGAGAAGGATGTATATGAGACATGTTGGCAACGTAGAATATAACAAGTTGCATGTGAGGGATGAGAGAGAGAGCGAAGAGGTTTCAAGCCTGGATGTCTTGGAAGATGTTGGTATCTTGGACAGTCATACGGAATTTGGAAGAAAAGAAGAGTTTTGGGGGAAAGATAATGAGTTCGTTTTTGGACACGTGGAGTCCAAGATGTCTATAGGACATCCAATCGGAGATATCCGACGGGCAGTTGGAGATGCATCCGTTTAGTTTAATTCAACAAAAATATATTAACGGTTTGTATATAGAAGTTGGGAGAGAGCCAAACTTTAGATAAACCAGATTATTCTGAGGAGATTATATAGAAAATATCCAAAGAATAACCTTAGTACCTGAAGGATCATAGATAGATCCAGAAAATGAAAGCTTATTTTACAGATGAAAGCCCAAGGAAGTTTAGAAAGTGACATAAGTTCTTGTGGGTAGAAAACATTAAAAGCGAAAGGAGAGCCCCTTTCCTCTGAAAGCCAACTATGCCATTCTTCCTTATCTCCCTCTTTCCTCTCCCTCTAGGGAAGACCTTATATATAAAAGAGGTGCAAAGAAAATTCTATGTGAAGTTCAAGGGAAGAGAAGGTGAAAAATTGACAAAGATTTCATGAGACAAGTTGTCCATTGAGTTAGACAGCAATTCCACAAGTAGAAGGGGAAAGGAAGGGAGGAACCAGACCGATTAAAATCTCAGAGTCAGAAATTGAACCCTGTGTTCTGGAAACAAAGAGTGGCCCATTTTCGATGGAGAGTAGAAGAATAATGTGGAAAAAGGTCAGATGAGATCAGTAGGGGCTTTGAATGCCAAAAGAATGGACCAAGCTGACAAGACCAGATCTATGAGCAAGGAAATTTGAGAGATGGGTGCCCCACCTGTGGTATGATTATATGGAGTGAAGCATCAGGTGCTTCATGGTCTCAAAGGTCTGAAGGGCAGTCCTCATTCTGGAGCGTGAATACTCCTTGCAGCCATCCTCAAAGAATGTGGAGGAAGGAGCCCACCTTTCTGCCACCACCATCACCACCGCTAATCACCAATTATCCTTTTCCCTTTTGCTATTCCTGTTTAATTTAATGTGTTTCTACACTTAACTCTCTGGATATTTTCAGTCTTTCTTTTTCCTGTTCATATGAAAATGAAAATCATGTCAACCCCACCCTTTATTTTATACATACTTTATATATAATTTATTCCTTTTGTTGAGAACATTGTAGCATAAAAGGAATTTGTTAACATTGCTTCTTTTTTCTTCTATTCCTATTTTTGTAAATAGTTTAAATATTTTTTCTTTGAATGTTTGATAGAATATACATATAAATACATCTGAGCCTGAGGCTAGTTTTGTGAGGCAAATCTCGGAGTTAGATATCATTTATTATAAGGGGCATGCAATAGCATTCAAAATTTCTCCATTTGCGGTAACCAATGGTTCCCCATATGGATTTCGAGGTGCTGGCTGGTGGAGAACCTGTGTTTTCTTGGTGTCAATTGTTGGGCCAAAATCAGCACAAGCAGCAGAGAATCAATCTATACTCTGTTGTACCTCAGCCTCAGAGGCTGAGTGCACAATCATCTGCAAACAAAAAGTCATGCACCAACTCTCCATCCACTTTAGTCTTGGCTTGTAGCCTTTTCAAGTTAAATAGTTTATTGTCAATTCGGTAGCTAACCTTGATGCCATAAATCATTCTAACTGAAGGTGTCCAACAACATTGCTGAAAACATCATGCTAAAAATCATGGCAGCAACACATAATCCTGCTTCACTCCATTGGTGATTAGGAAAGTACAAGAGTGTTGTCCATTATCCAGAACCTGTGGAAGCATGAAACTGATATATAATGCTGAAGAATGTTTCCAGGGAACCAAATTTTGATTTAATATAATTAAAATTGTCCATTTTACATATAGTAATGCTCTCTATCTCTTGTTTAGTCATAAATTCTTCCCTTCTACATAGATCTTACAGGTAAACTATTCCTTGCCCTCCTAATTTGATTATGTATCACCCTTTATTAAAAGTAAAACAAAAAATTGTGTATCCATTTTGATCTGATCTTGGTATATGGTGTAAGATGCTAGTCTATACATAGTTTCACACTGTTTTGCAGTTTTTCCAGCAGTTTTTGTCAAATAGTAAGTTCTTGTCCCCAAAGCTGGGGTCTTTGGATTTATCAAACACAAGATTACTATATGGTCATTTACTACTGTGTTTTGTGTACCTAATTTGTTCCATTGATTCACCACTCCTTTTCTTAGCCAGTAACAAACAGTTTTGATGATTGTCACCTTATGATATAGTTTGAGATCTGGTATGGCTAGACCACCTTCCTTTACATTTTTTCACTAATTTCCTAGATATTCTTGACCTTTTCTTCTTCCAGATGGATTTTCTTCTATTTTTCTAGCTCTATAAAATAGATTAGTAGTTCAACTGGTATGGCACCAAATTAATTTAGGTAGATGGTCTTTTTTATTATATTGCCTTGGTCTACCCATGAGCAATTGATATTCTTCTAGTTGTTTAGATCTGACTTTATTTGTGTGAAAAAGTGTTTTATAAGTGTGTTCATGTAATTCCTGGGTTTCTCTTGGCGGGTAGATTCCCAAGTATTTTATGTTATCTACAGTTATTTTAAATGGAATTTCTCTATTTCTTGTTGCTGGGCTTTATTGGTAATAAAGAAATGCTGATGATTTATGTGGGCTTATTTTATATTCTGCAACTTTGCTAAAGTTGTTAACTATTTCAAGTAATTTTTTAATTGATTCTCTAAGTTTACCATCATATCTGCAAAGAGTGACAGTTTTGTTTCCTCATTGCCTATTCTAATACCTTCAACTTCTTTTTCTTCTCTTATTGCTATAGCTAACTTTTATAGTACAATGTTGAATAATAATGGTGATAATGGGTATCTTTGCTTTGTGCCTGATCTTATTGGGAAGGCTTATCTCTACTACAGATAATGCTTGCTGATGGATATTACTCATCATTTTATGGTAAGCTCCATTTATTCCTATGCTCTCTAGGGTTTTTATTAGGAATAGGTGTTGTATTTTGTCAAAAGCTTTTTCTGCATCTATTGAGATTATCATATGATTTCTATAGTTTTTGTTACTGATATGGTCAATTATGCTCATAGTTTTCTTAATATTGAACCAGCCCTGTGAAACAGTAAGGCAATAATAACAACGTAGATGATAATTGTCAAAATGCCTATGTAGTTCTGTATCGCAAAGTATACGAGACTCTCCACACAGAAGGGAGAAGTAAACCATTTATTCAGACACCAGAAAACCATATCCCATAGCCAACTGTTCAGCTCCTACAGCCAGTCAGCCCACTTTATCATAACAGCAAGGAACTTAAAACACCATATCACAGCCTGGAAACTCACCATCCCAACCTCTCCAACTCCCTCCTTCCCCAAAACAAACTCACAGTACAGCTAAGTCAGCCTGTTCAGTTCTAACAATCACAAGGGTGGCCATTAGCAGCCATAACATCTTTCTCTCTCTCATTTTCTGTGACATAAATTCCTTTTCCTTTCAGGAAGCTCCTCCTACCACATATGTCTTAGGCTTCTTGTGATGTAAGCAGGTCACATGGCCTATTAATAGGTGGAAAAGATCTTCAAATCTAATTGCTACTGCACCCTGTATTCCTGGTATAAATCCCACCTGGGCATGGTTTATGATCCTTGTGACATATTGCTGTAATCTTCTTGCTAGTATTTTACTTAAATTTTTTTTGCATCAATATTAATTAGGGAAATTGGTTTATAGTTTGTTTTTTTTTTTGTTTTGACTCTGGTTTGACTGGTTTAGTTATCAGAACAATGTTTGTATTATAAGAGGAATTTGGTAGGACTCCTTCTTCACCTATTTCCCCAGATAGTTTATATAGTATTGGAGTTAATCGTTCTTTAAATGTTTAGTAGAATTCACTTGTGAAACCATCTAGCCTTGGGGATTTCTTCTTAGGGAGTTCACTGATGGCTTGTTCAATTTCTTTTTCTAAAATGGGGGTAAGTGTTCTTTTTCCTTTTCTGTTAATCTTGGCAATTTGCTTTTCCTGTTTTTTGCTTTTTTTGTTTTTTTACAGAACTAGCTAACTTTTTCTATTTTATTATTGAAAATAAGTTTTTATTTCTGTATTTTTTTACATTTCTATAATTTCCCTCAGTATTCTCCTTTTCCCTTGCAGAGAGTCATCCCATATAACAAATAGTGAGGTTTTTTTTAAAACCAAAGAAGAAAAAGAAGAGGAAAAAATTAGAATAGCCAACCAACACATTGGAAAAGTCAGCAAATATGTAAAATATACTACCTTTGTGGCCCTCCCACCTCTGCAAAGGGGAGGATAAAAGTACTTTCTTCCATCTCTTCTTTTGAGTCATGCTTATTCTTTATATTTTTGCAACATTCAGTTTTGATTTTTTTGTATGTGCAGTTGTTGAATTATCTACTACATCTATGATTGATTCTTTGAACATCAATTCTTTTTTTGTAAATTTTTTAATTTTACACTTAAATACAAAATGAGAAAAGAAAAAAAAATCCATGTACAGAGCAGACCATAAAGGAGAATTCATTACAAAACAATAAATTTGCATTTCAAGAAAACCTATATAATAAATACTATATATTGCTTTCAATGCTGCCTAGCTTTTCTTTGCTTCCTTCTTGGTTTTCTTTTGTTCTCTGCTGTGCACTTTTTACTATATTTTTTTCCTCACCCTCATTCTGCAACCACCCTAAAGAAGGCTACAATTAAGCATATATATATGTATACATATGCATGAATATATGTATACATACATACACATATATATACATATATGTAGATATCTATAAATATAGACATATATACACATATATACTCATATATAAATATGTAAGGCCATACTACGCTTATTTCTTCTTATTGTCTGTTTCTCTGAAGATGGATAACATCTTCCTTCATATGGCCAAGTCTTTCCATGTTTTTCTAAATCAACTGGATCATTATTTCCTACACCATAGCAATATTTCTTTCTAGATTCATACGATATCTTCCTTCATAGGTTAGTTTGTGTATTTATAATAATCAGAATAACTTGGGTGCTCAAAGTTGTTCTTAAAACAATACTGCTGTTGCTGTATACAATGTTCTCTTGGTTATGCTCATTCTTCATTATTTCACAGAGGTCTCTCCATGCTTTGCTAAAATCGTTAAACTCATCATTTCTTATAGCAGAGCAATATTCCATTATAAACACATACCACAATTTGTTTAGTCATTCCCCAATTGACAGACATCCCTACAATTTCCAGTTCTTTGCCACCACAAAGAGAGCTGCTATAAATATTTTAGAACACGTAAGTTCTTTTCCATTTTCCCTAATCGTCTTGGGAAACAGACCTAATAGTGATATGTCTGGGTCAAAGGGTATAGGCAGTTTAATAACTCTTTGGACATCTCTCTCCAAAGGTTGGATTAGCTCACAGATCCACCAACAATGAATTAAGGTGCCAATTTTTCCACATCCCCTCCAATATTTGTCACTTTCCCCTTCTATCATTTTAGCCAATCTGATATGTGTAGTATGATAGCTCAAGGTTGTTTTAATTTGCATTTCTCTAATCAACGATTTAGAGCATTTTTTCGTATGACTACAAATTGTTTTGATTTCTTCATTGGAAAATTGCCTGTTCATATCCTTTGACCATTATCAATTGGGGAATGACTGAAACCTTTATCTGAGGAACTGCCTATAAATCCCCCCCACCTCCCGTTTTCTGCTTTCCTTCCAATCTTGGCTACATCTGTTTTATTTGTACAAACACTTATTAACTTAATGTAATCAAAATCATCCATTTTACATCTCACAACACTCTATTTCTTGTTCTATTTCATAAATCATTCACCTATCCATAAGTCTAACAGGTAATGTGTTCCATAGTCTTCAAATTTTCTTGTAATATCTCCCTTTAGATCTAGGTCATATATCCATTTTGACCTTAAATGGTGCAAATGGTGTGAAATATTGTAAGGACAAATAAAGTGGGACATTTTGTCGTCTTTTGTTTTGGAGTGCTTTTCAGCACTAAGGCAATAAAGTGCTTTTGAGTCTTGCCTTTGTTTCAATCAAGAGTGTTTGATTGAATCCGGAGTGTTTGATGACCTGCTTAAGTCATGGGAAAGCTTAGGTCACATGTGTTTGAGTCACATGGTTGTGATGCCCTCTGACCCTCAAGAAGTGATATATACTCAGAGGTTAGTATTTTGCTTGGGGCTCACTCACTCAAAGAGTGTCATGTGATTTGACCAGACAAGACTCTGGGTAGCTGTTAAGGAGCCAACACCTCCCCACCCCCACCCCCCAGTTTTGAAAAACCCAGATGTTTGTGCTTCTCTCTCCGGTAACCATGTATGTAATGTCTTGGTCAGACAGCTAGAAACCTGTCTGTTGATTTGTGTTATTTTGCTCTCTTTATATAATTTCTGCTTGTAATTTCTGTTTGTGTTTTCTCTGAAGTTCAGGGTGCTGACTTTTTCCCCTGAACTAAGTGGATGATATATGTATGTTTAATTAAAGTAAGATTGTTAACCCCTTAAAATTGCTTTCCTTAAAAAGCAGATCAAAGAACCTGTGCTAGCAGCCCTCCTGTGTGCTGGCGTTATTGGCCTTACACAGCCACAGTAGTGGCAAGTAGCATTGTTGCTACAGATATTGGTCTATGCCCAATTTCTGCCAGACTGATTTTTAGGTTTCTCAATAATTTTTACCAAATAATGAATTGTTATCCCCAAAACTTAAGTCTTTACACATGTTAAGCGCTGGGTAACTATATTCTTTTGCTGCTACAGATTGTATATCCATTCTGTTCCACTGACCTACCTTTCTATTTCTTAGCCAGTACCAGATGGTTTTGATAATTGCTGCCTTATAATATAGCTTAAGATCTGGCACTGTTAATCCCCCTTCCTTTTCATTTTTTCCCATTAATTCTTTTGATATTGTTGACCTTTTGTTCTTCCAAATGAATTTTGTTAGTATTTTTTCTAGCTCCATAAAGTAATTTTTTGGTAATTTAATTGAGATGTCATTGAATATATAGATTAATTTTGGTAAAATTTCGCTGCCTACCCATGAACAATTACTATTTCTCCATTTATTTAAATCTGATTTTGTGTACAAAGTTTTTTATGGTTTTGTTCACATAGATCCTGGCTTTCTTTTGGTAGGTGAATTCTCAGGTATTTTTATACTGTCTAGAGTTGTTTTTAATGGGGACTCTCTAGCAATCTATTCTTACAGAATCTTGTTGGTAATATATAGGAATGCTGAGGATTTATGTAGGTTTACTTTATATCTTGCTACTTTGCTGAAATTATTATTTAAATTAACTTTTTAGTTGATGAACACCAATTCTTTAAGATTAGCATTTCAGTCTTTAATTTTTAATCCTTTTTTCAAAAGGCTTTGTTGAATATATTTTTATTTCACTGTGGTCAGTAAACGATGTTTAATATTATGTAGGGTGTAGGGTGTGTTTAATATTGTGTAGAGTGTAGGATGTGTTCAGGGAAGACTACTACCTCTGATGTAATGGCTGCTTAACCCTTTTCAGGGATACTTTTCCACCTTTTGTGTCCACCTGTTCCACCCAACTCTCACCTGTGGCTCCAAAAAGCTTTAGCTTGCACAGCGGCCACACCCCAGCAAACCAGCAAACCGTTTCGCCAGTTGGGCTAAACCAAGTTGAGGGTAACCGAAGGGTTTCAAACCCATTGGTGAGTTAGGGGGGTGTCTACCCCAAGCATGTGAAGACTTCTCCTGGCAGAATGGGCAGATGAGAACAATTTGTTCCAATGGCCATAAAGGCAGCTGAAGCAGATGCTGTGGAGCACTTAGAGCTTGGTTAGACATCAAAGATGCCAAGGTCATCCACTGCATCTTGAGCCATCACCAGTCATCTTGCTCCTGTCCTGCCACTGGACTGTGATGACTCTGGAAGAAAGAGTGAGGCTCATGACTTTGTGCAACTCTGCCTCACTTAAATCCAATATACGCAGAAATCAAAAGACATCACCCATGCCATTTTACCATTATACCTATCTCAAAGTCCTGTGGTGACAGGCAAGTAATGAAGCAGCAGGTATGGATATACTGGGAACTATAGTCACAATCCTGCAGACAGGCAGCCCAGGCCATAGGGTTGCTTCTTACTGGAAGCAGCAGTGGGATTTGGCAGCCCCCTGGGTGTCCGAGCAGCCTTTTAAGGATCACACTGCTCACCCCCTGGTGTGAGGAAAGGACTAGAAAAGGTGCCCTAAAAATTGTGTACTTGCCATGGCAGGTGGGGAATCCCACCCTGTGGTTGAAACACAAATATATATATGTATATATATATACATCTGTGAAGATGATTGCACTTACCACTGGCACATGGAATGTGTGCACCCTTATAGACAACACAAAATCCAGTAGACCTGAAAGACAAACAGCTCTTGTTGCAAGAGAACTCAGCAGATATCTAATCCAAATACCAGCCCTGAGTGAAACAAGGCTGCAAATGACGGCCAGCTTACTGAAGTTGGAGCTGGATACATGTTTTTCTGCAGTGACTGCAGTGAAGGGGAGCACTGTGAAGCTGGCATAGGTTTTGCAATGAATGACAGGCTCATGACAATGTGATTGCCACTTGCAGGAAAATGTCACACCACTATCATCAGTGCCTATGCTCCTACCATGATGAACCCTGATGAGATCAAAGAAAAAGACCTGGAGACCCTTATCATCAATGTGCCAAAATAAGACAAGCTTATAATTCGGGGTGACTTTAATGCTAGAGTAGGCTCAGACTGCCAGACTTGGCACGGACTCCTAGGGAGGAATGGAGTTGGAAACAGCAACAGCAATGTTCACTTACTATTGAAGACTTGTGCAGCTCATGACCTTCTCATCACCAACACTGTCTTCTGTTTACCTAAATGCAATAATACTTCATGAATGCACCCTTCCAGCAAATATTGGCACTTAATAGACTATGTGATCGTAAGGAGAAGAGACAGACAAGACGTGAGAGTGACAAAGGCAATGTGTGGTGCAGAGTGCTGGATTGATCATAGACTTATCCTTTCCAAGCTAAATGTTCACATTCAACAAAAGCAGCATCTCCAAAGCAAAATGACTACCCGAAGAATTAATGTCAATAAATTAGATCCCTTCTCTGAGTGGGAACAATTTGTTGCTAACTTGGAGGGAAAATTGAGCCAACACACAGTTAGCAACAATGAAGCAGAAAAGGAGTGGGCAGCTTTCAGAGATTTGGTGTATAGCTTTACATTTGCTCATCTGGGTCAGAGAACACTCGCAAACACCAAGACTGGTTTGATGAAAATGATGGGGAAATTCAGGAGCTGCTAAATGAAAAAAAATGACAACTCTACAGAGTTTACCAGCAGGATGGTTCATCCATCTCTAAGAAGGCAGCATTTAATTCCATCAAAAATAAAGTACAAGCAAAGCTTAGAGAGATGCAGGATTCTTGGCTCAGTAAGGAGGCAGATGAAATTCACTTTTTCGCTGATAGTAATAATCCAAAGTGTTTTTATGATGCCCTGAAGGCTATTTATGGGCCAAAGACCTATGGCACATCTCGACTACTCAGTGCTGGTGGAGCCACGTTGATTAGTGGTAAGGACATGATCCTAGAGAGATAGGCTTCCATAGTGTTCTCAACAGATCATCATCAATCAATGCTGAGGCCATTGACTGTTGACCTCAGGTTGAAGTCAGTCCTTCCCTAGCTGAAGCTCCAACTGAAGAAGAGGTTTTGAGCCATTAGGCTCCTTTCATGTGGCAAAGCACCTGGTGCTGATTCTATTGCAGCTGAGATTTACAAGGTAGGAGGCCCACTGCTCATATAAAAGCTGACTGAAATTTTCCGGGTTATATGTCAAGAGGAAGTTATCCCCTAAGCATTCAAGGATCCCTCTATTGTCCATCTCTATAAAGGTAAAGGAAATAGATTGTCCTATGACAATCACAGGTGGGTCTCTCTCTCTTAGTTATTGCTAGCAAGATTCTTGCCAGGGTCCTCCTTAATAAGCTGATCCTTCACTTTGAAGATGGTCATCTACCTGAGAGCCAGTGTGAATTCAGAAAGGACTGAGGAACAGTTGATATAGTGTTTGCTGCCCAACAACTCCAGGAGAAATGCCGGAGCAGAACAGAGGTCTGTACGCAATGTTTGTAGATCTGACCAAGGCCTTTGATACTGTTAGTCATGAGGGCTTATGGAAAATTATGTCAAAATTTGGCTGCCCGGAGAAGTTCATCAGCATTGTACATCAATTTCATGACGGTGTGCTGGCCCAGGTTCTAGATAATGGACAATGGTCTTGTGCCTTCCCAGTCACCAATGGAGTGAAACAAGGCTGTGTGCTTGCTCCAATGCTTTTTAACATGGTGTTTCCACCATGTTGTCAAATGCTTTCAATGAGGATGAACATGGCATCAAGGTCAGCTACCGAACTGATGGTAAGTTCTTCACTTGAAAAGGCTACAAGCCAAGACCAAAGTGGAGGGAGGGTTGGTGCATGATTTTCTGTTTGCAGATGATTGTGCATTCAATGCAGCCTCTGAAGCTGAGATGCAACCAGATAGGGATCAGTTCTCTGCTGCTTGTGCTAATTTTGGCCTAACAATTAACACCAAGGAAACACAGGCGCTCCATCAGCCACCACCACACCATCTGTATGTGGAACCATCGGTTACAGCAAATGGAGAAGTTTTGAATGCTGTTCACTCACCTTGTCAGTATACTTTCCAGGGATGTACACATGGATGAGGAGACTGACGCATGCATTGCCAGAGTTAGCGCAGTGTTTGGGAGGCTCTGAAGGAAAGTATGGGAGAGAAGAGGTATTAGACTGACTACCAAACTGAAGGTCTACAGAGCTGTGAGGCTGACTTCATTGTTGTATGCCTGTGAAACCTGGACAGTCTACCAGCGCCATGCTGGGAAACTGAATCGCTTCCATCTGAATTGTCTTAGGAAGATTCTGAAGGTCACCTGGCTGGATAAGGTACCAGACACTGAGGTCCTTCCTCAACCTAAACTGCCAAGCATTCAAACTCTGCTTCAGAAAGTGCAACTCCCATGGGCTGGCCACATTGTTCAAATGCAAAATTTATGCTTGCCAAAAAGACTTTTATGGAGAACTCACACAAGGTAAGTATTCACATGATGTTCAGAAGAAGCAATAGAAGAATATTGTCAAGACATCTTTTAAGAACTTTGGAACTGACTGTGTGGCATGGGAGACATTGACACAGGACCACTCAGCATGGTGTGCACACATCAGAGAAGGTGCTGTGCTCTATGAGCAAAGCAGAATTGCAACAGCTCAAAGGAAAACAGGATACACAAATTTGGAGTATCCACCCCCAAATATTCACATGGACTATTTGTGCCCAATTTGTGGTAGAGCATTCCAAGCCTGTACTGGCCTGATCAGCCACAGTCAGACATATTGCAACTTGACTCTAGCATAGTGATGCCATTTTGGTCCTCTTCGAGAACAAAGGACAACCACCACCACCATTTCGCTGTGGCAAGTAAAGGATGTTTAATATTTCCATTTTTCTGCAGTTGCTTGTGAAGATTTTTTTTTAAATGTGTGATTATGCACACATTCTATCCATCTCTCTCTCTCTATCCCTTTCTATTCCCATTCGGTAGTTGCCAGAGATCTATCACTACGTTTCTTAATGTTTTTTTCTTCTCTTTTTCTTAGATTTATTTAGACTTGAGTTACATTGAAAGGACTATATCAATATTCATTTTCTGTGGCACCTTTTAGCATTATGTAGTTTCCCCGTTGACATTAATCAAGTCTAAATTATTCTTGCCTTATCTAAAATCATAATTTCTGCTTTCAATTTTTTTATTGCACCTGTTTCAAGTGAGTTTTTTGTAAACAAAATATTGTTGGATTTTGCTTTGTTCATCCCATACGTATTCGTGGTTATGAGTATTAATTGTATATTCAGCTCCATCCACCAAATGAAATTTATGTATTAAGCGTTGTGTCCTTAAGTCAAAATGGTCTCCTTAGCCCTTAGCTTAACAGGTGCCCTTGAGGAGTTTGGCTTTTGTTTATTTTGTTTACTTTGAGTGAAAGGCACTTCAGGAATTTTGGCTTTTGTTTGCCTTGAAAGTACTTTCAGCTGTTAAGTGCTGAGCCCCAGGCCCAAAGCCCTATCAGGTGTGAAACCTGTGTGGGTGTAGATTGATGACTTAAGAGGGGCCAACTCGGGAACCAATTGATTGGTTTCTGGTCGTTGAGGCGGGGCTTGAGAAGTCAGAGGTTGGCTGCAAGGAGAGGCGACAAACTACAGCTGAAGCCAAAGCAGAGCTGACCGTGTGTGTTCGAGCGAGGACATGAGGCCAGTGAATATGATTTATGTCGTCTTATTTTTCTGTGGCCTCCTGGCTACTCTTGTGAGATGGGCCTACTGGGCCTGGAGGCTTGTGATCACGATGTTGGAATGGGGAGGATGGTTCGCTAATTTGTTGCTCTGGGGCCTGAATAAATGTCTTGATGTCGTCTTCTTAGAGAATTCTATATACCTTGCAATTTCGAATCATTCAAATATATATATGATCCTTTTTGAGATCATAAATTTGGCCTTCCTACTACAAGCGTATAGCATGGTGCCTGGCACATAGTAAGTATTGCATAAATGTTAGCTATTAAGCCTATCCTTTTATATCTTTTTACTCTCTTTTCCCTTACCCTTCTTAAAAGAAAGTAGTGAGATTACTATCCTCTACACTAGTGACAGTAACTGGAGCAATCTACTTCTCCTCTCTGTTCTTCCTCTTGCTCAGACCCTAGTCACCGCTTTTTAGCCATTCTCTTCCCTTGGATCCCCTCTTCACAATTTACCTCCAAAGTTGGAGATTATTTGGTACTAATTCTTCCCAGATTCTACTCTTCCTTTTAACCTCAACTTTTCATCCCCTCTTCTCTATTTACCTGTTGGATTTAATGTGTTTCTACTCCCAGTTCTTTGTGTTTGCATGCCCAACCCTTCGTTGTCTGATTCTGATGAAAGTGATGCTCGTGTTTTACTCACTTCTTCCTGTTTATGTAGTGGTAGTACTCATTCATTTTTCTAGTTCATTCCTTTCCCCCCCCCCCCCCCCTTTTCTTAATATAATCAAAACAGAACAAAACTACTCCTGGAACCTCTGTTTGTCTAATTTAATTCCTTCTATGATCCTAGAAGGCACTAGGATTCTGAGGACACTAATTCTTCTGCCATTAGAATGTAAATGCTGCATTATTAGTCTCTTCCAGTTGTTAAAATGTACTTTTCTAGGTTTCTTTGACTCTTGCTAGCTGGCACAGTTGATAAGAATACTGGGCCTGAAGATGAGTCTTCCTGACTTCATATCTGGCCTCAGACAGGTCCTATATGACCCCAAGCAAGTCACTTACCTGCTTGTTTTCGTTCCTCACCTGTAAAATGAGCTGGAGAAGGAAGTGGCAAACCATTGCAGTATCTTTACCAAGAAAACCCCAAATAAGGTCATGACTGGACAATAACACTCAACTCTGGTCTTTTCATCAGGAGTGCTTAAAAGTCTACTGTTTCATTAAATATCCCTTTCTCCTCTTGTAGGATAATTCCAGGCTCTCTTTATGTTGCTAGCCTTCAAATCTCTTGTGATCCTTGGTACTTAAAACTTTTCTGGCTTCTTGCAGTCTTTTTTTTTCTTTGACCTGGAAGCTCTGGATTTTAGCTGTGACATTCCTGGGCATTTTTATTTTGAAGATTCTTTCAGGAATTGAACAGTGGATTCTTTTTGCTTTTGCTTTGTCTTCTGGTTCTAATAGGTCTAGGTGCCTTTTACAATCCAACCCCCCATGGCACAAATAAAGTTGCTTATATGCTTCCAGGGTCTTACCTTGCTTAGGCATTCTATGGAATGGCATATGTGGATGACTGAAGCAATTAGAAGAGATTGGTTTGCTCTAACTTTCCTTTCAACGGCCCAACAATACTGCATATGCTGCCCTATTTACCAAGTTTAAAATGTGGAAAACGTGCCCTTAAAGCCAAAAAGGGAAGCTCAGTTTCCAACATGTGTAACTTTTGTAAATACATTTTATACAAATGCCAGAATGGCACTGGGCAGCCAAGTAGTTGCTAAATGTATTTAGGGTGGGTAGTTGAAGCCTATCCCAGTAAAAAGGCAGATACTTACTTATCATGCTTATTAAAATAAAACCCTTAAAGGAATTAATATCTATTAATTGAGGGAATTTTATCCCTCTATTAACAGTGACAGACTCTCTCACTTTAGAGGACAAATTGTAGCAGAAATCAGCAAGCATCACACATTGACATTTTCATTGCCCCATCACCCTGAGTCTGGACGGGCAGAAAAACAAAATGGAATTATTAGCCTCAGAATAAAGAAATGGGCTCAGGTCCCACTTTTGACATGTGCTGGCTGGGTGACCATGCACAAGTTGCTTAACCTCTCGGTGTCCCAGGAAACCCTTTAAGACTAATGCTGCAGAACAGTTACTGATCTGCACTGGGAGAGGGCATTCCTCACTCTAGAAACACACAAATAGAGGGACAGCCAAAAAGAAAAAAAAACAAACAAAAAAACCCAAACCCAAAATAATAAAGTGGCTGAAATTGGTGCTGAAACTATAAGGTGAAACCTTACACCAGTAAGAGTAGCAAAGATGACAAAAGAAGAAAATGACAGATGTCGAAGAGGTTACTGGTCCAGCCATTCTAGAATGCAGTTTGAAACTATGCCTTAAAAGTCATTTTTGTTCCAGTGACACTGCAACTAAGCCTATATCAAAGAATAAAACGTACAAAAACATTTATGGCAGCTCTCTTAGTAATAGCAAAAACCTGGGAACTTAGGAGGTGCTCACTTATTGGGGAATAGCTAAACAAAATTTGGCAAGGCACTAGAGATACGTGTCAAAGTTTTCTATACACAGGTATGATAATTTTTGGCCAGAGAACCAGACAAACTCTGCATTCTGTTCAACTGAGTGGATCTCCATGAAGGTTCCCTAACAAAACCCCTCACTGGAATCTTGCTACAAAGTATATACCACTGCCATTTTGGTAAATCCTTACAACTTAAGATTCACACTTCACATTGCAAGACTCCAGCTCTGCCTTAGACTTGGTCTCACCTCTTGATATGACACTTAATCAGTCTATCTTGTATTATAATTGTCTCAAGGTCTTTCCTCCTCTACTAGACCTGTGGGTGGGGATTCTAACTTTTCTACTGCCTAGAATATAGTTGGTGTTGAGCATAATTAGTTCACTCGATAACTGAGTTAAAAGGTTTCTGGGAGAGAGGACTGGAGGCAGTTGATAGAAATTAAATGTGAGAAAGTGTGAGGCAATATAGGCCTAGACTAGGGTAGGGGCGATAGGTAATGAGTCAAAAGGATAAAAAGTGGGATGAGACAGTGGAAGGGATTGGAACTGAGGGCTCTTCTTTCTTCAGTCAAAGAGGGAGGGTCAATGGTCTGTGAAAAGCTAGGGTTCCTGGAGGCTTGGATAAAGGTACGGTGGCAGAGCTGCTATGGGAACATGCTCAAATAATCAAATCATAAAATGATTGTCATATAGTATTGAGATCTAGTTGAAATTAATATGATTATACAGGGTGCAGTTTTATATGGTTCTGTGACTTTGCCCATATATTCTAGGCACGAGAAGGGAAGAGAAAATGGATGCCGCCAGTAACTCAGGGTTATGACTGACCAAGAAGGTCCAGAAGTTTTTAAGGGCAGCAGTGAGCGATCAGCCATGGAATGCGATTCCCCGACTCTGGCTTGCACAGACCTTTTCCTTCAGACTTTATTGAGGGGGTGGGATGGATGTCACTCTCTAGCTTCACGATCAATCTTCACACTAATCTTACACATACAAAAAACATTTAAGTCTTTATTAAACAGTCTTTGAAGTTAGAGGAAATAATGACGAAAGAGAAAGAAGTCAGGGAGCTGCCCTCTTCCCTTTTGTTCCACTTCGACATATAAAACATACACAAATCTATATATAATATCTTAAACAACATTTGGCAAGGCGCTAGAGAAATGGTCAAAGTTTTCCATACAACTGTACAATAACTTTTGGCCAAAGAACTAGAGAAACTGCCACTCTGTTAAACACAGTGTGTCCCCATGATTCCTTAACAAAAGCCCTCCCTGGACTCTTGCTACAAGGGTCTATGTTCAATGGGCAGGACGGGAGGAACAAGGAGGAAGCACTCTCCGGGAATGGGCCTGTACCCAGGGGTGCTCCAAGACCTGAGTGAGGGGGAGTCGTTCTGAGGGGTTATGTCTGAGCAGCTTAGAGATCAAGTCCTGGGCTCCAGAAGGCAGAGATGAAGGCAATTTCAGGTCTACCTTTTAAAGTGGAAAAGCGAAGGCAGAATGAGACATTATTCAAACCAACAGACCTTTATCAGGTACCCACGACATCGCTTGGAATTAAATGAAATCATATAAGAGGGATTTTGCTCAACCTGAAGCTACTCAGTTCCCAATCCAGAACTTGTATAACCGTAACGAGGATCTTACTGAATCTTTTCCACGCCCCGCCCCCACCTCCAAGCCTATGTACCAGTCGGGCTGCTGGTGACTCCCATCACCCCACCTTTATCCATACCTTGGTGATCCGTCTATAGGTCTCACTGTGAGAGGAGCTTTCAAAGGGAGGATTTCCCACTAATAGTTCATAGCACAGCACTCCAATGCACCAAAGATCCACCTTTTCATCGTGTGTACGTCCTTCAATCATTTCAGGGGGAAGATAATCGAGGGTCCCACACATTGTCTTCCTCCTAAATTGGGGAAGATGTTGGACAATGGTACCAGAAACAGAGAAATTCTCTATTCTCCTAGTTCTTGGCAAAAAGCAATGAGAGGAGAGAAGAACAGGTGCACCTAAAGGCAGATTCCTAAGAGAGGGCACAGGGAAGAATTACTACCTGTAACCCATCCTCTGGACTTCATGTCAACATCTGGGGCCCTATTAAGACATATCCCTGTCCCATTATGGTTCTCGGTATCCTTTCCTCTGGTCATACCTAAGGGAGGGGGCATGGACAGACCAGCCGAAGTCAGCAATCTTGAGCTCTCCTCGAAGTCCCATGAGTAGATTCTCAGGCTTAATGTCTCTGTGAATCACTTTCTTCCCATGGCAGTAGATCAAGGCATCTGCCAGCTCTTCCATGATCTAGGAGCAAATGAGAGAATAGCTCAAGACAGGCAATCTAACTCACATCCCCATCCTACGCATCAGCAGCGCCCTATATCCATCCTCAATTGCCCCTCAGGAATAACCACACCCCGTCCCCCAGCACTCCCAGACCGTGGCTGTGCGTTGCTGGTCAAACGTATGGCTCTTCTGCAGCTCCTTGTAGAGTTCACCTCGAGGCGCATACTCCAGAATCAGGTAAACCCGACTACGGTCATGAAAGTAATTGTAGAGGCGAAGGATGTTGGGGTGCCTGGGGAAAAGGAGGCAAATGACCGAGTAATGATAGCAACTAACATCTACATAGTGTTTAAAGACTATGAAAGAGCTTCCTCCTGACAACCCTGTGATGTAGACTCTGTATGCAGGTTTGTATTCCCAGTGCTTAGCACCATACCTGGCATGCAGTAAGTGCTTAATAAATGCTTTTTCTCTTTTCCTACGCATCGGTTTCCTCATCTGTAAAATGAAGGGTGTTGGAATAGATAATCTCCAAGGTTCTTTCCGGTCCTAAACCTATAATCCACTGTCTCCTTTGCTTTTTACTATACCACACCAGATACCAGGAAACAAGGGGCCTGATATAGGTAACAGATCATTTGGGTAATGGCATAAATTTTCCAGTGATTGGCCCCATGTTGGGAAAACTGCACTCAGTACTGAGACAAATTAATAACTAGTCCACAAACTTGTAGCAAAGAGCAAGGGAAACAGCAGGACCAAGAGGCCCTTGCCGCAGTAGAGACAAAGACAGCTCCTTAAAGGGATAAATATGGGGTGGGGTGCCGACATCTAGAAAAACATGGAATAGATGGGTAAAGTGAGATTCAAGGAATAGTGGGGATGGTGGGAAGAGAAAGGGAGAAATAGGGGTACTAGTTCAGAAAAGGAAGCCAGGAGGGAGGAACTCCAATATGGAAGGGGAAGGCAGCAAGAACTCATCCATACCGGAGATGGGACTGGATCTCAATCTCTCTTCGAAGCTGGTGTTCCACACCCTCCTTCTCCATTTGAGACTTGAAGAGAACCTTCAGCGCCACAATAAACTGGCTGTTCTTTTCTCGAGCCAGGTACACATTCCCAAACTTGCCCTTGCCCAGCGGCCGCCCGATTTCAAAGTCATCAATTTTGAAATGACGCCTGATGGAGAAGGGTAAAAACCGGCTCAGAGGAAAGGGCAGTGGTTTAACCTCCCAAGTCCATCTTCATCCCTTTCCCCCACTGTAAACCAGGACCCTATCTCGGCACAGACTCAGGCACCTATACCCCCAGTATTCAAGATATACTATCCCTAGATTCTTCTGAGGTTTTATCTCTATTCCCCTCAGGTGTGTGCCTCCCCCCCACCCCCCATCTTATGAATCCATACTTAAGGATCCAATCCTCAGGACTGGCACACTTACACTGGGAGGGTCTTCACATTGCTGCTATCCACCCCTACCCTGCCAGGTACAGCTGTGAAGATAAAAAAGGTCAACAGCCCTTTTTTTGGCCTGAACATCTTCTGCCCCATTTCAAACCCCTCACATTACAGGACTATGTCTTCCCCGACCTTGTTACCTTCCACCTCCAGAGTCTTCCCCCAAACTCCAAGATACCTGCTGGCTGGCTGCTTGGAGGCTCTAGAACAGGTCTGGAACGATTCATGAGAAGGGCAGAAGAGGGAGTGGCCATCTCTTTCCGGAGTATCCGCAAGGGCAGGGCATTCAGGCTGGACTGATGCTGGGGGAAAAGCAAATCAGCAAGAATTTGGGAGATGATGGAGAGCTGACGTACGTACATACATGTGTACGTGTGTGTGTGTGCAGGTATGTCTCTTCATTCCTCATTACCAGGTAGAAATGTAGAGAAAAGTTAGCAATCCCAGCTGTTATAGCCCCTGTGTGCTCTCCTTCTTTATTTCTTAAGGGATCCTACAACTTATTCCTGATCTAAAGGGCATTTCCCTATTTATCACTGAGGGTCTTTAAAGTTGTGACTGGATAATCGCTTTTCAGTGATTTATGCTTTGGGCAGGGGCTGAACCAGATGACCTTCAAGACCCCTTTCACTCCTACAATTGTGTAAGTAGGATTCCAAGCTGCTGCTCCTAACACTTATATTTATCTAGATAATATGAGTCATACGTTATTTTCACCCTATATTACTTAAAGACAAAAAGAAGTTGTCTTTGGAGAGGCAAACGAAGGAGCTAGTGAAGTTGGTTTTATCCTGTTTCCAAAAGCAGTAAGAAACATCAGTTTGTGGCACATCTGCTCATTTCATGTTGCTGTGCTCACAAACATCTACAAAAAGAACATGAAAAACTGTAGCTTATGTGCCAACAATTGTTGCTGAGAATGAGAAGGTAAAGAAATTCTACAAAGAACTTCAAATTTTAATTTGTACTACGATACTCAATATGTACTATAATACTTAGTGACATCACGCAAAGATAGAATGTCAGAAAATGGCAAAAAATTATGTTGGAAAACATAGCTCAAGAATATGAAACAAGAACCCCCGAAGGCTTCTAGCCCTTACTGAAGCCTCATACCTACACACCATGGGTACTGTCTTTAAGAAGGGAGTGATCAGATGTTGAACATGGCAAACACCAAATAACATCACAAACTGCTTACATGTTAACAGATAAGAAAGAAGTAGCTGCCAATAATCTACTGTGTACAGGTAGAACAAAAATCTAAATAAATACCAGAAGATTATGAAAAAGAAATTTCTACACTAATAAATCTTTTGTTTCATTAATGGAGGTATGCCCTTCATTGATGCAGATGATTACCTATCCACGTGCTCATGTAAATTTGTCATGCGGCATTTAAACACAAGAAAGTTTAACTAATATAAATTACCAGGAGATCAAAAGAAGCCCAACCCACTGTAGCCAGGTTTGTAAAACGTTTGAGGAAAATGTTGGAGTATCATGAGAATTATCTCGTTTAAAGTAGAAAGGACAATGGAGGGGGAAAAATCATAGAAAGTATGGCAAGAGGTCCAATTAAGTCAGAGTTAGAGAACTTAAGGATGGAAATGGAGATTTCAATTACAAACTATTTTCTTCATCAGTGACAATGAAGCCACTATTTTTAGAAACTAACATTACAATTCTCAAGGTGTTATTTGTGGAAATAGGAACAGCACTGAGGAAACCATATATAGTAGAGTAGCTGGACTAAAAAATCTGCACAGGTATTAAAGACATCATTGATGAAGGGACCATACGCAAGCTTCAGCTGATTCTACTATAGACATTACCTTCAGTTATACACAATTAGTCGAAGGTGCAGAAAATACAAGATTCCATTGTTAGTTTCTTGACTATAAAAACACTGTGGTTCAATAAAGCAAAATGTAACAAAAAACCCCACCAAAATAAAACAAAAAAGTTGTCTTCCAACAATGGGCCAAGTATTTTTCGAAGTCATATGAGGGACTTTCAAAGATGTAACAGAATTTTGTTTTACCTTCTGATTATTAATAATTGACAAGACATTAAAGAGAGAAACTTTCAACAAATATGTTTATCACTGACATGGAAGATGTCCACTGCAGTTGAAATGAAAGGCATAGTTCCTATAGATGGTAAAGTCATCCAAATGCTTATTTTTGCCAATTGCATCAAGATCCAGACTGCTTCAGGAGCCTTAGGAGATCAGACTAATGATTCACATGGTGAATTCACCTAGTAAGTGAAGAATACTGTAATGGTAATTTAAATTTGAAGATCTTTCCCACCCATTAATGGGCCCAAGTGACCTGCTTATGTCACAGGAGGCCTAACTCACTTGGAGCTCACAGGACAAGAGGAACAGGAAAGGGTGGAGCAGGAAATGCTGAGAGGGGTTAGAGCTGAGGGGGAGAGCAGATGTGTGCTAGCTGTGCAGTATTTGTTGGTGGCAAGAACCTAGCAGGGGGCCAGAAAGCTATGGGATGGCTTGGTTCCCTGCTGTGATGTTGTGTTTTAGGTTCTTTGCAGTTATTATGAAGTGGACCTACTGGTTCTGGAATTTGCTTGCTGCTTGGACAGGGTGGACTTACTGGTTTTGGGATCTGGTTCTCTAGTGTCTGAATAAATGGTTTACTTCTACCTTCTATAGGGAGAGTCTCTTAATTTCGCATTATAGAACTACACAGGCATGTTTACAATTATTGTTTATATTGTGTTACTGCTTTGCTAATACAAATGCCTATTGTCCATTAATGAATGGATGAAAAAACATTAAACACTTATTATTTCCATACCAAGCACTGGACACAGAAATAGAAAGGGAAAAGGAAAACAATCCTTGCTCCCAAGGAGCTCACAGTCTAATTGCTGGAGACACTACATGTAGGTGAGTTCAGCTGAAAGGTGGATAGAAAGGCCTGATAGTCCTTCAGGAGAACCAACAAGGCAAAGGGCAACGCCCTGAGGATCTGTAGAAGACTATCACACATAGCTTGGTAGATATATAAAGAACTGTCCCCAGAATTGAGCAGTACGAGGAGGAAAGCAGACTGGATTGTCATTGGGAAACTATATAGACCTTTTAATGGCACTAAACTTATTTGCAGGGAAAAAAAACTTTATCAACATTCTTCTGGTCATATTGTATCACTGTGAGCCACGGAAATGTGCAATGTGGACACAAATAAGGCTGCAACACATTAACAGTGAAGAATTATACAAGAGAGGAGGTGTAGAAGATATTAAAGAGGTATATAACTAGAAAAGGAGGTGGACTAGTCATGTAGCACTGAACTGGAGATATCTTGGGGGGACTCTCCTGTGAAGGATTTAGAGTAGGGGTTCTTCACCTGGGGTCTATGTACTTTTTTATATTCTGAAAATTGTATTTCAATAGTTGGTTTTCTTTCTAATCCTATAAATTTTATTGTATCCATTTAAAAATAGAAGGGGTCCACAAGGTTCACAAGACTGCCAAAGGATTCTATGACACTAAAGGGTTAAGAACTCTTGCTTTAGAGAAAGACTTGGATAAGTCTCTCACAAAATGAGACGGCAGGGATAAGTAGGTTGTGAGTTGTACCACTGATCTGTAAGTATTTCAGTAAGCTCCTACCCATAACCAAATGTTCTGTCCCCAAGCCCCACATCTGTAAAGAATGGAACAGACAAACAAGGATGCCACAAACTCAAATTCTTAAAGGCAGAACTAAGAAAAGTTTGCTTTACAAATGTCTCAAGGCGATGTAACTTCCATACTCGTCATCAAAGCAGTCTCTCAAAGCCCTGCATAATCTTTTAAATGAATATATACTTGTACTTAATGACTTAAAGCAAAATCAAACACATACAAAGAAGATAGACTTCTGGTACTATTGAAAACCCAGAGGTGGGGGATGGGGGTCCCCCATGACTTTTATGTGTAAACGTCAGGAGGGAGGCCCAACCCAAACACCTTCCCATTAAAAATGACAAGTGCCTTATTCTAAAAAGGAGAATATGTATAATTCTTTTCAGGGTACAGAACTCACAGAGCAAAAATGGTGAGGGCTCTTCTATCCAGCCTTCACTCTTGAAATATTACATAGCCTTCCGGATATGCGTGTGAAAGGACAAGCAGACGCTTTACAATATTTGGGCCAGTAGCTCCACTAAATGGGATGCAGTCTTGTGTTTAGCTCATTTCTCTTTCTCTCCTTACCAACTTAGTGTTCACAAGAACAAATTATAACCTAGGTTTGACTAATGGCTCACCTATCCCAGTATTCTTACAATACTAAGGGATGTTTCATGAGAAACATTTCAAAACGCCAACCTCAAAATGTTAAGGATATCTCCTTACTATAATCCATTATAATGCTATTTGTACATTAATTTATTTAAACAATTTTTAAATCTGCCTTTATTTACAAAATATAACCACCCTGAAGGAACCGTTTTTGTATTTTTGTCTTTTATCTATCCTCAACCCTTAGTGTGGTACCTTGTGCATAGGAGGTGCTCCAAAAGATGTTTTGTTGAATTTACCTTGTAGCATTTCTTATCACATCCTATACCTAGACCAGAAGTCTCCAACAGGTTGAGTGTGACTGACCAGTTCATTGCAAAGCCTGACTCAATCAATTAACAGGCCAAGAGATGCTGCCGTGTTTTCCCTTTCCCACAGCTTGCTGTGGGAAAAAGCAATATGCCTTTTGGTGATTTAATCCTCAGACCTATTGGGGACGCCACTGTTATATCATATTTTTATTCGAGAGAAATGATTAGCAAATTACTAATTGTTAATACTGGGGAGACACGGGATTTACCCCCTTCTTCTCTAGTAGGCCAAGCCAGCATCTAAAAGATGTCACAGACAAAACTGGATTAACCTCCTCCTCAGCCTGGTTCAGACTCAATCCAGGCAGGCAAACACATTGTGTTCCACTCAGGTTTGGGTGGAGAGAAATTCTTTGATTAGATTGCCCAAGACCGGAGGTGGTTGGGAAGTAAATGCCAAGATAAAAGTCATTAAAATAGCTCTACCTCTCATTAAAATATTCACTCTCTGTTATTTAACCAGAGTCAATTGCCACCTTCAGGGATACCCACTCTTCCAAGGGCACATAAGAGTCATGTGGGTTCCATGAGGGGTCTTTGGCTTTTGAGAGTGTCACTGATCCCTTTTATTAATTATTGCTAGCATGATGAATAAAATAATTAACTACCCAGAAACTATGTCTCTCAAACTTTTTAAACATCACATATTTTTAAAAATTAAATGAAATAAAATCACCCAGAGGCCCCTGAGAGTAACCCAGGTGTTAGAAAACACTTCTCTCAGATGTCGTATATCAACTTCCCACAAGTCCCCTTACCAAGGATGAGGTGTAAGATCCTAGGTGGATATTCTTCTCTGACATCTTGCAAAGGAAAGCAGGGTGGAGGGAATTCTGGGTAGGAAAAAGAAACAGAGCAGAAAGATGAGCAACATGATGGAACAACAGAAAACATACTGAAAATCTGGGCTCCATCAGATTGCAATGCTGTAAAGGTCATTTCACCTTTCTGGGGCTCAACTTTCTCATTCATCAAAAGAGGTGACTGGACTAGATAATGATTTCTAAAGTCCTTCCAATTCTGTCATTCTATGATCTGCAAACGAAGCCATCTAACCTTAATAATAATGACATTTACATAGCACTTCGAGGGTTAGCAAAACACCTCAGAGTTCTCATTTGAATATCTAACAACTTTATGGGATAAATACTGCAGGCTTATCATCTCTATGTCACAGATTAGGAAACTCAAGCTCAGAGAAGTTTAAGTGATCTTCCCTGTCCACACAAGCATTGGGGGTGGGTTTCAACCCCAAGCACCTGGGTTTTTCCACTATGCTACAGACTCCACATTCCCTCTCCTCTGTCCACTGGGGCTGAGAAGAACCCAGTATTAATGTATATATCAATCCTTCCCTTGGTTGGCTCTTTATCCCCATGCAGACCACAGTTAAGTGTATGTGATGTGCCAGAGAGGAACCATTTATTAAGCATCTGCTATGATAAGATGTTATTATGATTCTCCACTGTAAAGTTGAAGACACTGAGGCCAACAGAGATTTGCCCAGGATCACACAGCTAGTAAGCACCTGAGGCCGAATTTGGACTCAGGTCTCCCTGACTCCAGGTCCAGCTCTCTCTAACCATCCAGCTGGCAGAGAGGGGGAGGAGTGGAGGGACACAAGAGCTCCCTTCTCCAGTTGTGCCCCGCATCCATCAGGGATGGAAGCAAATTGACATCACAAACGACCACATGGGTAAAACTGGACTCTTCTTGAGACAGACCGGTCCAGAATGGGATGTACTGGCTCCAACCACCGGAAGAAATGGACAAGCCTGAACCTGACTCTCGAAGAGTTAAATATTAATGAAGGGTAGTCTAGGAGGGGGAAAGAGGGGAAGGAAGGGGAGAGAGGGGAAGAAAGGGAAAAGAGGGGAAGGGAAGGGAGAGGGTGGATGGGGAGGGAGAGGGAGGGAGGGGAGGGGAGAGGAGAGAAGCGAGAGCGGAGGGGGGGAAGTGGGGGAGAGAAGAGGGAAAGAAAGGGGGGAGGGGAGAGGGCGAGGGAGGAGAGAGAAGGCGGAGCCGGGGAGAGGAGGTGAGGGACAGGAGAGGACGAGAGAAAGGGGAGGGGGAGAGTAAGAAGGGAACAGGGAGGGCGGAAGAGGGTTAGGGAGGAGTGGAAGAGAACGGGGCAGGAGGGAGGAGGGGCAGCTGGTGTGACAAAGACTGGCCAAGGAACAGCCTGGGTAGCGGAGAAGGGCTCTCTAAGGGCGGGGCCGTGGCCCCCTCCTGCCGTTCCTCTGGCCTCCACTCCGCCTTCCTCTTCAGAAACCTCGTGGCCCTCCGGCCCGAGCAGAGCGAGCCGCGAGTCTGAGAGAGGCCAGCGAGCTCCAGCAGCAGAGTGCGCGCGCAGCCCGGTGAACAGCCTCGGAGCCCCGCGCTCCGCGTTAACCCGTTTCTCCGCCCCTCCCCCCACCCCGTTTCCTCACCCCCAGGCCCTGGGGTTGGGCTAACCGCCAGGTCCGCGCCCGCCCGCCAGCCCGACTACCTACATTCGGGTCTCCACTAGTCCTTCTCAGAGTAGCCACCACCTCAGTGTAAGGAGAAGGAGAAGCTCAGTCCAGTCCTGAAGGAAACGCATTCGAATATGCCGCCCTAGCAGTACTGGCTGAGCCTGCTTCCTCCACTCCCCTCTCATTGGCTGGATCATACCCCGAAAACAAGAAGAAGAACCCGCCTCCTGGGGGAAGAGGCAATGGGAGAGGCAGGAGTCCGAGGTTGGGCTGAGTGACGGAGACACCAGCCAATAAGATAGAACTAGACTGAAGCGGTTGCTCTGATCCCTTTTCTGGATTAGCTCTTTGAGAGACTAGGCAAAAGCTAGGAAATGTATTGTTTTTTTAAATTTAGGATGAGGAGGATGTCGATAGGACTGGCCTGGTGTTTGTCCGACTGTGTTTCTTATTGTACACACTAACAGCAACATTGTAACGACAATCGACCGTGAAAAACTGAACTGCTTTGATCGGCTAGAGAACGGATGCCCTGAGTGCAGATTGAAGCGCTTTTCTTTTTTTTTACCATTTTATTCTCTTCCTTCCCCGCCCCCAACATGGCTAATGAGGAAATATGTTTTTCGTGATGTGTGTATGTATACATACATAACATATATACACACAAACACATGTACAGTTATAATAGGTATTTTTTGCCTTCTCAATGGGTAGAGGAAGGAATGGAGGGTGGAAGAGAATTTAGAACTGAAAATAAAAATAAATTTGAAAAAAATGTTTAAAGTGTTTCAAACATGGTTTTTCTCTTAAAAAAAGTTTCTTCCCACCCTGATAATTTTTGCTCCTCCCCTCCCCCAAGGCGATTATGAAAATATAAGGGGCCTCTTAAGGGATATACCACACTCTCTCAATACTTTACAATTTAAGGGGGAAAGAGAGAATGTTTTGAACTACATGTCCCATGATGCTTTTGGACCAGAGATACTACCTTCAGTAGAGAGCCTTATTAATGCGGGAGGAGAACCCTGGACGATGGGGGAAAAAACGAGGTGGCGAGGTAGAGATGGCGAAAGAGAACAGCGAGGTACGGTCTCATCGGACTTCTCCTCCATGGTCCCTTCTCCCGTTCTGGTTTGCAGACAGTCGGGTATTTACCTAGAGCAGGCAGCTGAATCCGAAGCCACAGCTGTTAAAAGTGAGGAGGGCCAAATCTGCTAGGAGCAACCCGAGCTGCGCAGAAGCAGCCAAACGATTCGCTGAAGTTTTCCAGGACGTGCATAGCCATAAATATAGCTCAAGAATTTCAGCCAAGTTCTTTATCATTCTCCTTGAGTGACTTGAGCTAGTCTTTGTCGCGAAATCTGTGAGGCAGGAGAATGAGGCGGCAGCACAACTGCCTGGGTTCTTCTCCCATTGTGCAGAAGAGAATGTGGAAAGATTGAGGATGCATTTGGGGCTGATGTGAAAGTGATGGTAATGGCCCTGTTAAGTGATAGCTGTGACACGTTTTCCACGATAATAACGTAGTCCCTTTGTTAATAAAACCCACAAAAATTTTGGAAGATCTCACTAGGATCCCAGAAACTGTGGAGGACCTATCCAGGATCACAGAGTCGTTGGAGGACCTATCTAGAATGTTAGAGAATCCAAAAAAACTTGATTTGTTTTGAGGATTCTTATGACCTAGAGGAAGGGCCATCTGCTCCAGTTTGGGGGCGGGAGGCGGGGCAGTAGACCGAGATTGTGGAGAGGCAAGAGCCAGATACCATTTGTCACATCCCAGAGAATGAAGGTAGATAAATTCTTGCTAGGAGTGTGTTGTCAGTCGTGACTCCATTTGGAGTTTTCTTGGCAAAGATAATGGAGTGTTTTGCCATTTCCTTCTCTAGCTCTTTTCACAGATGAGGAAACTGAGGCAAAGAGAGTTAAGGGCGGTGTCTAAGGCAGTATTTGAACTCAGTTCTTCCTAACTCCAGGCTTAGCACTTTACCACCTAGCTTCTCATCAGAGGGGTGCTGGCTTGTGCCAATCTAGGAGCCAGCTTTATTGAAGTCCACTCAATATTACCTTATTTTTCCTTTGGTTTTCTCAAAGCACAGTGCTAGGAACATCTCTACCTAGAGTTTAAACCTCAGACTTTTCGGGCAGTAACTCCCCACCCCCCAATACTCAGAGTAGGGTGGTAGAGGGGGAAAAGGTGACCCCATTGCAGCCTTCTGTATATTTAAAAAAATGTTTAGCCACATTTTGATATTACTCATTCCTGCTAATAACAGTAATTTTGTCTAAACTTATACATGTGTAGCTTGAGATTGACGGAATAGAAGATACCTCCTGGGAAAAAAAGAATTCCCTCATTTTCCAACATTTCGGCAAGCCAATTAGAGAATTTCTCCAAATCTGATAGTTTTTAACTAAGAATGTTCAAGCATAGAGAAGACTGCCATTGAGCACAGAGAGAAAGTGAATAAAGAGATAAGCCAATAAGAAAGATTGGTGTTTCTATGGTTATCTCGGAGTAGATCTGAGAAGTATTGTTCATATCTTGGTGTTACGCCTGATATTTTAAGGAAGCTATTCTTGTTTTCACTGTAATGGATTTTTCATCTCATAGGCAACTGAATAGTATAGTTCGTGGACCTACTGTACCACCTACAGTGGTGGATTCAGGGAAGTAAGTCTTAAGTCAGGAGTAAGGAAGTCCTGAGAGCGTAACCTACCTCAGACACCTACTAGCCATGTGATTTTGGACAAGTCAAATAACCTCTCTAAACTTCAGTTTCCTCAACTGTAAAATGTGGATATAAAAGAGCCCCTATCCCACAGGGTTGTTGTGAGGATCAATGGAAACAGCATACATAAAGAACTTTGCAAACCTTAAAGGGTTATCTAAATACCAGCTATTATTAACAACAAAACTGCATGTTTTTTTTCAGGGAGGAATTCAGATTAGACATGGAGTTCAATATATTCTTGTGAACAAAGACTGAGTAGACTCTTAGTGATATTCTGGGGTGCCTGTTATGACCTAGATGTGAATCTTTGCAGATCAAGATTGAAACCTATTTACTCACTCATCCTATGCCTTCTCATTCTCTGAGATTCTTGTCTATGCCCTCTTGTGAATCCTCCATAGACAGGAAACTCAACATGCTAAGGACCTTTCTCTAAGACCTATTGTTAGGGCATGGATGCCAGGGAACCACTCTGACTGACTGTCTATCAAATTAGACCCAACTCTTACCACATAACCAGCCTACTTCTCTTTATGGTTGAATATCTCTCTCTCTCTCTCTCTCTCTCTCTCTCTCATTTTTTTTGAGGGGGAGGAGGTGGGGAGAAGCAGGGCAATTGAGGTTAACTGACTTACCCAAGGTCACACAGCTAGCGAACTCAGGTCCTCCTGACTCCAGGGACCATGCACCACCTAGCTGCCCCCAGTGATAGATATTTTGAAAAATTTCCTACAATTGATTTGGTAATATGCTACATGCTATTTACAACCTTCATGGGTCTCTCCATTGCCTAGGTGACCCCCAACTATGATTCTTCAGAGATTATAGTATTCCATGATTCACAACCATAGAACATCTTTGGTGCTAATATGCGTATGTGTACACACAACAGTGTCAGTGAATATGTATTTATTAAGTGTCTACTATGTGCCTGGTACTGTGCCAGGATATAAAAATCAATGTGAATCAGTTCCTGTCTTCAAAGAGCTTATATTCTAGTGGGAAGAGATGTGGAAGCATATATAAAACATTATACATAATCTCCATATATAACACATATACATCTCATGTATATATATATATAGTGCAAACCTTAAAGTGCTATGTAAATAGCTTTTTAAAAGAGCTTTTGAATTATTTTTAATTATTATTTGTAATAAGCTATTATTTTAAAATTCTCTCAGAGAAGCTAAAGATTGGTAACAAGTAATTGGTAATGACTGGATTCTCTTCCTGGCTCTGTGATTTAGGCAATTCACACTTCTGTTGTTGTTGGTGGTGGTCCTTCACGAAGAGGACCAGGACATCCGGAAGGTGACTTGCAAATGAATTGGATTTAAGTGAGGGAGGGCTGTGCAAAGTCACCAGCCTCATTTTCTCCTCTGGAGCCATCTGGGTCCAGTAGCAAGATACAGAGCAGGAAGACTAGAGATGCCCCTCTCACACTTTTGCAGAGAATACTGGACACAGAGCCACTGGACACAGAAAGACTTGGTTGAATCCTGATCTAGCAACTTCATGTGTTTGTGACATTGGCGCAATGTCATACATTTCAGGACTTCAATTTCCTCAACTTCAAAATGAAAGGATTGGAATCCAAGTTCCCTCCCAACTTTAAATTCAGTGAAGAATTTAAAGAAATGTATCTCTCCTGGGCTGTGTCAACAAGGGCATGATTTTTCACAATCTCATTGCCACAAATTTATGACATCAAAATTACTTTTATACACACACTAACAGAAACAAACACTTTCCACAAACACCAAGAGAAAAGTTCTAGGCATCAAAGGGAGAAGGCAGGGTAGTGGATCTGGAAGAAGGAAGACAAATTCTCCTGACTTCATGGAACTGCCTTGGTGAGAAGAGAGAGAAGACTCAAACACAAATATGAAGTGCAGGAGGGAGTCTCTAACTGGTTAGAGTCACAATCAGGAGATGGAGAAAATGACATAGTCACATGGATAAACTGTCAAGTGAAAGATGGATTTAACCTCTATGTCTCATTGAAAGTGAGGGATTTGATGACTTCAAAGGTTCTTTCCACTTCTAAATCTGATCTGTGATCCTGAAGGCAGAGCTAAGCAAAAGGGTAGAAGTTATAGATAACACAGTGACCACAAATCTAATTAAATGATAAATTAATCACAGTTTGTTATGAATAGCAGCTGGTGGATTCTCCTTTCAGGAAAATGGATCTCAAAGTTCTAGTGAATAGAATTGCTTGTTTTTATAGTTACAGAATTATGAGAAGCCATGCAAAGATGCAAGTGACTAGTGAGGAGAGAAGCAGGGAAAAGGTAGGAGGCTTCAAAAACATTGTAATCACATTCCTTGATCACAATCTGGGAATTGGCATTGAGCAAGAGAGAAGTTTGGGACTAGATTATGTAATTCAACTTCCCACATGAGGTAAGGGCATCTTTAAGACCGCTGCATTGGAAGCAGATAGAGGAAACAGTTACTCATGTCTAGAAGATAGGTGGCTTCCACTTGAAAGCCAGCATCTATGGAAACTCTAGGGAAGTCAATACCTTGGCAATCTGAGAAACCAGTTGATGTTTTGCAATTCTGCATATAACATGTTCTTCTTTCTTTTCATCATAAAATGAGTCAAACGAGACCCTTCTTATTTCTAACAAGGGAAACAATTGTGTGCATGGAGTTAGACTATTTTCAGCATGCGGAAAATAAAATTGTAAATACCATGGGAAGGCGGGTAAGGCAAATTTTAGGTATAGAGTTTGTAATTTTCCCATATCACAGATAATCAGATTTTGGCTCATGATAAAAAGGAACAATCCAGCAATTAGAGCTATCCAGAATTTGAATGGGCTACCTCAGTAGATGCTGAGCTTCCAATTACTGGAGATGTTAAAAGAGAGGCTGAAGGTGCAGTAAATGGTAAATTAATCCTTCAAGGACAGCTTGGTCTTAATGGCCTCTTCCAGCTAATAACCGTAGAATTCTAGAGCTAAAATACACCTTTAAGGTAATTTAGTTCAGTTACCCTAATTTTACACATATATGTAGAGACAGTAATTCATGTCTAGAAGACAGGTATCCATCCCTTGTAAAGTAGTATCTGTGGGAACTTTTCTATGGGATTTCCTCTCTTCTTTCTCTTCTTTCCCCACTCCTGTTCATACATTTACAAAGGAAAAGACTGAAATCCAGATAGGTGAAGGATTGCTCTGGTTCTGGTTAAGGCAACTTCTCCAATAAAATGAAGGAGGTGGACTAAATAAACAAGACTTGGATTTTTGTAGAGGTGAGAGGTCCAAGAGGTCCATTGCACATATTTTCAGATATTTGTAATGTATTGATCAGCTTTGCTGATTTTTTTCCCTTTGAGGATCAAAGCACCTACTGCCCTGGCACCTAATGCATGGAAAAGGGAATGCCCCAATTTTGTAAACAGCAGGTGGTTGCAACAAGCTCTGTTTCTGGCTAAAAACTGCCCTTGCAGTCTGGTCACTGAAAAGGGAAGGGCTCAAGGCCTCATAGGTGAGTCTGGGCAAGGGAAAAAGAAAGGGCTTGGTTTTCCACTGAACAGCTAGATCTTCAAATCTCACTTCAATAAAGAATCTTTACCAAAATGTACTGTATTGCTAGCTCTTTTTCCTCCTCTCCTCTCCTCTCCTCTCCTCTCCTCTCCTCTCCTCTCCTCTCCTCTCCTCTCCTCTCCTCTCCTCTCCTCTCCTCTCCTCTCCTCTCCTCTCTTCCCCTCCCCTCCCCTCCCTTTCCCTCCCCTCCTCTCCTTTCCTTTCCTCTTATTTCCTTTTTCTCTTCCCAGAAGTAAAAAACTACAAAATGATGATGATGATGATGATGATGATGATGACGATGATGATGATGATGATGAAATTTGGCATAGTGGGAACCAACTGTAGTTCTTACTTTTTGGAAGACTTTGGTTGGTGGCTTGCTTGAGCTTGGGTATTCTGAGTTTCAGAAGGCTAAAGCCAACCCGGTATCTGTACTGAGATGGGCATGAATATGGTGAACCCCTAGGAGGAGAAAGCTACCAGGCTGACTCTGTGGCAAATGCACTTTCAGCCTGGGCAAGATTGGAAGACTCAGTCTTAAAGAAAAGAAGAGAATCTAGATATTCAGGGACTTCTCTGGTGCCAACAGAGTCAAGGGAGTAGAGAATCTTAGCATGATACCTCTTTTTCTGGAGATGAAGCTTCTGCCTATCCCATGGCAAAATCTCCTCAGTAAGAGAAACAGTCTTTATTGCTTATATTTCCCTGGGAAGTTCAGCTGGGTCTGATTCCTCCACAAACAGGACTAGGCACCACAGAAGTAGTATGGTGCCTTACCGTATACCTTACATATGCTTCTCGATGTTTTTCTTTATAGGATTTCCTCATGAAATAGTACAAAAGCTTTCTTTTTTTAGAGTTTCTTTTTTTCTTATTTTTTGAGAGAGAAGGTAGTGAAAGGTTTATTTCCCCCACTCCCCACTTCATTTATTCAGTACATGAAACTTTGACTCTATTATATACAACTTGCCTTTCCTTTTAAGTATATAATAATTTCAACATGTAACTTTCTAAGAAGTTCTGCTTGTCTGATTCTTCTGATCTTTTCTGTGAATTTAAAAAAATGATTCAATGATTTTTTATTTAAACTATGATATACCTAGTTTCTCTCACCTCTCCCAACCCTGATTGAAAAAGAGACAAAACTCTTGTAACAAACATGGCACAGATTTGGCATGTATCCTCATGGGTCACAGATAAGCATATACCTACTTCTTGACTCCATCCAATAAGTTCACTATAGTACAAATTCTTCATAGTTCTTCAGGGATCACAGAGAAAAGACACAGCTTCTCTTTGACTGCATAGAGAAAAGAGCTGTACATCAAGCCATTTCTCAATCCTTTTAGAATTGTCAGAACAAACTGAATTCTCCCAACATTGTGTCTCTTAAAGCTACGTCTCTGTAGTCTTAAAGCTATATTCTCTGGATATAGACTTTAAATGTCTATAAACAAGGGCTACACATTATCTCATTCCATCTTTACAATAATCTCGGTAGGTATTATCTACATTTTACAGATAAGGAAACTGAGGCAAGGTTCAGTGAAGATATGAAGCTCGGAGGGTAAGACTCAAAATTGTATTCTCTGACTCTCAAGGCAGAAGTAGGTGTAATAATACATAGTAGCTAACATTAATAGAGCATTTACTATGTACTAGGCACTTTTATTACAATCTTTATGTCATTTGATGCTCACAAACCCTGGGACCTAGTGCTATTATTAGGACCACTTTTTAGGATGGAGAAACTGAAACAAATGGGGGTTAAGTGACCTGCTCAGGGTCACACTGCTGATAGGTGTCTGACACCTCAGCTGAGCTCAGATCTTCCTCAAGGCAAGACTCAAAGACTGACTGACACTCTACCTACTGCACTTATGCCTTGGTTGAAATTGATAGCTTCCTTCCTTCCTCTCCAAACATATTAAATTGGCATCCCAGTCAAGCAAAAAGCAACTTGGGGTTGCCCTGCTTGGGCTCTATAAATGAATTTTTCATTCTCTCCCATAAGGATTAGGGCTGGGGGTCGGGGGGTGGGAGCAGGGTTGTTCAATTTTGTAAAAAGGCATTCTTGTCTCCTGATTCCCTAGGTATAGGAAACACTCTAGTGAAGTTGTTCAACTCTCATATAGGGCTACTGGGCAAAGACTTGTGCCTCCTTGTACAATTAGTATTGGTCAGAAGTGGGGTTAAAACTAGCTTCTCTTGACTCCAAGGCTGACTCCATTTACTACACCATGCTCCTAAGCAAAATGTTATTATCCCCCTTTTAAAGTGAGGAATCTGAGGTTCTGAGACATAAACTTACGTGCTTACAATCACACAGCTAAAAGTGAGCCCAGGCCCCTTATGCTACTTTCTATTTTAATCTCTGGGATTTCTACTCTAGGGTTCCACTGTCTTTATTAGTGACTGCCTTTCCTGGCCTGCTATTTCAGAAGTGTCCCAACCACCCTCCATTTCTCTCCCTATTCTCCTTCCATGTTTTCTAGCGCTTCCCTAAGCTTATTGCCATTGTGCTTATAACCATTACACTCTTCCTCTCCTTTAATTCTAAGACTATAATCAAATCGCCTCAGCCATTTTTCCAGGAAGGAGTACGTCAGTTTACTTACTATGGCCCTGCTATAACTTTCCCAGCAACTTTCAGTGACAAAGTGTCCCTTCTCTGGCCACCAATCCCCTACATTTGTTGTCTTTGTACCTCCAGTACTTAGCACAGTAGTTGGCAAGAAGAGCTTAATGAATGCTTCTTAATGAACTCATCCACTTATTTATTCATTTATTGTAGCATACTGTCTCTCTAATGACAGGAAAAGTAGAGGAAAATTGGAGATGGTGGGATGATGGAAAATTGTTGGCAAGTTGCAAGAGAAGTGTTATGCTGAGCAGACACAAGGACAAAGAACTAGAAAAAACAGAATAAAAATATGAACTTCTAATTTGATGAGAAGCCAGAGAGCCTAAGCTCAGGGCAGGTCTCACTGTCCTGGAGAGATATTAGTGCCAGTTGAGTAAAGGTTCTTTGCCAAAGTACAACAGTTTCATTTTTCCTCCTAGTGGAAGGAAAGTGAGGGAAGGTGTGGGTATAGGATGTGGCAAGTCTAAGAGGGCTCCTGGTTCCCCTGGGGATCTCTTACCTTTCTCAGGCCTGTTGGTTAAGGTCAAGAACTGAGAGTTCTCTGAGTGTGGGCAATAGAAAGGTGGGTACGCAGCAGAATGGAATGCCCTTTCTATACCCCTTTTTACTTGTCAAAATTCTACCAATTCTCAGCTTGTGTCATCCCTGACCCTAGGCCTCTCCTGATACTTTTGGTACACGATGCTCTGTCGGCCCCACTTCCACTCCTATATATGTTCTAATCTTTTAACCCTCATATGCTATATGCATCTCTTCTCCCCCAACCAGACTGTCAGCCCCATGAGGGTTGTCTTCAAGTCAACTTTGAATGAATCCCTGGTGCCGAACAGCCAGGTGCCGGAATGAAAGAAGCCCTCTTCAGGGCCTCATAGTCTCCCACTCTGTCTCTGCTCTCTTTTCTGCCTGTTTCCTAGGCTCTCCTAGTTCCCAGGACCTGTAGAGGGTTGGGAAAAAAGAGGGTACTCACTCTCACTCACCTAGGGATTAGAGAGCCCGATAATTTTCCTTCATCAAGTCCAGGAAAAGGATCTTTTGTGGTAGGCTAAGTAGTCCCCATTCTTCTGGGAAGAAGTAAATGATCACGTCCTCAAAGGTCAGAGTCATCTGTGGAAACCGAGGCAGTGTTAGGAGCACCAGGGGCTGGACCCCCAGGCCAGGAAATGGCTAGAATGGAGCAAGAGGGACAGAGGTGGGGGGGGGGGCGGGAGTGGGTAGGGGGCCTTTCATATGGAGATAGAGATCCCAGGATAAAGAAAGATAGTTGGGCTGATGCCAGCTACAATCTGGGCGTCCTAGGACGCTAAACAGGGAATGAGTTGAAGAGGTGTGTACCTGGGGGAAGCGAGACCGACCGAGACAGAGAGAGAAAGAGAGAGACACAGAGAGAGAGGGAGAGAGACGAGACGAGACGAGACAGAGAGACACACACACACACACACACACACACACACACACACACACACACACACGGCGGAGTCGAGGACCCTTTCCCTCCTTCCAACTTCCTTAAACGCGCTATTTCCTGGAAGGAGCTGTAACCCGGAGTCTGAGCTCTGGGCCAGGCGTCCCCACTTCCAGTTTTCTGTTCTGCAACCTTGTCCTTATCCAAAAACCTCAAAAATTAATTTCCTCAGAGCACACACAGCTTCAGAAGTTTCTCTCTAGCGAGGTTATTTTGTCGGCTCGTTGGTCTAGGGGTATGATTCTCGCTTCGGGTGCGAGAGGTCCCGGGTTCAAATCCCGGACGAGCCCACTTTTGGTCCTTCATTTTTTAAATAGATTCCAAAGAATCTGGAAATGGGGTGATGATCCCTGTGGGTGCTAGAGAAAGAAGCAGATGAGTGGGAAGGAAAAGATACTTCTTGAGGACAGACTTGAGTTTAATGGTCTCTGAAGAATGAGTAGAAATATGTGGAAAAAAGAAAGGAATTTGGGTAGTGATGGGAAGCTTTCAGCTTTAGCAAAGGTGGGGAGATAGAAACCCAAGCCATCTGCTCAAGGGATACTAAGGGGTAGGGAATTCCTGAGGTAGAATAGTAAAAGGTAAGGTTGGCTACGTAACACGAAGCCAGATTGTGATGGCCTTAAATGACAGACTAGGGATATTGTGCTTCATTCTCTAGCTAGTGGGAACCAATTCGACCCGAAGGACAATATAATGAAATCAGGATTTTAGGAAGGTTGACCTGACTGCTCAAGATCTCACAGTATTTCCCTTGACATACTTTACCGTCCTGGCATTTACTAAGCATTTGTATTTGCTACAATAGTACAAAGAAAAAACAAATATTTGGTTTTGGCTCTCAACGAGCTCATGTTTCAATGGGAGAGGGAGGGGAAAGACAACCTGTAAATAACTACGCACAGACAAGAGTAGCTGGAAGGGAATTTGAGAGTCGTGCTCGCAGCTGGGAAGACCAAGAGAGGCCTTCTGAAGGTGGGATGTGAGCTGAGTACCGAAGAAAGCCAAGGAAACTAAGAGGAGAGAGAGCATTCGAGTCAGGAGGGTCAGTCCGGCAAATGCACAGTCTCAGGAGATGCATTTCCAAGAGCAGCAAGACCAGCGGCCTTGGATCCTCAAGCCCACGGAGTAGAAAATGGCCAGATGGTTAAGGGCTTTCGGTGCCAAACAGAGGACATTACATTTGATCCTGAAGGCAATGGGCAATAGTTACCGGAGTTTACTAAGTAAGAAGATGCCGTGGTTACTGGTCAGACCTTCACTCGAGGAAAATCACTGTGGAAGCTGAGTGGAGTGCAATGGGGAGAGATCTGAGGCAGGGAGGCCAACTGTAAGTATGGAAGTAAAGTGCTCTTCCTGTTTTATAATCTTTTCTTATGGAGGAGGCTAGGTGGCACAGTTGAACGCTGACAGAGAGTCAATCCTGCCTCAACCTTACTAGCTGTGGGGCCCTGGCAGGTAGGTCATTTAACCTCTGTCTGCCTCAGTTTCTCATCTGTAAAATGGGAAACTTCTCACAGTTGTTTCAAGGATATTAAGATAATACTTGTAAAGCTCTTTGAAAACTTTAAGGCATTATATAAATGCTAGTTGTTATTAGTTTCTATTCATGCAGACATTTGCAGTTAGTAGTAACATGGTTTTCTGTGTCGGGCTGAGAAGAATTTCAGACATTCTTCCCCACCCTTGTCTGTATAGAAGTCCAGTAATTGGATATCCCTTGGCCTGACCCAATTCAGCCCCCCAGTCTGTTTTGCCCCACCCGACAAATTTTTAAAAAATTCATCTTAAAAAAATTGGCTCAGAAGACTAAAGGTTTCAACAGTTGACAAAGCTTCCTGGCCACTCTTTTCATAAAAAGGCCACAAGAAGTCCCAGCTGTTTCCATATGCTGGGCAACAACGCAGAGGCAGGAAATCCAAAGGTCTGTATAATTGTTGAGACTCTTTTTCATGAGTATCTTTTTTGATAACTGTCAAATGATCTATGAGTGTTTCATCTTGTTCCATTTTCCAACTTGAGTTAACATCCTATCCTGAGAAACTACCTTCCAGCACATACATAGTGAAGCTCAAGTGATATAATATTTTTAAAGTGCTTAGAACTGTGCCTGGCACTTAGTAGGCTCTATATAAATGCTTATTCCCTCCCTCCCACTTTTCCGACCTAACTTTTCAAATTAATTTCCATATTCTGATTTTACTCTTTAATTTCAATTTGGAATTAATTTAAGCACTTTTAAATTTTAAAAAAATCATTAATTTTTATTTTTAGACCACATTTCCAAATATATCCCTCCCTGACCAGTCATTCGTTATTACAAAGAATATAAAAGAATGAGAAAAAAACCAGTTCAACAAAAATAATCAACACATCAACAGACTGACAGTTTGTTCGTGTTCTACACCTATAGTCTCCTACCTCAGCAAAGAAGGAAATTCTTTTTGAATTTAAAATTTTTTATAGAATTACCTGATTCATAGAGAGAGTAATCTGATGGGGCCTAGATAATCTCTGAGATTCCTTCCAGTTCTGATTTGCTGTAGCACTGTTAGTCGTCTCAGGCTCAGACCTGGTTGTTGGGTTGGAGTGGTTTATTACTTAATAAACCCTCTAGTGAGATAAATCCTGAACCTGACTAGCAAAAAGAGAAATAAATCACACAGAAAATATATAGGTTGGAAAAGGAGTTGGAGTCAGTCATTTTCTAATTATACTGGTACCTAGGAAGTGTAAACTAAATTATAGCAAGGCCCACAACACATTGGGTAGGTTCTGTGGACCGACATGATAGGTCATCATTATACAGAAAGAGAACCCTCGCTGCTATGTGTATAGTGAGCGTTAAGCATGACACTAATCCCCAACTCTCTCAAGGCTTTCTCCCTGGGTTGGAGGTGGCTTGATTCCCTCACCCGCACCCCCACTGGCAGATTGGAACAGTTCCCTAGATGAGGGTGCCCATATAGCTACAACTCACTCTCAGAGTACTAAGGGTAAGCACACATTTAGGGAGTGGGGAGGTAGAAGAAGGAGAAGGCATTTACTAGTCACTACTGTAATTCCTAATGGAGAAGGAAATGGCAAACCACTCCCCATAGCTTTGCCAAGAAAATCCCAAATGGAGTCACAAAGTCAGACCCTACTGAAACTACTGAACAACAACAACAACAACAAAAAACTCCTGAATTTCCACTGATTTCAACCAAGATGATGCCATTCATGTTTAATCACAAAACACTGACCAAACATAATGTAAAATTAAAATAACAATCCACCCAGGAACCAGGGTCACACTATCCCAGGGTGAGTGGGCACGAATTTACAGAAACCTAGCAGTGAGTCACAAAAGCAAGGGAAATTCATGTCCCCACAGTATCTTACAACCCTATTTAGGAAACAGTACGTTCTTTCAGTGAAAAGCAGTTTCTGCTTAAGCTGAGATCTGAAACATTATTTAAGGCAGCTCTTTGGTTTCCAGATGTTTCTCCCTCTTAAGCCACAGAGGAGGAGCTGGGAAGGGTACAGGGGACTTGAGGGAGGAGGTTCCTTTTTATAAGCTGTAGGTGGCCCCTTTCTTATTAAGCCTTAATCACTGAATAGGTGTTGCCTCAGTCAAACTGAGACAGGTCTTGGCTTGAAAAGGCCAAGGTCCCCCACTGCATCCTGAGTCATCTCCAGTTCTGGTCTGTATCATGTTCTGGTCTGTATCTTGACACTGGACCCAGATGGCTCTAAAGGACAAAGTGAGGCTGGTGACCTTGCACAGCCCTCCCTCACCTCCCTGATGTCATAGTCTTCTTTGAGAACAAAGGACAAACAACAGCAGCTAACAACCACAACAACAACAGGTGGCACTAAAAAGAAAGGCAGCTTTTAGGATTCTGTTTTTTCCAATCAGCAACCAGCATCAAAGCTTTCTTTCAATGAAAGCAGCTCTCCTCACCAAATGCAGAGTCTAAAGTCTGTCTCTAGTCAATAGAGATGCACATATCTGTGCTTTTCCATGCCATCAGCCTTTGTGCTCTGTATTTTCTGTTCTATGGAGGGAATGCCCACCTACATAAAAGTGCAAGTTTCTGTTAAGTACTTTTCTAAGCAAAAAAAGGGGGAGACTGGATACGAAAATGTGAACTTCCATTATGTGGTTTTAAAAAATATTCATGTGTATTCATATATGTAGTTAAAAAAGTGCTTTGTCTCTTTCTGAACTTTTTGTTTTCTGTGTATAGTAAATATATATATATATATGTGTGTATATATATATATATACATACTAGAAGACTAGTAAATGTGGGTGACTCAGGGGATGGTGTTGCCCTCAACAGTGACAGGAAAGTTGAAAAGAAGTTTGGGGATAAAGACAATGAGTTATCTTTTGAACTTCTTGAGTCTGAGCTGCAGCCTGGATATACAGCATCTCAAAATACCCAAGAGGCTGTTGGAGATGACACACTGGAGATCAATAGAGAGGGCAGGGCTAGATAATTATGAAATCATCTGCATAAACATAATAATTAAATCCATGAGAGCTGATGAGATCACCAAGTGAAATAACAAAGAGAAGGGGGTCTAGTACAGAACTTTGGAAGACAACCACTGAAATGCCACCTTCTACAGGAAGCCCTTTCCCCAACCCCTCTTAATTCTAGTGCCTTCCCACTGTTAATTATTTCCACTTTATCTTGTGTGTGTGTGTATGTATAAATATATATACATATATATGTGTGGGTGGTATATATATGTAAATATACATATACGTATGTGTATATATATACATATACATATATATGTGTATATATATATGTTTGCCTGTTGTTCCCCCCATTAGATTGTAAGTAAACTCCATGAGGGCAGGAGCTGTCTTTTGCCTCTTTTTGTATCCTTAGCACTTAGCATAGTGCTTGGAATATGGTTGGCGCTAATAAGTGCTTATTGATTGATTAATTGGTCATGTCCTGGATGAAAAAACAGCAAAGGAGACTGAGGAGGAAACTTTGCTTTCCGAGGTTTGATTTTGCCTAGGTTCTTTTCTTTGTTCTCTGAAGCAATCCTGTGTATATATAAACATCGTATAAAGTGAACTTGGCTGAGGTGTCTTCTTTACAAAGTCTTGGGCCCAATTGTCACAGTTTTTCCCCCAGTTTTTTTTTTTAACATTTTTATTTAAAGTTTTGAGTTTAAAATTCTATCCCTCCCCTCAACCTTCCCTGAGACGGTAAGCAATCAGATATAGGTTATACACATGCAATTATATAAAATATTTCCATATTAGTCATTCAAGTCAAGAAGACTTGAATAAAAGAAAAAAAGAAAGAAAGTGAAAAATAGCATGCTTCAGTCTGTATTCAGTCAATATCAGTTCTTTCTTTCAAGGCAGATAATATGCTTCATCATTAGTCCTTTGGGATCATTGTATCTTGATGTTGGATTGTTGTATTGCTGAGAATAGCTAAGTCATTCACAATTCTTCATAGTACAATATTGTTGTTACTTCGTACAATGTTCTTTTGGTTCTGCTCATTTCACTTTGCATCAGTTCATGTAAATCCAGGTTTTTCTGAAATCGTCCTATTTGTCATTTCTTATACTACAATAATATGCTATTACAATCATACACAACAGCTTGTTTAGCCATTCCCCAATTGATGGGCATCCTTTTAATTTCCAATTCTTAGCCACCACAAAAAAGGGCTATAAATATTTTTGTACAAATAGGACCTTTTCCCTATTTTCGGATGTCTTTGGGATATAGACCTAGCAGTGGTATTCCTGGATCAAAGGCCATGTGTAGTTTTGTAGCCCTTTGGTCATAGTTCCAAATTGCTCTTCAGAATGGTTGGATTAGTTCACAACTTCACTAACAGTGCATTAGTGTTCCAGTTTTCCTGCATCCCCTCCAACATCCAACATTTTCCTTTTTTGTAATATTAGCTACTCTCATAGGTGTGAGAGTACCTCAGAGTTGTTTTAATTTGCATTTCTGATATAGTTATTTAGAGTATTTTTTTTCATACGACTATGCAAAGCTTTGATTTCTTTGCCTGAAAACTGCCTGTTCATAGCCTTTGACCATTTATCAATTGGGGAATGTCTTATATTTTTATAAATTTGACTCAATTCTCTATATAGTTGAGAAATGAGGCCTTTATCAGAGATACTTATTGCAAAAAAAATTCCCCCATTTTTCTGCTTTCCTTATAATTTTGGCTGAATTGGTTTTGTTTGTGCAAAATATTTTTAATTTTATATAATCAAAATTATCTGTTTTATATTTTGTAATGTTCTCTATATCTTCTTTGGTACTAAATCTTCCCCTTATCCATAAATCTGACAGATAAACTATCCCATGCTCTCTTAATTTGCTTACAGTATCACCCTTTATGTGTAAATCATGTACCCATTTTGATCTTATTTACAATTTGAGATGTTGGTCTATACCTAGTTTCTGCCATACTGTTTCTCCAGTTTTCCCAGCAGTTTTTGTCAAATAATGAGTTTTTGTTGCAGAAGCTTGGATCTTTGGGTTTTATCATATACTAGATTGCAATAGTCATTTACTATGATGTAATTTGTACCTAATCTATTCCACTGACCTACTACTTTATTTTCTTAGCCAGTACTAGATTGTTTTGATAATTGCCACTTTATAATACAGTTTGAAATGCGGAATGGCTAGACCATTTTCTTTTGCATTTTTTTCACTGATTCCCTTAATATCCTTGAGCTTTTGTTCTTCCAGATGAATTTTGTTATTTTTCTAGCTCTATAGTTTTTTGATGGTTTTATTGGCATGGCATTGAATTGATTAATTTAGGTAGAATTTTCATTTTTATTATATTGGTCCAGTCTACCCATGGGCAATTGATATTCTTCCAGTTGTTTAGATCTGACTTTATTTGTGTGAAAGGTGTTTTATAGTTCCTGGGTTTCTCTTGGCAGGTAGACCCCCAAGTATTTTATATTGTCTACAGTTATTTTAAATGGAATTTCTCTTTCTGTCTCTTGCTACTGGACTTAGTAATATATGGAAATAATGATGATTTATATGGGTTTATTTTATATACTGAAAATTTGCTAAAGTTGTTAATAATTTCAAGTAGCTTTTTAGTTGATTCTGTAGAATTCTCTAAGTATAGATATCATCACATCTGCAAAGAATGATAGTTTTGTTCCTCATTATCTATTCTAATTTTAATTTCTTTTTCTTCTCTTATTGCTATAGTTAACATTTCTAGTACAATATTAAAAATAGAGGTGATAATGGGCATCTTTGCTTCACCCCTGATCTTATTGGAAAGGCTTCTATCTTATCCCCATTACAGATAATGCTTCCTGATGTTTTATATAAATATTAGTTATCATTTTTGGTAAGCTCCATTTATTCTTATGCTCTCTAGTGTTTTTAATAGGAATGGGTGCTGTATTTTGTCAAAGACTTTTTATGCATTTATTGAGATAATCATTTGATTTCTGTTGGTTTTGTTATTGATATGGTCAATTATGCTAATAGTTTTCCTAATATTGAACCAGTCCTGCATTCCTGATATAAATCCCACCTGGTCATATTGTATGATCCTTATGATATATTGCTGTAATTTCCTTGCTATTATTTTATTTAAAATTTTTGCATCAATATTCATTAGGGAAATTGGTCTATAATTTTCTTTCTGTATTTTGGCTCTGTCTGGTTTGGGTATCAGCACCACATTTATGTTGTAAAAGGGATTTGGTAGGACTCCTGCCTTTTTTCCCAAATAGTTTAAATAGTATTGGGATTCATTGTTCTTTAAATGTTTGGTAGAATTTGATTGTGAATCCATCTGGTCCTGAGGATTGTTTCTTAGGAAGTTCACTGATGACTTGTTCAATTTCTTTTTCTAAGATTGGGTTATTTATTTCTTCTTTTGTTAATCTGGGTAATTTATATTTTTGTAGATATTCATCTATTTTTGTTGGCATATAATTGGGCAAAATAGCTCCTAAGAATTGTCTTAATTTCCTCTTCAATGGTGGTGAATTCACCCCTTTCACTTAGGATACTAGTAATTTGGTATTCTTCCTTCCTTTTTAAAATCAAATTAACCAATGGTTTATCTATCATACTGGTTTTTTTTTTCCTTAAAGCTACCTTCTAGTTTTATTTATTAGTTCAGTGGCTTTCTTACTTTCAATTTTATTAATTTCTCCTTTGATTTTTCAGGATCCAGTTGTCACAGTTTTAAACTCGTGTACCCAGGAGGAACCATAAAGTTAGGGTTCACTTGAGGTGTTATGTTGCTTAGGGAATTTATAAAAACAGTAAATATCAATAAGATTCTCTCCAGTTTGCACTCACAGTTCGTGAGTTCTCTCTTATCTCATGAGTCCTTCGAAATTGTCTTGGATCATAGTACTGATCAGAGTAGCCAGTCTTTGACAATTGATCACCATTACAACACTGCTGTCACTGTGCACAATAATCTCCCGGAAACCTGCGTCTTCTACAAGTAGCCTTTCGCTCGATGCCCTCTAGCCTTCCTTCTGGAATTACCTCCAATTTACACCGTGTATAGCTTATCTGTGTTACAAAGAAGTTGTTCGTATGTCATCTCCTCCGCTGGACTATGAGCTCCTAGGGAGCAAAAAAAATAAAAAATGGCTTTTATGTGTTTGCTTTTTAGCCTTCCTTTGCTTCCCCAGGTTCGGGGCTTGGAACACGATAGGCTCTTTGTAAACACTTGGCGCCCCGCCGACCATTTCTCTCCACTGCGCCTACCCTCCTTTCCTCGCTGCTTCCTGGCCCCTTAATTTGTGTCCCCTACAGGTAAAAACTGCGATTTGTCACTTTCTCCCCTTCTCTCCCCCCGCACCCGGCGCTTAGCGCGGCTTCCTGTGAATCCTGGCCTGGGAACCACTGAGGGCGGCAGAGAATGGGACGTTCTAGTCCTCCTCAGCACATGCGGTTCGGGGAAGGACAGGGAGAGGACTAGTACTACTCTACAGAAGGGACAACAACTAACCCAGCAAACAGCCTGACCATGGTTAGGGTTCGAGATCCATCCCCAGAGCGGCCTGGTAAGACCAGGAAACGAAGGGATGGCAAAGAGCCGCGGCACACACGAGCGCGCTCCGCACTGCGATCCCGAGGTTGAGTACCCTTTAAAAAGGCGGGCGGGCTGGGAGACCCGCGGAGGGACAGTGTTCCGCCCCAAAGGCGCTAATGCGAGCGCGGGAGCGTTTGGCTTTACCGCAGTTCCCTCTGGACTTAGGCTGGAGAAAGCGGCCGGGAAATACCAGAAAGGCGGGACTTGGGAAGTTCCACCCATCGCTGTGCTCGTCTAGTCCTTCCATATACTTGAATGAGAAAAAAAAAGCTGTTGTGGCCTCGTGGCGCAACGGTAGCGCGTCTGACTCCAGATCAGAAGGTTGCGTGTTCAAATCACGTCGGGGTCAAAACTTTTGGCCAGACTCATTTCTCCCAAAATGACGCTTCTTTACTGCCCAGTGTAAACGCTTAAGAAATAACATTATTACCTGCTTGGCTTCTGAGCACTTTCAAATTAACATCCTACCTGAAAGTAGTGGTGAGCTATTATGTTTCCTTTAAGTTATAAAGGAGCTTAGGGATTGAAAGCAAAATGGGCTCCTTAGCACTTAATAAGTGTTCAACCAGTGCACTTGAAGAGTTTGGCTTTTGTTTGCTTTGAGTAATTCAGTGTATTTCACTGAGTCTTACTAAGTGCTAAGCCCCAGGCCCAAACCCCTATTAAGGTGTAAAACGTATGTGGGTGTGGATTGGCAACTAAAATGGGGCCCAAGGTGAGGCTAACTCCAGGGAGGGCCTAGTTTACATGTAAAGTCTAGGACAGCAGAGGCTTTTACACCACATGGGTTTAACCTGCCTCTTTGTGATGATTCTGGGTCACATGACTCACCCCTGACGCTGAAAAAGATATAAAACCAGGGGTTGGCTGTCTCTTCTTTGGAGCTCTTACCCACTGCAGTGGTGGCCTGCATGACTCTGGGCCAGCCCTTGTTCCGAGCTCCCGGGCTGAACCTAGATGTTGGTAACTATGAATCTGTATTTGGTCTGTCTGTTGATGTTTGTAATTTGTTTGTATTTTGTTCTGAAGTTCAGCGTGCTGGCTTTTCCCCCTGGACTAAGTGAATGATATTTGTGTGCTGAATTAAAAGTAAGCTTATCAACCCCTCCTTCACCTTGCTTTCCTTAGTTAAGCAGATCAAAAGAACATGTGCTGTTGGCAGCTTTCTGGGTGCTGGCTGTTCGGTGGATCTTACACCCCCACAGAAGCTGCTAGCCATATTGTTGAAACAGGGATTCACAGTTTTTCCTCTTCCGAGCCCAGTTCTTCCCCATCGAATCTTTTGAGATCCAGTCGATCAACCAGCATTTATTAAGTCTCTGCTGCTCACCAGACGTTATTTTTTGCACAGGATTCCTCCTTCGAGTTAAAAAAATACATTGTATCGATGACTTCAAAGCATGACAGTCATTCCTGAACACTATATCCACACCACTTTCATACTCCAACTGAACCTTCCCTTGAAACAAAGCAAAACGCTTCAGCAAAAGCAGCCAATAAAACGGCTGCTTCTTTTGGTCATTGTTGACCACCCTGTCTTCCTGGATACTCCCCCCTTTCTGGGTTTTCCAGACTTTGCTTTCCCTTGGTTCAACTCCTGCCTTTCTGACTGCTCCTTTTCCATCTCCTTCGCTGGATCTTCATTCATATTCTACCCAGATTGTTGGTTTTGTGATGGCAAACTAGGCCGTCTTTGTCTCAATTCTTACCCAGCCTGTAGTCACTGAACGGGTGTTGCGTCAGACAAACTGAGACCTAGGAAAGACCTAACTCAGAAAGGCCGAGGTCACCCACCGCATCCTGGGCCATGGCTAGTCCTCTCGACTTTTGTCTTGCCACTGGACTTGGATGAATCTGGAGGAGAGAGTGAGGCTGCTCACATTGGCCAGCTCTGCTTCACTTAGATCCGATTCAGGTGCAAGTCAAGACGTTAGCCTTCTGACATCAATGGCCCTTTCTGAGAAAGAAGGACCAACAACAACTCACTAACCATGGCAGTAACACAAAGGCTTTGTCTGGAGCCCTCTCATATTCTTTCCCTCTGTGACTTGAAGAGTTCCCATGGCTTCTTATTAGTATCGCTATGCAGATGACTGCCAGATCTATTTATCCAGTAATCTCTCTCCTTTGCTTTAGATTGCCTATTGGACATTTCAAACTGATCCCAAATTGAGATCTCAACTGATCTCAAATTCAACAAGTTCAAAACTCATTATTTTCCCTTCCCCTAAACTTCCCTGTTTCTGTTCAAGATGCTGTAGTAGGAAGGCCGAATTTATGATCTCAAAAAGGATCATATAAATATCAGAAT
>CM053627.1:204460802-204479477 GCA_028646595.1 Phalanger gymnotis
AGTCACCAAAAGTTCACAGCTGACTGGGAATATTCAGGTGGATTCCATCACATGTCTTGTTAGACAAGATTAATGGAAGGGCGTATACATTTGACTATGTCTAGGGTACATGTTAGACTCAGTGTATAGTCAGTTATCAGCATCCAGAAATCAATCTATAATTGGGCATAGCTGTTTACTGAGGAAGAAGCAGAGATAATTTTGGGGCACACTGCCCTTTAGCTAGAGAGAGGCTGCCTGGGAAAGAATATGTTTTGAGAACTAGTTGTTTTGGTAAGGCATGCTGCCCTGGAACTGGAGAGAGGTTGCCTGGGCCAATACTTTGAAGCTAGGGAGAGATGTGTTTTTAGAACTGGAGTTCAGGCACAGGCACCCAAACAGAGGCTAAGGAGAAATGTGATGTTAGAATTAGGATCCAAGCAAAGCACCCCATCATTTCCACTGATAGTTAAGAGGTAACCCTGGCTATTCTTATTATTACTTGTAGCACTGTTAATGAATCATATAGCTCATAGCATTGGTATTTAAGCCTGTGAGATGAGGGGAGGGGTGGAAATTGAGAGAGAGTTATTGTCAATGTATTTTTGGCTTGATGGGAAGATCTTTCCCATTCATTAATAGGCCCATGTGACCTGCTTAAGTCACATGGAAGCCTAAGTCACATGAGCCTGAATTATGAGGGTTGTGATGCCCTCTAACCCTAAAGAAGTATTTACTCTGAGGTTAGCATTTTGCTTTGGGGCTCACTCATGGAAAGAGTGTTTGTGTGATATAACCAGATGAAACTCTGGGTAGCTATTAAGGAGCCCCCTGGCTCTGAAAACCCAGATGTTAGTGCTACTCTCTCTGTTAACTGTGTATGCATTGCTATGGACAGACAGTTAGAAGCCCTGTCTGCTGATTTGTGTTATTTGCTCTGTTTATATGATTTCTGCTTGAAATTTCTGTTTGTATTTGCTCTAAAGTTCAGGGTGTTGACTTTTCCCCTGAACTAAGTTGAATAATAGATATGTTTGATTAAGGTAAGATTGTTGACCCCTTTAAAGTTGCTCTCCTTTAGAAAAGCAGATTAAAGAATCTGTGCTAGCAGCCCTCCTGTGTGCCGGTGTTATTGGTCTTACACCCCCAAAGCAGCTGCAAGCAACATTATTGTGTGTGTGTGTGTGTGTGTGTGAGACAGAGAGGGGGGGGAAGAGGGAGGGAGGAAGGAGAGTGAAAGCTCATGGGAAAAGATATACCTCTAGTTTATTTAATATTTTATTTAATGAACTAGAGCCAGGCATGGTGACACATACCTATAATCCCTAATACTGAGGAAAGAGGTTGGTGAATCACTTGAACTCAGAAGTTCTGACCTGAAGTAGGCTAAGCTCATCAGTTGTCCATAATAAAGTCCATTATCAATGTGGTGAGTTCCCAAGAGCAGATGTGATGCAACAGGCTGCCTAAAAAGGGTTAGAAACATAGGTCAAAGCTTCCATGCCAATCAGTAATAGGATCAGACCATGAGTGGCCACTGTACTTCCAGCCCAGGCAAATTAGGGAGACCTAGTCTCAAAAAAAAAAAACATTAAGCTGGGTTGGGGGCTCAGAGCTAATTGATTAGTTAATTGGAAATATTTTGCTTTTCTATTATTTATGAAGTAATATTAAAACCCACTCCTTGGCTGCCTTAGAACCTGGGATGGATATTGAAAAGAAAAATAAGCAGTATAAAAATAAGATGTGACCATCCCACCTAGGTTATATGTGGGATCTTCAGTGTTAAAACCATGTCATACCAAGATGTAATTTCTAAATTTAGCAATACCATTTACTGTGAAGGAGAATCAACCGCCAAATTTGTAATTATATAGCCTGATAGAAAAAGGAATGATGGATATAGTTAGAATGACCTGAATGGTCAAAGCGCTATACAGATGGTATGAATTAAAGGCACATTTATGCAATATCAAGATACAAATATTTGTTTTGCGGGTAGATGCTAGAAAAAGAGAACATAAGTACACCCAGGTACTCAACTTCAACTCTCTGGAATGCCTCCTGTAGAGGAACTCATGTATGTGTCTCAAGCAAAGCAAGACACCTCCATTGTTCATGGATATGCAGGCCTACAGAAATCCTGTTGAGAAATGGAACTATGGTCAAAACCATTAAGCTTGGAAAGACAAAGGAGCAAGGGGACAGAGGCCAGAGTAGAGCTATATTACCAAATACTTTCTTTCAGTGGTTAGCTTAGGATGACCATAGCATGAGTGACAAAAGGGCAAAGCTGCTTTTATTAAAACTGCAACATAAATAGTTATTGCAATATAAGTCAGCCCTTCCTGCCACAGATGTGTAAGAGTTCTTTGTTCTTGTTTCTCGTTCTTCTGATCTCGGAAGTGTTTGTTTCTTTCTTTCAATCCCTAGTTTTATAAAACTTTGAATTATGTAATTTTTGTCCCCCACAAAGATTTTATTCATTATTTTCCAGACAATAGTAATTAATTCAACCATATATTGTAGTATAGTCTCTACTTTATTTCTCTCCTACAGAAGCCAGTTCTTGCACAAAGAGTCATTATAAAGCAGTTAGGTATCTTAAAGGACTAAGGCTTACAGTGGAGGGGAGAAAGGGATATTCTGCAAATTACATCCTTTCTGATTCTCTGAATAGACTGTTTGCACATTGGTACATGGTACATTGTACATTGGTACAATTCGCACATTGGTTTGCACATTGTCTTACCTCTTTTTTAAAGATAGTTTCCTAGATTTTATTTTATTTTTATATTTTTTTATTGATGTAAGGGACAGAATTCTGTCCCTTTCCTTATTTTTATTGACAAAATATTTTTTCTTCCCCCATGTGAATGAGGGACTGTGTGGTTAGACTGGATAAGGACCCATCCTAAAGTCAGGAAGACATGTATTCACATCATATCACTGACATACTAGTTATGTGACTCTGGGCAAGTCACTTAACCTCTTAGTGCCCCCAGATAGCATTCTGAAATTATAAATTCCAGAGCAAATACAAATATTTACTGCTAGAAGGAGTTTTCTCATGGGCAGTTCCATATACCAGTGAGATAACAGGTTACATAAAAAATTGTCTTATTGATATATTTTGTTTTCACATTACCTTCACTTCTGAATGTCTCTCCTCCTTCCCCTCCCCAACAAAGCCATTGCCTTGTAACAAACGTTAAAAAGAGAGAGAAAATGCAGGTCAGCAAAATTAATTAAGCCCCAATTTTAGTTGACAGTATGTGCAATATTCCTAAAGATTCGCTTCTGCCAAGAGGGGAGGGAGGTGCATTTTCTCAAGGTTTCTCCAGGAAAGTGTTAAAATTTAGCTGTTCCTTAGTTATTTCAGTGCTATGATAGATCCAGAATCTCAATGCTATAGGTACTCCTGCATAGCATCATATATTTACAGCCAAAAAGGAAGAGAGAAATCATCTAACGACCCTCTCATTTTATGGATGCAGAAACCGAGAGCTTGGTCAAGTCACCACGGACACCAGTAGGGATTGCCACCTATCCATGTTGCCTCTTTCCCCATGCTCATTATCTATGTCTTCTTCTAATGAAAAGCCCAATCCACTGGAGGAATGATATTTCTTGTGTAGCACAAGTACACTCCTGCTTTTACTCCTAAAATCTGTCAGGGAAAATTATATCCATGAGACACTAAAAACTGGAGACGTGGAGGAAAATCTAAATTAATTAAATGGCATAAAGATACCCAAATCCTCAAATTTTCTTTTCTTTGCCCTTAGTAAGATTTCCTGTTGCCTCTTCTATCAGTTCTAATACTGGAGAAAGAAAGGAGAAAGTAAAGGGGAGATACTACAGCCAGGTGCTGTGGTCCCCATGCTGTTCACTGCTGCTACGCTCAGATTGACGTTTTGGGGTGTGGCCATTCGAGCCTCTATCTTAGCAACTAGGCTGGAGAAAGTTCCGCATCGTGAATTTTCCCATCGTAGATTCCATATATAGCAGATAAGCATAAGAAATTAAAGGGGAATCTGGGAGGGAGTTTTGTGGAAACAGCAGACAACACAGAAAAAGTTTAAAAACTCAGAAATGCATAAAATACATGTATTGCATGATAACCCAATTTTACAATAAGGTATTGTAAACACCCCATAAAAGAAGAAAAAATTCAAACTTCTCTGGTATGAAGGGAGGGTCAAAAAATTTAAATGGATTTTCCATTGTACTGCTAACCCCTGCAATATGGAAGGGATTAACTGTGGTTTGTGGAAGAAAATAAAGAGTAAAACTCTCTTTGGAATTTGAACACTTTCTCAATGCCCTGCATTTTGGGCCACACAAGTGTAAATCTTCCTTCCACAAATTTAGGGGGACGTGAGGGTAGTGTTTCATCACACTAAGAGGTAAGGGTGGTTGTGAGGGTCAATGGAAAGCAATTGGCCAGAGCACTCTGCTGAGTAGCTCTTAATAAGTTTATGTTTTCTAATGTGGTAAATATTTACTTTTTTTTTGTAAAAATAAAATGTGTGTGGTCCCAGTATGGATTACTTGTGTCATATAAAGGGATTCATTGTATTTAAAGGAAATTTCCTTGATATAGGATAAGAAACTTTTTATAATTTTGTGGGTTTTTTTTAAATTTAGGGTAACATTCCATTTTTTTTTTTACCCTAGAATGAATTTTGAATTAAGCTATCAGGGACAACTAAATTTGTCCAGGTAGAAGATGGTAGGGAGGAAGGATCTTTTGCATAAGGATTAGGAAGATTTTTTCCTGAACTAACCTTTGGGTTGGTAATTGAAATCATACTTCATTTGGTGGGCATATTACATATAAATTCCCTTGCTGGTTAAATAATTAAATGAAAATCTGGTGGGGAGGGAGGTTTGGTGGCTTTGCAGTTAGTAGAATATGATTAGGGTGTTACAGTGGAGATACTTCAAGTGTCATTAAATATATATTCAACATGCATCACAGCCACACTTGGCTATCAACGGACTAGTCTTTGTTATGTCTTGCCACATAATCGATTCACATCCTTTGCCATTAAGTACATGTATTCAATGGCACTTTTTATATGCACAAGTCATATGTGTATTATATACACAAGTAATATGCTATAGTCTATCTATACACACAATGTATCACTTCACTGATCTAAAATTTCTATTCTTCTGAGACATTTCCAGGATTCACAGCCATCTACCATGGGTAGGAAAACATTCATATTAATAACAGGGATTTGGGTTGGTAGGAAGAAACTCATAATAATTGAAAGCACTTCTCAATTTCCCAAATTTAATCCATTACTCTCTTATTTGTCTTTAATTCTAAGCCTGTCCAAGATGTACATGTATATAGATATAGATATAGATATAGATATAGATATAGATATAGATATAGATATAGATATAGATATAGATATAGATATAGATATAGATATAGATATAGATATAGATATACACACACACACTATTGGGAATAACTCGATGGGCTACTGACGCAATAGGCTTCTTCAGCTACTCCATTTTTTATGATTACTAGGGAGTGAGTCACATCTGTCTGATCCTATACATGACTCAAACTACCAGTAAAGGAAAAATCCAGAGTATTTCTTCTTTGAGCTCATCTAGTCAGCCAGACGTGAGCAAGAATGAAAGCACAGGTAGAATTTTCCTGTGACCGAGGCTACAGCAAACAGAAAGTATGGGATAACCTTATTGCACACATACAGTTTTATCTACCCAATTCAGTCTTCATTCAATAGTTGTAGTAACTATGAACTTGGTTTTCCTTTGGAAACCCCCAGTCCACGTTCACAGTTTGAGTCACCCTGCAGAACTACCACCAATTTCAGGTAGGTACTCTGTGGGTCCACAGTATTAAAAATTATAACTCACAAATCCCCACTGATGCAATTTACCTTCTGTAGTGAGTATGCTTTGGCCTCACTGTCCCATAGCAAGGCCTTCTACATAACATCCTCAGGATTCTAGAGGTATACTGAGAGGTTTGGAGAGAGGTGGTCTTCTCTAATGCTCAGCCTCTGCTAGTTGTGTTTCTTCCCCCTCCCCCTTAGCTGCCAATGGATACAGTTTCAGTTCTGTTTAACCCCTTAAAAATGATTTTTTTTTTCCTGAGTCTCGTGGAGTTTGGCCATATCCTTTATTCAATAGTCATAGAATAGAGAGAATTCTATTAATTTCCTAAGGCAGCAAAGATACTGTTTGACACTCTCCTGTAATCTGCAACCTGCACTTCTTTTTTTTAAATACAATTTTGTGACTCTTTTTTTTACATCTAGTAAAATTTTTGCATTTTTGTACCAGCGTGCCTCCCCTACCTGCTCTCAAAAGAGCCATCCCATATGATAAATAGTATTTTTAAAGACAAAACAAAAAAGAGGAAAAAACCCAGCATAACTGATCAATTCATAAAAAAGTCTGAAATATGTATAATGTACAACACTTGTAGGCCTTCCACCTCTGCAAAGGGGTGGCATGGGGGTGTCTTCTTCCATTTCCTCTTTTGAGCCATGCTTGTTCTTTTTGGTTTTGCAACATTTACTTTTGATTTTGTGTGTTTGTGGTTATTCTTTCCATTTACATTGTCGTAGACGTCGTGTATATTGTTTTCTTGGTTCTGATTTCGATTTTCTTCCACTCTGCATCCCTTCATATGGAAATTTTCAGGTTTCTCTGTATTCATCACATTCATCCTTTCTTACAGCACAGTAATATTCCATTACATTCATGTACCAGTTTGTTTAACTATTCCTCAACTTATGGCCATCTACTTTGTTCTTAATTCTTTGGTATCACAAAAAGTGCTGCCATAAATGTTTTGGTGTATGGAGTGACTTTTTTTTTTTTTGGAGGGGGGAAGGCAGGGCAATTGGGGTTAAGTGACTTGCTAGTCACACAGCTAGTAAGTGTGTCAAGTGACTGAGGTTGAATTTGAACTCAGGTCTTTCTAACTCCCAGGCTGGTGCTGTACTCACTGTGCCACCTAGCTGCCACCAAATTTCTTCTTAATAATGGCCTATTTGGATATAAGCCTAGTAATGAAATTTCTGGGTCAAGGGGTATGGACATCTTAGTCACTTTTTTGCATAATTCCAAAGTTTTCCAAAGTAGTTGTACTGATGAGTCAATATACTAGCATGCCTGTCTTCCCACAACCCCTCCAACTTTAACTATTCTTATCTTTAGTCATCTTTGTCAGTTTACAGAGTATGAAATAAAATGTCGGGGTTGTTTTGTTTTGCATTTCTCTTATTATTAATGGTTTGGAGCACTCTTTCATATGGCTATTAATAGTTTGCCATTTTCCTTTTGAGAACTATATGTTCATATTTTTTAACCACTTATCTATTAGGCAAGGGCTTGTGGTTTTGTATCTATCATATTATCTAATATTTTATATTGTTTATATATCTTGGATATCGAAACCTTTTTGAAAAAATTGATAAGAACATTTTTTTTCCCATTTGATTGCTTCCTTTCTTATGCTAGGTGCATTAATTTTGTTTGTGGAGAAGCTTTTCATTTTCATGTAATAAAACTTACCTATTATATCTTCTGTAATTTCTTCTACCTTTTGTTCTCTTAAGAATCTATCTCTGTTCTTTCTAGCAAGTCCAGAGCCAGATGGCTTGAGATGGGCCGAGTGATCCCTGGTCAGAGGAAGGGCGTGGGCTCCATCTTCCGTGCTCACGTGAAGCAAAGGAAAGAGGCCACCAAGCTCTAGCCAGTCAACTTTGCCGAGAGGCATGGCTACAGTAAGGGTGTCATAAAGGACATAATCCATGATCCAGGCCTAGGGGCTCCTTTTGCAAAAGTAGTTTTCTGGGATCCTTACCAATTTAAAAAGAGGACATACTGGCCAGTTTGTGTACTGTGGTAAGAAAGCTCAGCTCAACACTGGCAATGTCCTCCCAGTTGGCACTATGCCTGAAGGGACCATAGTATGCTGTCTTGAAGAAAAGTGTGGCAACCAGGGTAAGCTTGCCTGTGCATCTGGAAACTATGCCACGATGATTTCTCACAATCCAGAAACCAAGAAGACATGGGTGAAGCTACCTTCAGGCTCTAAGAAAGTGACCTCCTCTGCAAACAGAGCTGTGGTTGGTGTTGTTGCTGGAAGAGGTTGTATTGATAAAGCCATCCTTAAGGCAGGTTGTGCCTACCACAAATACAAGGCCAAAAGAAACTGCTGGCCTCGTGTCTGGGGTGTGGCCATGAATCCTGTGGAACATCCCTTCAGAGGAGGTAATTACCGGCATATTGGAAAACCATCTACCATTCGAAAAGACGCCCCAGCTGGACTAAAGGTCAGTCTCATTGCTGCCCGGGGTACTGGTCGACTCCGGGGTACCAAGACTGTACAGGAGGAGAACTAAAGTACAGAATCCTGACAATAAAATTATTTTAGGGAAAAAAAAGAATCTACCTCATACACATAGTGGCAAAAGGTATATAATCTGCAGTTAGTTGGTACAGTAAATAGAGTGTTAGGCCTAGAGTCAGGAACACCTGAGTTTGAATCTTGCCTTACTAGCTGTGAGACCCTAAGCAAGTCACTTACCCTCTGTTTGTCTCAGTTTTCTCACTTGTAAAATGGGAATAATAATGGCACCTATGGAGATAATGATGGTACCTATCTCTCAGGGTTGTTGTGAGGATCAAATTAAGCAATATTTGTAAAGCGCTTTGGAAATCTTAAAGCACTATGTAAATGCTAGCAACTATTATTCTAATTTTTCATGGTATGAACTTTAATATTAAAGCCATTTAGAATGTATTGCATCAGGGAGTTTTTACAAAGGGATGTTTATTTTAAAAAATAAAACAAGAAAAAAGTATAGACAGTTTCCCCATTACATGGGACACACACTTTTGTTTCTCTTGACTCAATCTCTGCAAAGAGTGGGCTCAGTTCCACATAGTTCACACAGTTTAAGTCCAAAAGTAACATGATTGACATCAGTCTATATTCTCAGCTATCACTTGGCTGGATCCTGAAAGTTACTCTTTGCTCTTTTGAACATTGATGCTGAGCTGGGTACGAATCACAGCATTTTACAATTTTCCAAAAAGTCATTCAAGTCATGAGCCACTCAGAGCCTAAAGTGAGCTTTTCAGGCTTATATTCTCCCCTAGGTGAAAATTTTTCAGTCCCTGCAAATCACCTGGAGTACTCTAACCTGTGTATGTATTCAAATGATTATATCACATAGTTTGCATAGTTAATGTGGCTAGCACAATTAATCTCAGTGCAAGCACCTAAATCATGGCATCCCCAATATAAACAACCAAAATATAAGTCTGTCATATATGGCACATAGAATATATCATAGAATCACATATAGTAACCTAGTGTATAGGACACATACAAAAACACAGGCTACTCATGTACCACAACAGTCTATCTCTAAGATTACATGCTAAAATATACATCACAGAAGCATGTATCAGTAATACAGGTAGAGCTTCACATATCAACAAACATCATCCTTGCATTCTCAATAATGAAATAAAGTTTCTGTGGCATTGGCTGTGGAGTAACTTAACTATCTTTCCCATTTTTCTTGGATCATGAGTTAGTTGGGTCATTGGCTGAATAATTCTCGAACTGCTACTAGGACCTTCTGAGCTTATGGATATCAGTCACTATCTACAGATATACTGGCCTTTTATTTCAATCCTGGGGTTGTTGGTGACTCAGACTGGCCACTATATCACAGCTTCCTATGAGTATCTGCTTTTTCATAGAGGATTCCACAATTGGAATATTAGGTTAAACAGGAGCTGCCTGCGTGTTGGCCTCGAGTTCCAGTCATGGGTTGAGTTGGTAGGTACCGATACCTAATTATGCCATCAACAGAATAATCTTCTGAGCCGTGACAATCTCTATATAGCAGTCAAGGGTGCTTTTCTGCTCAGAATCTGTTTAGCTGATGGCTCATCACTTTCACCTCAGAAAGTCTGAACAATTTCTCAATAGGAAATTGGTGTTTTCAATGAATTGCCTTTGTAGATCCCTGGGCATTCTCTAGGGTATCTTGGAAACAGGCAAGTTGCCTAATCTCTCCATAATTTGCTATGGACTAGACTTCTAATAGTCTTCTATCTTGTGCATTCTCTGGACAATAAGACTTCTTGGCAGAATTTTATCACCTAGGTGGAGATCTTGTAACCCACTTACTGCAACTTGTTTCTACCAGAGCTTTTCTGAGCTGAGGTCATGGCTAACTGATAAGCCTTTTTTAGTCTATCTCTCAGTCAAGCTATATACTGGATTTAAGTCTCTATATTTCTATTTTCTGAAATTACAGAGCACAAATCAAAAGGCAAACCTAGTGACAGAAGAAGGTGCAGAAAGAGACATACATTTTGGGGCATGGCCATTGTATGAATTTGTTTTCTTTGAATATATGTGTGTATGAATACATATTTAAGTTTTTTCCACATTTTTCAAATGCACAGAAGAAAACAAAAGGAATGTCAGAAGGAAGCACAGACACATGGGAGTTTTGAAAGTAATATGTGAAATTATAATATAGCAATGAAATAGAGATTAATGGCCTTTTTGTGTTCTGCTGCATATATGAAATTGCTTTTTTGTGTGTGTTTAAGCTTAAGATTTTATGCAATAAAAATAACAATATATGTTTTTTTCAGAGACTTTGTCACAAGAAATGCATTGTCAAGGAGTTCCTTTGCTCCAATTCTCCTGGCCTGGTAGGCAGGAAGCCTTGGGCTTAATTCTAGTTTTTTGAACTTCATTCCCTGATTATTGGGGCTTGGGTCTTTATCAGAGACTTCTCTTTAGCTTACAGCTAGCAAATACACGGAGTTTCTGTGTGGTGCCCCATTTTGAATTTCTGGTGGCTAAAGTGTTCCTAGTAATCAATCAGTCTGAGGTTTTCCAGTTTCTCAGTAATAAGGTCTTTTTTTTTCCTCCCATGCAAATAAGTGGCAAGGGAAAAGGTAGTGAAATAAAAATAAGGGGCAAGATATTTTCTTTAATCTTCTCGTTCATTAGCCTCATTCCTGCCTTTATTGTATATAAGTAGACCGTGAAAGTATTTAAGGCTTTTTGAGCCCAACTTTCAGCCTTATCCTTGTCAGAGTCAATCAGTCAATTAATCAATCATAGACTTAGAGCTGAAAAGGATCTTTGAAGTCATTTAGTCTTAACTCCTTCATATTTCATGTGAGGAGCTGAGGCCCATAGGGGTTAAGTGACTTGTCCAAACAGGTGGTATGTGAAAGCACAGTGTGTTAGGGCCTGGAGATTCAAAAATTAAACAGTTCCTTCTCTGATGGCTAAAATTATGGGTGTTGACCCATATGGGGTCATGAGTGGAAAAAGTTTAAGAAGCCCTGCATAGATAACATATATGCATGGCAGCTAGGAGGTACAATGGATAGAATGCCAGGCCTAGAGTCAGGAAGATTGACTTTCTTAAGTTCAAATCTGGCCTTAGACATTAGGCCTTAGGCCCTGGACAAGTCACTTCACCCTGTTTACCTCAGTTTCCTCATCTATAAAATGAGCTAGAGAAGGGAATGGCAAACCACTCCAGTATTTTTGTCAAGAAAACCCCAAATGGGGTCAGACACTACTAAAAACAACTAAACAAAAACATGTAATGCATATATACATGTATGTGTATATATATATGTGTATATATATATGTGTGTGTGTGTGTGTGTGTGTGTGTGTGTAGGATGGAAATGATGTATAGTCCCCCCACTCTTTGTCTTCGGATTGACTCACCACATTCTGAAATTATACTGGGAGGTCTGGGTTTCCTAGAGGGGTGTATGCCACATGGATATGATTCACTACTCTCAGGATCATAGGGGTAACCCTAGTGTAGGGAGATGCACTCCTCACCAGCATAGCTCCTGAGCTGCTACCAGTGTGCTTTCCATTACATAAAATCAATCATCACGACACAATTAACTATTAAACAGAAAGCATTTCTTATGCAATATGGCAGAAGCAATAATCATCATAACTTTTACTCAGTAGAAGGCAAAAGCAGGAATAATCAAAACATCGCGATCCACTCATAAACCTAGGTTATACTCTCTCACTACTAATGAATAAACTGAGAGTGGGCATACTTATAGAAACACAGCTTAAGTGAGGAAGCCCACGTGCCTGGGGCAACTTGAAACTGCATTCTCTGGACTAAAAGTTTTGAAGTCTTTGGTTCTTTCTGAAACAACATGTACTACACAAAGCTTTGTCTCAGCTAGCTGCTCCCTTTCTAGTTGACAAAGCAGTAACAAGCTTTTCTGATCACAGCCACCTTAAAATAAGGCACAGAGACAGTGTTGAGCTATCCTAGTGACAAGCAGTTCGCTTAATCTAGAAAACTGCCAGGTTCCCCATATTTTCAAATTTTCAAGGAGCCTCTAAGCCTTTTCTGATGGCAACACAGTAAGACAAATGAAAAGCTTGTCTTTGTCTTTGCATTTTCCTCTGTTTCTGTTTCTGTCTTTGTTTCTCTCTCTCATCACAGAAGGTCATATGGAGCAATAGACACCCTTGAGAAAGTTTCTCTTTTCTCAGATTGTAGATAGTCTTCCAGAGCAATAAATCTGCACAGCTCTAAGCAGGGGCAGGATTTAGCTCTTTTCCACTTAGCTTTCAGCAACAACTCCAGCTCTTCTCCAGCCAATCAGAAAAACACAAAAACAAAAACCTCTCCCTATTCCAATCAGCAAATTCACATCAGAGCAGCAGAAAGAATTCCAGCTGTCTAAGCTGGGTGTTCTCGGTGTTCTAATAAACTCACTAATGCCTCCCACTTTCAGATTTTCTTCCATTTATTCTCTCCGTCTTGTATGTGTAGGAGTTATAAGGTGGCCAGTTTGTAACAGAAATTTGTAGGTAGATAGGATCTGGAATGCTTTATTCTACATCTCCAAAGGAGACTTTCATTTCTGTTCTTGTGGAAAGTATGAGAATGGCTGGTGACTGGACAATCACTCCTTCTTTTTCATATCTTCAAGAAAGGGTATTGGGCTAAGATGATATTTGTTACATACCAGACATTTGCAGCCTTGGGATATAGTGCTTTTTGAAGGTTCGTGGGAAAAAAATGAACGAACCAAAAAATCTTCTGAGTGTGGCCTCAGAATGGGAGGATAACAATTAGCTTAACAAACAGCTTAGGTACATTCCACCAAAGATTTATTTAAAAAAAGACAATCAGGAATAATAGGCAAACATTTATCAAAGTGAGCATTAGCAAGTGGGGAAATTACACAGATTTGTTTCAGTGAGCATACTAGAAAGAATCATCAAGTTCTGTAAGTTGGGGGCAAAATGAAATCTCAGCTCAACCAAGGGGAGAAATGACCTCACCCAAGAAATCCCCTGTTAACATGACTAATGTGGAAATTTGTTTAACATGATTGTACATTTATAACCTATATCAGATTGCTTGCTCTCTTCAGAAGGGAGGAGGAGAGGAAGGGTGGGAGAAAAATTTGGAACTCAAAAATCTTGTAAAAATGAATGTTGAAAACTATCTTTACATGTAATTGGAAAAATAAATTACTATTAAGTAGCGGGAGAGGGAGGAAGAGAAATCCCCTGTTAGAAGGCTCTGCCAGTGTAGGTGCTGGTAATCAAGGAGTATATTAGGGTCCCAGATTTTCCTAGCTCTAAGGAAGTCTCCTATTTGCCATTTAAGGTGTGTGCCTTCTGTTGGCGGAGTTGTAAACTGATCCAGCCATTCTGGAAAGAAATTTGTAACTATGCCCAAAGGGCTATAAAACCGTGCACACCCTTTGATCCAGCAATACCACTAGTAGGTCTGTGTCCCAAAGAGGTTTTTTTTTAAAGGGAAAAGGACCTACTTGTACAAAAATATTTATACTTGCTATTTTGTGGTAACAAAGAATTGGAAATTAGGGGATATCCATCAATTGGGAAATGGCTAAACAAGTTGTAGTATACAAATGTAATGGAGAATTATGCTATAAGAAATGACAAGCAGGATGGTTTTAGAAAAACCTGGAAAGACATACATGAACTGATACAAAGTGAAATGAGCAGAACCAGGAGAACATTGTACACAGTAATAGCCATACTGTACAGTGATCAACTGTGAATGACTTAGCTATTCTCAGCAATACATGATGAAAAATGTTGCCCACATCCAGAGAAAGACCTGATGGAATAGGAATGCAGATGGAAGTATGCTCTCTCTTCCTTCCTTCCTTCCTTCCTTCCTTCCTTCCTTCCTTCCTTCCTTCCTTCCTTCCTTCCTTCCTTCCTTCCTTCTTTCCTCCCTCCCTTTCTCTCTTTCTTTCTTTCCTTCTTAGTTCAAATTTTCTTCCACAAAATGACTAATATGGAAATATGTTTTACAGGATTGCACATATATAACCTGTATCTGGTTGCTTACCATCTTGGGTGGGAGTGTAGAATTTGGAACTCAAAAATTTTTAAAACGAATATTACAAATTGTTTTTACATGTAATTGGAGGAGGGGAATAAAATCTTTTTTAAAAAATAAAGTGTCTACCTTTGCTTTCCTCCTCTCGCTCTCACTCAAGAATTCTGCTATTCTTTCTAAAGACTCTTAATGAATCAGGAATTATGTTTCACTATATATACATAGCTGGTAGCCTCACAGGGCTTTGGGAGATCATCAAAACTCACCTCAGTGTTCCATTTATGTGTTTATCTACATATTGTCTCTTCCACTAGAATAGATGGAAGCTTTTTTTGGGGGGGGGGGTTGTGTGTGTGTGTGTTTCACAGTACCTGACATGTGGTAAATAATAAATGTTTATTGACTGACTATCTCTTCTTTTCTTGTTTTTTCCCCCTTATATCTTATTCTCAGAGCTACTTGCCTGGCTTCTTAAATTCTAATGTTTCAAATCATAGGTTTCTAGTTAATGACTCATCCTTACCTTACAAGGTAAAACTCAAGAAATCTTTCTGTCAAGTATGACAGAAAGTCCTTACATAATTTTCCAATTGTTCCCAAACACTATCTGATGTGCAATTCTGTCAGTTATAAACTTTAAAACTCTAAAACCATCCACATTCAATGAGCTAATGTACCACAATGCCCTGCAGCTACTGTTAACCTCAGAAATTTCTCTGCTTTTAAAAAGGTGTTCTGAGAACATTTAATTGAAGGGCTGTTTTCTACCTGGTCCTGAGAACATTCTATTATCAAATTTTGTGGTAGAGACTGTTTCTTTATAAGTTGGTTTTATCAGTTTTCCTTACCCCAGTGTTCTTTTTCTGCCTTTTCAGCAACCAAACTGTTCACATGTGAAAGAGACAGTATCTTACATAAGTATATGCTAAATAAATACAAGGTAATTTATGGGACGAGGTGAGGCAGTAGCTTAAGAATTTATTAAGAGCCTAATAGGTACAGCTGAAGAACTCAAGAAAGGCCTCATTTAGGAGGTAGCCATTGAGCTGAGCTTTGGTGTAATTTAGGGATTCAAAGAGTTAAAGGTAATAACAAATAAAAAAATAATAGTATTCATATAATGCTTTAAGGTTCAGAATGTACTTTACATTTGTTACCTCATTTCATTCTTCTCTACCTTGTGAGGTAGGTGTTATTATTGTGTCTACTTTACATACGAGGGCACTTGAGAGCAAATTCAGTAGCTTTCCTAGACTCGTACAGCTCAATCCAAGTTAGAGTTTGAACTTAAATCTTACATTCTCCAGATCTAGCACTCCATCTATGAAATACATTCTAAGCATAGACCAGCTATGCAAAGACACGGTGACAAGAGATGAAAATGTCTTGTATAAGGAACAGTGAGGCCAGTTTAGCAGAATCATTGAGTGCATCCTGGAAGATCACTTCAAACCTAGAACTCTCCTCTGGGAAGTACGCTCTGCTCTGCCCCTGGGTCTCCTCCCTCTTTTTTGAGGGTGGAGGGCTCTTCTCCAAACTTCTTCCACTTAAAGAGATGCCTAGGCCAGCCATTTTCCCACCAGGCCACACTCCTTAGGACATGTTCGTCATGACTGGATACTACCTCTTTTTCTCCTCCCTTTCTAGCTTCCTTTTACATGTTTTCTTCCCCATTAGAATGAAAACTTCTTGAAGCCAAGGAGTATCTTTCTTTTTGCCTATACTGGGCTTCCCACAGCTTAGCACTATGTCAGTCACGGATTAAGCCATTGTGGACTACTTGCCCAAAGGAGAGTAATGTATATGTAAGGTAATGGCTTTTTAATGTACTGCCATTTCATATGGAGAAATTTGTTGGTCAGTGGTCTGCTTTGGCAATCATTTGGCTGGTGGGGCCTAAGAGAATTCTAAGAGAAACAGTTGCTAGTTTTGACACAGTTGTTGCTAATTTTAAATGTAACACGTTGTAGTATACTGCAATGATGTGGATACTGGAAGTGTTCTCTGATTATGGGGCAAATGTAATTTACCTGATTCTGTATTGAAGATGATCGTTAGTGTAGAGTAAGTTAAGATGAAGTCATTCACAGAGATGACCTAGAGTCTGAGCTGAGTAAGATGTGAGGAGACATAGAGGTGAAAAGACTGATTTCAAAGAAGCTTGAACCTGGCAGTGGTGGAGAGCAGTTGTCAATGAGCAGTAAATCCAGCCGTGCGGAGGTTCAGCTTAAAAGGAGCCAGTTACCCAATGAAGCAACAAGTTTGGCTGCGATTCACACACAGATCAGCACAGAAGCTACATACATCACAACACTTTTAGGAACAGTTTCCAAACAAAAAGAAGACATTGAAGTTTGTATTTTCAGTTGTGAGTTACTCTCAGCACATGGATTTTCTTCACTCATGTGCCTTGGCAGGCTTCTGTGCTGCCCACCCTCCCTCACAGATATAGAATGCCACTAGTGGGAGAGTGTGACCCAAGTTTATGCATGCATCGTGATATGTTTATTATTCTTGCATTAATTCTGAGTACCTGAGATTTTATTTCTTTTCTAGTATTTTTAAATATAACCCAAACCCCAAAGCCCGTTGGTATGGAACTCTCTCCTCACTGGTGGAGATCAATGCCCTGTGCCTGCGTGAGGGGTGAAGTAGAGTTGGTAAAAGTGAGAGACAAAAGAGAACCTCTTCAGTGTCTTTGGATTCTTCTGGCTACCAGCTTCAAGAGAGAAGATGGGCCATTCCAACTTCTAGTCACCCCAACACCCCAAGGGAGAAGAAGCCAACATGTAAGACCAATCAAGACCTTGTTCCCAGCTTCTTACACTTTGGGGGATTTCCCTTTGGATGAGATCTGAAATTCTCTTTCTCAGTTGAACTGAGAGATCTCTTTCCTAATGGGAAAATTCCTTTGGTCTGGATGGTCTACTATACATTTTCATATGCATACTTTCTGATTTCTATTTTGGCATCAACTTGAATAAATGGGCTTCTTTGCTATTTGTTATGGGTCTTCATTGTGGAAGTGGTATCTGGTGAGGAGACCAAGCCTTGGATATAAAGTTTGGGAGCCCCGTTCCCTGGTAAAAAAGTGATTAGATGCTGTAGCTTGAACCCAAAAATTATTTCTTTTAGTTTAAGAGAGCAGAGAGAATATTCTAGCCCAGTATTTTTCTCTTTGAGGAGAGGTGAGTGTCAGCCTTTGGGCCCAACCTCCTGCTTCTGCTCTTGTCAGGAATCATAGTCTCTCTTAGAGAAGGGTGGAAGGAGGATGCTAGAGATATCTATTTTTTATCCTACAATGAGCCATATACTTCACTCACTGTCACATTGAGACAACCACATTACATAAACAATCAGTTATGTTTAAGATCTAAAGTTGTCATTATTTTGAGTAGCTTCTTTTGAGTAAAAGGAAGTATGTCCCTTGGGGCTTGAGAGCTGAAGTGGTGAGTAGGGAAAGTATGATCTCCCATAACAAGATTACATATAGGACTTGGTCTAGGAACCTGTCAGAGTTAGGGCAGGTTGGAACAAATGAGCAAGCCAAGAGAGTGAGTAGATATCTGCACTCTCCATGTGAGAAGTGTGAGGCCTACATTATGGATGGCCCCTCCACACACCTGTTATACCTAATCAAGCTAGAAAAGCAGTATGGAGCCAGACTGTGAAGGACTTTAAATGAGAAACATCGTGGTTAGTATCCCTAGCTGATGCCAGAGATAATAGTGAGCCAGTGGAGTTTGACGAACGGGGAGGTGACATGATGTAAGAGATCTGTGATTTTAAAATGTCACTATGGCAGGTGTGTGGAGGATGGATTGGAGAAGGAGACATTGGAAACATACTATCTATTGCAATAATCTACTCTAGATAATAAGATTTTAAACCAGGGACTATGGATACGTGAGTAAAAAGAAGGAAATGGGTGCCATAAACTTTGGGGAGATAGATTTGATTGGACTGAATAACAAGAACAACGACATTTATTTAGCACTTACTGCTTACCAGGTACAATGCTAAATGCTTTATAATTAGTATATCACTCTATCCCCACAACAATCCTTGAGGTAGGTGCTATTATTATCCCCATTTTATAGATGAGGAAACTGAGGCAACCAGAAGTTAAATGATTTGTCTAGAGTCCCACAGCTAGTAAGCCTCTGAGGTAGGTCTCCCAGTGCTCTATCCACTGCACCTCCTAGCTGCCTCTGATTAGATAGGTATTACATATGGGGTGAGGCGGAGTGAAGAGTTGAAGACA
>CM053627.1:204479977-204495294 GCA_028646595.1 Phalanger gymnotis
AAAAAAAAATTAACATGGAGAGATGTAACCAGGTCTGTTTCCCCACTCTCCCTTTTTTAAGCATGTAATTTCAATTTTTTCTATTCTTAGAGACAGCATAAATTTAAAAGTAGGTCTTCAATACCTTCTACCAAATTACACATTTGATCTGGCTCAGATGCTTGCCATTCCTTTAGCAATTCTGTCACATTCAGCTGAAACCTTTTCTGGTTCTTCCCTAAAAGGAAGAGTCCTGTCCTGAGAGAATTCCTAACTGAGAACCAGGATAATTTTGGATATAGGAAATCTACACTCTGCATTAACCAGGATGTGAGACATCTTTTCCTGATTTAGGTGTGCTTCTTGTCCTCGTCGTCCCGTCCCCCCGCCCCGTTGGCAAGCCTTCCGCGTCCATTAAGGCTTCCTGTTTTCTAATTAACTTCTCATCCCTGGGGGAGGAGGGTGTGGAGATATATATTTTAGGTACTACCTCTGACTGTTACTGTCAGGAATTTTTAACTGATTAACAAAGTCTGGTCATTCACAAAATATAAACTAAGTGTTTTCTTCTGGTCTGATTCTCCTATAAATCACTATTCATCTCCCTGCAATTCTTTCCCAGCTATTTTCAATGATTTTCTTAAAATGTCAATATTTTTCACTCAGGCTCCACTCAGTTCTAGGCCTTTAACCAGTCTTTGTTATTTTCAGGTAATCATAAAATTAATATTGTATTCCACAAACCAGTAATGCTAAACTAAGCATTAGATAAGACAGCATCATACAATAATAAAAATGAAGCAAGAGTTGTATGCAACTAACATGCAGGATACAAAAGAGCAAAACAAGTATACAAATGAATGGCATATACAAATGACATGCACAGAATCATTTGAAGATCCTACCATAAATCCTGTGTTATGTATACAAACGATTAGTATATTAATAGGCGAACAATATCCACTAAGTGCACATAATCCTGTGTTGCATATAGTAACAATTAGTATATTAATAGGTAAATAATATCCACTAAATCCACATAATCCTGTGTTACATATATTAACAATTAGTGTATTAATTGGCAAATAATATCCACTAAATCCACATAATCCACTCATGCATATAAACAGCATCTTATTAATCATGAAAGGGGTAATATCCATAAAGGAAAAAAAAATTCTAGAGGACCCCTACACAAAATTGTGTTGTATTTTGCCATAGAGACAGCCACATCTGCCCCTACCCTTCTCTGTTACTGGTTCATCTTGTTAACTCTTTCTTTCCAGCTCATCCTCTAGTCTGTGGCCACCCACATACCAGCAGCCTTGCCTGTTGAGGATGACTCTACACTCTACCCTGGTGATGATTAGTGAGTCCTTGCTCAGAATAGCTGTATCACCAGCAGTTTCAGCCATACTGCCCACTTCTCTCCCATGTTGGTCTGCCCCAGTGACACACCAACAGTCTGGCCCCTTTATGTATAGTGTTGTCCCTTTAGAATGTAAGCTCTTTGAGAGTACGGACCATATGGTTTGGGGTTTTTTGTTGTTTTATATCCTGAGAGCTTAGCATGGTGCCTGACACATAGTAAGTGCTTAAATATATTCTCTCTGTGTCTCTTTTCATCTTTCACTCTTCATCTCTGTCTCTCATTCTGTCTGTATTTATCTCTTTGTAATCACGATGACAAATGACTGACAGTGAAAGTTCCCCATTTCCTAACAGAGGTGATGCAGAATGAGACACAGTTTTGGACATTATTTTGCTGGACTTTTCTTTTCTTCCTCCCCTCTCCCCCAGTTATGGGGGATATAGGAGAGAGAAAAAATAAATTTTGACCATTGAAAAATATATTTAATTTTTCAAAAGTGAAGCCTTGAGAGAACTGAGTATTTTCCTGTCATGTCTTCAGATAAATTGGAGAAGAGAAAGATGGAGATACTATCTTTCCTTGTAAAATTATTGTAACTCTTATAGTGAGAAGACAGTGAAGAAGATTTTTGTGAAGAGAATTTATTTGTTGTTCTTAATGAACTAAATGATATGGGACTGTGTTTTCAGGAGTAAGGGCATCTACCATTACAATGAGGATTTCAGATTGATTGATCCCGGGCCCTATAACCTGGGGACATCCCCATAGTGAGAATAGGAAGGACAACCTCCAATACGTAACAGGATTAGAAGGACTCATACCTCACTTATAGGTCAACCTTCAAATTGCTCCTTGACTCACTCCTACACTTAATCTTATCATCTCAAGATCTAATATAATCCAGGTATTTGCTCTTATGTATCTTATTAATAAAGGAATAGGATTTAAAATTAATATTAATAGTTTCATTATGTTTCTCAATAAACTAAACTGAGCTTCCATCAAATATTATTTATTTAATAAACCAAGAAACCCTTCCCAGTGGTAGCAGCATTCATATCTCACTATATATTAAATCCCTTTATCTCCTAGGATTAAATGTTGAATTTACTGAATATATAATATTAATATAACTCCAGCCCCCAAATCCATTGGTATGGGACTCTCTTCTTATTGGTGGAAATCAAGGCCTACATCAGGGTCAGGGTGGACTTCATGAGAACAGGAGAGAGCACAGGTCTTAGTTTTCTTGGGACTCTCTTGGAGTTTGAGAGTCTCTTCAGGCTCTGCAGTCACTTCGGGTGCTTCTGTCTTCCAGCTTCAAAAGAGAAGATAGAAGATGCCAACTTCCACTAAAGGAAAAGACACTGGGAAGAAGCCAACAACAGAGGAGTTGGCAGTCTCAATCATGTCCCTATCTCAAGCTTGCTAGAGACTTCAGAGAACTTCCTCTTGGGTAAGATCTAGCTCGTTATCTCTCTCTCTCTCTCTCTTTTTCTCTCCCTCTCTCGATGAATTACCCCACTCCCATTGAGAAAGCTCCTTCACTCTGTATTGTCTGTCCCTGAGTTCTGTTTTGTTATCAATCGGATAATTGGGTTTCTTTGATAATTGCTCTGTGTGTTCTTTGTGGAACTGGTATTTAATGGGAAGGGGGTCAGTCAAGCATTGGAAATAAAGCTTGGCTTCCTCCTTCCTCCCAAATAATGAAATAGTGATAAGAAGTTAATTTGAATCTATAAATAATATTCTCTACTAATAATATTTAAGGGAGCATATAGATATAATTCTAGCCTGGTACTCACTCTTTCTGCAGAGAGAAGACTCTGGTTCCAAACTTCCCGTTTCCCATCCTGGCAGGAAATAAAAGATCTCTTGGAGAAGGGTAGAAGAGGAGGCTAGAGATATCTATTTTGCTTGACTATAAGTCAAACAATGACACCCTCATATTATGTCTGGGAGGCAGCCCTTACAACATAAGTAATGAAATCAATAATGAAACAGAGACATAGATAATTATTTGCAATATTTTAGCTATGATGATCAAAACCAGAGTCATTTTGAATCTCTTCACTATAATAGCAGATTACTTCTTTTCACTTCTAAGAACACAGGTAGGTGCTGAAGCTTATTAGTTAATGAGTTTTATTATTGAATTTTTAAAAATCCAAAATGTACCCCAGGATTACACCAGAACACAGGGTGATAAGATGTGATGCCAGGTTTGGCAGACATTAGGCACCCCACAAGCCCAAAGGCTGATCCTTTGAGACTCTACATAATATGTTTTTTTTTTTTGGGGGTTAGGTTCTTGCCAATTCTATACTGTCACAGTTAGGCAATCAAAGACTTCTATAGAATACACCAGATTTTGAAGAGTTGTTAGAAACACTTCACATAATAAAAAATAGTCACAAACTGTTAAGAAGGATTCCTATTGGGAAGCCTTATATACAGATAGGTCAAAATCACACTGATAGCACATATTCAAAGACAAAAGTTTATAATTTGTTGAAAGATGGAATGGTAGAAAAAGTATTCTACCTGGAATGGGAATGGGAATGGGAATGGAGGCCATGAATACAGGATACAAAAAAAAAAGCCAAAAACGATATTAGAAGATCGTCAGAAAACCAAAACTACCTTCTACCACAACTGCAAAGTAGATGGTCACATGCAGACTGAATGCTCTCACAAAGAAAATGAAACTCTGGACCCTGAGGTCTAAAGAATCAACATTTGGAAATGAAGATGGAACCACTGAAGATTTCCCTAGACCCTGAAAAAGGTAAGAATGAACTCATCGTCAGTTAGATGACATAAGAATAATACCATCAAGATGTGATCAGAGAAATAGGATTTCTATTACAACCATGGAGTAGTTGGCTATAAATATATCAGCTGCAGTCAGGAGAAGAATTATTTGGTTCAGAGGAAGCCGTTGCCGAAATCTAGCAGATTTCCCAGGCAGCAAAGGGAATTGCCGAGTAAAGTAAAGGGAGTAAAGCAGGCAGTAGGTGTAAAAACCCAGTGATTTTGCTTAGGGATGATGATGATGACCTTAGTTCAAGCAAGAAGGTGGTAGTAGTGGAAGAATTAAATCGTACTTACCTCATATTTCACAGCTGCATTCTTAAGGTAGAGTCATATTCCACAGAGTAACAGGAATAACATTACTAGCTAGCCTGGGCTATCTGCAAGTTCAGGGGTATGGGTCTAATGAGAATTATGGTGTCCTGTACCATCAAGAGGCTCAGGAACAGAGGCATACAGGTCAATAGGTCATAGGGGAACTAGGTCTATTTGACCAGCAACAATACTAACACGATGTCTCAGGGAAAACTGGAGAAATAGTTACTTATGTAGCCAGATGTTCCTGTTAATGAATTATTTCTTTTGTTACTATGTACTTTTTGAATTTCAAATGCGATGTTATACATGTTTTCATATTCTGTTTATCTGTTATTATTACTGCATCTATTTTTGCTCTATTTAATTTTTATTACTACTATTGTATTCTCTCATTATCTAAAGCACTGTCAAACGTGCTTAATAATATGTCATTATGTGTACTGATTTACTATTAATGTGGATTTGATGTTAGTTGACTCCTACAAAGACTTTAGATAGTATTTTAAGATAATTTCTGGTTTAACTTTCTTACCATAATTTACTTAAGATAAGCATATCATCTAACTAGGCAGAATCTACAAAATCAAGCTGAGACAACTATGGCCCTGGTGTTAACCGATTAGTTCCTATTCTACCTATCTGCAAATTCAAGCTTGAGATATTAGTTATAATTCTGATGTTAACCTGCTGTTTTCCTATCTTGCCTGATGTAGATCTTTCCTTTCTCCCATCTGTCCTTTGATATATAAATCATTCCCTTTCCCTTCTGCTTTCCCTAAAATTCCATTGTACCCATCCTGCTTAGGAAACCAAACCTATATGAAATTGCTGAAACTGATGTCTTGGGCTCACTGATTTTTTGTTCGTGGATTTCTGCACTATGAATATAATAAACTTAGTTAGGTTCCCTCTCATCTCTGCATCATCGATTGTATAATTGGCAACAGTACTTATCAATGAATCATTGAACAATTTTTGTTACAATAGTTATATCTTTAAGAGCCAAATAGAATGTCATGAGAAAGGCAGTTTGGATTTACAGTTGAAAATATCACTTTATAGAATCAGGAAGAGTATTGATGAATTTGGATCTATGCGGACCTGTAATGTAAATTGTGGAGATGAGGTTTCTTTCTTCTGAGAACTATCAACTGCTTTCCTGTCCCCCCCAAAAGAAAACTTTGTAAAAAAGAAATACATGAAGTTTCTGAGAAATTAGCATTCTTACCTTAAGAAGAAATATGAAGAGAATTTTTGAGACACTTTTATTCAGCATGTGGAATGATATGAATGGCAAATGTGTTTCCAGAGCATAAGGGAAAGGAAATTATCAGGTATTACAGTAGAAGTTTGAGGTGATGCTGGCTGTGATTTTTCTCATAGCTAAAACATTGGAAATAACTATGTATATATATTCTAGATTTCATTTATTAATAAATTACATGTGTAGTATTTTAATATTAGCATTTAATAGCTAACAATAATGACTAGTATTTATATATTAATTTACTTTATATATGCAACATGCTTTATAAATACTAACTCATCCTCATAACCCTGGGGGATAGCTGCTATTATTACCCTCATTTTACTGGGGGTAATAATAAGAGTAGGAGGAAACTGAAGAAGATAGAGGTTAAGTGACTTGCCCAGGGTCATATAGCTAGTAAGTGTCTGTAGACAGATTTGAATCAGATCCTCCTGATTCCAGGTCCAGTTCTCTACGTACTGTGTCAGCTAGTATTAAAATTAAGGGATCTAACATATAGAGATGAATAATTGCTTTCAGGAAAGGGAGCTTCTCCAGTTTATTAAACTGGTGTTGGGGCTTTGGCTGAAGCTGCAATTTTGTTATTAAATAAGAAAATATACAGAAATACTCCTAGATTGCCCTAGAAAACCAGTTGATAAAGACTAAAAATGGAAACAAATCCAACAGCAGGCCAAGGGGTAACCTGCAAGTGACTGTGGTCAACTCTCTAAACGTTGATACACAATTAAGAAAGTTCTTATGGGAAAGAAATCTTACTTTCTATTTTCTATCTTCTCCATAGTTTAATCTCATAGATCCTCATAGATCAAAGATAGCGACACTCTGAACTTCTAGGGGGAAGAACCTTATCTAATGACAGTTAGTACTGTAATTCTTGGTGTCTGTTTCCTTAAAGAGAAAGTAATAATTCTTATAGCCCCCATAGAAAAGGCTTTTGAAACAAGTATTACTGACATATAATACACAGTAGTAAATTATTGTAGTAACCTTATGTTTGACAAATGTAAAGACTTAAGCTTTTGGGATAAAAATTCATTATTTAGTAAAAATTGTTGGGAAAATTGGAAAGTAGTCTAGCAGAAATTGGGTATACAATACTGTCTTACACCATTTACCAAGATAAGGTCAAAATGGATACATGACCTAGATATAAAGGGAGACATCATAAGTAAATGCAAAGAACATAGAACATATGACCTATCAGACTTATGGATAGGGAAAGAATTTATGAAGAAACGAGATAGAGAGCATTGTGAGATATAAAATGGAAAATTTTTGTTACATTAAATTAAAAAGGTTTGGTACAAATAAAACCAATGTAGCCAAGATTAGAAGGAAAGCAGAAAATTTGGGGGAAATTTTATAGACAGTTCTCAGATAAAAGTTTCATATCTCAAATATTATATAGAGATTTTTGTCAAATTTATAAGAACATGAGTCATTCCCCAATTGACAAATGGTCAAATGATATGAATAGACAGTTTTTGGATGAAGAAATCAAAGCTATATATAGTTGTATGAAAAAAATGCTCTAAATCATTATTAATTAGAGGAATATAAATTAAAACAAGTTTGAGATATCATTTCACACTTATAAGATTGGCTAAAATGATATAAAGGGAAAATGACAAATGGTGTAGGGGATGTGGAAAAACTGGGACAGTAATACACTATTGGTGGAACTGTAAACTGATCCAACCATTTTGAAGAGCAATCTGGAATTATGCCCAAAGAGTTATAAAACCGTGTGTACCCTTTGACCCAGCTATACCACTATTAGGTGTGTTTTCTAAGGGGATCAGGGAAAAAAGTAAAGAACCTATACGTTCTAAAAATGTTTATAGCAGCTCTCTTTTTGGTGGCAAAGAACTGGAAATTGAGGGGATGTCCATCAATTGGGGACTGGCTAACAAACTGTGGTAGACGATTGTGATGGAGTACTACTGTGCTGTAAGAAATGATGAGCAGGCTGATTTGAGAAAAACATGGAAAGATTTGCATGAAATGATGAAAGTAAAAAGTAAGATGAGAAAAACCAAGAGGACACTGTATACAGTTGGAAGAAACTGAATGACTAATTATGAGTATTATAAATACTTAAATCAACTACAAAAGACCTATGAAGAAAGACGCTATCCCCTCATCTCCAAAGAAAGAACTGATATATACTAGTATGCATAATGTGGTTTTACATATATATATGTATATATATATATATACATATTTGTGTGTGTGTGTGTGTGTGTGTGTGTGTGTGTGTGTATAAAATATCTAGTTCTGTATCAAATGGTGGCCTTCTCTAGTGCAGGGTCAGGAGGGATGAAGGGAGAGAGCTTGGAACTTAAAATTAACCCCCCAAAATTAAATTAAATAAAAAAAGAAACAGTTATACGTAAATATATAAAGCACCTTGCAAACTTCAAAGGGCTATAAATATCAGTAATGATTATTATTATAAGTTTAAAAGGGAGGGATACATCCCCATGCGGAGGAAGTTGGAGAGAAGATACAACCTTATGTGTAGCAAGGTTTTAGGGTCTGGTCACACTTGCTTATAGGTCACCCAACCCTTAGCATGGCACAGTTACATTTGTATTCTAGAGTTCTACATTGATCTAGGGTAGTGATTCTCAATTTTTTGGTCTTTACCTTTATACTCTCAAAAATTATTGAAGAGTCTAAAGAGTTTTGGTTTATGTGTTTATATCTGTTGATATTTACCGTATTAGAAATTAAAACTAATAATTTTTTTAATTTACTGATTCATTTAAAGTAACAAAAATAACATTTTATGAAAATAACTATATTTTCTAAAACAAAAAAAAAAGTGGCTTTGTTTTACATTTTTGCAAATATAAATTGTAAATTGCATTTGCCCAGTAGCTGCAGATGTTAACACAGTCATTCTGGGATAAACTATGGCAGTCAGAAAAGTGATTCAACATTTTGAATATTTCAGCACTATTTGTGTTTGTTGCCAACTATAAAAGATCTTCAATGTTTAGTTATTGCTGATACCAGACAAATAGAAGCAAAACGGTAAATCCTGGCAATACGTAGATTGGTCCATTTGTAAGGCAAATGAACAATTCTGCAGGCAAGATATTAACTCAGTCTTCATGTCTGCAGCCATAACTTTAACTCACAGGTAACATAGCCTTTGGCAAAAAACAAAAAAACAAAACCACTGTATACTACTGAAAGAACGAGAATTTTAAAAAGGCAAATAATGTGTTAGGATTATTATGAAAATAATTTTAACCTTGAGAACCGAATTTTGAAAAGTTGCTGTGATCAAATGAGAATAATTGTAAAGAGCCTGGCACGTTGTAAACACTATATAAATGGTAACTATTATCTCCACGGCTCTAGTTCATCAAATATTAACTGTTTATAATGAACTAGAGGAACTTCTTTTCTTAGTAGTAAATACTCTTATTTTTTTATAATTCAATAAATATTAAAAATTACTGTATACATAAATATAGAACCAATAATAAAAGTAATATGCTTTAAATATTTACACTATTTTGGTTATGATCAACGTCACAGGCCTCAAAATATCACTGACTTTCCTTCACTTGCTCGGGAAAAGCAGTCTCAAGTCGTTCATCAAATTTCAGATAATGATTAAAGTTTTTTTTTAAAGCATCTTCTTCATGTTTCTTCGAAAGATTAGTTCTTTATCTTTGTCTTCAATCCATACAGTCCTTCCAAAATTCACTGTGCTTTATAGAACTTGCTTTATAAAGTTTTTGTTTGCAAGTGCTTGTATCACCGCAATTAAAATTGTTCTTCCAAGGAAGATTTCTCCTCACCCCCTTCATAGATTCTTATGGATCACAGGTAAAACACATACACCTCCCTGACTCCGTACGTTATATCAAACTATTTTCTCAACTGACTTTTAAAAACTGTGAATTCAAAACTGCTTTTCATAGGTACTCATGGATCAGAGGGATGAAACTCACACCTTCTCCCCGACTCCATATGGAGAAGTACGTCATATCAAGCAATTTTCTCAACTGATTTTAAAAACTGAATTCAAAACTGCTTTCCTCCACATCCTTAGGTCCTAGAGCTACAGTTTCTACAGGCTCTGTAGGAATTCTATTGGAAACAAAGGTTACATTATTGTAAGATTTAGTCGAAAAAAGCCTTATAAACTCATTTGTGAGATAACCATAGACAGATGGAGTGGTGCCAGACAAACGTGGAGATAGAGAAGAAGGTATTGTATTGTCAGAGGCAAAGTGAAATAGGATGGAGGGGACTAATAAAGAAGTAGGTAAGAGATAAAGGTGGGATGCTCCGGTTGCACGCTGACAGCTGAGTCACCCTAGAAGCACACCAAAGCGCCTTTCCCATCAACGCTGATGCTGGGAAGGCATTCCTACGGAACCGAAGCTAACCAAGTTATTAAAAAGGTCGTGCCTGGCAAATCATCTTTTAGTAGTAAATTTCTGACTTTTCAGTTTGTTTCCAAACTCCGCTGGCCTTTTCTTCAAAAAGGGCACGCTTTCTGCATCGCCCAGCCGGGACTCTTACCATCACATTGTGCAGTGTTGTGGGTTGCCCATTAACCACCTAGGTGAACCAAGGAAGAGAAGTAGAGGGTCTGGAGGCCAGGGTTCCTAAGAGGATACGGGACAGAAGCAGGGAAAGCCTGCAGTTCAGCGGTCCGTAGGCTTAGCGATCTTTGAAAAAAACGGCTTTCTCTAAATCATAGCCAAGTGACAGGAGGTCCCTCCGCCCGTTTCCCTCCGCCTCTCCTCGCCCAGTCCCGCCCGATTCCTCGCTCCTCCCCTCCGCCTCTAACATGCAAGGCACTGCCCAATCAACTCCGCCTCTTCTTGGAGTCTTTTCCCCTGTATCCAACCAGTGTGCCCTTACTATTGTCATGCCTTACCAGTAGGCACGCCCATATTCCTGCCTCTAAAAGGCGTAGCCTACCGTAGCTCCTAGTCCACCGGAAGAACAATTTCATAGGCTCCGGCCGAGCCCGGCCCCTCCCCTCGGGCTCCTCATGGAGCCTGCCCCTGGGCAGCCTGGGTTAGAGTCCGGAGCCGCACTTTCCGGGTGCTCCCGGAACTCTCCTCTTACACTTAGACCCGGAAAGCAGCCGTCTCTTCTGCCCCCGAGCCTCGGATCCGGTGAGATCCCTGAGAGGAGCCCAGAGTGGGCGGGCGCACCCGGCTGAGAGGGACCCGGAAGACACCGAGCCTGTCAGCCTCTGAAACACCCGGGGCCTGTGGAACTCCACCCGTAACCGGGGTCGGCCGGGGCCCCGGTGGACCAACCCGTACGAGCCCTCGGCCCTTGGGCCGAGCCGTCTTTGTTCCCCAAGGGACGAAGCAGAAGCCGGGAAGCAGCGTCCCCCGGGGCACCCCGAGAAACCGCGGGATGAACCCGGAGGAAGAGGAGGAGGAGGAGCGCGAGCCCGAGAAAGGGGGCCGCCCGTTCGCCGGACGCCTTCAGGACAGCCGCAGCCTGGACGGGCTGAGCGGAGCGTGCGGCGGCGGCGCGGCTCCGCTCGGCGGCCCGGAGCAGGGGGCTGGCGGGGGCCGCCGGGCCACCATCTCCAGCGCTCTCGAGCTAGAGGGCACGGTCAGCCGGCACGGAGACCTCACCCACTTCGTGGCTAACAACCTGCAGCTCAAGATCCGCCTAAGCGGGAATCCACAGCCTCAGCCGCCGCCCTCGGCCCGGCCAGCCTCGGTCCCCGCGCCGTCCATCCCGCCGATAGATCCGGAGGTGCTGCGGGACCTGGAGCGGCTGAGCCGGGAGCTGGGTGCCCGCGTGGAACGGCTGCTTCGCGGGCTCGGCGGCGCAGTGCAGGAGCTGACGGCGCTGAGCGTGGGTTGCATCCAGACCTATCGAGACGCTGTGGACTCTCTGGGAGAGGCTGTGGACATGAGCATCAAGGGCATGTACACGCTGCTGGCCCGATGCGAGGAGCTGGAGCGGGCCCTGCAGCCAGTCCAGGGACTGGCCCGACAAGTCCGGGATATCCGCCGCACGCTGGAAGTGCTGGAGGCTCTCTGCAAATGACAGACTGGAGAGGGTTGGGAGCACCTCCACGCTCAGGGAAGGGGTGGTTTGGGGTGTGTGATGGTGGGATGAGACCACCAGGGTCTTGTCTACAGTCTCTTATACCGCCCTCCCTCCCCTAGCCTCAAACCCTTTTAGGCAGAAGATGACAGTTGCCGAGGAAAAGAAGAGAAACGGTCTTTTTCATATGTCCAGTGAGCTTCTTCCCATTCTATGAGATTTCTAGGTTGTTCGGATAAGAGCCTCTTATATAATATGTGCTGGGAAGCTTTCTTGTATATTGGGTAGGGAGTGTCATATACGAGACCTAGGTCCTTTTAAGAGTGGTAGGTCAGTCCTGCCTTGCCCTGCCCTGTCCTGTCCTTAAGTGCTGCTCCTACTGAATCCCTAGCTGAGGCATCATCCACCCAAGAGTGCTCTGGGACCAGGTTTGAAGGTGAAAAGATGTGGCCATGAGAGGGGGGACAAAAAAGGGACTTCAACTCCAGCTGTGACCACTATATTGTGACAGCTACTGCAGGGGCTGTCTGACAGCTGGTGAACCTAGTGTCTTCAGATGAACTTGTATTAATGGCAAAAAATGCCCCAGTCTTTCCACTGTCTCCCAAAACTTTATCTTTACCCATATAAGGTGTGCTTCCAACAAGGGCGAAGAGAGGAGCTTACTATATACCAAGTCCTGAATATTTGGGTTCCTGCAGGGAGTAAGAGCTAGGTTCATTCCTTCTAGGATTCATATAAGAATTGATAGTTTTGAACCTGTCGTGGAGTTCTCTGATCTTGGCCTATGAACCATCATTTTTTGATTTTCTGAGTTGTGTGGAATTAAAATGCTGCTTCTGTTAACAATGAAACTGTATCTCTGTAGGGTGTTGTGGGAGGAGTAAAATGTGGGTTTCTGTATGAACACACCTGCCCCAGGCGAAAGGGAAGGAGTCACTCTAGTTCTGTAAGGGGGGATTAAATGCCTGGATGGACCCAAGAGAGGCAAGTGTTGGGAGGACTGTACACAGCCTCATGCAGGGAAGGGGGGTAAACGAGGCAATATACCTAGGCTCAGTTTTCCAAGATTTTCTAGCCAAAAGCAGCATTATCATCACTAACATATCTTAATTCCGCCTCAATCCTGCAAATCCTATGCCTATCATACACAGCTCACCTAGAGGAATTTTGGAGTCTCCACCTACTCCTAGGAGGAAGCTGGGAAACACTGCTGTCCTCAGGAGCTAAACTGACCCAGGGGCTTGGATCCTGATTTGAATACATATCCTTGAATGAAAATAAAGGATGGATCCCAACAAAAAGTGGAGGGACCTTTAAATAAGGTGACAAAATTAAAATCCCAAAACTTCCCAATTTTGGGAGCCAGACCTAATAACTCACAGACTTTTAAACTATGCACTAACCAACTACACTAATCCGTTTACAAAAAGTTCAGGAGTGCTGCAATCCTCCTGGATTTTGCAAAGTGGGAAAATTGGGCTTTAATGGGCCCCCTAAAGTGGGTGGGACTAAGGATAAAGAGTAAGTAAGATCTGCTAATCCAAACTCCTGGGTTCCAGAAGAAAGTGAAAGCGGGGGAGGAATACCCAAGTTTGGAGGACGAGATTACTGGAATTTAGGGAATGACTGTAGGGATAGGATGGGACTGGGAACGCCGACCCCTGCGAGTCTACGTGAAGAAGGTTTCCCATTTCTCTTGTTCCTGCCATCTCTTTCAGGCTCCCGAACCCCGCCCCTTTCTGGCCTCCGTCAAGTCCCTTGCCCCTTCTGTCTTCTAAAACCCCTGGAGAATGGCACGGCTGGAGTTAATTCTGGGCAGAGGGGGCGGTAGCGGAGATAACAAGCCGACTAGACACCTCAGTTCATTCCTCCAATAGAAAAAGAAAATGAAAATGTGGGTGGAACGAAAAGAAGCTTTTTAGGCACCGCTGGGAGTCGAACCCAGGATCTCCTGTTTACTAGACAGGCGCTTTAACCAACTAAGCCACGGCGCCACTCGTTTGGAGGAAAGTTTTGTGACCCCTTTTGGATCTAGAACATCGTCGGTGTGGAGTACATGGTCAAGGTGTCTGTGTGGTCAAGAAACAAAGTTTCGTCAGTAGCCACGAAGGCAAAGAGGAATGAGAGATGAAACAGTTGGGCTGACTGGAATGGGTGTGAAAACTACTGCTTACAATCACTGGCCTTTTTAAAAATACATTCTACCACCCACCACCACCGACGAGGATGGGATTCGAACCCACGCGTGCATAGCACAATGGATTAGCAGTCCATCGCCTTAACCACTCGGCCACCTCGTCTCTGGCTCAGCCTTACTTTCTCTACTCTCTGCAGTCTGAGAAGTCTTTTCTGGAAAGGAATGGGAGTGATGTTTTCCTATTATTCCCGTATTTCTTTGAAAGCAGAAATCCCCTGCCTCTGTTTTGACAGGGAAAGAGTTAAGTGGGAATAGCATCCCGTTAAGGTGGGAGGGGCGGGGTTGGGGGTGGAAATGATCCACAAAGGAAGCAATTCATTAATCCACTAATTTCCTAGTCTGCCTTCTTCAGCAGGTAAAGCGCAGAAAAATAAGCGCATTTCTCCATTTCCTCTCTTATGCTTGTGGTAGGACCAGAAACTAGAAATGGAAGAGACCTCAGAGGCCAACCCATTTTATAGTTGAGGAAACTGAGGCCCATAGAAGCGAAATGATTTGTCCAAGACCACAAAGTTGTATTTGACCCTAAAGTCTGACTCCAGAGCCAGTTTGGGGACTTGCTAATGCTTCTTATTCATCGAGAGTGCATTTCAATCGGACCATCTCAAGAATTCGGGCATTCCTTCCCTTTCTAGCGTCTCAGCAACCGGATTCTCTCTGAGCCCAGCCCCGGAGGCAGAATGAAAAAATTGATTGTCAGTCCTATCCTCGGAAGCAGATGGTTGTGGGGAGAGGAAGAAGGAAAAATGAAAAAACGTGACACACCACGTATCTTGACCCCGACGTGATTTGAACACGCAACCTTCTGATCTGGAGTCAGACGCGCTACCGTTGCGCCACGAGGTCGTCCGGGAGCGCGTCTGGACGTGTGGCTTACTAGGCGGCCAGAATGGCTGGGTACCTAGAATGCGAATAAACGAAGACGAGGGAGTTCGAGACTGGTGGGTCAGGTGGATTCGGCCATAGTGATAGATAAAGATAGATGAGAATGATTAGGTAGATAGATAGATAGATAGATAGATAGATAGATAGATAGATAGATAGATAGATAGATAGATAGACAGACAGACAGACAGACAGACAGACAGACAGACAGACATAGATACATACATAGACAGACACACAAATAGATAATCCAGGACAGAGATTTCCCGCTCCCTTTCCGTGCCGGCGTAAATGGAGAGGCTGGAAGTTTCTAAATTCTTGGAAATCCCAGAGGTCCTGGCCCCCTCCTACCTGGGTCCTCCGGTCCTTGACCACTCCGCCACACCAAAGGACTGTTCTTTGTTCTTTCACATCTCCTTCATTCC
>CM053627.1:204495794-204519237 GCA_028646595.1 Phalanger gymnotis
CCCCTATTAGAATGCAAATTCCTTGAAGGCGGAGAGTCTAGCCTTCTGCTTTCGTATTTCCAGCGCTTAACTGTGCAAGGCACTCGGTGAAAACTTAAATGTTTATTCATTCGGCAGTTATTAAACAAACCCACGAACGAGGGCCCGTGCTAGGATTTGAGCACGTGTGTAGTTCGTAGGCAGTTCCTAGTCCTTAGGGAACTTAGTTTAGTGGGAAGGTGACAGTAACAATGGCGCGTAAATGAATCAGAGTGACAAGGGTGTTAAGAGGGAAGAATCCGGAGAAGGGACGTGGGTTGATGGACTCGAAAAGGGCTCAGCAGCGTCAAGGCAAAATTCAGTGGAGGAGGGAGCCATAGAGCTGGACTAATTTATAGAGACCAAGCTAAATTCTAAAAGCACAGGGTGGGGAGGAGGGGGGAGTCATGTATACTTGTTTCTTCCGGGAATCTACCTGGGTGGGGAACCAGGCCGCACGTGGCCCTCTAGGTCCTCAAGTGCAGTCCTTTGACTGAGTCCAAGTTTTACAGAACAAATCCTTTCATTAAGGGGATTTGCTCTGTGGAGTTTGGATTCAGTCAAAGGGCCGCACCCGAGGACCTAGAAAGGCTCCATGTGATCTTCAGGCCGCAGGTTCCCCAACCCTGCAGGTTAGGCAAAGGTCCCGCGTTAAGGCTGGCGTTGGCCGTAGACTACGGGAGAGCCCCTTTAAATTCAACATCTCGCAGTGTATTGCTACTGCTCGCGAGATTTCTTGGGTAGTTTAGCCAACCATAATGGGAAAAAAGAAAAAAAAAAATCCCGTAGTTGCCCTGGGCAACCGGAAGGCGGCGGCGAGGAGCGGAAAGCGTTGTCTGTCTATAGAGTCCGATCTAGGCTCTCGGAAAGCATGGGGCGGATCTCTGGGCTCGTGCCCTCTCGTTTTCTGACGCTGCTAGCTCATCTGGTGATCGTCGTCACCATCTTCTGGTCGCGGGTAAACTAACTTCCATCACTGCTTTTTCCCTTCACTTTCTCGGGGCCGCCCCGCCCCGCCCCGCCCCCTTTCTCTGGCTCAGGGTTTGAGCGGGTGACGGAAGTCGCGCGCGCCAATGGTAGGCCTGAGCTGCCGCTTTCCCCAGGCCAGCGCCTGCGCTTGTGACTGCCCTTCCTTCACGTCCCAACCCATAGCTTCTCCTGCGCCTGCGCCTGCAACCCGTAGCCACTTGTCTGCAGAAAAATCTCCCCCCGCCCCTACCCCCTTAATGAGCTACCTTTCTTTCCCTCCCCCGGAACAGTCCAGAGCATCCGGAACCGCTCCTACTTAGGAGTCAGGAATTCTGGATTTAGGGTTTAGCGTTTCCGTTATGTGACTTTAAGGACCTCAGTTTCCTCCCCAGCAAAAGGAACATGCGGACTTGTTTAATGAATTGGAGATCTCTCCAGGCCCCCTGTAGCTTCTACACTCCGTGGCTGAATGGGAAGGAGGGAAAGGGACAAACCCTGGCTGCCCTGCCGCTATCATTTCGGTTCTACCCTGGCTCAAAAGCCCTGTTTTATTCCTGCTCTTCTCTACTCCGCTTTCCTAGGACTACAACGTCCAGGCCAGTCTGCCTCTCCACTTCACCTCCGAGGAGTATGAGAAGGAGGACTCTAAGTGAGACGACCGGGGAATGGGCGGGCGAGTGTGGGAGGCCTCCCCCTCCCCCGCTTTGGGGTGGGGTGGGGAGAGGCCAGCCATCCCGGAGAAAGAGCCTGGAGGAGGGGGAGGGCCGCTGGGTTGGGAAGGGTAGACTCCAGGACCCCTCTATCCCTACATAGGCTAGTCGCCGCTCTCTGCATTACGCTGGGCCTCTTCCTGGTAGAACTGGCAGGTTTCTTCTCAGGCGTGTCCATGTTCAACAGCGCCCAGAGTCTCTTCTGTATCCTTTCAGCACACTCTTTCCCCGGTGGTCAATGGAGTGACTCCCTGGGTCGAAGGATGCTGGGCCTGGGGGGCGGGGACGGGGTATGGATCTCTGGAGTTTAACTTGAGCTTGGCACAAGATGGGGCCCCTTCTAACATGGCAGCGACGTAAGGAGGGGTCGAGAGACGAGGAAGGGAAGAGAAGTGAACCTCTCTGCTCCTTAAGCTGGCTGACTTTGTGGGCAGAATAAGCGCAGGTTCTCTTCCCGCCTCAGCTGGAGGACCGGGTCCTGCCTGGGTACCACCCACCTGGCCCAAGCCTGCTGGGAAATGTAGTAGAGTGTTTCTTTTTCCTGACTCCGCAGAAGCTATCGTGCTGCACTGTTGCGCAGCGGTGTCTTTGGCCTTCTTCGTCTTCGAGGGGTGGGAGTGCTCCACCTATTGGTACATCTTCACCTTCTGCAGGTGCGGCTCGCGGGGCCACCCACCCCAGGCTTGGGAGAGGCTGCCCCCAGGAGGCAACGCTTTCCCGGTTTTAGGGCTGATCCCAAGAAGGGTGTGGGTGCTGGGACTGGGCAATCTTTGATCACGACTCCCTCCTCTCGCAGTGTCCTCCCAGCTTTCACGGAAATAATAATGTTCATCGCTGTCTTCGTGTTAAAGAAGAAATCTTTCTGAACCTCTTTCCACAAACGTGGGGCGGAAGACCGAGAAGGCTTTGCGTTTAGCTCACAGTCCTTGGAAAAAAATGGGGAAGACTCTGCCAGCAACAGGGTTTGGGGGACTATTGGCAGTGTTCTTGTCCTCCCGAGTTTTGGCACGATGACCTTGTATATAGTACTTTGTAATAAAACCCAACTTTTGTACCATGACTACAGCTGGTGAAATCGGGTACAGGGGACGTTCGGTGTTGGCCATTCACAGGGAAAGAGAAGAGCTAGGAGAGGGGTGCGCTGGAAGGGGAGCCTGGTGTTTCCCCATCCACTTCAGGACCTTAAAGTTACTGGTGCTACAGGAAGGGGCGGGGCCTATTTATGCAAGTGACAAAGTGCGTCATTCCCATTCCCGGGATGATACGCAAATGAAGATCTGGAGGCTTCTTGCCCTTTGGAACCTTGAATGCAGAAGCTGAGACTGACTTCTTTAGAGATTCTGTTTGGGATGAAAATGAATGGGACAGCCCCCATTATTTATGGGCTTGGGGAAAGGCCTTGCAGAGTATCACTCCATTAGGTATAGCAGAATTAGAATGTCCTGCATTTGGCTCCCAGAAAATATTCTTTATTGTTAGTAAGGAGTGCCCTGAATGAGTGTGACTTCTTCCCATCCGTAAAATGGTCAATTCTTACTTCTACTCCAGTTAGGTGTCATGGTGGACAAACCAGGGACCCTTGAAGACTTACTAGCTGTGTGACCTTGGAAAAGTCACCTAACATTTTTTCAGCCTTAATCTCCTCATCTGTGTATACAATGGAGTTATTGTGAGGAAATGGGCAAATGGTATCCCATCTCCACCAAGGAGTTGAGTCGGGTTCATTTTTATAGTATACTCCAAATCTTCACTCTTTCCAACAGGATTGGGGTAAGACATGCCACTCTAGAAGGTAAGAATAAGTGACCCTCCCCTAGGAAGAATTAATGGTGGCTGAAGAAAAGATGGGAGGGACCTTAGGATCTTGAGCCAATGAGATATGATCACAAGAAACATCAGAGTCAGAGTCTGAACTTGTGTTCCAATTCTGTTCTTTGTTTTCTCCTTGATTTGGGGTAAATCATCTTATTACTACAATAGTGGTTTCCTCATTTACAGAAGGAAGGAATTGACCTAGATGCATTCCAAGATTACTTCCAGTTTCAAATTTCTGGATCGTTTGAAGTGAAAATAAGTATGAAGAAAGTTAAAGCATGGCAATATTCTATCCCAGAATGTTACAAATATCTTAAAGGCAAAAAGGTTGGGAACTATGGTTTCAGAACTTTTTTGCTAAACTTCCCCCCCCCTTTTCTATAAGGAAGTCATTTCTTATATTGCTGTCTAAAAAGGGAGCAGGGAGGAATACATTGAGCAATATATGTAAAAACAGTAACAATAAAAACTTACTAACTTCAAACAAGAAGCATTAGACATCTACTGTGTGCCGGAGTAGGAATCCTGATAAAAATGCTAAAATTGATATAGCAGTCTTTCTTAAATTGTTTCTATACTCTTAATGTCTTGTGTCTACATAACACTTCCTGTACACGTTATTCATTTGCTCCTCAAGACCACCCTGTGAAATAGATATTATTAACCCCTGTTTCCAAAATGAGAGCTTAAGTAGTCCAGAGTCATTAGTTTGGAGGCAAGACTGGAACCTAGATCTTTCTGCTTCTTAAGTCCAAAACTATTTGCTGCCCCAAAAGACCCCTCTAAGCTACTTGACAGCCCCCCAAATTATTTTCTTTAATGCATCTGATTTCCACTCACCCTCCAAGGTATGTGGTAGAAGAACACAACTTAGGAGTCAGGTAAGAAACTCAGCCATTTACATTCTTGAGTCAAGTCTACCAGTATTAAATGCTTCATTTGAGGTCCAGTGCCAACCATGGATATATAAAGAAAGACAAAACTCTCAAGGAGTTCACAATCTAGTGGGAGATAACATATAAACAATTAGGAACATACCAAGTACATAGCTACCTAAGAGAAGAAAGTATGTTTATTTGAACACATGCCTTATTCTTGCCCTCATTTGATTATAAGCTTAAGAAAATGTGGACTTCACTGGATTTGAGCAAAAGATCTGGAGGAAAATCCTGGCTCTGCCACTTACTACATATGTGTCCTTGAACAAATAAGAACCTCTCTGGACATTATTTTCTTCATCTGTTAAAAGAAAAAGGGAGGGGGTTGGTTTGAATGATTTCTAAGGTAATTCCAACTCTAATATCTCATGGTCTTATAACTGTGTCTTATTTCATTTGTTTATCCCCCAGGAGCTAACAGCACTTTTGCACATCATAGGCACTTAGTAAACACTGTTGAACTTAACCAAAAGAGGGCAGTGGTGTTTCTAAATTAGGTAGTAGGAAAGTTGCTTATATCGTTGACAGAAATAGGGAAGTCATGAAGACCATCTAATTGTGATGGGAAGATGCTAGACTTCAGGTAGCTATGTCCCACAGAGAGTTGAGAATATCAAACTGGAGATTAGGAGATAGGGAGGGATATAATACACATACATATGTATATACATACACACACGTATACATACAAACGTGATTTCAGCTCAAGAGAAGAAAACTTTCTATGAGTGAGAGCTAAAAATGGGCTACCTCAAAGTATCCCATCAATTAAGGATTTTCAGTGGTGGCTAGATGACCACTTGCCAGGAATGTTGTAGACAGAGTTCATGTAACCAAGTAAGAGAAGGATCTTTGAGCCCTTCAGATCCTAGGGTGACAGATCCAAATTTGAATATAGCTGCATTCACAAAACTAAAATATATTGTGATAGGAATTCATTTTTAACAATATACCTAGCATATAAAGCAGTACCAAGGCTACAGTATTATTCATAAATTATCAACTATTGATATTAACAACTTATATTTATATAGTGTTTTAAGGGCCTTATTTATGGACTCCCAACAGCAGCGCACTGACACTATGCTCTCTGTATAATGCATAGTACTATACCATGCACAATTAGGAGTAACAAGTTCTTCTTGGAGTCAACACAACACAAAAAGAAGAAACTGAAGCCTAAGACACTATGCTATTGTGGGAAGAACCATTCTGGTAGTCAGAAAATTGAATTTTAACCCTGAGCAGCAATATTTGTCTTAATGCAGACAGCTAGGTAGCATAGTAGACAGAGTATTAGACTTGGAGTTAGGAAGATGAGTTTGAATCCTGCCTCATTGCATGCACTAGCTATGTGACCTTGTGCAAGTCACTTGACCTCTTTCATCCTGTTTCCTCATCTGTTAAATGTGGTTAATAATAACACCCCTCAGGTTTGTTAGAATCAAATTAGATAACATATGTAAGTGCTTTGCAAATCTTAATACATTATGCTAGCTACCGGGGCAGATAGGTGGCACAGTGCATGAGAAATTAAGGCCAAGAGAAGTTCCAGTTGGGCAGTGCAGCTTCTTCTCTCCTTCCTTCCTTCCTCCCTCCCTCCCTTCCTCCCACCTCCTGTCCTTCCCTCCCTTTCTCTCCTTTCCCTCCAAATGAATGTAAATAGCAATTGTTTCTGTTTTGTCCAGAAACCCTGAGCTTTTACCCCTCCCAGACTGATTTTTTTTTTTTTACTAAGTAAAAGGAGCCATTCTCTGCCTCATTTCTACTTAGCTTTAATCATTGAATGGGTGTTGCTTCAAGCTGAGACCTTTTAAAAACCTTAGCTTAAAAAGGCCAAGTTCTCTCAGTCCATCCAGGGCCATCTCCAGTCACCCTCATGTATATCTTGCCACTGAACCCAGATGGCTCCAGAGGAGAAATTGAGGCCGGTGACTTTGCAAAACCCTCTCTCACAAATTCAATTCACTTTTGTGTCATAGCATCACCTGCCTGATGTCATGGCCCTCTTCGAGAATGAAGGATAAACAACAACTGTGAAATGTCCAATATTCAAGTGGTGATGTGGGATTGCAGCTCAGGGGAGAAATTGGGAATGGATAAATAGATCTGTGAGTCATCAACAGAGAGATAAATAAACCCACAGAAACTAATGACATCTCCAAGAGAGGGAATGTAAAGAAAGGAGTAGGGGACCTAGGACAAAGAATTGGGAACAACCTATGGTTAGGGGACACTGATGATACTATTGCTAGATCACCAGGACTGGAGTCAGGAAGACCTGAGTTCAAATCGAAACCCAGACACCAACTGTGTGACCCTGGGCAAGTCATTTAACCTCTGCCTCAATTTCCTCAACTGTAAAATGGGGATCTTGCCTACCTTCCAGGGTTGGTGTGATGATCACTTGAGATAATAATTGTGAAGTGCTTAGCACAGTGCCTGTTACTTTGATCAGTAAGAAACTCAAACCCAGATGTTTCTTAGACCTTCCTCTTTCCTTTTCTCATTGAAACTTCTTGCATTTTCTATATGCTAAGAGTTCTAGGTCTATGGATCAGCAAGCACTAGATCTGGATCCTGAAGCTGCCCGTTACTAGCGGTGTAATCTCAGACAAATCACTTAACTGCTCTGGGTCTATTTCCTCGTCTGCAAAATAAACCAACTTTTGTAGTCACTCTGAGGTGACCTCTGAAGTCCTGGCCATGGAGTCACAGTCAGAAGGAGTGGGGATAGGGGAAACAGGGATGCTGAAGCCAGACTTAGGGACCAACTGGACTTTATCTTTCCTTTTGTATCCCCTTGAAGGCAACCTACCTCTTTCTACAAGGGTGGGGCGCTCTTGGGGCGCTCTTTTTGTTTCGAGTCTGGGTGCTGGAGGGTTTGGAGTGTTGGAGTCAGGCCATCTGGGACAATACAGTCGAAGGGTAGGGTTTTAAAGAATGGACTATGTGTGATTGGGGTGTCTCATGTTAGGGTGTAAAGGATGGAGCGCTAGAAAGGTCAGAGATTAGAGTGCTCCAATTTGGGGAACTGTGTTGTCAGGTTGGTTTATGATCTGGAATGTTCATAAGTTAGGATTGGGATGTTGAAGTTAGGGTATATAGTGTTAGAATGTCAGAGGTAGGAGCTGGGGAATTGGACTGTATGAAGTTGGAGACTTGTAATTCTAGGGGAATTGGAATGTCAGGGTTCTAGTGTTAAGATCAGAGTTTAAGGTGTTATCGATTAGGCATTGGAATGAACTTAAAGTGTGGCATGTCAGAGTTGAAGTTTGTGTATGGGAGGTTTGAAGTGATTAAATATTGAATTGTTGAAGGCTCTAGAGTTGGGGTGCTGAGGGTTTGAAGTGTTAGATGTTAAGTACTGTACCGTGAGGTACTGGAAGATCGCGGTGTGTTATGTTTGGGGTGAAGTTGGGTTGGGATATTGCAGGTTTAGGTGCTTGAAGTTTGGGGTTAGGATTAAGGTTTGGCATGTTGTATGTTGTGGTTGGAAGTTTGGAGGCTCAGGCATGTTAAGAGTTTTGGTTTTGGATTGTTGAGGTTTGAAGTATTGAAATATCAAAGGAGTTTGAAGGAGTATTAAAGGCTGGGCGGGGGTCTGAGCTTTGGGGTTAGAAATTCAAACCTGAAGCTTAGAAACTTTGGTGTTTTAGGTTAGGAATGTTTGGGACTTGAGAAAATTGTAGGGGTTGGATTGGTGGGATGCTGTAGTTTAGGGGTTAGGATGTTGGGTATACAGTGTGTTAGTTTTGTAGATTTGGGGATTGAAGTGTCGGGAATTTGGAAATAGGAAGGTGAAGTTGAAGAAATTGAGGGGTTGGGGTTGTAGATCTGGGGTACGGGAAGTTTGGGGGTTGGAGACAGATGTCCAGGGACAGCCTGAGCATCTTTGGATAGAAAAGTTTTAGAGGGTTCGGAGCTCCTTCCAGGTGAGGATCTTAGGAAGGGGGTGGGGAGGGAAGGAGCAGGACATCCAATATGGCGGCACCTCAACCCCTTCTCCCAGCTCCCCCTCCCTTTCTCCCCACTCCCCCGCCCGGCCTGGCCCACGGGTGCCCGGATGTGGGTGACGCGCGGCCGCCATCTTCCCGTCCCCAGGCTCGGCAGCACCATTCGGAGCCAGCGCGAGCCGGAGCCGCCGCCGCCGTTGTCCCCGCCCGCCCGCGCGCCCGCCCGCCCCCGCCATGTGAGTCTGCACCACCCGGCGCCTGGCGCCGTCCCCGGGGCTACCGTAGGCCCCCGTGCACTGCCCGGAGCCATCCTCCCGCTGTCACTCCTTCCTCCTCTTCCTCCTCCTCCTCCTCCTCCTTCTCCTCCTCCTCTTCCCTCTCCCGCAGCCGCCGCCGCCGCCCTCCTGGCGGTTCCCACCCTGGTTGCCCGGGCGCCCTCTGGGAGTTGGGCCCGGCCGTGCCCCGGGAGGTGCGTGCCCTGGGCTGCAGGCTCTGGCGCCGCTGCCGCCCGGTGCCGTCCCGTCCAGTCCCTGCATTGTACACTCTGACCCCTCCAGCCCGGCCGGCCGTGGGGGCGTCGCTCTTGCTTTCAGAGGAGGGGTTGGGCTGGGGCTGTCCGAGACTCCGGAGAACGAGCGACGAGGAGCTAAAAATACCGGGGGCCCAGGTGTGCCCGGGGGCTGCAGGGCCGCGGCTCGGTGGGAGCGGAGACCGATACGGGGCGCCCCGAGCCCAGCCAACCCGCCCCGCCCCTGGAGATTTCCTTTCACCAGCCCCGGCACGGTGGACCCCGGCGTCTCTGCCCCGGCCGCCCCGCAAAGTCTCATTGGTCTTGGCAGCCTCCACCAACCTACCCCCCACCCCACAGCCTGAGGATTAGTGGCCTGCCCCCAGTCCCCAGGCGGCCAGGGGCCCTGAGAGGAGAAGGTGAGGAGTCTCACTACCACAGTGCTCCGGCCCAATCCCTCAGTCTTCAGGGGGAAACTGGGGGTCCAGAGAGGAGACTCAGACTCAGAATGGGTCTGGAAGGGCTTGCCTCAGGTCTTCTCTTTAGGGGAGAGCTGGGGAACCGGGAGAGGGGAGGCTTGGCAGTCTGCTGTGAAGGGCTGGATGTCCTTGTGTCGAGACGCTTTTGCCACTTACACCCTCAGGTCTGCTCCTGCTACTGCCATGCCCCCTGCTGCCCCAGCAGGAGAAGGGGGCCCTCCTGCTGCCCCCCCAAACCTCACTAGCAACAGGAGGCTGCAGCAAACCCAGGCCCAGGTGGATGAGGTGAGCGGAGAAATGAAAGAAAGGGAAGGGGGGTAAGGACAGTGTGCCTCGTGATCAGTACCACGGACAGCTCACTGCTGTGTGCCTTGAGACTGAGCATTGGGGTGGGAGGAGGTTAGGGTAAGAGGTACAAATGTTTCGTGTCGGCAGTGTTGGACAGCGACCTGTGTCACTGTTGTCATGCCCCTGCCCACCTGGTAAGCTAGTTGGCCTTGCTCCTTTGCTTTACCCTTCGAGGTCTGGGCCTGGTGTGTTGGGCTGTTGTACACTAGGCATGTTGGAGGTTTGTAGGGAGTGGGTAAGTCTCGTTATCTGTCTTATTCTGTGCAAAGGGAAGGTTTCTGACCTACACCCAGTGTGTCAGTGAGTTCTGCCAGTATGTCTAAGGCATGTACCTGGATTAGCTGCTTGCATGCCCTTGTTTTGTGTCCCTGGTGGGTCCTGTGTATGCATTATGCCTTAAGCATGTGTCCCTGGTATTATTTATTCTGTGTGTCTGACAGCTTCTGTACATTAGGTGACAGTTGGTCCAAGGTTTGTGTCAGATATGTGTCCTTGGGGGGTTGTCCTATTTGTGTGGTGCTTGAAGCTTTTTTTCTGGCATAGTTTGTGATATATTTTTGGTATGTTGCTTGTGTGAATCCGTGGCATGAACGTGTCATCACTCTCCTCCTCTGTTGTCTAGGTGGTGGATATCATGCGGGTGAATGTGGACAAGGTCCTAGAGCGAGACCAGAAGTTATCAGAACTAGATGACCGTGCAGATGCCCTCCAGGCTGGGGCTTCCCAGTTTGAGACAAGCGCTGCCAAGCTCAAGCGTAAATACTGGTGGAAAAACCTCAAAGTAAGGAGACTTGAGGGAGGTTCTAGAGGGTTGGCTAGCTAGGAGAGGAGATTGAGGGAATGGGGTAAAATGCTCTCTAGGCCTGATCAACACTAAATCAAAACTGTGTGACCTTGGGTGAGTCACTTCTTTCTGGGCTTCAGTTTCCTCCTCTTTAAAATGAAGGGGCTATATTAGGTGGTCACTAAGGTTTTTTTCTCCCCTTGATGTACTGTAGTTCTTCAGGAAATGGTTGGGAGGGTGGGAAGTAGGCAGAGCTTGGTGCTCTGACCTTTTCCCCTACTAACCTGATTATCACCCCCATCCCACTTCTCTTTTTCCTTTTCTCCTTCCTCTCCCTTTTACCTCTCTTTTCCTTTCCCCTTTCCTTCTTTTCTTCATCCTCTCTCCACCTTCTCATCTCATCCTTTCCCTTCCCTCTTCCCTTCCTTCTTTCCACCCCACCCTCCCAGATGATGATCATCCTCGGAGTGATATGCGCCATCATCCTCATCCTCATCATTGGTGAGTGGGGAGTTGGGGGAGGAGGTTCAGATTCTATGGCCTAGGAGGAAATAGCAATAGTCTTTTCCATTAGCCCCTTGTAGGATCATTGAGTCCCACCAGCATCCCCCAAACTTACCCTTCCAACTAAGGCTGATGAAATTCTATTTGAGGGTGGGGGGCTGGGCAGAACTGAGGAGGGATAAGTGTAGGTCAGAGATTCCCCCAGCTGGGGAGATATGGACCAAGTCTGACCCTAACACTCTTTGGGTCTTTCCACAGTTTATTTCAGCACCTAAACCTACAGCAGGAGCTGCCCCTGCCCGGGAGAGGGCCCCCTTCCCTCCATGGCTCTCCCTCTCTCAGCCATATCTTCCAGCCCCTTCTCCTGTCCCACCTCCGGTGTGTCTGCGTGTGTGTCCCCCCTTGTAAATAGCCAGCTGTTATTTATACATATATAATATTATATATATTTGGTCTGTTTGTAGTTTTATTACTAGAAGATTTTTTCTGGTTGTTCTTAACTTCTCTACCCTGCCCATCACCCTTTTCTTTCCCTTAACTCTTCATCCCTCTCCCTTTCTTTTGACCCACAGTCCCCTCATGTGCATTTGCTATGCAACATTCTCTATTCTTCTCCTTCCATCTTCCTTTTTGCCTGGGTTTAGCTGTTCATCTCTCCCACCCATCTCTCTCCTCCCAGGAGCCTGGGGCTCCCCCTTATTTATGGACTATCCAATCATTATAGACTGTGACAAAGATACCCTTAGCCACCTTTCCCTCCCGTGTCTCCTGGGAGCTCTGAGCATTCAAATTAGCATGTCATTTACATAACCACACCCTTTTTGGTTTGCTTTTCAATCATTCCTGCCTCCTGACCCGTATTGGGTCTTCTCCTTCTGCCTACTAAACACACCTATGGGTCCTCTAATTTTACCCTTATTTGCACGACATTTACATAAGTGAGGGGTTCTTTGCTTTTAACACATGGGGGCCTGTGGCCTCCCCCCATTCCATTTTTTTTTCACTATCCATTTCCTACTAACTCTTGTCTGTCATCATCCTTTCCCAATTCTTCTTTCTCATTAATGCCTCCCCAACTCTCAACCCCACAGCTGGTATGTAAGTGTCTTAAAGTTAAATGTTTTGATGGACCAATAATTCTGCCACTTGGGGGTCTCCACATTCCTACTCCCCATATTTGGTAGGGGGGCTCACTGATATTCTCAAAAGGTCCCCCTCACCTGCCCCTCCCACCCCAGCTGGGATGAATTGGGGAACCCTACTACATTCCGATTCTTATCTAGGAGGGGAGGCCACCAGCCAACAGGGGCTGTCACTGCCGTGGGGAGTCTGGTAAGGGGGCTGAGGTACACCTCACAAGTCCTCCATGGACCTCCTCCCCTCTGAGCCACCTCCTTGGGGGGAACAGAGCTGATAGCCCACCCTGAGGTTCCAGGGAGGGTTTGCAAAGTCCTGTCATTGCCCACCTCCCTTGGATGCCCCCCTGAATTCAAGGAAGGGGGAAACAGTCACTGCCAGAATGTGTTGTTGGGGGAGAAGGAGACATTTTATCTCTTCCTTTCCCCAAGGGAGGAAGGGAATGATTCCTGTGAGGTCCTCTAGACTAAGGGGAATTGGTGGTTGAAGGAGGAGGGTCAGAAAGTCTCTTTAAATGGCACAATTTGGGGAAAATGTGGAGGGGAGGATATAGTCCTTTTACTTGCCACTAGATCTCCATGTTCCCCCATTCCACTTTCTGGGAGGTTGAGGAGAAAGAGAGCTGCCTACTGGGTTGGGGGTGGTGGAGATGTGGGGGTGGGGCTTTGTTTTAGACCCCCCCCCCATTCCCTATCCCTACCCTGCCCCCTTCAGTGCCCCCAATTCTGTGGCAAATCCAGATTGTGAAAATGTACAATAAATAAATGTGTGATGAGAAACCAGATAGTATGTGTGCATCTTTGTTCAGGCTGGGGAACGTGGCTTTCTAAACTGAAGGGGACATGGGTTGGCTAGTTATATGCAGAGAGTGAGAAGGGTTAGACTCCAGCAGAGGGAGGGAGGGATGCTTAGCTTAAGGCTAGGAGAGGGGATTGGCAGGAGAAAAAGCTAGAGAAAATGGACAAAGGAGAAGACCAGGGAAGCAAAGCAATGAAGCTCTGACCTGGGCCGGGGGAAATGTAGCTCCAAAGCTGGCCACAAGGAGACATTATTGTGTAATGAAAAGAATTTCCTACATTTATAAAGTTTTTTCATAGCCATTAACTTATGGTTTCCTTGCCCCACTTCCAACAACTTTTGAGGTTTCTAGAGCATCATTGTTTGTAGAGGAAGAAACAGGTCTACATAGATGATAGGACTGGCCCAAGAACACAGAGCTATTTATTGTCAAAACCAAGATTTGGAGTAACAGACAGGATCTAAAACTTGAAGGGAACTTATGAGATAATTTAGTCTATCATTCTCCCTTTGCAGATGAAGAAACTAGTCCATAGATTACAGTAATTTGCCCAAGGTCACACAGGTCACCCTTGGCAAAGAAGAGATTTACAGTATATTTTTTAAAACAAATTCTAAGTTAGCAGAGACCTTAAGAGACCATGTTGTCCAAGCCACACCTGGACAAGAATCCTCCAGAAGAGGGATTCTTAATCTTTTTTGTGTCATAGACCTTTGGCAGTCCAGTAAAGCCATTAAACCTCTTTACAGAATAATGTTTTTAAATACCTAAAATAAAACTCTTAGGATTCAAAGAAACCAGTTTATATTGAAATAATCAAAATATTTTAACACAAGCGTCATGAACCCCAGATCAAGAGCCCTTGTTCTGCAGTATCCCCAAGAACTCCCGAGAAGGGCTAACTCACCACCTTTTAAGGCAGTCTGTTTCACTTTTGCATAACTCTAAATTGGGCAGTGTTTTCCTTATACAGAGTTGAACTCTACATCTGAGGCTTCCACCCATTGTTTCTAGTTCCAAACTAGGCTTCTTAATGCCCAGTTCAGTGTTCTTTCCATTATATCACAGGGCCTCTCTGTGTGATCGAGAAAGAACCACTACCCCACCCCCACTCTCAACATACAGGCTGCTTTGTGCACAAGAGCAGAGGGAGCAGAGACTACAGCCTAGTCTTACAGAGAAAAGACCTGGCTAAGAGAACCCTAAGCTGAGCGACTGCTTTTCTCAGGGGCCTAAGTATTTATCTTGTCCTCAGTTCCAGGTTCTCAGATCTTTCTCATCTATATAATCTGTAGTTTCTCAGTTTTATTGCTGTTCAGTTGTTTTAGTTGTGTCATAACCCCATTTAGAGCTTTCTTGGCAAAGATACTGGAGTGGTTTGCCATCTCCTCCTCCAGCTCATTTTACAGATGAGGAGACTGAGGCAAATTGGGTTAAGTTACTTGTCCAGGGTCGCACAGCTAGTAAGTATCTAAGGCCAGATTTGAGATGAGTCTTTCTGAGTTCAAGCCCAGACTCTATCCACTGCTCCACCTAGCTGTCCAGTTTCTAGGTTATTGATTGGGCCACAATATATAGATACCTATTTATTTATTGATGAGTACCTCAATTCCATTCAGCTTACCATTAGCAGATATAGTACATATAGGTATATGTACTCTGCTAGGTGGTCAGGGATGAAAGTATAATACTGCCCCTGTGTTCAAGGGCCTACTGGTTTCATCAGGGAGGTTAGAGAAACCCAACTGATTTCAATACAAAACACCACACGGTATGCATAATAAGGCAGAGTGTCACAGTGGATCAGAGGAGAGTACTTTCTGCTACTCAACCCTTAGAGAAGGGTTCATGGAGAAGGAGGTATCAGAGGAGGTAGGATTGATAAGATTTTCACAAGCAAAGATTTGGGAAGAAAGGATGAGAGAGTGGGAAGAACATTATAAGAGTAAGAAACTGTGTTAATGGAGTTTTTTTCTACAAAGGTAGAGAAATGCTAGAGTATTCAGACTATGTGTAGTCTTGTTTCACTAGAGCAAAAGATATAGGAAAGGGAGGTCAGGCTAGAAAAATAGGCTATGAATGTCAGTTTAAGGAGTTTAGGTTTGAATCATTAGGCAATAGTGAGTCTAATGTTTTAATTACTGGACTAACCTGATCTGAGCTATGCATAAGGAAGATTAATATATAGGCAAGTAATATGGAGATAGTACTGGTTCTGGAGTGAGAAGAGTCATAGTTTGGAATACCATTCTCACACTAACTGTGTGACCATGGGCAAGTAAATCACTCAACCTCTCTGATTCTTAATTTCCTCTCTGCAAAATGGAAATATAATCTGTAATAATAAGGCTGTTGTGAACATCAAATACATGCTTTGTAAATATCAGTTACTATCGCTGCCTCCTTAGAGTTGCCTCTTAGAATCCTTAGCTTTGTTATAAGAAATCTCCAGTGGAGTGGGGGTAATACATACATTTTTGTGATGTAAAACCAAAACCACATCAATAAGACTCTCAAAAAAAAGAATTCTTAGCTTTCTTTAAGCTCAGATTCTCTCTCCTATTGGAAATATTTCCTGATCTTCCCCGTTAGTGTTCTTTCCCTTCCACATAAATATACACCCATAAAACAAAGCTTCTCAAGAGCAGGAAAACTCCTTGGGAAGCAGGAAAACAGGAATCCTTTCTCTCCTTTTCACTCCATGGCCACCAACCTAGTTCAGGCCTTTATCATCTTTTGCCTGAACTATTACAATGAAGGGTCTTTTACCTGGCTTCCCTGACTCAAGAGCCACCAATTACTCGGAGAAAGCATCTAATCCTGGCCATATCCTTCCATGGGGAGAAATCCCACCACAAGAAAAGTATTCCACATGACAATACTGCTTATATGTCTCAGATGAAACTCACAAGTGCTTATTATATTCAAGGTAATGTGTGAGGCTATACAAAAACAACATTCCTTACTGATTTATTGTTAAGGAGCTTAACATCCTACTCAACCTGGCTGCTTTGGTTTCATTATTTTCTACAATGAACAATCTTTTGCCTAGTTCAGGTCCCTACATATCAAAACCTGTATGATGAAAACATTATGTGGTTGCTTCGTAAATAGGGATGGGAGAGCTATATCAAGGCTCCATTGCAATTCCCTTCCTTACAAATATCTTAACCCAACTAATCTCCCAAAGCACCCAAACAAACAATATACATAATGATTCAGGAACTAAGTAGATCTGGGAGAAAAGTTCAGGTTCTCGAGGCCTTCCTCTACTAGGTTCAAAGCACTTTTTTCATGTTCACTGCAAAGGAGATAAGAAAAGCAGTCTGGTATAGCCAAATGGGTAGGTTCCAGGGGTTGAATTCTGCCTCAGAACTTCATAGCTGTATGATTATGGGTAAGTCATTTGAACTCTCAGATCCTTAGTTTTGTCATCTATAAAATGGAGAAAATAATACTTGCACCCCTCTGGGCCTTGGTTTCCTCAATTTTCATTCCATGTATATTGAAGCGCTTGGATCAAATGACCTCTAGATCAGAATCCTCCATAGTCCATAAGGCAATACAAGGTCTGAACCCATTAACATCGAATAAGAAATCCCAAGTCTCAGGGTATCAAAAGTATTAGTGGCTCGTGTGTCTAGGTTAAAAGGTATAAGGACTGCAGAGGTCTTTTAATCCAACTCCTCTCATTTTACAAATGAGGAAATGATACCACTAAAGTTAAGTGATTTGCCCAAGGTCACATACTACTAGTAAGTGCCAAGCCTGGATTCCAACACAGCTCTTTTGATTCCAAATCCAATTCTTTTTCATATCCTGACATTTCAGGATGAAGCTATGGAGCTGGTGCTAGGTCTAAGTTTGGTCTAGTCTCCAGGGGCCCAATAACCATGACTATATTTGCTGATTCATGGGTCTCAACTAATAAGAGCTCTTAAGTCTCAGGGAACCAAAGGCAATAAGAGAGCTTTCACTAAAGAGGAGCCACATCCATTTGAAGTCTTGAGCAGGTCCATCAAAGATACTGGCCCTTAAGGCATCAGAGATACTACATAGAGGATCACCAAGAAAGGATTCCAGGAGTGCCTTGTCCCTTGCCACTTTGGGAATGGTGCTGTCACTGAGTATAAATTCAGTCCTAGGATATCTGTACAACAATGATTTATTGATCCAAGGAACCAAAAAGAATCTCCTGGTGTCTCTGATCACTTACACCACTGATTTCCCTGTGTTTGAAGTCACTGACCTTGGAAGCAAATGCTGCCATTCTAGCACAGGAGCTAGGCTCATCACAGGACCCTTAAGGCTAGATAACCCTAATTAATTGCTACTTCTCCCATCTTGAAGAAAGCAAACTCCAATCTTCTGCTTCCTTTTGATTCAGAGTTGCTGTTTGATGGGGAAACAATCTCTTCCACTACAACCTTCTCCTCAATCATCATCCTTATTGACTTAAGCCTTCTTGGTCCATATACTTCTCTGACCTCTCGTTCCATTGTACCCTGTGGACCTCCCACTGTATTAGCACAATCCTGTTCCTGTTAGATTTCTTTTTCATGTTTTTGGATTTTCTGGAACTAAGGGAAACCTAGCTCTGTCCATAAGACACTATAGCTTTAATAAAATGTAGCACCTTGAGAGAAGGAACCATTTCATTAGTGTTTTTGTATTCTTGCTCCCTAGAGCAGTGTTCAGCAAATATCAGGCACTTAATAAATGCTTGTTCATTGATCCATGACCACTTTTTCTAATACTGGTTACTCTTCTCGTGCTAATTTTCACAATGAGTCAAGAAAAGGAAAGTTATACCCTGTGTTCTTTACTGCTACTTACATACTGTTTCCATACTCCTTGTTCTTTACTGCTACTTACATACTGCTTTCATCACTCAGGAAACTTCCCAGCTTTGAAATCCATTCTATCTGCCTATATCATCCTATCCAGATCTTTGTCCCAATAATAATACTAGGTAGCATATTTATATAGCACTTTGTTCGCAAAGTGCTTTATACATGTTATCTCATTTGACTCTTATTCTATGAGGTAGGTGCTATTAGTGAGGAAAATATAGCTAAGAAAGGTTATTTTCCCAAAGAACCAGAGCTAATACGCACCTGAGGCAGGATTTGAACTCAGATCTATCTTGACTTCAAATTTAATGCTCTATGAAAGCTCTATGAAACCCACTAGCTTCCAATTCATTCTATGCCTTTTCTCAAGGAATTTAGTACCTGGTTCAGTCTTCCTCTTCACCATGACTGCTGTTATAATGTTGGTAGACTTCAATATACATGATAATGTCCTTTTAAATACCTCGGCCTCACAGTTCATCAGCTCTTCAACTTTTTTAACAGAGAAGACCCAACCTTCTATACACACAGTGAAAAACAAACAAAAACAATTTTCCTTTGTATATGCAGACACAGTACAGGTTTTTTTCTTTTGCTGAACTGCTTTATTCCCTTTCTTTTTCTTTTTCTAGTCATTCCTTTTATTTTCCATCAACTACATGTGAGCCAAATTTTTAAACATTTGTTCTTTAAAATTTTGTTCCAAATTCTCTTCCTTCCTCCCTCCCCATCCCCAATCCCTCCCTAGGGAGCCAAGCAATTTGATATAGGCTATACATATGTGTAGTCATGCAAAACATTTCTATATTAGCCATGTTGCAAAAGAAAACACAGACCAAAACCCTCAAGAATAATAAAGTTTTAAAAGTATGTTTCAATCTGCATTTAGATTCCGTTAGATCTTTCTCTGGACATGGATAGCATTTTTCATCGTAAGTCCTGTAGAGCTGTCTTGGATTATTGTATTGCTGAGGATAGCTAAGTCATTCACAGTTGATCATTGAACAATATTGCTGTTACTATATGCAGTGTTCTCTTGGTTCTGCTCATTTCACTTTGCATTGGTTCATGGAAGTCTTCTCAGGGTTCAATGACATTGCTCTCTTGCTTTTCCTGCACCTGACTGCTTGCTCCTCAACATCTTTTGCTGAATTATCATCCAACTCTTGCCACCAAAGGGTCTATCTTTGGTATATTTCTCTGTGTGCTCTCTCAGTGATCTCATTAGTCTTAGCATCTTTCCTGAACTCCCATCCTACATCACTATTGGACATTTTCTCATGGCTAGCCCATTGACATCTCAAACTCAAAATATCCAAAAGAGATGTCAATATTCCCCCCTAAACTTACTGCTTTTTCTAAAATTTTTTTATTTCTGTTGAGGACATGAACATCATTCCAGTTAACCAATCTTGCAACCTTGGAGCCCTTCTTCACTTTTTTTCTATTTCACCTTGAATATCCAGTAAGTTCTATGACTTGTAGGTCCCACCTTTACATCTCTCCCAATATGGCTTCTCCCATTCACAGAGCTAGCACCCTACAGTCAGGCTTTCATTGCTCTTCACAAATCACCGCCAATCTCTCCTCCCTCTAATCCATCTTCCACATATCTAATAAATTAATGTTCTATGAGAGAAATAATTGAAAATAGGGCCACATTATTTTATGGATAAGACACCAGAAGAGGATACAAGAGAAATATGCTGGAAACTTGTGCAAGAAGACAGTAAAACATCACCTGAACTAAGCTGGTATTGAAGAATTGATTCAATACTCTGCATTTCTGACTTAACCAAGACACTATGAAGGGAAGTAGTATCTCAAATAGAAGCATAGAGTCTTAGCATCTTGAGGGATCTCCTTTCTTAAGAGCAAGACTGAACTTTTATAACCTGTAGGAAGACAAAAAGTCAAGGGAGATTAGTACAAAGTTTGCTGGGAGTGGTAAGCGCACAAGAGATTGATTAATAAGGATTTATAAAGCTGAAAGAATCATTGGTGGTTAAGCAGATTTTGGGGGGAATATTTTGAGCAAGGTAAAATTAATGGATAGTTTAGCAAGTTGACCAGGTGCTTTGTAATTTTCTGCTTAGAGACAGAAGTTTCTTTCCTATGAGAAAGAAATTTCTCTCACCCACAGTTTCTTCAGCTCAGCAATGCCTAGTCTACCCATAGGCCTTTACAGTTATATCAAACTCTCTAAAGGCACAACAAAATAAGACAGGGCTAGACCACTGTTTCTACCCTGAGTATACACACAGTCTGGAGGCAGGAGATGAATGGATCATCATCCAGAAAAGGAGACTGAAGGTACTGGCAGGTACCAGGTAAAACAAGACTGGTACCACTAAAGTCAAGGGAAGAGAGAGCATTCAAGAGCAATAAATGTACGATAGCATCAAAAGCTTCTGAGAGGTCAAACACAAAGGCAGAGAAACAGCAATATTCGGTAGGTGATATATTCTGCAATACTTCATCCAGCTGACTAAAGGCCAGTGAGGACACAATGAAGAAGTAATCTTGACTGGACTTCTTTAGCTCACTTCCTGGCTAATGACATCAGGTGAGGGATGTTTACAAGGCCTTAGGATTTCTCCCTTTGTTTTTGTCACTATTGGTTCTCTTATTTTAGTTGAAAGAAGTTGGAGGTTATGACCTTATGAATTTCCAAATGGCAGGAAATCGAGTCTAAGAATCTGAGAGTCCAGAAGTTTAGTTCATGCTAGGTTTTGCAGCCAGCCTTCATTAAGCACTCACCTGCAGGGATGCAACCTTTGTATGTAAATTTGGTGGAACTAATGCTATACAGAGACTGTGTTAAATCTGAGCTTGTCCTCCCCAGAGATCAATATGACATGGGAGGTAAGTGTTCCCCTATGGGTTTGGGTAGAAATGTTTGTTCTATTTTTTCTGTATCTTCCAAGTTAATATCCCTTTGTAAAAGCTTAAGAAAAAAATATGTATATCATAAAGAAATTCAAATGGCCATTAATACATGTCCAGCCAGATGACAGGAGACAAATGTGATGATCGTTAGACCATTCATCACCCTTTTTACCTTTGAGGACAAATTCCCTGTCACTTAGGGGACTGACCAATAAGGGATGGGTTCTCTATCAGCTTGAGAACTGATCACCTAGGATTATGGTCCTTGAGTGTGGATTCCCAGGTGTTTCAACAATCCGGCTAGCAGCTTCTGTGGGGGTGCAAGATCCACCAACAACCAGCACTCAGAAAAGCTGCCAGCACCCAGAAAGCACATGTTCTTTTGATCTGCTTAACTAAGGAAAGCAGGGTGAAGGGGTTGACACGCTTACTTTAATTCAGCACACAAATACAATTCACTTAGTTCAGAAGAAAGCCAGCACGCTGAACTTCAGAACAAAATACAAACAAATTACGAACATCAACAAACAGACCTTGTCTGATTCAAATCCCAATACACAGTTACCAGAGTTCAACAAAATCTCAGCATCCAGGTTACAAGCTGGAGGGCTCCTTAGCTACAGCTGCCTGAAGTCTCCTCATCAACACCATTTCCAGAGCTCTGCACAAATGGCTCTGTCCTCCCTTCTTATAGGGCTTTAGATGTCATCAAACGTCATCTGAATAGCCAGAATTTAGGCTCTGGTTATAGGTTCTTGAGTTGGCCCCTCCCCTTAGGACCCTGGGAGGTTCACATCCACATGGATTAGGTTAACACCTAATGGGGCATGCCTTTGGAATTAATACCTCCCCTTAGCCAGCCCCACCTTGGGCCCCACCCCAGTCACCAATCCACACCCACATAGGTTCCACACCTAATAGGGGTTTGGGCCTGGGGCTTAATACCTAGTAAGGCTCAATGAAATACACTGAATTACTCAAAACAAAAGCCAAACTCTTCAAGGGTACTAAGTGCTAAGGAGCCCATTTTGCTTACCAACACACCAGGTGCAAAGGATTGGGTAGAGGAAGTCAAAGATACAAACCTTCTAGAAGCGGCTGAGATTTTAAATTTATCTTTAGATTTCATTCAGTAATTATATCCAAATATATTTAAGCAAGCAATCTTAACATGTCATTGGAAGTTGGGAAGAAGATTTGCATGTCAGTAAGATGGGGATAAAATCCCTGAATTCCTTCCCCCATTAGAATGAATGCAAGTTTTCTGGTATATAGGAAGTACAGTCATCAGTGATTTATTTATGAACCTGAGCCAAAAACTACAAATTATTGTCAGGAATTCATTCATACGCTTAAGTTAAACTAACCTGGCTTGGAACAAGGACAGGGGTTTGAGAGGCGAGTCTGTCAGCCTATGTGTAGAGCAACCGAAGGTGTACCCAGGACCTAGAGTGGTAAGGTTCTTTCTGGCCTGTGAAGAGGTAGGCCAGGCAGCCTGACCTTGGGTTGCCATCTAGTGGCTGATGCAGATATAGCAATCCAGGGGCCATTTCAACAAACATTCCTGCTATTATAAAGCAGATGCTCATGTGGACGGGAACACTACCCTTTTATATTTGTAATCTTTCTGTCCCAGTGGTCTATGACACACAACAATGGGACTGTTATTCTATTTCTGTCACCATTTATCAGCACTTCAATGTTTTTGCACGATAAGCTAACTATTTTATGTTTCCATTCGTATCCTGTGGAAGGAGACACTCAGCTGGTATTGAAGAATTGGCTGCATATACTCCATTTCTGTCTTAACCAAGACACGATGAAGGGAGGTGGCATCTCAAATAGAAGCACAGAATCCTCGGCCTTGCTAGCATTTCCTTGGACCTTGTATCCCTTGGTTGGAATGTAAGCTCCTAGAGGGCTGGTTCTATCTCACTTTTGTAAACTTTAACCTCATAAATGCATACCAGACAGTGCTACTCTGTCTCCCTTTATACTTCCTGTGATTTCGAATAAGGCATAAAAGACGTTAGTCTCTCCAGCGCGGTATTCTAGTCATCAGTCCACTAAGTCTCAGTGATACTTTTGAGGTCAAATTGGCCTTCTTGCATTTAGCATCTCCAATTCCCCTTTTCTATTAACTACACACTTTGTGCACTTAGTTGTTTATTTTGGAGGGGGGAAGGCAGGGCAATTGGGGTTAAGTGACTTGCCCAAGGTCACACAGCTAGTGTGTCAAGCACCTGAGGCCGGATTTTAACTCAGGTCCTCCTGACTCCAGGGCCGGTGCTCTACTCACTGTGTCACCTTGCTGCCCCTAACTTGTGCATTTATATTGAGATATTTGATACTGTGGTTTTTATTGCTGTCTCCTTTCTTGAATTTTGTCTCCTGTGAATTTATGTGTCTCTTAATTTCTTCTTTCTACATTGTAGCTTCTCTCTATGGTATCTAGCTTCGTACATACCATTAGAAGGCAGTCTACTCTCTCTGTCACCCCCATCCTTTTCACTGTAACACCTCCCCTTGACTACCCACCAAATTGCGTTCCCATTCAAGGCTAGGTCTTCAGAAAGTAGCTGCTATTTCGTTCAGATATCAAGATATTGGTAGACACCCTGTTTTCAGAGCTAAGGCCTAGCAAGCAAGCTGTGCCCTGAGCTTGGCATAACAACAATCCTTTGTGCTCACCCTCTAGATAATCCCACTTTTGAAACCAGACTGGTATCTAACCTG
>CM053627.1:204519337-204628611 GCA_028646595.1 Phalanger gymnotis
TTGCTAAGTGTTAAGCCCCAGGCCCAGAGCCCTGTTGGGTGTGGAACCTATGTGGATGTGAGCCTCCCAGAATCCTGGGGGGAGTGGCTAGGACTGGAGCCAATGGAAGCCTGCGGTGGGAGGAGCTTGCTGAATGGTTGGAGCAGAGCTAAGAGGCAGTTGGAGAGGCAGTTGGTAACAGCAGTTAAGAGCTGAAGGAGAGAGGAAGCAGTCGGCTAGCTGGGACACAGCTTGGAGATTGTGGCAGAAGCGGTAGTGATGCTTCTTGGGTGCGGCAGAGACAGCTACAGCCGAAGCTGAAGCAGGAGCTGCGGAAGCAGAGCTGACCCGAAAACAGAGCCCACCTGTGTGTGGACTGAGGAATGCCAAGTAAGAACTTGAGGGCAGTGGGTAATCTTCTTACCAGCATGAATATGATTTGGTTTAATACCATCATGCTTTTCTGTGGCCTCCTGGTTACTCTTGTGAGGCAGACTTATTGGGCCTGGAAGCTTGTGATCGAAGTGTCGAAATGGGGAGGCTGGTTCGTGGGTCTGTTACTGTGGAGCCTAAATAAATGTTTTAATCCTTCTGCCTTCTACCGTTCAGACATATGTATGATTCTCTTTGAGATCATAAATTCGGCCTTCCTACTACAAGTTAGAGGCAGGAGAGTCAGGAATTAAACAGAACTTTAATCTCAAAGTGAGGAAAACAGCTTGCAAGCAAGGAGGCAGATTAAACACAAATGCTGGGAGGGCCCCCCCTACCCCGCTAGGGGAGGGGATCATGGGGGTTATAGGGTAATCCTGTATGACTATGCTCCTAACACTATGCTCATAAGACCCTCCTAGTGTGCTTTCCATTAACAATCAGCCAATAGCCAATTAGCTCTTAGCAAAGACATTTATTCAGATGGCATGAAATATTTCTCCTATAAACCTGGGGGACACTCTTCCACAAATACACATAGAGTCCAAGGGAAGAGTGGACTCAAATTCAGAGTACAATGGCGTGAGGCACACCAGCAGGATTCACATGTAGCAAAGGTAACTCACAACCCCTGGTGTTAGTAGCAGGCTTGGAGAGTCTTTTTCTCTTCATAGAGTCTTCATGATGTGTTCCCAGGGTCAGTTTTTCTCCTCAGCATGACTATATTGCCAGATGTCTTGCTCCCTGAAGCTTGGGTGACTATCTATGTCCATGTTTGTCTGAAATGTATTTCTCTGTTCTCTGACAAATGCAGAATTGAATTGTTCCCTTCTTGACTTAGTCGGATTGTTACCACCTAAAGGAACCAGGGTAGAAAAGAATCTTTTACAGTTAAAACACCTCATTTACACCTTGTAAATGTGTAAATTTATACATTCTGGGCCTTCTGTGACTCAACTGAAGTAGGGAAACACTACTTCCCTCTCCCCTTACATTAGTTTTAAACTCTTTTGATTAGATGTACAAGAATCCAGTCAAATATATCCTTACTAACACTTGTTATATGCACTCCATTACTGGACCAAATCCAATCATTTTTCTATTTTAAGCCTTGCCTCATTATCATAAAGCTCCTTAGCTGTGCCTGTGTATCCTTTTCATATTCTATCTCACTCCTTGCCACATTATAACAAATTAATTGAGCATTTGTTAATGTCATAATCTGGTATGTGTGCTAGGTTTTGGAGATATAAAAAAACCCTCTGCTCTTAAGTAGTTTACATTCTATCAGGGCACATAAGTAAACAAAAGGTAATAGAGAGGGAGTACCAGAAGCTTGAAGGTGGGGGGGGGAAGCATTTATTAATTGCTAATTATATACTTGGCACTTTGCCGTTATCTCCATTTTACAGATGAAGAAACTGAGGAAGACAGTGGTTAAGTGACTTACCTAGGGTCACACAACTAGTAGTGTTGGAGGCTGGATTCCCAACTGCAGGTCCATCGATCATCCATTGCATCGCCTAGCTGCCGCTAAGAAAAATTTCATGTAGAAGGCAGCTTTTGAGCCGTGCTTTGAAGGAAGTTCAGTATTCCAAGAGGTGCAGCCCATATTAAAAGACTACAGGTATTCTTATTCCAAGTCTCACTCTCACTGGGGAACGGGTTCCCAAGAAGCTAGCTAACATCTACCCCTTCGAAGGTCTAGGGCTACTCTAAAGGGAAGTGAAGTTCTTCTGAAATGTCATCAGCTTAAACCCTCATTCTGGTGTTTCTCCCCATATCAACAGCCAGTTACAATGAATACCTTCCTTTTATCACTCAGCATCCTGGTATCATTTAACCAGGTCGCATTAATTAGTTTTACAAAGGAATTACTTCCTGAGAAGATAACATATGAACAGGATGTATTAAACATTTTCCCCAAACACCAGAGGAACCTTTCTAACACTAGGGAGGCATACGCCTTCTATCACCTCAGTCCTCGGGGAGAATGAATGCAAACTCAAAATGGTTGCTATAAAACATTCATCTCCAGTAAATTTATTTCTAAATTTGTCACAGTCACTGTTCTAATCACTCCCTTGCTGTAAAGGACTGGCAACTCTGAGTTAATCCGCTGCTGGGGCTGAGTCAGGCAGGTTGCTCCTGGGGGCAGTACTAGCATTTCATCTGGCTCAGAGGCTGGCAAATTCTGATATGGACTCATTTCTAGACCTCTGGTGACTTGCTCAAAAGGCTGTAGCCATCTCTGATATTTTTTACCTAAGAGCAGGAAGAAATAGACACAACAAAGACAGATGTGCTACCGGCTTCTCGAAAGCTCTGGGTGAGCCTGAAGGTCAGCATTCTCCAGCACCTGGAGCTGCCAGGACTCCCAAGGCCATTCATCTTCCTTGCTTATCACCAGGCGAAGAAAAAGATAAATTTGGCCAGATAGTACCTTTTGTATGAATACCAAGTTCTGGCTCAGCATCAAATCAAAGGCTCCTCTTCACCATATATAAAAAGGGCAGAAAGTAGCCATAGAATATCTACATATGATTTAGAGAGGAGGGGCTTCCATTACAGATGCCCAAAAGCTGGCTCACCAAGCATCCACTGGGGTGATTACATCAGGCAGAGCATGCTCTGGACAACCAGGCCTTCATTGACCATTCCCTCCAATAAATTAATCTCTTACCAAGGCATAAATGAGAGTGAATTCCAGGGATGGGAAAAAGGCTGTTTGAAGTCACTGAGGCAGAAGCTAGAATGTTGTGAAGAACATACATCAGGTACGTCTGTTTGGCAGGACATGCAGTAAAATTTGGAACTGTGGGCTAGAGTCAGATTGCGGAGGGCTTTAAATGCCAACCTTTTTGGTATGTTATAGTAAAATGTGTATATTATACTAGAGGTAAGGAGGAGTCATTGGAGATTTTTGATCAGAGGAATGATATGGTCAGACTCCTGCCCCGCTTTGGCAGCTGTGTGTAGGATGGACTGGAAAGGGGAAAGATGTGAGGCACGGAGACAAACCAGCAAGTTATTTCAGTAGCCCAGGAAACAGATGATAAGGAACTAGAGTGGTTGTAGTGAAAATGAGATAATCGATGGGAAAGATGTTGTGGGGGTAAAAATCAAGTGAGTAGGGGTTGGGGAGAGTAAGGAATTGACAAGGTGACTTCAACACTGCAGACCCCTAATCTTAGTTCATTTAACCCCTTGGTCATTATCATGTATCTTCTGATCTTTCCAAGCTCCATATTCTGAGTTCCACTACCCCTCTCTCAAAGGTTATCACACCTCACTCACAGCTTAATTATCACTATGCAAAGGCAGCAGTGAATAGAATCATTAAAGACTGTACAGCTTCTGACGAAAACCGTCTATATGACCCCTGGGCACAGTCACACTTGCTTCAGTGTGGCTCCAGAGCAATTCTCTAGGACTTTATGTTGCGAAGTATCCTTATCTTATTAGATATGTGTCTTCATCGGTAAAGGGGATTTGCTCAATTACAGGTGATTAAAAAAAAAAATTGTTCCTGAGACAGAGCCCCCAATTTTCGGGTCGTCACTTACCTAATTATCACACAGCTCCCACCATCCTCAGTGTTCCCCCACATCCCAAATCCGTCAAGGTCATATTATCTCACTGCTTTATTCACATAGATCTACAGCTGGGACTGTCAGCCTTTCCAATCTCGGAGTCACATTTCACCTTTTAAGGTTTATAAAGCGCTTTATCTCATAACTGCGAGGCTGCAGCCTCAGTGTCGGCATCTCCTCGATCTCTGGTCCTCAGAGTATCCCTAATTTATTTCTTGCTTGTACACAGCTATTTGTACTAGACTGTGAGCTCCTGTGAGCTGGAACCACACGTTGGGTTGAGGGTATTGGCTTTCTTTGTATCCTCGCTTAGCAAAGCGCGTGGCCCAACAGCAGGCGCTTAATAAATGCTTGTTCACCGACTGACAGATAGGTGGCATTCGTGAAGTTCTCTACGGTTTGCAAAGCCCTTCATGCCCCTTCCACTTCCCATCCTGCCCAATACGCTCGTCTCCATCTCAGCATCCCTTCCACGGCCGGCCGGGGCGGTGGAGAGGCTCCTACGCCACACAGGCCTCCGCCGCCCCCGCCCATTCCCCGTACTGCCCCCTACTACACCCTTCCAATTTCTTCATCTAAGAACTTTCTGTCTCTCTGACCCACCTCCTTCTGCTTTTCCTTCCCCGCCCCCCTTCCCCCTCCCAAGCCGCGCCTGCGCTAATTCTTGGGGTAGTTGGTGCTGGTAACGTCACGGAAAAATTCAGCTGAGTACTGGTAAACAAGTGGCCGCGTGAGGCGCCCTGCACGTGTCTCCTCCAGCTCCTCCCAAAGGTAGCCAATGAGAATTGCCTAGGGGAGGCACCTTCTCACGCGGTACGGGACGAGGCAAGCCAAATCAATTTTTATTTGCCAATGACCATTGAGAAAGTAAAAACTACGCTATTTCCGGTCGGGACATTAGCAATCAACGCGAGGGGGTGGGGCCTGAGAGCACGTGGAGTATACGCAGCTCGGCTTCTCCGGGACCAATGAGGAGACGGCTGGAGCTGACGGGACCCAATGGGAGGGGTGCGTGGAAAGGACGGGGCGGGGCGGGGCAGCGGCACGCGTATTGGGGCATGGGTCGGCACGCCCAGACCAATGAGCGCATCCAGGGCGTGGCGTCCGGGCCGATGGGCGGTGCTGTCCCGCGCCGGCTCTGTAAGGGGCTGGCCTCGGAACAGATCTGGACCCTTGTAGGGAAGGAGTGCTAGGGTTCCTTGAGCCCAGACCCTTGATCCTCGGAGCTTCGGGACCCGGCTGAAGGCGAGGGAGCGGTGAGTGGGGGCATGGGCCAGCGAGTGCACAGAGGGAAGCGGGTTACACATATAGGGAACGCGTCCGTTATTAGTGCTTCCGAGGCTTTCTTCCAAGCTACCTGGGGAGGGGAAAACTGAGGCACAAAATAGTTAGTTGAGTGACTTGTGTCTGCGGTCCCAGGGTCGGGACTTGCAGTCTCTTTCCAAAGGGCGGCCTTGTTTCCGTGGAAGGAGGTGATAACCTGAGGTGTGATACCAATGGGGAAGGGTGTGTGTGTGTGTGTGTGTGTGTGTGTGTGTGTGTGTGTGTGTGTAGGGGATGTTGATATGTATCTGGGGTGAGCTTTCCCTTGGGGTGGGGGCTGTGACAATCAGGTTGTGTGATGAGGTTGGGCACTGTCCTGGCGGGGGAGAGGTGGGAGGAGGCTCTACAGAACAAGACTCTACAGCCTCCACCTTCGTGAAGCTTGTAAGCCACTGGGGGAAGATGGGATAGGTAATCGGGTAATTAATTATGTAATACGGGGCTAAATATGATGAGTGCGTGAGAGGTAAGAATAAAGTGCAGAGAAAGGAAAGATTATTCTTGTCAGTTTTGGAGAAACTTCAAGGAGTAGGTGAAGTTTGGGGGTAGATTACTAGCAACACAACTCTTCCTCCTCTGCCCCACAATTATTATTATTATGTGGGATTTGGTGGTTTAGATGTATGGTGGTCGTTTGGAGGAGTGCATTAAGTACTTGTCTTTTGGCAGAGATGGATGACTTGGAGTAGAGATTTGGAGAATAAAAAGGTGTCTTGTACCATCTTAGCACTTTGGCAAATTCCTTCAGCATCAAGCTGGAGTTTGAGATAATCATAATAATTGATTTATATAGCCTTGAAGGTTTACAAGCGTTGAGTTATTTCATTTGATAAAATGAGGTATTTGTAGAAGCACTTTGCGAATCACTGTATAAATGCTAACTAATGGCCTTTTGTGATAGGTCCTATAGAAGGGATTCTCATTTTGTAGGTGAGGAAACTGAGGTTCAGAGACATTATGACTTTCCTATATGACCACACACAACTAGTAAGCCTTAGAGATGGAATTCAAACCAAGGTATCTCCTGACTCCCAAGTCTAGTACTCCTTCCAGGAGATCATACTGTCTCTTTTAAATGTGCGTGTGTATGTACACTACATATATATGTGTGTATATATGTATATATATACATATATGTAGTATATATGTATATATATATATACAGATAGATAGATATAGATGTAGATATAGATATGTATCCTAGGAGATAGCCATGTATTCACACACGCATACACACATGTATACACACACCTCCTATGCAATGGAGCAAATAATATTGAAACGTGGAAAAACATGCTATTGTACTATCAGGTTTTGGACAATTGGAGATGAACTCATGAATCCAATATTGATGCATTCTAATACCTAAGCTTGTAAGGACTTGAATAAAATGGAGTTCTTGAGGAGGTATCAGTCTTAGGTTTGGCGCTGATTGGGGTAATCTTAGGATCTTTGGGTCAAAGTGGGGAAAATGGAGATATATGAGAGATATGATAAAAGAATGGAAATACTTTTTCAGATTAAATACCTTTTTTACCCTAATTCCTTAATTATGGGATTAGAAGGAGAATTTGCCAAGTGAAATGTTGTTGGTGTTTAGAATAAAATCAATAGCTTTCCCATGGGGTGGAGGCTGTGACTTAGTTACTACTGTTACTACTATGTTTAGAATAGAATCAATAGAATATTAGATGTAGAAGGAGAATTAAAAATATCTCAGCCCTGCCCCCTTTTACAGATCAGAATACTGAGGCCTACAGAAAGTAAGTCACTTGACCCAGGCCACATAGCTAATTTTTGGCAGACCTTTGGCTAGAAGCCAGGGCTTGACTCCTAGTCCAGTAAGCTACTTTGCTTTGGGGGGAGGTGATAATATCAAGATCCCAGGGCCTGTTTGAACACCAGTTGAGGGCTCTACGCTTATATCAATGTATAGGAAATTATAATAATAGTTCTGGGTTCCAGATAAAGGAGAATAGTGATTATAGATGTGGAAAAGAGACCAAGCAGCTTAGCTTCTGCATAGAGTAGAGTCTGGTAGAAGGGAGCAGACAGTTCCGTGGGTCCTTCAGGGCATGGTAAGGGAGAGCTGGATGCCAAAGGGCCAGATTCCTGAGTCTGGGGAAGAATGTATCATACAGTAATGTCCCCAGGCTGAGAGGGACTGGACACCTGGGTTCCAGGAACTTGGCCAAAAATGAGGCAGATGATGAAGAATCCTAGGTATATTCCAGAGATACAGATTAGAGAGGTGAGTGACATCTTTCATGGGCACTAGAACTGAGAACTTTTGTCAGAGAGTATTAGATATGGAACAGAACCAAAGGCAGGGTAGGGAACTCCTACACCTGGGAAGGAAATTCTCATTGTTCCTGCATGTATACAAACATGATAAAGGAGCAGAAGTGAGGGACTTAGATCAAGGTGCTATCTCAGACCCCAATGTCCAAAGTCTTTGCTGAAAGCCCTTGGCTTCCCTTCCCGGAAACCCCCTTAGCTCAGCCCCATTCCCAACTACTCATCTTCTTCCAGGTACTTAATTAGTATTAGTTCCAACCAAATGCTCCCTATGGCCAAATCTCTTCTCCATTAGGACCCTGTTTACTTCCAGCTAGAATATTATATGATCCTTTGATCTTTCTCCGAGGTCTCTCCAGTTGCTTTGTCTGCCCTTTGCTTTGGTTTTCTTATCTTGTACCTGTACCTCTGTTCCATAACCTTTGGTTGTCACTGTAACTTTGGGGGGGGTGGCATTCGAAAGGCAAGAAAGCAAAGCCTTGTTAGTCTTATAGAACCCTGCTCTCCACACCCTGGCTTTTTATGACCACTTGAGCAAATTTGGGGTATAATTTATAGACAGTGATGTTAGAACTTGAAGGTCTGATATGGTTCATTGTAGGAGAAAAAGGATTTACAACTGGGTCCCATAGCAAGCCACCCATTTCCCTCAATTCTGTCTCTCCAGGAACACCTGGCTTTGGGACAGGAAGGGGGTGGGGTGGGGGTAGGGAGGGAGTGAAGAGTGAGCCGGGACAGGACGGTTGCATGTCCTAGGCCGACTGCCAAAAGAACAAGATGTTCTCCCTGCTCTGGCCACCGCCCTCCTACTGGCTGCCTCCCAAACCACTGCTTCCCCAAGCTTCCAGGCTCCCTGCCCCACATTTCTCCAAGCCACTTTGCCCCGCCTGCAGCCCGCCCCCTTCCTCTGCTTTGACGTCACTCCCTTACCTGCCCCTTCTCCTTCCATTGACGGCAGCAGGGCTCTGTTACTGTGGGAACAATGAGATTGAATAGAAGTAAACTGGGCAGCGGGGAGGGAGTGTGGAGGAGGACCAGGAGGGAGGAAATGAAGGGGAAGGGAATAAGCATTTATATAATGCCTACTATGTGCCAGACACTGTGCTAACTTTACAAATATGATCTTATTTCATAACAGTTGGGTCACCAAGGAGGCTATGATATGGGGTGTCTATATGTGTGTGTGTGGAAAATCCAGTCTGGAAGGTGGTAGGATTCCTAAAAGTAAGAGCCCTAAATACTGGGAGTGGAGAGCTGGAGACTCTGCTTGGGAAAGAAATATCTGGGTCTCAGGACAGTAGTGGGGAGGGGGTGTTGGGGTACAGGGAATTTCTTTAAGGGGAGACCAGACCTTTAGGATCCTGAGTTCTCTTTGTTCCCCTCTGAGTCTCCCAGGGTTGCTTTATAACTTCTAAGCTTCAGTTTTTTTCTTGAGAGACCTCAAGATTCCTGTATCCCTCTTCCCCACCCCCCATTATAAAAAGGAGACCATTGTTAAGGAAAATTCGGCGCATGTGACAGGGAGGGATTGATGCACCCCATGCCTAGTTATGTCAGCATTTCTGGGGCCTTCTCCACACATGGCTGTGTTTCCGGGGGGTGGGGGTGGGGGCACTTTCAGTCCTTAAAAGCAGATTTTCTAGCTCTTGTACTTTACTTCCCTCCCCATCTCTTAACCTCCGTTTCTTACAGCCTTCTAAATCCTAAATTCATTCCTAGTACCCAGACATTCTTTTCAAAAAAATCTATTTCTAGCATCCAGACTTCTGATCACTCCTTTTCTTGGGTCTTTAGTTTCCTCTTTTTGTAGCTTCAGGGACCCACATGTGTATCATCACTGGCTTCTCCTCATTTAAAAAAAATTAAATTTTATTGATATCTTTTGGTTTTCAATGTGTTTTATATCCCTTTTCCCCCTCCCAGAGAGCCATTCCATATAGCAAAAGAGTATTTTTAAAAAGAGGAAGAAGAGAAAAAACAAATCAGCAAAACCAATCAATACATTAAAAAAAAAAATCTGAAAAGATGCAGTGACTTGTTTTTCCCTTCCTGGTTACTTCCAGACCCTAATTCACTTTCCCCCCAGCATATCTCACATCCTGCTCTTAACCTCCCAGCCTTCTCAGCCTTGGTGTGGTGTCCTGGAGAACTAGAGAACAGAAGCCACCAAGTGGGCAGCTGGCGAGACCTTTTCTCTGATAGGCCATTGGGACACTTGCCTCCTAGAGGGGGTGGAAGGCATGTTTTCCCACTGTGTTCTGATTGGTTTTGGGTGCCCCTCATCGTTCATCATTCCCCCCCCTCCCACATTCGTACGTCAGGCCTTGATTGGTTCTAGCTGCCCTTTTCTATTCCTGATTGGCTAGAGATGCCCCTTACATTGTGTCTGCTCTGCCCACGGCCGCATACGTTGAGTGGAGGTGACTCAGGGGCCTTAGGGTTACCTCTCAATTCCCAAAGCCCCAGGTGCCTGAGAGCTTGAAGTGGTAATTGAAATCTCTGGAAGAGCACAACCTCATTAGCTCGACAAGGGATTTATTCCTCCTTATACTTCCCTGAATCAGTATCTTATCCATTCTAATTCTGAATTCTTCTTTCCTTTTTTACCTTTTTCCGGGATTAAGGTGTCTAGCTAACCCGGAAAGCCATGATCATTCACACACACACGCGTGCACACACACACACACACCATCAGTCTCTGCTTTGCGTTATAAAACTATGTATGTACTGGGCCTTTCCGCCTAAGTGGCAGCACCCAGGTCCACGTGCAGCCGTGTGTGTAACAGCCCTGACCTCAGTGGGGGTGGGTAGCCAACCAGGCACCTTGCCGGGATCCTCAGCCAATCAGAGGTAGCGCTTATGCATCAGCAGGCAGGAAGCCAGTGATGGCCAATGCCTGTCATTATGCAACCCGCCTCTCGGCTTTTAGAGAAGTTCTTCTGCCCCCGGCAGGGAAAAGGACTAGACAGGTAGGGGCACTGGAGATCAGACCCACCCAGCAGCACCTTTTCAGCTTGTCTCGGGGCCTCTGCTTCCCGGCTACTTCTGGGATCCTCTGAGAATCCAGGGTTTCTTTCTTACATGTAAGTCTTGATTTTTTTCTATCCCTTCTCCGAACCCCCACCCCAATCCCTGGCAAGCTTCCTTCCAGCTCCCTTTTCCCCACTAGAACTTATGCGTGACCGACCTGTGCCTAATAGCCGTCAGCACCCCTCCCTCCAACACTGACTCTAAGACCATGATATCCATTGCCCTCCAGCACCAGTTTTTCACAGTTATAACTCCTTTCTTTAGGAATCTAGTCTCTCAGTCTCCAACTCATCTTGGAACCCCTTGTACCCCCACCATTTTCCCAGTGACCCTTGTTACCCTGCAAGAAGCCCCTCTATCCCAGGCTCACAACCGTCCTTATGAGAGTCCCAACTTTTCTTAGGACCCCCAGAAGTAGTATTCCTCCCCTGGGTTCTTCCCCTTCTGCACCCTGGCTTTGTTACTGCACCAGGAACTCCCTTCGGCAGTTTCTCCCCCATCTCTGGCCCAGTGCCGGTTGTGATGTCAGCTCAGGCTAAGGCTAGAACATCCCGTTCCCAGACCTAGTTCTTGCTGTTGGCTGCAGCCTTCTTCCTTCTCCTGGCCCTGGTTTCGAAAATACTTGGGGTTGAGAGAGAAACATAGTTAGAAGACAAAAAGGTGGGGGTGGGCAGAAAGGGAAGCTCGCCGGACAAATACAGGTTTGCTCCAGACCTGGTGATATTCAGTGTCTTGGTTTTAGAAGAGGTAGTCAGAAGGAAGTGGGGAAATCTGTAGAGGCTACGGAAATAGGAGCTGAATTCCTAGGAGACAGGGAGAAGAAAATAGGCACTAACATAGTCCGTGGTTGTGTGGGCTTGAGAATCTTGTGGAGGAGGCGATGGGGGTTTTCTTCTTTGGGTAGAGATTTAGCTGAGTTTTCTTGGAACCCAAGTATCCATCCTGTCCTTGCCTACTCTTCTCCAACCTGCTCCACAATCCTCCCCCAGCCTGCTCCCCTACGCCCCCCTTAAAATGGTGTGTATGCTGAGGTGGTTTAGGGATGTGGGAGGTAGGAGTTGTGTACAAGGTCCATTACTAACTGTTACTTGGGAATGCTTTGAGGTCTTATCCAGGCTGCATTTGGATCACATCTCCCACTTATGTTTCTACTCCTACATATGTTTGCAGCAAGCACATGGGTTGGGGTGTGATTCTCCTCTACCCCACAGAATGGGAGGAAAGAAGAAAAAGCAATCACCCTATTTTTCCTCCTCCCTTCCCTCTTCCATTCCTTCTTCAGGGCCTCTGGGTTCCTCCAGCAACCGCTGAGCTCAGACACTGACGTAGGTTGCCCCGGCTACAATAGAGCCTTTAGCCGAAGTATGTGGCTGGAGTAGCATGCGCATGTGCATTGGAGACGGGGCCCTCCTCCAGCCCCACCCCCAATCTCCTTCCCTCTCCCAAGACAAAATTAGCCCATGAGTCCTAAATATAGGAGCTGTTCTCCCAGTTTCACTCCCCTTTCAGATAAAGGTGGATTCTTCTCCACAGGTAACCCAATCACAAAGTCAGTACCTTAATGAGGACTGAAGAGAGATGCTCTTACTTAACTCCCTCGTTTGTGCCGGACTTGCTGTGTCGGGAACCTCAGGAGGAGGGATCATAGGACCCCAGATCTAGAGCTGGAAGGGACTTGAGTGATTATCTAGTTCAGCCCCCTCACTTGACAAATGAAGAAACTGAGGCACGAGGAAGTTAGGTGGCTGGACTTAAGTACATGCTATCTGCTTGTCCTTGAGGAACCACGTTCTAATGTGGGAGACAACCTGTAAATAACTAGGTAGATACTGTGTGTGTGTGTGTGTGTGTATACACACGGGTATATGGGGGGGCGGGGCGGGAAGGAGAGGCCTCCTTCTGAAGGTGGGATTTAAGCCGAGCCTTGGAGGAGAGGAAGGAGAACCTTGTAGGCATGGGGACAGTTAGTACGGTAACTAGGCCAATGTGGCTGGGTCATCAGGAGTACCAAGACTAGGAAAGTAGGAGGGAGCCTTTGGAGAGTTTTCCATGTTGCACGGATGAGTTTGTGTTTGTTTCCAGAGGTAATAGGAAGGTACTGGAGTTTGGGGGTGGGGTAGAGTGACAGGGTCAGATCTGTGTTTTAGGAGCGTCACTTTGGCAGCTGAGTGGAAGGCGGAGTGGGGAGAGGCTTGAGACAGAGGTGATGAGAGTGACCGTTGAATGAGTGGAGAAATGGGAACACACATGAAAGATATTGTGAAGATGAGAACAAGATTTAACAACGGACTGGACGTGTGGGGTGAGTGTGAGTGAGGCGCCAAGAGTGATTGTCAGGCCGGCTGATTAGGAAGATGGCATTGCCCTTGATAGTAAGATCGAGGTTGCAAAGAAGGGAGGATTTGGGGATAAAGAGAAGTTGTCCAGGTTTAGACATGCCTTAGAGACATCTGGTTCAAAAGGCAGTGGATGGCTGGAGTTCAGGAAAGAGACTCAGGCTGGACATATGGATCTGGGAATCATCCGCATGGAGAGGGTACCTGAACCTGTGGGAACTAAGGAGATTCCCCAAACAAAATAGCATAGAAGGAGAAGGACAGATTGTTGGAGGACATCTGAGATTGGCAGGAGCGACCTAGATGAATCTCCTACAAAGGAGACTGAGGAAGAGTGGTCTGAGAGGTTGGGGAAGAGCCAAGAGAGAACAGTGTGAAAACCTGGAGGAGAGAGTATCTAAGAGGAGCAGGGGGTCCTCAGTGTCAATAGATGCAGAGAGGTGAAGAAAGAAGAGAAATGTCATTTAGTCGGGCAGTTAAGAGGTCACCCAGGTCCTAAGTGTCAGAGATAGGGATCTAAACCCAGCTCCTCTAACTCCAGAGCCACTTTCCGTGGTGTCACACTGATTCCTGTCCAGCCCGCCAGCTTTCAGCTTCCCTTCTCTGTCTCCCTTCAGTCTCAGTCTGTTCTGGAATGAAGTTTGTCAAGCATTACTGAAAATCAGCATGGAAAGAATGTCACATTTATATAGGATTTTAAGATTCACAGAATTAATTACAGATAGCATAATCTTTCTTGGACCATTGTATCTCTCTGTCTGTGTGTGCGCGCGCGTGTGTGTGTGTGCGTGTGTGTGTATGTGCGCGTGTGGGTATGTGTATGTGTGTGCGCATACGTGTATGTGCGTGCGCGTGCGTGTGTGTATAACGGTTTTCTGTAGTACTAAATTCAGAGTCAGAAGATGTGGGTTCAGTTATCAGCTCTGTTTATTAGCCATGTCCTTGAGCAAATTGTTTAGACTCTTCCATTTCCTTATTTATAAAATTAGGATGTTGAATCAGCTCTCTAAAGTTTCTACCAGTTTTAAAGCCTGTGATCTGTGATGAACGTATATGTTTCGAGAAGCACCTTCCCTGGTGTCCAGTAGAGAAAATAGAGGTCGAGAGGGAAGACTAAGAGCCTGGGCCCCAGATTCGTTGAGGGGAATAGACACTGGGAGACCTTTGGGTGCATGTATGGCCTGAGGGCAGCTACCACAAGTCTGAGGTTCACCTGGCTTTATGTGGTAGTACTGGGAAGAGCGATCAGCTGCCAGAGTAGAGGTAGAGTGGAAAAAGCCAAATGCTAGAGGGTGAGAAGCCTTCTTTCTCTCTTTCTTTTCCCCTTCTTTCTCCATCTTCCAGGTTCCAGCAGTGGTCCCTCCCCACAGTCCTCATTGACTTCACCTTTTGCCACTTCTTCCCTACCCTCTCCCCAACCAAGGACACTCCTGCCCTTAAGGGCCTTGTTGTATTCCCTCGTGGTGGCCTCTCCCCCTTCACTGATTTTCTCCCCCTGTCCTCCCCATGGTACCACCATGAATGGCGCCGTTGAGGGAGGCAGTGGGGCAAGGGGACCAGGCCCTGGGCTAGGTGAAGGGTTTGATTCAGGGGGATCCCAATCCCCTGGGCCCCCCGAACACAGACCCTGCCCTGGTCCCGGCCTCGCGGATGATACGGATGCAAATAGCAATGGTTCAAGTGGCAATGAATCCAATGGACCGGAGTCCCAGGGCACTTCCCAGCACAGTTCTCACAGCTCTTCTTCTGGCCATGGGAAGGACTCTGCCCTGCTGGAGACGACAGAAAGCAGCAAGAGGTAAGAGGAGAGATAACAGGACGATGGAACCAAGGAATAGTGAGAGAAGTGGCCGAGGAGTCTAGGGACTTGAAAGAATCAGAGAAACTTGGGAAAATGGCAGTCAGATACCTCGGGAGGGGGCAGAAGCTGGCATTTGTGATCCCAGGATGCTACCTGTTGTGTGATGATGAGTGGCTGAACTCTTATTCTTATGTTTTCTCTTCTTTTTCTCCAGCACCAACTCTCAGAGCCCATCCCCTCCAAGCAGTTCTATCGCTTACAGCCTCCTGAGTGCCAGCTCTGAGCAGGATAACCCGTCAACCAGTGGCTGCAGGTAATAGTGGGCATAGGTATTGAATATACCTGGATTCCTGGGGAACCTTTGCCAGGAGGAAGAGCTTTATATTTACTCCTGGAGGTAATAGGGTGCTGAATTCCTGGTAGTTGATATCTCCTGTTCCCTCTACCACTTTTTCCCCTCTGCAGCAGTGAGCAGTCAGCCCGAGCACGAACACAGAAGGAGCTGATGACGGCCCTCCGAGAGCTGAAACGTAGACTTCCGCCAGAACGCCGAGGGAAGGGTCGATCAGGGACTTTGGCCACGCTGCAATATGCACTTGCCTGTGTTAAACAAGTCCAGGGTAAGCTGAAACTTGGAGGTATTGATTTTAGACTGTAGAGCAACGATCGGACTGGCAAAGAATCCAGTAGGGGGCATAGAGGGAGAATGGGCTCAAGGGGGCCTACAAGTAGAAGGAAGGGGCTGGATACAGGGGATAAGGGAATCAGCAGCTAGGCTGGGTGTGGGAAAACTGAGGCCTGCAGGATTCAAAGGAGCAGTGCCCAGCACAGGCAGCTATTGTTGTGGTTAGTAATGTTAGTCGTTACTGTTATTGACTGTAACCTCACCTCCTCTGCAGCCAATCAAGATTATTACCAGCAGTGGAGCTTAGAAGAGGGGCAGCCTTGTTCCATGGACATGTCCAGCTACACCTTGGAAGAGTTAGAACACATCACATCTGAGTATACTCTTCGAAATCAGGTCAGCCCTAGACCCGTCCAGTTCTTTTCCTTCTCTTCCCTTTCCCTCTTTCTTCTCTTTCTTCTCTCCTAGTCTTTTTCCTCTCCCCTAGTCCTGACCTTAGTTTCTTCTTCTTCTTCCTTCTACCTTTCCACCTTCCTTGTCTTGACTTTCCCTTTCTCACATATTTTCACTTCCTACCTCTCTAGTTTCTCTTGAATCTATAAGGTATATAAGGTCTATAATAATAGCACCTATCTCTCAGGTCCAGTGCTTAGCACGATGCCTGGCACATAGTAGCTGCTCTACAAATGCTTGTTTCCTCCCTCCTTGCCTGCCTTCTCTCCCAGCCTCTCAGTTCTCTTTCCTGTCTTTTTAACCCCACTCCCTAATCTTCCTTCCTTTCACTGGGCACCATTCTATTAATGACTGAGCTGGCCAGCTCCTGACCTTGGCCTTTTTTGTTTTTGTTCTCTCTTCTTCCCAGGACACTTTCTCTGTGGCTGTCTCTTTTCTCACTGGACGGATTGTCTACATTTCGGATCAAGCAGCTGTCCTTCTACGCTGTAAGAGAGAAGTCTTCCGGGGTGCCCGGTTCTCAGAGCTGTTGGCCCCTCAGGATGTGGGTGTCTTCTATGGCTCCACTGCCCCCTCTCGCCTGCCCACGTGGGGTTCCCGGACCTCTGCCGGTGAGGACTGGGGAAATCTTGGATTGGAGGTGGGGCTGGTGTGAAATGTGAAATAAAATACTAGAGCAAGGGCATGAAACCATAGCAGGAGTGAAGGTGAATAGATTCTGAGATTTGTAGCCAGGGAGATAAGGAGCCTCAGGCATGAAAGTGCAAGGAAGGACTCAGCATCCCTGGTCTGGGAGTTGGAGGCATGATGGCACTGACCCTACTTCATTCTCTCTCCCCAGTTTCAGGTCCCATGGATTTCACACAAGAGAAATCAGTCTTCTGCAGGATCAGGTAAGTTGGAGAAAAGAACAGAACAAGGGCAGAACAGGAAGGTTATTTATTCAGTGGCTATTTGTCTTCGCTTTAGGTATTCTCTTCATGTGTGTCTCTTGGTTTCGGGGGCCATGAGCTTGTGGTCTAAGGTGTTTGGGTAGATGAGCATCATGGATGGAGAGTGGGGAGAGATGGGATCCATTCCTTCTCCCTATTCCTCCTGTGATGCTCCCTGTTTCACATCTGCCCCAAAACCAGAGGTGGCCCAGACCGGGAACCAAGTCCCCGATACCAGCCATTTCGACTGACCCCCTATGTGACTAAGATCCAGCTCTCAGATGGAGCCCCAGGGCAGCCGTGCTGTCTGCTGATTGCTGAACGCATTCACTCTGGCTATGAAGGTAAGTAGAAAGGAATACTAAGGGGGAGGGAAAGAGGCAAAGAGAATGGAGAAATCAAGAAAGAAGTGAGTACTGGAGATCAGGGGCGTGAGGTGTTGTGGCCAAGGAGATCCAGTTATGTGTGACAGAAGAAAATGCATCAGGCTTCTAATATAGAAGGAAGCGTTGAAAGGTGGTGAATTTGACTCCCATTGTTGTTTTCTGTTTCCTTGAGAGTCATTGGAGTGGTGCATCAGAATTCAGGAGGCCTGGTTTTCTAATCTTCCCTGTCTCACTCATTAGCTCTGTGACCTTGGGAAATTCTAGTAGCCTCTTGTGCCTCAGTGGCCTTATCTGTGCAGTTAGGGATAATAAGACCTTCCTAGCTTCAAGGTAAAGGATTGGACCAGATAATCCCTTGAATTATTTTCTAGTTCTAAGATGTGATTCTAGGAGGAGAGCAGAGATGATATAGGACTAGAGAGTTTGGAGTTTGGTAAGAGAGGTTGGTGTTGGAATTATTGCCAGAGAAGACTCTAGATGACGGATGATCACTCCTGCCTTTTCCAGCTCCCAGGATTCCCCCAGACAAGAGGATCTTCACAACACGGCACACACCTAGCTGTCTGTTCCAAGATGTAGATGAGAGGTGAAGCCTGAGGGGGAGGGATAGTGCCAAGATCTTTTTTTTTAAGTAGTACTTTATTTTTTCCAGTCACATGTAAAGATAGTTTTCAGCATTCATTTTTTATAAGATTTTGAGTTCCAAACTTTTTGTCTTTTTCCTCCCATTCCCCCTCCACAAGATGTCAAGCAATCTGATATAGTGCCAAGATCCTTGAAGCTAGATGGGGTTAGAATGATAACAAAAGATCCTGGGGCTAAGTAGGACTAGACAGTGGGGTCTCCTGGGAATATGGAAAATCAAGGGTTTGAGAGCATCAGGCCTTGGGGACTGAGGTCTCTTTCAATGATGCCTCAATTTCCAGGGCCGCCCCATTGCTGGGATACTTGCCTCAGGATCTGCTGGGGGCACCAGTGCTCCTTTTCTTACACCCTGAAGACCGACCTCTCATGTTGGCAATCCACAAGAAGAGTAAGTCCCCAAGGGCGCCGTCCTTTTTGTTCCCCTTGACAGCATCCTCCTGCATGATGCTGTTCATATATCCTGTCTCCTTCAGGCTGTATTCTCTGACTGGTTAGTCTTTGCTTCCTAGTTCTCTGCTTTTTCTTCCTTTTTTCCAGCAGCTCCTTTCCCTGCATGCCTCTGTCTCTGACACGCCTTTTCTCCCTATATTACAGCCCCCAGCTAACTCTACTTACAGCCCCCAGCTAACTCTATTTCCTTTATCGTTTCCACCAATCTCTTTTCCCTCTCGGTCATCCTACAGTTTTGCAGCTCTCAGGCCAACCTTTTGACCACTCCCCCATCCGCTTCTGTGCCCGAAATGGGGAATATGTCACCATGGACACCAGTTGGGCTGGCTTTGTCCATCCCTGGAGCCGAAAAGTGGCCTTTGTTTTGGGTAGACACAAAGTTCGAACGTGAGTATCTTCTTAAGGTGAGAGACTGATGGGGAGAGGGAGGGAAGATGAGCCGGAGGGGCAGTCGAGGACGAGTAAGCAGAGGGTCCAAAAAGTTAAGCAGACTTGAAGAATTGGGAAGCAAGTGGCGAGAGTTGAAAACAAAGCCCTTCAGCCTTCTAGCTTCGCCCTCTCTCCACCTCTCCCATCCTCACCATGACTTCTGGTGAGTACTTCTCACTGCTTCCTCAGGCTGTCATCCCCTCCCTAGCCTCGCCTTCTGCCCTTCAGAATCTAGGCCCTTTAGTTTACCAGTTCACCTTGATGAAAACTTCACCCCTCATCCCTTTCTATCTGCCAATCCTGAGTGTCTCCTATTATTTGGCCTTTCTACTCCTGGGTGCACCCAGACCCCACTCCTTGGTCCTTCCTTCTTCTTCCTATGTTGTTTCAGTAATTCAGCTCACCTGAATTCAACTTTAATTTGATGTAAGATAACTCTCAAATGTATATGCCCAACCTACATCTCTGTCCTGAACCTTAGCCTTGCTTTATTACTGTGCATGTTGTACATCTGTACCTGAAATTCTACTGGGCCATCCCCGACTCATCATGTCCAAAACAGCATGCATCCTCTTTGCCCTTAATCTGCCTTTCCTCCTGATTTCCATATTTCTGTCCAGGATGTATCATTCTCAGTCTGGGAGCCATCCTTAACTCCTCTTACTCATTCTCTCTCCCTTCACATCTGATCATTTGCTATGTGTTCTTGATTCAACCTCTACATCTCTTGCATCCATCCCCTTTTCTCTGCTTAGATCACAGCCGCCCTAATGCAGGCCCTCATCAATAACCCTCCTAATTGATTTCCCTGTTTCCAAACACCTGTCAAATTAATATTTCTTGGTTAAGGAGCTGTCTGTGTTACTCCCTTCCTTAAAAAGCTTGTAACTGTCCATTGCCTATAGAGTCAAGTACAAATGCATTGGTTTAAACCAAGGCCCTTCATCTGTGAAGTTCTCTACATCCTGTAACTACTTTATCTTTTCCATGATAATAGCACATTACCCCCTTCATACGCTGTGTGCACTGGCCAAATTACCTGCTATTCCCTAGACACGACATTCCATCTCCTACCTCTGTGTCCAGTCCTTCCTCATGGTGCCTGATTGCCATTTGGAGTGGGTGTGGGTGTGTGGACTATATATCTGTGAACCTGTATTTCCCCCAGTAGATCAATTCTCTGCTTGTTCCTCCCAGGGCTCCGCTAAATGAGGATGTATTCACTCCCCCAGCCCCTGTCCCAGTGCCCTCGAGAGCTATGGACCCAGACATCCAGGAGCTCTCAGAACAGATCCACCGACTACTGCTGCAGGTGAGAGGAAATGTTTGGAATTATAATGGCAGGGCCGCTGCAAGCTTAGACAGCCCAGCCCCTGGCCCCACCCCCGGCTTTGGCTTTGGAAGTTTTAAGCTTTCTCATTCTTTTCTTCTTTTTCCTCCCCAGCCAGTCCATAGTGCGAGTCCCACAGGGATGTGCGGATTAGGCCCTCCAACCTCTCCAGGTCCCTTTCTAAGCCCTGGCTCATCCAGCGACAGCAATGGTGGAGACACTGATCATCCTGGGCCCCCTGCTCCAGTGAGTGTCCTCTCTGCTCCTACCTCAATGATGATGGTGATGATGATATTAATATTAAAACAGTCGGTGTGGCCATTCTTGTTTGGTTACCCTCTCTTTCTGGTCTTTCTCTTTTCTTACCAGCCTATCTCCGGCTGCCTGTTTCAGTGTCATTCTCCTCTCCTTACAGTGTGTTCTTTTTTGCTATACCCCAAGTAATCCCAGTTCTATGACCCTCCCCTCCAGGTGACATTCCAGCAGATCTGTAAAGATGTGCATCTTGTGAAGCACCAAGGTCAGCAGCTTTTCATTGATTCTCGGTCCCAACCCAACTGGCCGCCATGCTCAGGTGAGAAAATGACTCGGCTTGGCAGGATGGAGCCCAGAGACCAAATAGGGACAGTACTCGATGAACAGTCACACCTACCATCATTTTCTACTTTTGCTGTTCCCAGCCCCAGATACTTTCAAGACCAGGGACCTCCCAGGCAGACCCTTGGAAGCAGGCCCTGCTGGGTTGAACCAAGTTCGGCCTCTTGCGGTTAGTACTGCCCCTGAGGATTCAGAGACAAAAGGGCCGTCCAATTGTTCCTACCAGCAGATCAATTGCCTGGACAGCATCATCCGGTATGAACCTCTCGGTGCTTCTGACCCCCCTAGGACGGCTCACTCTTTCCCGTCCCCATCCTTAGGTCATTCTGTTAACAGCTCTAGCTTGGTACATTCTCTCTCTCCATCCCTTCAGCTACCTAGAGAGCTGTAATGTCCCCAACACAGTGAAGAGGAAATGTGCCTTCTCTTCCCACACGGCATCCTCCACCTCTGATGATGACCGACAGAAGGCAGGCCAGGGCTCTGGAGTGCCCAAGAAAGGTAAAGAAGCCATGTACTTCAGCTTTGCCCTTCCCTGAGTCCCTAACCATTCTCTTCCCTCCCTAGCATGGGACTCTTCTCTTCTGGCCCTTCTCTCCACTTAGTGTTTCTCTATCTTGTCTCTTCTCATCTTCCCCTAACCCCACCTACCCACCCTGTCTGATTTCTGACGCCGTGCCCAGTCTTGCTCTGTTTTCTTCCCCCTTTCCCAGGAGTACATACTCTCTAATCTGTGGCCATCTTTTTTCCTCTTTTTTTCCTTGTTCTGTCCCCTTGTTTGTCTTTCTGCTCCTTGATGTTGCTTTCCTCCTGAGTGGTCTGCTTCTTTTCCCTTCCCCATACATTCATGGACATAGTTTTCCCACTCCTTCCAACTCTCCTGGTGGTCTCTCTATATTTCCACTTTGGGATCTGCTCCCTAGTTCCTTGTTGTTCTCCTCCATTAATGCATTTCCCTTTGCCATACCCACTTTCATCCCATTGCACCTTCTAACTGGTGCTTGTCTCTCTGCACAGATTCACCAGAAGAGCTGTCTCGGGAAGGGGCCCCCCTCCAGAAGGAGCCAGTGGTGGGAGGTCCACTGACCCCGCTCACCCTTGCCAATAAGGCGGAGAGTGTGGTATCCATCACCAGTCAGTGTAGCTTCAGCTCTACTATCGTCCATGTAGGAGACAAGAAGCCCCCGGAGTCGGGTATGGGGGGGTGTGGGGCATTGAAAGGGGTGGGCTAGAGCCATGGTTGGCTGGGCAAGTTCTAGGTTCTAATTCTTTTGGAGTGGAGTATTTGCCCTTCTGTTTTTCATCTTCCAGCCCCATGTGTTCTGGATCAGTGTATGGGAATAGGGATCTTTTGGGGTCCTGACTGGCATTTCCCCCAGAACTTTCTGCCTTTTTTGAACCTCTCAGTTAGTCCTTGTGCTTACTTTCCTTTCAGCCACAGAACTTAACCCTGTATGCTATGGCTTCTTATCTGTGGCCCTTCCCTCCTCCCAATCTCTGCCCCTTGCCATTATGTTTACATTTCTCTTTTTTCATGAATTTATTATGCATTAAAACTGGGATATTGGGATAGAGAGCAGGAGATGAAAGCTCAGAGAAGTAACAGTGGCTAGAACTGGAGAGGAGATAACGGGGTGATGATGCTAGAGTCCCGTCCAGCGATGACTCTGAAAAAAATGTGTAACCCCATAGTGAGATGGAAAAAGTGAGGCCGTAAGGACACCTTCTCAATAGGACAAAAACTGCTGGAATGAGCCAGAACATTCTTTTTCCCTAGAGAACTCTGCATGGGGAAGAAACCCTCCTCCACAGGGCTGGACCCAAAGTTCATCGTCCCACATACGACCAATATAAACACTCAGATTGAAGTGTTTGGAGGAGGGAAGGTGATGATTCTTATGGGTAAAAAAGGAGCTAGGATATTGACTTGGAAAGTAGGGCCCTGTGGAGTAAGGAGGATGGGCAGAAGTAAGAGAACTGGGACATTTGAGAAATGAGGAAAGAAGATGGTAAAGTCAAAATGGTGAATGAATATGTGAGGCATGAATCGTATTTGAACTCTTCTCCTTTGTTTCTTTTTGACCTCCTACAGATATTGTCATGATGGAGGAATTGCCTGGCCTGACCTCTGGTCCAGCTCCCAGTCCAACAATGCCCACTCCTGACCCCACTCCTGATGCCTATCGCCCTGTGGGATTGACCAAAGCTGTACTGTCACTTCATACACAGAAGGAGGAGCAGGCCTTCCTCACCCGATTTCGGGATCTCAGCAGACTCCGTGTCTTTGATTCCCCTTCCAAGGGACCTTCACCCCCTGTTGATCGAGGTAATTTCACTCCTAGGCTTCTCCCCACTACCAACTCTTAAATTTATCCCAGAAAGAGGGAGATGTCTAAAATGGTAATGTTGCTTGTAGAGCCTCCAGCCCTAGGAAACATGAGGTCTAATATAACTTCATGTTCATAGGAACTAAAGGGTGTTGGGGTAGGGAGAGAGAGGGAGTCAACCCAAGATAAGAAGAAAGAACCCCAACTTGTGAGAATGTGTGGTTTGAGGAAAGAGAACAACCACACTCCCAGTCCCTCTCTTGCTTTCTCACTTAGAGGAGAAGGGTCCTAAGCTGCAGCAGGAGATAATAGAAGGATTTTTATTAGTAGAGGAAAAGCTAAGAAGTTGTTCCTTGAACCATATTGTTATTATTGTAGCCGATGTTCTCTTGGTTTTGCTCATTTTTCACTCTGTTATTTCTTGCGAGTCTTTCTATGGTTTTCTAAAACTAATCAGTCCATCATTTCTTTTGGCACAGTAGCATGCCATTACAACAGTGATTTAGAGCTTTTTTTTCATATGACTGTAGATAGTTTTGATTTCTTCATCCAAAATCTGCCTGTTCATATGCTTTGACCATTTATCAACTGGGGAATGACTCATATTCTTACAAATTTGACAAAGTTCTCTATATATTTGAGATATGAGACTTTTTTCTGAGAAACTGTCTATAAAAAGTTTTCCCCAATTTTCTGCTTTTCTAATCTTGGCTACATTGGTTTTATTTGTATAAAAACTTTTTAATTTAATGTAATCAAAATTATCCATTTTCAATGGTTGAACAAATTGTGCTATGTGATTGTGCTGGAAGAAATGATGAGCAGAACACTCTGAAAAACCTGGAAAGACTTACATGAGCTGATACAAAGCGAATTGTACTGTGTACAAAGTAACAGCAATATTGTAGAGTGATCAGCCATGAAGGACTTAGCTGTTCTCAGCAACACAATGATCCAAGACAACTCTGAAGGACTTAGGATGAAAAATGCCACCACCCCCAGAGAGAGAACTGATGGTGTCTCAATACAGATCGAAATGAATTTTTTTTTTGTTTTGATCCTAGTTCTTTTTTTTTTCTTATTTTCTTTTTTTATTTTTAGTTTACAGCACTCAGTTCTACATAATTTTGAGTTCCAGATTTTCTTCCCCTCATCCCCTCCCTCCCCAGGACAGCATGGAATCCGAGAAACATACTTTTGAAACTTGATTTTTCTTGAGGTTTTTTTTTTTTTTTGGTCTGTGTTTTCTTTCACAACATGACTAATATGGAATGTTTTGTATGACTACCCATGTGTAACTATATTGAATTGCTTGCCTTTCCAATGAGGAGGGTGGGGAGGGAGGAAGGGAGAGAATTTGGAATTCAGAGTTTTAAAAATGAATGTTAAAAATTGTTTTACATGTAATTAGGGAAAAATAAAATAATAAATTTTTAAAAATCCAAAAAAATGATCAGTTTTACACCTCACAATTCTTACTATTTCTTAATTCACACCTCTCCGCCCTGCCTCCTGTGACTCTTCTGAAGCCACCTTCTAATTCTGCCCCTCATTTCCCTAGAACTGCTTCCCTCACCCATCTAGACTGGAAAGTGGTGTTTCTTTGGGGACCTTCCCTAGCTCCAGTTTGTCAGAGGAGTGGCAGTGGGTTGTAGTGGAAAGAACTGAACTTCCAGCCAGGAGACCATGTATAGATTGCAATGTTTACTAGTTGTGTGACCCAGAGAGGGACATTTAATCTCTTAGCCTCAGTTTTCCCATCTGTAGAAGCCAATACAGGGCTGTTGTAAGGAAAGTGCTTCATGAATGAATGGTCATTATGAGGGTAGTAGTGGGGTGGGTCCACTAACCTCACTTTGTCTTGCCCTTTCGCAGGCTACTGCCATGGTCCTACTCCTGGCCGTCGCCACCATGGCAAATCAAAAGCCAAACGTTCAAGGCACCATCAGCTTCCTCTGACTGAGGCTCCTGGCTGTACCTCTCATCCTTCCCCAACACCTCCGACCACTCCGTGGCCCTCTCAACCCAACCCACCCACATCTGCCGCTTTCTCAACTGTGGTGCAAACCTACCCCCTCCCCATTTTTTCAACCAGAGGTTGCCCCCAACCTTCAGCTCCTACCCCTTCTCCTTCACCCTTTTCTTCCCCCTTGGTAACCCCTATGGTGGCCTTGGTCCTGCCCAACTATTTGTTCCCATCTCCCCCCACCAGTTACCCCTGTGGGGTTCCTCAGACTCTATCAGATGGGCCTCTCACTCCTGCACCCTGTTCACCTTCCCCAACTTTACCTGCTATGCCACTTAGCCCTCCCCAATGCCCTGATTCACCCCTGTTCAACTCCCGGTGCAGTTCCCCACTCCAGCTGAACCTGCTGCAGCTTGAGGAGACTACCCGGGGGGAAGGGGTAGCAACAGTTGGGGAGCCTGGGAGTAATCCCAGGCCACCCCCTCCAGGAGAGGAGGCTCCACAGCCAGAAGCTGGACTGGTAAGCCTCTGCCCACAGACTTTCTCTTTGCCATATCCCCTTCTGGTGTTTCCATCTTTGTTTCTAACTATTGCTGTCTCTCGTTTTCTATCCCCTTCTGCTCTCATGCCAGTTTGTCTTTCCCCTAGTGTCCCGCCTCATACACACATATACACACACACACACACACATACATACACGCACACATGCACATACACACATACACACACATGTGCACATACACACACACTCCCACACTCTTCTCTTTCCCACCCCTGCCTCCATCTTCTCTTTCCTTTTTTCTTCCCATTTCTCTTTCTTGTTCCTTCATCTTTCCTGCTTGGCCTGAGAATCTGGAGAGAGTAGACTGTAGAGCATCAGTTCCTCAAATTCCTCAAGGCCATAGACTGTTTCTCTTTTTGTCCATGTGTCCCCAGTGCCACGGTGTTGCTTAAGACATGCTTCTTGGATTGGGGAGGGGAGACTGGGTTTGGGGTCACGGGCATTCATGGGGGAAAAGAGGGGCATGAAAGGGAAGAGCTTGAGCCGTGCCCCTGCCAAGCCTGAGCCTCTGATTCCCAGTCCCCTCTCCACACCTGCCTAGGTGGAGATGAATGAATCCTCTAATCAGGATGCGCTGTCGGGCTCCAGTGATCTGTTGGAGCTGCTGCTCCAGGAGGACTCCAGATCTGGCACCTGCTCAGCCGAATCGGGCTCCCTGGTTTCTGGCTCTGGCTCCCATGGTGGGAGCACCTCAGCCAGCATCACTCGTAAGTCCTTTTTTAGGAGGGGGGCAGCATTCGATCATCTTCCTTTAAGATGAACAATTGTGGCTCCCCACCCACATCCTTCCACTTCTACTGAAGTCCCCTCTTATCTTTTTTTTCCCTTTTCCTCAGGCAGCAGCCAGAGCAGCCACACCAGCAAGTATTTTGGGAGTATTGACTCCTCTGAGGCTGAGCCAACAGGGACCCAGGCTGGGGTAGACCCAGGGGCAGGACCTGGGGAACAGGTTATTAAGTATGTTCTGCAGGATCCCATCTGGCTACTCATGGCTAATGCTGACAGTAGGGTCATGATGACCTATCAAGTGCCCTCCAGGTAAGAATCTTGGGTTGGGCAAAAGGAGGAAGGGGGAGTCAGTCTCAGGAGAGGGAGGAATTGAGGAGAAAGAGGAATAAAATAAGGAGAGGGAAAAGAGGATGGTGAAAGCAGGGGCAAGTGGAGTTTTATGTAGAGAGAACTGGTAAGGTTCTAGGGGGAGGAGACACCCACATATTCCTAAATACTGGAAGATGTGAGTGGCCTGGCTCCTGGAGCCTACACTTAACAACCTTATTCTGTCTATCCTTTCCCATCCTTGTTAGGGATATGGCTTCAGTGCTGCAACGGGACCGAGAAAGGCTCCGTGCCATGCAAAAACAACAGCCTCGGTTTTCAGAAGAGCAACGTAGGGAGCTGGGTGCTGTGCATACCTGGGTGCGGAAGGGCCAGCTGCCCCAGGCCCTGGATGTGATGGTGAGAAAGAGGGGTAACACCTCTAGGAGTGGAAGTAAAGGGGGACTAGTGAGAGAGGTTTTGGGAGGTCCTGACACTGTCTTCTTCCCTCCCCAGGCTTGTGTAGATTGTGGCAGCAGCATCCCAGATCCACGGTATCCAGATGACACACTTTTCCCTGAGCTGGATGGACTGGGGCTAGAGCCAATGGAGGAGGATGGGGGTGGGGCCTCCCCAGACACAGCCATGGATGAAGAGGAACAAGGTGGGGAGCTAGCTACTTCCGAATTACCTGCTCCGAAAACCACCAGCTAAACTCTCATCCTGGGGCCACTGAGAGTGCTCTTGCTTTACCTCTGTCATTGAAATAGGGGAAGGAACAAATGAAAAGCTTCATCCTCAAGACAACAACCAATTCCAACTTTGAGATTTGCTTCTGCCTTTGAGGCAGCCAGGGACAGGTACCCCTGAATATTGGCCCTTTCCAACTAAACAGTCACAGTCTTGCCTCTTCCTTAGGGACAACTGAGGGCTTCTTAGGGACCAGCCAGAAATAGAGGTCTTCTCCCTCTTCATCTTATCAGAGACGATTCCACCAACAAAAGAGTAAATCCTACTTAAAAGAGTAGGATATCTTTCTAAATTCCACCTGAGCAGGAACACTGATTGCTGCTTCAGGTGGGGGAACTCTAATAATTCTTATTTATTTGGGAACTCTCCCTTTGTCTTCTCAAAGGCCTGATTCCCTTCCCCCACCCCTTACCCTTGGGAGGCGGCATGAAAGGGAGGGGTTGGGCATCGAAGAGTGAGTACCTGAGGCCCAGACAGGACCTAGGTATCAGATCCCTAGCTCCCTTGGGTTGGGGAGAGTAGAGGACTATGGGTCCCTGGTGCTGCCGCCCCTTAGGGTGGGACCCAGGTGTCTTCAGCTGTGCCCCACTCTCTTTGGTGATATTTTTTGTGTTTTTGATAGTCATGTCTGTCTCTTTTGATATAAAACAGAAAACCTGTAACTAGGCATTGTGGCATGAAGTCTTTTGGGGAACTGGGGCTTTTCTGTTACCACTTTCAATATCTACAAGGCGGATAATTTTAAGATTATAATCTAATTGGGGGAGGGGTGTGTGCAGAGATATACCAACCCTGGGCTGGCTGAGGTTTGTGGAGTTTACAGCTGCATAGAGAGATTAATTAGCTGGGGGAAGGGGCATGGATTCCAAATCCTGTTATTCATAGTTTCATAGATCACTGAAACTGGAAGGGCCCTGAGATTCTTTCCATCCCTCCACCTTTTATGGAGGTAGAAACTGAGGCCCATCTTAGTCCATCGTTCCCACCACACTAAACACATACTGAGGGTACTAGGAGCCGGCCATTTCCTCTGCCTATGGTGGAATGAGTAGATGCAAGCCTGTCCTCGAGCAGCCTCCTATCTCCCCTTCCTAACAGGATCTGGACTCCCACCTTTAACATCCTTCACACTTTCCCTGAGACCCCAGAAATCTCCATTGTAAGGTGGGGGACCCTCCCAGATTCTCAATCTGTGACCCAAACACTGCAATGCTGTGCCACCTTTTTCTCTGAATCACCCAAAAAAGAAAACGACTCGACTTACCTTGCTTGACATCACCACCACACTCTCAGAATTGACACTTGCTATCTATGGAGAGGAGTGGGGTAGGCTTTGGAAGACCTAGCTGACCCGTCCCAAAAAGGGGGTCACGGAATTTACCAGGTCTGTGGTGTGAGACTCTGAAGATAAAGACCAGGGAGGTGGGGTGGGGTTCTCTTTAAATGGGATAGTTGTTGGGATCGACCGAGGGACCCATCACCGAAAAGAGGGGGAACATGGGGAGTGTACGTGTGTGGAGAGGGGCAGAGGAGGGAATGCAAATAAACGACCGTGTGTCTCGAACTAGCAATTTCGCTACCCCCTACAGAGAGATAGGAGCTTTGGAAAGGACTGCCTTCATTAGGGACCAAAAACGCTTGTTTAGCGAATGCCGACCATGGACAAGGCTCTACCGCCCCTCGAGCTCTCCAGGAACCCTAAACATCCAATTTGCAAAATGCCTTTTTTTTTTCCCTCAATAACTGTTGTGGCTTATGCGCTTGCCTAAGAAATAACAGCTCTCTGGGTTCGAATCCCAGCCACGCTGCATCTCAAAGGGCATCTCTGGTTTATTGCTGCCGCAGTAATTGCGTACACTCCGGCTCGACTTGAGATGGGCAAGGGCTCCCCTCTCCGATGGGTGAGTTCAGTTCATTTGTGCCAGTTCCTGCCCTTTTCACGTCCTTGTGTCTGGGACCTCGGGAACTAAACCTATGGGAATCCAGGGACTGGGGAAAGTGAAGGGCTGGGTGCATACCCCCGAATTTCTTCTGAGGCCCTCCGTTGTCATGGCAACATCATGCTCTGTGTGTGTGTGTGTGTGTGTGTGTGTGTGTGTGTGTGTGTGTGTGTGTGTCTTCTGAGGCCCTCCGTTGTCATGGCAACATCATGCTCTGTGTGTGTGTGTGTGCGTGCGTGCGCTCCCCTCTGTTGGTCCCTGGTTGCCCAGGGAACGCCGTGCGGATGGATGGAGGCCCGGGAGGGTACTAGAAGCGGTGCTTGGTAGGCATCGGCATCTGTAAAACATTTAGGATGAGCCGGGAGAGGACCGCAGGCGCGCGAAGTTCGGCAGGTGGTGGAAACCCAGGGCGCCTGCCTAGAGCTCCCCCGAAGAACTAGCAGAATGAAGCTAAAGGAGAGAGAAGGGGGTGGGAAGAAGGTACATTGATAGGTTGGTATGAATGGGGAGGGAACCGGCGTGCCGAGCTGTGATGGCCGAGTGGTTAAGGCGTTGGACTCGAAATCCAATGGGGTTTCCCCGCGCAGGTTCGAATCCTGCTCACAGCGGCTGCAGGACGTTTTGGGAAATTATCAATAGATTCCTTGGTTTGACTCTTCGTACTTGTGAAGATCAGAAATGTTCTTTAAAACTTAACAATTTAAATCGTTCAGGTACCCACTCCTTGATCCTTGTACCTATCTACCGTTCTTGCACGTCTGTCTCCTCTGTCGGCACGTTAGTCTTCAGCCTTTTAATAGATAAAGCCGTTTTTAGTGCTGCTTTTTTTTTTTTTACATCACAGTCACTTCCAGATAGATCCTTGTCACCCATCCAAAAAGCCTTCCCTTGAAACAAGAAAAAAAGCTATTAAAACCAACCTATGGAGTCACTAAATAAATGCGATATTTTGCTCCCATAGTCCCCCACCTCTCTGCCAGAAGGATCATTCAGAGCTGGAAAGAACACCAGAGTCATCTAGTTTGACCCTTATATTTGCACAGAGGAAGGACTGAGGAATGAGGTTCAGTAATCTGCCCAAGTTACACAGTAATAGAGTAATAGAGACTTGAACCCAGGTCTTCTGAATCCAAATCCAGTGTTTTCTTTTTCTTTTTAAAAGTAAATTAATTTTTCCCAATTAACAGAATTCTGTTTTTCCCTCCATCGCAACTCTCTGTTCTCTTGCAAAAAGGAAAAAACAAAAACAAAACCTTGTAATATGCATAGTAAAGCAATGCAAATTCCTGAATTGGCCTTGGCCAAAAATACATATGTCTCATTCGGAACGCTGAGTCCATCAAGAAGTAGGTAGTGTGGTGCACCATCAGACCTCTGCACTGATCAGAATTCTTAAGCCTTCCAAAATTGTCTTCACAATGTTTTTATGGCATAAATTGTTCTGTTTCTGCCCATTTCACTCTGCATGTGTTCATATAAACCTTCCCATTTTTCTCTAGGACCATCCCTTTCCTCATTTTAAAAAATGTCACAATATTCCATTGTCACATATGTCAATATTCCAATGTCACACATTCTATTATATTCACATACCATAATTTGTTCAGCCATTCCTCAGTTGATGAATACCCTCTTATTTATTACCTCTTTGCCACTATGAAAAAGAGATGCTATAAGCATTTTTGTACAGCCCATTAATTTTACAGAGACAACTGCTTTCCTAGTTCCTTGACCCATCTTTCCAGGACCTTAGAATATCAGAGTTGGAAAGAATTCAGAATCTATCTAGTTCAACCTGGGCCTGAACAGGAATATCTTCTACAAAGTTCAAAAGTGGTTATCCAGCCTTAGCTTGAAGTCTTCCAGTGGGGGGAAACCATCTCAAGGTCTTGAGAAGGCTCCTTCTACTCTTACAGAGCTGTAATTCTTAGGAACTTTCCCCCTCCTCCCTTACTTGGAGTCCTCTTTAGATCAGCTGACCAAGTCTAACCTTTCTACTACATAAAGGCCCTTCTATTTTTGAAGACAGGGATCATGTTCTACCTAAATCATCTCTCTAATCAACTCCTGTATCACCATACTGATTTCTCTCCTTCCTAAAAAGTGGCCTCCAGAACTGAGCACAACAGTTCAAATATGGCTTGACCAAGGCAGCGCACAGTGGGATTATTCCCCAGCTCTAGAAGGGATGCCTTGCTTGATGCAATATAAAATTGCGTTGACTTTTTTTGGTCTCTTTTGTCTCAATACTGACTCAGATTTTTCACAGCCCTCTACCTTCCACCTTAATCTTTTCCACAGCTCCTGTTCCTGTGTCGGTAGCTAATTTTCTGAAAGTTTTACTGCTTCGGTGGGGAGGGGCTGAACTTTGTTTTAGAGACCTTTCATTGAGGAAACTCCTTTTTACCAATGCAGATTGGCAAGTGCCCTGTGGTTAACAGTCCTGCAGAGTTATCTGATTTCACTTTATTTGATTTAGGCTATCAAGATAACTTTAGATCTGAATTCTGTCATTAAAAGTATTAGTTATTCTTAGCTTTATATCAGCTACCAATTTGATAAGCATCTTAATCATTGTTCAAGAACAACACAGGACCAAAGACAGATCCCTGAGGCATATCACTATGTATACATGCCTCTGATTGGGAATCAGACCTGAATCCACCTAATTGTAATCTGGGTCTTTCCAGATTGTCCTTAAAGATAGTATGAGAGAACTAATTAATTATCTTTATTAAGTACTTACCATGTGCTAAACACTGGGGATACAAATACAAAATAAAAAAAAAAAAACCAGTCCCTGACCTCAAAGAGTATAATTGGGCAGGCAATTTAAATAGGAGAATGGTAGGAAGAGGCTGCCATTGTGGGGTAGGGGTGAGGTTATGGGGTGGTAGCTGGACCTATGGGGGAGTAAAATGATAAACCATTGTCAAGATTGGGGTTGATCTGATTATGGTTCAGGATTTAGAAAGAGATGTGATGTAGTAGGGATTGAGGGTATTTACAGCATGACATCTAGTGAGAAAATAGCCAGGGAGTAAAATGGAACATTTTGGGGGAAAAAACCCCAACAGCAACAACAAAAAATAATTTGTCTATAATTTTCCATTAATTCTAGCAGCCTCTTGGCTTGTCCTTCATAATGACTTGATTACAGTTATGTCCTTACCAGATAAGTGCAAAATTGGTGCACTACTCTTTTCAAAATTATTTCTGACTTTGTCTTTGCAAGTTGCGGGGCTGAAAACGATTATTCACTCATGCATCGGAAAGAATGAGATTTTCAAATATCTGAGCTTTTTGCCAAGTTGCTGACCTCCGTGGGTTATTATTTAAATATAAACTCCTATCTACCACTTTATTAAACCTGTCCAGAGAAAAAAAAAAAAGAAATTGAGTTAATCTAGCATTGGCCTTTAATGAAGTTGGCTTTTAGTGGTCACTGCTTCTGTTTCTAAATCCTCGTAAACTATCCCTTTAATAATGTTCTAAACTTTTGCCGGAATCCAATATCAGACTTTCAGGTCTTTTGGTTTCTAAATGACACCCTACTCCCTCTTTTGAAATTTTGGATATTTAGCTATTGCTTTAGGCACTTAGGTGAAGCTGATAGGTCGCTGACTGGACCTGCAGCTAGAAAAACCTGAGTTTGAATCTGAACAGACCTCATGTCTGTGCAAGGATGGTCAAGTCACTTATTAATACTGTCTGCCTCAGCTTCCTCATCCATAAAATAGGGAAAATAACAGTACCTTACAATCCAGGGCTGTTGTGAGGGTAAAATGAGATATTTGTAAAGTGCTATACAAAGTTTGAAACTATCGTTATGTTAGCCTTTAGTATTCTCCAGTCCAGTGTCCTATCTTCAGACCATTACTTTATTTACATTCTTTCAGATTCTGATTTCTTCCCTGCGTCCCACCAGTGTTGCTCTCTCCTTGACTTTGATCTCACTCAGACCGTGGGAAACTCTTTGTGTGGCCACTGAGTGACGGGCTCCCCTCCCCCACTGTCAGTCTCATCCCTTCCTTCTTTGGGTCCCAAAGAGCCTTTGCCCTCCTGTACCAGCCCCTCCCTGTTCCCTGCAAGTTAAGTCTAAGGCGCCCAAATACGAAGCTCCCATGCCCCAGCTCTTAACTTTCAGGGCTTTACTATACGAGATGGGATAGAGAACCAAGGAAGGCAGGTCCGGAACTGTGATCACACCACATTATAAAGGGGGTTGCAACGGGTTCGAGCGGGGCTTAAGGGGAAAGGAGGAGAGCTGTTGTATAGAGTACATCTAGGTTTCTATTGGAATTTTCCTCTGCCTTCATTACTGCCCTGGTGATGGCGTTTTATGTGCCCCCAAACTATTTTCACTGAGTGACCACAAGACAAGTCACCTTTACCTCTCTAAAGCATCCTCATTCATTTGAATGTAACGTGAGAAACACTGGGGTTGCTATAGAGATGTGAATTATTCACATCCCAGTCCACGGAGCCCAGTGGATAGTCCTTACTCTATCCACACTTAGGCTTCTCAGTCCTGTGGGATCCCACAGGAAGGGGCCGCCACAGAGAGTTTAGGGGAGATGGTAGAGAGCCAGAAAGATGAAGAATCGTGGGGAGGGAGGTGTGGGGGATTATTCCCAGGTGACAGGGACAGGGAGGAGCACTTACTCTGCACTTTCTAACACTTAAGGATGTGGCACTAAGGCTATAGGTTCCCATCCCCTCCCAGTCCCACCTCCATCGCCCGCCCCCCACCCCCCCGGGAAACCAAGACTCTGGGGACAGAGAAAAAGTAGGTCCTCCCAGCCTTCACATCTCCCTTCCTTTGAAGAGCCGAAGCAGGAGGAGCAGCTAGGCCTGGGAATTAAAGCCTGTAGTTGCTTCACAGCTAGGGATGGGGAAATTGGTGACACCTGACCAGCTGTGCTGTTTCCGACCTGCGGGGCCCTACGCGTGGAGGACACGAGCTTACAGCCCTCCCCTGCGCCCCCCCCCCCAATCTCCAAAGACACTCGCCAGGTGTCCGGGAGCTTGGCAGGCTGTGATTTACCCACTATGCATATGTAAACTGCTTGCATATGTAAACTGCTTGCGGCAAAAATCCAAGAGTGTGGATGGGTGTCTCAGGGCTTGAAAGGGACGTGGGAGATCATCACTGACTCCATTAGTCAATCCCTACCCCTATTACAACCCCTCACTAACCCCAAGACAGTGACCTTTTTTGATCTTAGCCCTGCTAGGAGAGACCAAAGGGAGATACCAAAGGAAGTCCCAGAGTTTGGAGTCAGGAGCCCAGAGCCACTGAATCAGGCCTCCACTGTCCCAGTGAGAGAAGGCTCCAGGTCCACCTCCTGTTTGGTTCCCTGTGGCCTCGATCTGTGGGTTCCTTCCCAGAAGACCTGTCAGGCAGGCCATATGGCTCCTCTTGCCTAACCCAGTTTCCATTTTTCTGTTTCTATTTTTGTTCTACTGGTCTCCTTCTCTCTCTCATTCTACACTCCTTTCTCTCCAACTAGTTTGCCCCATTTGTTTGTCCCCCATTTGGTGACTTCCCCCTCCACTCTTTCCCCTGCCACCCTTCAGCCAAGGACCTCCTGTTTCACACCTTGCTGCCCAAATAAACCATTCTCACGGTATGGAAAGAGGCGTTCAGGGAGTAGCCACAGCAGCAGAAAAGACAGTCTGTGTGAAAGACAGAAGCACATAGGAAAAAAAAAGAATCACAGTCACTGAAACAGAGACAAAGAGAATGTGCTCCTTGGCCAGGGTGTCTCTGCTCCCACATCCTCCTGTTTCTTCTTCCCCACAGGCATGCATGCTGCGCTCTCACAAGTGGCCGCTACATCTGGCCCGTGGGCCTGGGGCCCAGGCGCGTGCAGGATCAAAGAAGCCTGGGGGGGTGGGGCGGAGAGAAAGGAAGGTGTCAATAACTTCTCTGTGTCAATAACCTTCCCAGCGAAGCCAGGGGCTGAGAGCCTGGGAGATGGATACCTGGAGAGAAAACAGAGGAGAAAGGGGAGACAGAGAAATACCCAGAACACAAAGACAGAAAAAGAAATGGGAGACTGAGGCAAAAACGCAGAGAGAGTTGAGATAAAAAAGTATAGAGAGGAAGGAAGAGAGAGAAAATAAGAGATTGGGAGAAAATCCCTAGAAAACCAAAAAATGAGGCTCCTGCACCTGTGTGTGGGCAAAACTTTTTGACTGCCCCAGTCAGCAGTCCACTGCCCCCCTGCATCCCATGCCCATTCTCCTAATCACCTTCCTCCCACATTTGCTTCAACCCTCCCCCATCCCCACCCAGTTGCCCCTCTTGTTGGAGATCAGATGAGAAGGAATTTTCTCAGAATTGCACCTGAGGAAGGTATGTATGGGGTGAAGGTGAGAGAAGTGAGGAGCTCAGATTGACATAGAAAAGGGAAGGAAAATAAAGAGATGGAACCAAAATGACAGGGGAAGAGGTTAATGATAATGGCTGATATTTATTTTAGGGCTTGAAGGTTACATTGATTATTTCACAACAACCCTGCAAAATTGGTTGCTCTTACCATCCCCATTTAACAGATGGTGAGACTGATGGGGGGCAAGGGATTTTTCTAGAGTCCCATAGCTACTTCCACACTCGTTTTGGTGCTCTGTCCATTACAACACACTGGTCAAAAGAACATTTTCCTTTCCTTTTTCAGCAGCCTGATAGAAGTCTGGCTTTCATTTAAAAATATAAGGTTTTTTTAAAATACTTCTAATTAAAAAAAAATAGATCAAAAATGATATTCTGGGCTAGCTCTCCTTTAGAATAGAATCCAGGTGCCTACCTGCTGCTTACATAAATAAATGATTCCAAAGTTCCTCCAGTGACACCTAGGCTGGAGGGGATCCACAGGCTAGGGCTGGGTCCAGGACACACAGTTCCCCAGGAGACAGCAGGGCTAGGGCTTTGAGAGGTGCTTCATTCATTCATTCAATAAACACTAAGAACCTACTATGTGCTAGGCACTGTACTAAGTGCTAGGGATACAAAAAGAAGCAAAAGGCAGTTCCTGCTCTTAAGGAGCTTACAATCTTATGGGGGAGACAACATGCAAACAAATGTATACAAAGGAAACTATACATAGGATATACAGTTTGGGGTTGTAACATGTCAAAGTTAGGGTTAGAATTGAGGTGAGAAGATAGGTGCTCTGAAGTCTCGACTCCCTTTTGGAGGAACCTGGTCCCAGCAGATCGGTAGGGCCTGACTGAGTACAGGTCAGAACTGGATCCTAGGCTGCAGATCCTAGGCTTCTGGGCACTTTGATAAGTGTCCTGGTCTGGGAAGGAACTGGTGATGGAGTGTGGTGGGAGAGAGAAGGTTCCTTTCCTGGCCCCCTGCTCCCAACCCCGGCTGCTGTGGGTCATTAAGGCCACCCCATATGGCCAGGGGTTGGGCCCACACCTGGTTGTGAACAGCCTTTCCCTCCTCTACCAGGCCCTGGTGAAAAGGAAACCACAAACCTGACCCAAGTTCCCAGGGGGGTGGGGAAGGTCTCAGGCTTCAACCGTGTTCCCCCTTCAACATCTGTGCAGTCCCATTTGGCCTCACTGGGGAGTCTGAGACTGTAGTCCCGAGGGCACCCCACCCCTGATTATACTGGCTGAGATGTTTTCAAGAGGCCAAATTTATGACCTTTGCAGAATTTACAAGGCTGTGGATCACTAGGAGCGTTAGGAAGGGTCTGGAGAAAACTAACTTTCTCCTTACATTTTTCTTCCTATTTTTCTGAGTCTATTTCTCTGTTTATTTGTGTCTGTCTTTATCTCTCCTTCTCTTTTTAATCTTTCCACAAGAGAGAATACGTTTTTTTCTTTCTTTGGAGAAAGTTGGGCTGGATGGGTAAGATAGGGTGGTTGGAAAGAAAAGACCTATGCTTGACTTCTGGTTCTGCCGCTTCGGAATTATTCGGACTTTGGCCAAGTCACTGCCCCTTTGGGGGGGGGGGAAGTATCTTCATGTATAAAATGACAAGACTGGACTAGACAAGCTCTCAGATCTGCTTCAGCTCTGACAGTCTATGTTTTATCTTAACTTTCTATCCCGTGCAGAGGAGGAAGACCTGAGTTCACAAGTGACTCCAGACACTTACTGGCTATGAGCTAGGCAAGTCACTTAACTCTGTTTACCTCGGTTTCCTCATCTGCAGAATGGGGATGACACCTGTCTCCCGAGGCTGATGTGAGGAATGAATGGAACAATAATGGTAAAACCCTTAGCAAAGAGCTTGGCTGCCGTTATTCCTCTTCGTACCTGTGGCGCGCATGCGTTGAAAAGGGGCAAGGCAGTCCCTCCTTTTGATATCCTCTTCAAGATTTGGAATACAATTCAGCCAGCATTTGTTAAGCACCAGAGGAGGTACGACAGGCTCAGGTTCAGAAAAGAGTCCCTGCCCTCACGGACCGTACAGTTTGGGCATTATGGGTAACTACATATACACTATCAGACGGTAAAGACGAAGCACCGCTTCTCTGCCCCCAAGGGTCTCCATCAACATACCTGTCCTGTGAAAGTCAGTATGTGAGTGAGGAGGATGGCTTGCTAGTGGGAAAACTAAGAAGTATTTCTGAGGGATGAGATTGGGAAGTAGTAATTTGGAGACGCCTGACTTGTAAAACGATAAAGCACGATAAATGTGAGCTTTAAGTAAAAGATCCAGAGAAAAAGATCAAAAGAAAGGAAGCAGGGAAAGGGTAAGGTTTTTTTCCAAGACTAGGGAACAGGCACCAGAAAAGACTGGGGTGAAGGACATGGAAAAAGGAAGGCTTCGTTTTGTATCAGGGTCCTCATGGACCCTGGTGGAAGGGCATGGGAAGGTGGCACCCACCTTTATCTGCACTTAGACACTCTGTTCCCTCTAAGTTCCTTCATCTGCATATGAATATAAGAATACTTGTATTACCCGCTTCACAGGGTTGTTGGGAGGTTATTGCTATGGAAATGTGAAGTGTTATGCGAAATATATTAATGTATGCATACATATTAATATGTAAGTAGATTACTGGTATTGGGAGCTTCCAATTAAGAATTTCCCCTACCAAATTAGAGCAGCATCCAGTTATTCCGTTCGGGATCACACGGCCAGTATGGGCCGGACTTTCTGACTTCAAGGGTACCTCTTTATCCAAACCATCCCGCACAAAGAGGAAGAGCTGGACGTGTTCTTTTCTCTCCGAGCTCCAACTAGAAAGGATCAGGCGATAATGATACTTGTGGATATCCACCTTTCACTGCAACCATAACGCCACCCTGGGACCTATTTGTTAAACCAAGACTCTTCCTGATTCTAACCTCAACCATACCCTACCCTCACAAATTCTCTAGGGAGAAACTGCAGTCCTCAACAAGCTGCCTTTCCCCTTTCAGCTCCGTTTGCCTCTCCTTCCTCACACCTTCTCTTTCCGGTAGCCTCGTGTCCTTAGTCTGGGAGGTCTTGAGTTGGCTGTTCACACCTGGCCTGGCGCTATAGGCTGTGGAAGGGGCGGGGAGGGGGGGGGAGAGAATGATGGGGTCCTGGAGGCGGTGCTGGAGGGAGGCGGTGTCCAGGGACCCTCGGTCTTGATATAAAGCGCTGGGTGGGCACTGACCGGCTCCATTCCAAGGTCCAGATGCGAGATGGTGACTCGGGATCGAGCAGAGAACAGAGATAGTCCCAAGGTAAGAGAGAGGGGGAAGGAAGAGGAGGCACCCAAGCCTTGAGAAAACAAATGGAGGGGAGAGAGAAGAAAAGTTCCCTACTTTGGGGGAACTTTTCGGGGGAGGGGCCAGAAGGACCCCAAAGAGAAGGCAAGGTGGTCATGGCCATACAGCCTGGGGTCAAGTAACGGAGGTGGAAAAGAAGAGGGGGGCAGAGGACAAAGAGAGGAAGGAAGGAGGGGGAGCAGAGGGGAATAGAAAGGGAAACCCAAGGTAAAGCGTGAGAATCCCAGGGAAGACCGTAGAACTAGGATGAGGGGAAAGAATCAAAGCCAAAAAATAGAAAGGAAGGAGAAAAAAGGACGATGGCTAGGGAGATTAGACGGTGGGTAGAGGGGCGGAGTGAGAAGAGGGATTGGGATCAGGGAGATGGGAAAATAGGAATAAGTTTTAGATAAAGATGGAAGAGAAGGTGAAACCTAGGAGAGGTGAAAAGGTCGGAGAATTGCGGGGGAGGGGGGGAGTTCTGCTAAGGGCAATAAATTAGGAGGAAAAATGGGAGAAAAAGTGTTGTGCACAGAACAAGCTGCCTGATCGATGGAGATATGGAGTAGAGAAAGGGGGAAAGAGAGGTAGAGAGGAAGAGGAAGAAAAACACCACCATTTTAAGGAAGGAAAAGACACACGGAGGAAGAGACGAACAGTGAGACAGAGAAAGACACGTTGAAAGAAATGGAGGAGAAAAGACCTAAAAAGGCAGAACCAGAGAGAAACAGAGATTGGGAAGGAAGGAGACAGACAAAAGAGAAGGGAAAGCTAGAAACATGAAGATGAAAATATAGAAAGGAAATTCAAAAATGAGGCAGGCAGACGAGTGTGTGGGGAGAGAAATAGAGAAGACTGGGGAAGAAGAAATGAGAGGTGGGGGAAGTAAAGAGTGGGGTGAAAACACAGAAGACTGAGGTAGGTGGAATGGGAGCCAAGAAGAGTCCTGGACTCTTAATGGGAGAGACTTTGGGGGAGGCAGGTGGACAGGGCATAGAGAGCCCAGGGGGATAGAATCCTGGGACTAATTATTTAGAAAGGTGGGAGGGCCTCTGGGCCCGGAGGAGTTTCGGAGAGGGTAGCTGGGGCAGCAGGTCTGTGGTTGAGTTTCGGGTATGGCTCGGTCCGGCCTCCCCCCTTCCCGCCCACAGATGCTGAAACCGCTAGTGGAGAAGCGGCGCCGGGACCGTATCAATCGCAGCCTAGAGGAGCTTAGGCTGTTGTTGCTGGAGAGGACCCGGGACCAGGTCAGTGAAGTCGCCTTCCTTTCCTCAGCCCTTATCCCCTTAGGGATTCAGGTAACCAGGCCCCCAATATCCAGGATCCTCAGAGACCCAGGTGTTTTGTTCCTAGCCTTGTCTCAGAACCTTCCGGGTCCCATGTGTCCAATCCTTAGTCCTAGCACTAGAGACTTCCAAAGACGTAAAGGTCTGGTTCCCCAGTCTTCAAGATCTCCTAGGGACCCAAGAGTCCGTCCTCCCAGGCCCTAACGGAACTCCTACTCGTGTCCCTCCAAGTCTCAGTTTCCTCGGTAGCCCAGCTACCAGGTCCTACAGTCCCAGTATACCCACTTAATTTTCTGCCCCAGCCCCGCCCCAGAAAAATCCGTCTCCCAGTGACCTAAACCCGCCACCCTAGCCCAGTTTCGGAATCCCAATCTTCGGACCTCCCCTGGACCCCTGCCCCCTTCGCGCATCCCTTCCCACTCCCTTTCCTTCCCCTCCCTTCGTTCCCCTCCCGCCCTCTCTGCTCTGCTGCAGTGAATATCGTCCCGGTGGAATGAATCCCCGTTTTCGGGCCCCGCTTCTCTCTTCCCCCTCCCACTTTCCCCCTCTCTCTCCCCTCCCTGTCTCTCTCCCCTTGCTCCATCATGCCTCTAGAACCTCCGGAACCCGAAAGTGGAAAAGGCTGAGATCCTGGAATTCGCCGTAGGCTACTTGAGGGACCGGAGCCGGGCCGAGCCCCCGGGTACAACGGGTACAACGCGCTGGGCCAGGGCTGCGGGGGCGGGGAGGGCAGAGCGGGATGGAATGGGACAGAAGCAGAGAAGGGGAGAGCAAACAGGGGGTTGGGGTGGGGCGGAGGCAGAAGAGCGTAGAGGGGGATGAAGGACCGAAGGGTGGGAAGATGGTGTGTCCCCCAGGGCTCCCCCCTCAAGGTGCATTTCGTGAAGATAATAACACACATGTCTGTCTGTCTCTGTGTCTCGCCTTCGCGGTCTCTGTCTGTGTTTATTGCCATCGATCCGCTGGTCTCCTGGTGCCCTCCTCTCTCTGTCTGGTTTCCCCTTCTCTCTGTCTCCTCCTCCCTACGGTTCTATGCCCCCTGTTTGTTTCCTTGTCCCAATACCCATTTGTGTCGGTCTTTCCCTCCTCCTCTTACCCACGGCTCTCGGTATCTTTTCCCCACTCTACCCCTGCCGCTATACCCCGGTTCTCTTTATCGTCTTGTTTCCGTGCGGCCCTCATCTGTCTCCGTGCACCCTCACATCTGTCTGGATGCCCCCCATTTGTCTCCATGGCCCCCCTTTCTTCTGTCACTGTCTCTGTCGGCCTCGTTCTCCCCATTCCCATGTTTCCTTGCTCCCCTTCTGCCTCCCCATTCTCACGTCACTACGCGTCCCCCACCCCGTGTCCTTTCCCCCATATTTGCGCTACTTCCCTGCCCTGATTCCCCCTCTCCCTTGCTCCCCCCATCCCCGGCTCCAGGCGACCCCCGATCCCTCACCCAGGACTCCGAGGCGCTGACCAGCTGCTACCTGTCCGGCTTCCGCGAGTGCCTCCTCCGTCTGGCAGCCTACGTCCACGAAGCCAACCCGGCATCGCGAGCCCAGCTCCTCTCCACCCTCCACAGCTACCTGCGGCCCAAGCTGAGCCGGCCGGAGCCCGGCGCTGGGGAGCCCCGCTGCCCGCCCCCTCGCCCCACGTTGGACCCCGCCGCCCCGCCGCCAGGCTCGATGCCTACCCCCGCCCACCATCACCCTCCCCTGCCCCCCACCAGCCCCCGCTCCGCCTGGTCGCAGACGCTCAGCACAACCTGGCCGAGGAACCTGGGCGCACGGGCGCCGCACACGGGACTCCGCCCTCCACAGAGACAAGAGAGGGCGCCGCCGGGGGGCAAGTCCCCGCCTGCCCCACCGCCCGCCTTCTGGAGACCTTGGCCTTGAGCTTTTTGGGGAGGGGGGTTGGGCGATAGGGGCCAGAGGAGGGGGGCCGGGAGTAGAGGGGCGCAGGAAAGTGGTGGGGAGGGTGGGGCGAGAGAAAGAGAAAAGACTCCGTTTTGGAGGGCGGGGGAGGGGCTCTTGTCTAGGTCCATCCTCTTCTGGACCCAGGTGTCCCGGGGCGGGAACGCATGCGGTCTGGGGAGGGCGCAGGGTGGGGAGAGGTAGGGACGGTGGGTGCTGTGGTCGTGTGGAGATTTGTGTTTATATATAGTATCTATATAAATATATATATATATATTTTCCCCTTGTCCCTTTCCTCCCCGTCCCCTTCCTCCTCCTTATCAGTCCCTCCAAGTCCCCAAGGTTGAGCCTTCCCCGCCCCTTCTCCGCCCGCCCGGCCCCCGCGTCCCCGGTCCCCTAGTGCATGGAATAAAGTGGTGATCGAACCCTTTCTCTCGGCTTCCTTTCCCCTCCGTCCCCCAACCCCATTCCCCACCCCCTCCCGGGCGACGCCACGAGCTGACAGGTAAGTAAACCGAGACGGAGGAGCACGGGTAAACCCCGCGATGGAGAGGCCGGGCGGGAGAGCCGCGGGGAGGGCAGGAGGGAGTGGGAGAACAATTTAACAGGCCTCCCAGTTCCTCACTCGCCCTACGGGTCAAAGACCCAGGGGAAAAAATAAAGCGACTCTGGTGGGATTCGAACCCACAACCTTTGAATTGCTTTCTGTCACTAGAAGTCCAATGCGCTATCCATTGCGCCACAGAGCCACCTGCCGGGCCTATGCAGCTCGCGCCCTACAGCCGCCACCATCGCCGCCTTGGGGAGAATGGGCAAGAGGGAGGGGAAAGAAAGGAAAGAAAGACGGCGTGGGGAGCCGGGCGGAAGGAAGAGGGCGGGGCGGGGCAGGGCCCGACTGGTGCGGGAGAGCGGGGGCGACGAGCAGAGGAGGGTGTGTGTGCGGTGTGTCCGTGTGAAGGCGAAGGGTGTGCGAGTGCGTGGTGTGCGTGGGGCGGTGTATGTGGCGATTCTGTGTCGGTGTATGTGGTGTATACGCCTGTCTGCGCGTGGTGGTGTGTGCGTGCGTCTGCGCACGTCTGCCTGTCTGTGCGTGGCCACGTGTGTCTGGGCCGGGTGTGCCGAGCCCGGTCCGTCTGTCGGGCGGTCGGTAGGTCGCGGGTGCAGACGCCGTCGGCGTGGGAAGCCACTTCGCTCTGGATCTCCGCGATCCTCCCCCCGGTGCCACCCGCGGCGTCGCAGGCCCCCTCGGGCGGTGCCCGCCTGCGTCTGCTCCCTCCTTCCCTCCTCCCCTTCTCCCCTCCGCCCTTGCCCAGCCCGGACTTTGAGTGCGGTAGAGCCCTTTCCCGCATTAGTCCATTTGCGTCCCGCCCCTCCCCCTTCCAATAAACGGATTTAATTTGGAATCTCTTGAACACGTCTGGGCATTTTTTCTTCCTTTACTTCCGATGTTTCTGGCCGGTCTTCCCTGGCCGGCTTCTCAGTCACTTCCGGGCCTCAGATTACTTACATAATACCAAGGAGAGAAGGACGATCTTAAGAGCCTTCTTCTTCCGGCGCAGCTCTCCTGGCCTATCTCTAGGAAGTCAGCGAGAAGCGCTTGCGTGTGCGTAGGTAGCGTGGCCGAGCGGTCTAAGGCGCTGGATTTAGGCTCCAGTCTCCTCGGAGGCGTGGGTTCGAATCCCACCGCTGCCAGGACAAATACCATTTTGCTAATTAAGTGATTTCCCTGTGCTAGGGCTTGATCTCACCCCTCAACTCCCGATTCCTTTAGTTACTCTGCCTTAGAGAACTGTCGGGGTTCGTGTGGATCCAGGCTCTGCCTTCCAGGATCACGCTGCCCATATTTGAGTCACCTTATGGTAACAGATGTCCAGTACCGTCCATCTCCACATACCACCAAGTCTGTCATCTATTAAAATGACTGACCAGAGCAGAGCCCCGTTCTCTATCAAGGGAGCTTGCAGTCAAGCACGGTGATAAAGGCTTCGTGAGGTTTAGATAAAGAAGGTATGAAAATATACAAAAAATATTTATACAAAATTTTGAGAAAAAAAAAAGCCTGGGCCATCAGTGTTGGGAAAGGTTTTTCTTACAGTAAGTCTAAGTCCGCTTCATTTTAACTGCTGACCATCGCCTCTCACTGGGCACTCTGGGGCCCATCGGAGTAGATCTAACCCCTCTTCCACGAGAGTCTTCCTCAAATACTTGAAGACAAGTTAACTACCACATCACCACTAGGTCTCCTACGGACTGAATATTTCCAGTTCCTTCCAACAATTCTCATATGATTTCACTGTACTGGTCCTGCTCGCCTGGATGTATTCCAGATTATCACGGTCCTTCCTAAAACATAAACTCAGAACAATTTTAGCTCTCTAGATGTGTCCTGACAAGGGCATAGCCTGTTCCTTAGTCCTGGGAGACTCCCAGTAGCATATTAGCTTTTTGGGTTGACCTATGTTCCATGGATGATTATTTAGCTGTCCGCTGAAACCCCAACTATCATTCAACGTGAAGGCTAGCTCCATCTTCTCCATCGAAGAAGTTGTGTAAGGCCGGTTGTACGATTTTTACACTTACTCCTCTTAGATTTAATTTGACTAACTTTGGCCACAACAGGTATTGGGGGATCCCAACTTTGTCATCCAAAGTGAATTTTGTTTATCCAAGTTTTGTGGCAACTCTGGGTTTTGCAAGGATACCATATGCACCTTTATTCAAGTCACTGATAAAAATAGTAGACACCACAAAGCCGAGCTTTCCAATGCCAACACTCCAATGGCAACGGCCTTCAATGATGGTGAGGAGCGCCCTTTACAGTCATCTCTGAGGGTGGTTTGGCCATGGCCTTTAGTTCTGAACCCACCCACCTCTTCCACTACTACCACTTTCCTGTCTTAAGTATTTCAAATTTATCTTGTGGATAGATTGTGCTTGCTCTCTTTCATTACACTATGAACTCTTTCGGGGCAGACATTGTCTTGACTTCTTGGTACCTCTGGGGCTGGCACCTTTGGTGTTCAGTTGAATGGACCATGGATGCCAGTACTATCCATGAGGTTTTCTTGACAAAGATATGGGTCCTTCTCCAGTGGATTATCGCAAATGGTTAAGTGACACAGAGCTAGAAAGAAAACGTCTGAGGCCGAATCTGAACTTAGGCCTTCCGGATTTCAGACCCTGTGCTCTCTCCACTGAGTTACCTAGCTGCCTCCTATAGTGCAGATGGCTGGTCCATAGTAGGCGCTTAGAATCGATCAACAAACATGGACAAAGCAAGCTACGTACAAGATATATAGGAGACAATGCACCGAGGGAAGGCACTAGAAGAGTTCTAGGTGCTTATTGACTTACTGCAGCTGGTTTTATTGAACATAAATACCCCACACCTGGAATGCTTTTAAAGTCCATCTAACGCTCTCTGTGGTTTCCTCCAAGTCCCAGCTAAAATCTCACTTTCTGTAGGAGACCTTTCCCAATCCCTTTAAATTCTAGTGCTTTCCCTCCTTCTGTTATTTCTAATTTATCCTGCATATAGCTTGTTTGGGCTTGTTTGGGACATGTTGTCTCCCCTATTAGCCTCTCCATGAGAGCAGGGACTTTCTTTTGCCTTTCTTTTATCCCCAATGCTTAGCATAGCTGTCTGTGGCTGGCACGTAGTAGGTGCTTAATAAATGCTTATTGGCTGAATGACGAAAGAAGAAAATAGAACTAAGAGAAGCCCCTACACCATCACTACAAGAATGTAAATGTTGAAAGTATGAATAATCTCAGCACTGGAAGCAAATCTTTCTCCTCTCAGTAGAAAAGTGGGAACTGTGGATTTGGAATTCAAGTCTATCCTTTTAGAGGAGGTAGGTGTGTTGCCTTTGCTGAAATTTTTTTCTTTGTTAGAAGGAATGAGTCAATGATGGAGGAGGTGCAGTGACAAGCTTCATTCCCCTACCTGGTCACCACGTGTCCTAGAATGTGTGACTCCTCCATTGTTGTTATGTTTCTTTTTTCCTGACCTTATATGAATGAATGAGTGTTCTGAGATGGAAGTGCCTGGGTGACCAGGAGACTAGGAGATCCATCAAAGCCCTCCAAAGTCCCACAATTAGTTAGCAGCCGCAACAGCAACCAAGTCTGATAAAGGCTCACACAAGCAGGCCAGAGACCTGCTCTTCACAGCTTAGATGTCAAATTCTAAAAGGAGTCAGCCTACCTGAGCAAGGGAGAAGAAGATTCCATTTTCTGAAGTTAATTTGGTGGGGACTCTGAGAAGAGAGAAAAAATCTGCTAGGTTCAAGAAATTAGAGGTACTCCTCTCTTTCATATGTTATATAAGCATGTGCCTCACCAGTCTAAAAAGTTCATAATCTCTCTTTCCAAAGTCACAAAGTCAGCGTGCAGGGGCAGCAGGGACAGAGTGTGCCTCTGAGTTGGGGCAAATCTTCTGTTTCAACTGCTGGAAGCATGAACCCGCTCTTCTCAGTGATCTCGTGCTAAGGTAAAGATCCTGATTTGAGGAGATGTTTTGTTTTTGTAACTTCTGTTTGTAAATATCCATTTGTAAAAGCTAATCAATGTCAATTGATTGATCGATGTGAGGGGGATCACATGGGATAGGGGCTCATTAACAGTTACATTGGAAGCCGCAATACCTCAAAGATACCCCAAGAACCCTGAGGAGATCTTTTCTCTCTTCTCAGTCTCCATCCAGTTAGCTTCAGAGAACGGAATCTTCATAGGAATCCTTTGCTCCCTTGTTCAGCTGGGCTGGCTCCTTTGGAATTTGATGTCTAGGCTGGGGGGTCAATCCCCTGCTAGGCTGTGAAGAGTGGGTCTCTGGCCTGTTTATGTGGGCCTCAATCAGACTTGGTTGCTGCTGCTGCTGCTAATTATGGGACTCCAGTTGCTAATAAGACTTTGAATGGCTTTGATGGATCTTCCAGTCACCCAGGCACTCCCATCTCAGAATACTCTTCATTCATATAAGGTCAGAAAAAAAAGAAATATAACACCCTCTGGGGCCTCACTGTCAGTGCAAGGCGGGGACAGGGAGGGTGATTACAGACAGAGAAGATGCTACAAAGACATCAGAGAATTACAAAAGAGGTCTGAGAGGGAAGAGTTTCCTATAGGAGCTAGCATTTGACCTGGCTTTTAAAGAAAGGGTAAGAACGTTTTTATTTTGAGAAGGTATCCTTTCACTTTTTTTTTGTCAGCTTACCTCATGGTGACATATAGCCTTTTAATTACTGCTGGAACTAGATGCATTCAAAAGTTGTTAGCAGATGAAATCCCTCTTCCTGATGGCTTTTGAGTGAGGAAAAAAATGCTATAAGGCACCGGGTTCAAAGAGATGTAGCAGTCATGGCTACCAGCTGGTTTATCTCCCCATCAGGGCAACCATGGAGCCCCTGCCACCTCTTTTTCTTCTATCACTGTTGTATAATATCTTTCCTTATATTAAGTGAGTAAGTAACAAATAAGTAACAGAAATAGGATGGACCACATTATGACCTTTGACCAAAGTCCATAGTAGAGGCAGCAGCAGCTAAGCCATTCTTGAGAAGCATTCTTCATGAGCCAAACCAGGAGGGAAGTGACTTAGGAGCTGGGGCACTATATTCTACAAGCAAAGGAGACACCACTTTTACCAGGGCTTACTCCTCTTTGCTTACCTGAAGACTCTGCTACTGTTCTCATCCATGGGTCTCTCATGGTTCCTTGGACCTTTCAAAACTACAAAAACCAGGTCATAACTTGGTCTATTCCATCTCCACACTTCAGAGAGCTGAATCTAAGGGGCCTTTTTAACTGATTCTATGAAGGGAGAAAAGACTTCCTGCAGGACCTTTTGCTACATCTGTTCCTTATACAGGGTGTCTGTCCAACTTAAGAGAGTCCTAGGCTCTGGGAGGAAAGTTGTATATCAGCTTCTTACTAAAAGCTAATTTATTGTACAAAAAGATTGTTAAAGAGAAACATTCTGGTGATGGCTAAAGAGTTTCAGCGCCCCACAGGGCTACTCCTAATACTGGAGATGGCAGTCATCCTTTGGGGACCTCAGATCAAGAGATGGAGTACAAGTTACAAGTTGGGAGAGTGAAGCCAGAGCAGGTACTATTTGAAAATCTGATCATGCCACTCCTCTATTCAATCTCTTTTGCCTGTAGGATAAAGTCTAAACTCTTCCCAATTTGCATCCCAATCTGTCCTCAACCGATTTTTCCAATATTCTTGTGTATTATTTTTTCTCCAGGGCTCCATGACAGGCCCAAGGGGTCTTCTCTCTGTGTACTGATTTCTTCCACTCCTGAAATGGGCTCACATCCCACTGCCTCATTGAATCACTATCTGCCTTCAAGATTTAGCTCAGTCCTCTCCTACTACATTTCCTGACGCCCTCAACTGCTAGTGCCTTCCCTTCCAAACCTTAAAATTAGCTACTGTGTATTTATTCTGTAAGTACTTACATATGTACTTGTCTCCGGGCTAGAATGTAAGTTCTTTGAAAATAGATATTGTGTCATTGTATTTATATCTGCAGGGTCAGGTATATAGTAGGCAATTAATAAATGTTTGTTTGCAACAAATAATTGCATGCAAAGAGAATAGATTGCAAATTTCTGAAATTAAAAAACTTCCCAAACCAAATTTTAGGTTTCACATTCTTCCCAATAACTCCAAAATTATCAAATTTTAAAACTCTTCAAGTTTCTTCTAGGCAGTCATTTCAATTTCAGTTTCAGTTATGTTCATTTGAATTGACTTGAAAGATTTTCGCTGAAAGGATGACAACTTTTTTGAAACTGCGATGTGAAAAAAACTTTTTCACTTGTACTTTTATCCCATAATGAAACCAAATTGTAAGTTTTTAGTACAAAATCAGGTTCCACCGAGATTTGAACTCGGATCGCTGGATTCAGAGTCCAGAGTGCTAACCATTACACCATGGAACCACGTTCGAGAGTTTTGTTTCCTAGACTCCTTTACTTTATTACAGTAATTGTAGACAGTTTCTTTTGTTCTTTTTCTTCCTCTGTTCTTCCCTTTCTCTTTCTCTCCTTTTCCCTTTCCCCTGCTCCTCCTTCTCCATTTTCTCTATTTCGGAGACAAACCAAAAAGCTTTTCCTCCGAACGACAAAATGTCTTCAGACGTCCACTATCCCGCGTTCCTAAAAAGAAAAAAAAATTTGCTTTGAAAATCTGGTTTGCTCGACTATGCTTAATGTTCCAGAAGTTTTGCTTTCCTATTTTTTTCCAGAAGGGTAGGAGAGGGTAAGAGAAAATGAATGTTTATTAATTGGGAAAAAAAGAAAGCACACTCACATTTTTTAAAGTATTAACCTTAATGCTTTAATTTTTACCATTTTCAATACAAAGCAATTAAAAAAAACCCCAAAGGCCCATGTCAAGCATAGAAATATTTAGAATGGAAAAAAAAAGGCACGCCCGAACAGGGACTTGAACCCTGGACCCTCAGATTAAAAGTCTGATGCTCTACCGACTGAGCTATCCGGGCTCTTGCAAACTCTTCTGCCAGAAGCCTACTAGAGGCTGCGCCTGCGTCGATCTGTCTATTCAAAGAACCGTGGAAAAGAAAGGGAAACGAATTACGCCTGCGCAGAGCACTGGGTCTTGTGACCTGTGTCTGTACTCTTGTTCTCTCTGCGCTGCTTTCTGCAGGGCTCTGCAGTTGGTCTACGGGTCGGGAGATCTCTCCAACACTTCGCTCACTCTAGCGCAGGCGCCGTGCACCCCTGGTTGGGGCCGAGTCCTGTGGAGCTTCAGAGGCAAGGGCCTAATAAAGCCCCTGGGAGCTAAGCTGCAGAGCCTAGTACGGCCACAAGAGGTCGCCGCAAACCAATTAGTGCTCCCCTCCTTCGCTGGTCGCTGCCGATAGATCTTTTGCATCTTTTATCCTACCGGCATCAGAAACCAGGGAGAGGCTAAAATTGACTAGGGGAAGAAAACCCGCGGTTAGGATAGGGCCCGAGACTTAATGCAAACGCTGTCAATTACTAGCCTCTCTGGGCTTCAGGAAAACAAGAGGATTGGACGAGATCTCGAGGGTCCATTCCAGTTCTGGCGTCCTGAGATTTCAATGACATTCGGGGTTCTCCCACGAAAGAACCTGGAGGGAAGGGTGGAGGAGCCTAGAACATGGGGGGAGGGGAAAGAAAGGAGGAAATATGAGGATAGTACCTCCTGGGGAGCGTGCTAGAGCGTCACAAGGATTACCAGGAGATCCAGTTTCCCTTTTTCTTAGCTCCCTTGGGTGTTTATAAAATGAAGAGGTTGGACCAGATGAGCTCCATTCCAGCACCACAGTTCTATGACAGTGTTTCTCACTGCGTAGGTCCTAGCCTGTGTATCCTCATCTGAGTTTTATTTCTGTTTCTATCTCCTTTTTTCTCTCCCCTCTTCTCCTCTGCTTTCCTCTCTGCTCTGCTCCCCTTTCCTCTCCTCTCCTCTGCTCTTCCTTCCTTTGCTTCCCTTTCGTCTTCCCTCCCCTCCTCTGCTTTCCTCTGCTCTGCTCTCTCCTCTGTCTGTTTCTGCGTCTGTCTCGGTGTGGCTGTGGCTGTGGCTGTCGGTCGGTCTGTCTGTCCGTCTCCCTATCCCACCTTAATGTAGGTCCTGGATGTCTCACACCAAGTCACAGTCTCATTGGCGCTGTCCCTTCGCTGATAATCGTCACTGCCCGGCCCATAATGGAGTGGGTGCTCCCTCTGGGAGGCAGAGAACAAAACAGGTGTCAGGAAACTATTCAAGTGGGTGTGGAGGAGTATTCCGGAGAGGATTCAAGAAGAGAGACAGACTTCAAAATCCAAGTGCACCTCTTCCCAGAGAGCTCCAAGGAATCGAATTCAAATCCCAGCCTTAATCTTTACTTCAAAGCAAACCCTAACATCAGTCCTATCCCCATCCCTATTCCTAAACCCAGCCACAATCTATCCTGCTGTCTGCCTCCAAGCTCTCCTTGAATCATGGTGGTATATCGAGTCCGGGTGGCCACAGGCCCCTACTTCCTGGCTGGGACCCTGGATTCCATCTCTGTCACCCTGGTTGGCACAAATGCTGAGAGCCCCAAGCAGCTGTTGGATCATATTGGCAGGGACTTCACCCCAGGGGCTGTAAGTAAGGAGGGCTAGGGAGGTTTGACTGGTGGTGGTTTTGTGAGGAAAGGGGAGGAGAATTTCTCTAAGATTCTAATCAAATTTTTCCACGGAAATAATCCTCAAGCAGTCCTTGGCTCTAAAGTTTACTCCCTATCTGTCTTTGCCACCCATTCCTAAGCCTGCTTCTAGTTTTAATCTTGCCCCCAGCTTGGATCCTCTACCATATCTGTGATTATTCTGCCCTTAACCTTGACACTGTGCCTGAAGCCTGTCTATGCTATTGTCTGTGCCTGGCTTTATTCTGAACACAGTCTGTGATCTTGATTTTCCCGACGATTCCTCTCAGGTTCATAAATACAAGGTGAACAGCTCCTGTGAGCTAGGGGAACTCCTTCTGGTTCGGTTACACAAGGAGCGATACTCCTTCTTCCCCAAAGACTCTTGGTACTGCAGCTACCTCACTGTCACTGACCCCAGTGGAGTGGTCACCTGCTTTCCCTGCTACCAGTGGATTGAGGGTTACTGCACAGTGGAGCTTCGTCCAGGCACAGGTGAGCAAAGAGAAGGAGCAGGGAACTAGGGCCAGGGTTCTTAGAGGGAGAGGGGAGATTTTCCTTAAGCTCAGACAGATCTCATCATATCACTCCTCTACTAAATAAACCTGCACTGGCTCCCTATCATTTCCAGGATAAAATATAACCTCCATAAGGCTTTAATCAGTCAATCACTAAACATTTATTAAGTACCTACTATGTGCCAGGCACTGTGTTAAACAATGGGGATGCAGAAAGAGGTAAAAGACTGTCTCTGCCCTCAACTAGGTTACAGTCTAATGGAGGAGATGATAAACAAATATGTCCAAATGAATTAGACGTTGGATAAGTTGGAAATAATTAAAAGGAGGAAGGCAGTAGAATTAAGAGGGGTTGGGAAAGGCTTCCTATAGAAGGGGTGATTCTGTATGGGACTTTATTGAAGCCAGGAGACCCAGCAGGCAGAGGGAAAGAGGAAAAAGCATTCCAGGCAGGGGTGACAGCCAGAAACAATTCAGGGAGCTGAGAGTTGGAATTTCTTGTTCTTGGAACAGCGTGGAGGCCAGAGTCATTGGATCAAAGAGTACCTGTCAGGGAATAAGGTGTAAGAAGAGTAGAAAGGTAGGAGGGAGCAAAGGGCCATGAATGCCAAATAGAGGATTTTATGTTTGATCCCGGAGATGATGAGGAACCACTAGAGTTTATTGAGTGCATGGGGAACATGGTCAGACCCAAGCTTTAGGAAAATCACTTTAACTGGTTGAGTGGAGGATGGATCGAGGTGGGGAGAGACCAAGTAGGCTGAGCCACCAGTGGGCTATTGTAATAGTCCATGTGTGAGGTGATAAGGGTCTGAACCAGAGCTGTGGCACTAGGTTTCCAGAGATCTTGCAAAGATGAAATCAACAACCACAACAAAAAGAAAGAAAGAAATGAAATGAAATCAACAGGCCTTGGCCAATAGATTGTACATGGCGGACAGGTGTGAAAGAAAGGAATCCAGGAAGACTTCTAGGTTGTGAGCCTGAGGGATTGGAAGGATGGTGTTGCCCTCTACAATAATAAGCAAGGTAGGATGGGGGAAGGGTTTAGGGAGAAAGATAATACATTCAGTATGGGGCATATTCAGTTTAAGATGTTCACTGGACATCCAGTTTGAGATATCTAAAAGGCAACTGAAGATGTGAGATTGGAGGTTAGCAGAGATACTGGGGCAAGACAGGTTGATTTGAAAATCATCAGCAAAGAGATAGTAATTAAATCCATGAGGGCTGATTAGATCATCAGGAGGCAGAAGAAAAGAGGGCCCAGAGAGAGAAGAAAAAAGAGCCCATGACAGAATCCCATTGTACCTGTACAATTAGAGGGCCTGACCTGTATGAGGATCCAGCAAAGGAGACAATGTGGTATCCCAAAAACCTAGAGAGAAGATAGAAGGAGAAGATGACCAACAGTGTCAAAAGCTGCAGAGGTGTAAAAGAGAATTAAGAAAAGGCTGTTGGATTTGGCAACACTTCTGTTAACAGGATTTTTACTGAGCCAGTCTCTAACCTGAGGGTGCTCGGAGCCCGGAGCCTGAGCAGCACAAAGCAGGCCTAGGGACTCCGGTGCCAGTAATCTAGCGGGGTTGATCAATTTCAGAGTGAGGAATGTTCTCTTAGCTGAAGAGAAAGCACAAGTGAAATACTTAAATCACAACTGGGGAGGAAGGGAGGGAGGAAGGTGGATTACAAACAATGGCTTAGTGGTTTCCCACAAGAAACCCATAAGTCCTACAATACAACAATTCTGGAGTCAAGTCTTTGGGGGTTGTGACCACCTCCCCTGAAATATAGAACCAGAGCTCTGTGACAGGAACAGGTTCTACCATCTTTAATTTGCTTCGCTTCAGGTATGAAGGCAGAAGGATGCCAGTGATTGTGAAGCCTTGTCAAGGTTTGATCGATCACTTCACCAGCTGCATTGTGAGTCTGATTCACAAGCTGGAAAAGGCAATTATGCAAAACCTATTACGATGTTCATTACACATATCATATTGATGATTATAAAAATTTTTAATTCCTTCCCCACTTCTTTATAACATATATAATATATTTTCTGATTCCCTTAGTTGCTAGTACCCTTCCTCCCCCAAGGGTCTTATTTTAAATTTATTTGGTATATACATAAATGCCTACATATGCATATGTTTGTGTATATGTTGTCTCTCAATTGAATTTCAGCTCCTCATAAGGGGGGATATTTTCATCTTTGTATAGTTATCTCCTGGCACTGGGAGCAGCATATAAAAGGCCTTTAATAAGTGATTGTTGGTTGACTGGTTAAGGCATTAAGTTAAGGATAGGATTAGGAGCAGGGACCAAGTTAATAAAATGATTATGGAGTAGATTTAGGACAGTTAGAAACTCCGGGTTCCGGAGGAAACATCTTCAGAAAGGATATTTTTAATCTTTTACTAATGAAAAGATAAGTAGATAGCCAACCTCTCAGCATCGGAAGAGAGTAACGTAAATTTAATCTGCTTTATTAACACTCTGAAGTCTAGGCAAAAAACAAAACATTAAATTAAGCCCTGATTTGTAGGGATCGGAGATTTGTGAGGTGTAAATGCTTACACTGAAAATTTAATAATCCTCTCTCAAGAATTAGGGTTGGTCCTGGTTCCAGAACTGACTGCAGGATCGTTGGGCAATATTCATTCCTAAAGAGGGAGAAGTTGGGGTGGAGGAGAAGGCTGGATCTCTCATTCGGTCTGGCTCTGGTATGGTCTGCCCTGCCTTTTCCACTGTTCCGGTATTGAATAAAACTTCGTAAGGAATTAAACTGAGTTTGATATCTTTGGCAGGTGGGGACTGCCTGTCCACTTGTAGAGAGTTTAGTTGAATGAGCATTGTACATTCACTGAGAAGTTCTATGGTATTTTTGAATTGGATCTTATTCTGTAGAATTCTGTGAGTTCAGGCAAGCTGTCAGATGAGCCATGTGACTGTGTGCATGCCAGATGAGCTTAGAGAAGTTACTATTTCTCTGTGGGCCTGAAAAAAAAGGAGGGACTTGGACCATATGATTGTTAAGATATCACCCACCTGACACTGAACCGTGTGTGAGTCCCTGCAAGGATCCTCTGCGGAATAAGCAGGACTATGGTTCTTGGCTTGGTCATGTAGGGCTCTGCAGCTGCAATGGTGGCTGAAGGTTAAGGTTAGAGAGAAAACTGAAGAAAGGCTTGGTCAGTTTCAGGATTAGAGGGGAAGCCAAGGGAGACAGCGTTCTAGTTAAGTCTTCATGTTCAAGTTCGAAGTGAGGAAAGTCTTGAATTCAGGTACTAGGGTTGATTTCACTGACTTGACTTCACTGACGCTTAATGTCTGATATCTACCCCCTTCAGGAAAAATCATCTGCCATGACTCCCTCCCTTTGCTCTTGGATCATCGGAAAAAGGAGCTCAGGGCCAGACAAGAATGTTATCGGTGAGAGCAGGCTTCCTCTAACATTAACACGACCCTAAAATCTGATTTCCGTTTCTGACCCATAATCTTGGCCTGAGTTTTAACCCCAATGTCGATTCCAACTCCAGTCCCTGACTCTGAACCCAAACTCAATTCCAACATTGAAACCTACCCCTGACTTAACATAGATCTTGACTGAAACCTCAGCCTCAAGTCTGACCCTTACTCCAAACCTGACCAAGCCATACTACAGTCTGGGCCCTCACTTTGATACCAAAGCCATTACTCTGATTTAAATACCCGCTCCTTTCATGGGGAAAACTTGCTCAGGGGAAGGAAAATGGGGTCTTCATCCTATGAGTTGTGTCCACAGTCTTTTAACTACCCTGTAGCTTTGGTCTTCATTAGTGCCAGGAGTAGAATACACAAAACATAGGCTTTGATATGTTTTGGTGTGGGGTGAGTCTTAAAATGCTAAGACTCTTCTTTACCCTAATTTTGACCCTTAACCTCTTACTCCTCTTTCTTTTCTGGACAGTTGGAAAATCTATGCCCCTGGCTTTCCCAGAATAGTGGATGTCAACAGCTTTGAGGAGATGGAATCGGACAGGAAATTTGCTTTGACAAAGATGACACCCTCTGCAGACCAGGGTTCAAGGTGAAAGGACCAGTAGCAGGGCTGGTGGAGAACATCAATAGAAGAGGAAGATCTATGTTGTCCTGGACTGAATCTTCAACTGAATCTCTCTAGAGCGTACAGAAGGAGGAGGAGACCTGGTCTCTTTCCTTAGTAAACTCCTCTGATACAGAAGCTAGGAGTCATACCTAGGTTTCAGATAGAGTCACAGAGCTAATTATAGTGGGCTGGTGGTGGAGTATGAGCCAGTGGCCAGATAGGGAGGGATTTGTGGGTGAGCCAAATTGGGAAGGAGGGAAGGCATTGATTAGATTGGGGGAAGGATGTTTCAGGTAGAGACGTGACACTGGCCTCCAAATAAGGGAATACAGGGTTGGGGAAACCTCCTAAGTAGAGATGGAAGCAAGAGAACAAGGGGTTCCAGGAGTAAAGGGAGGAGAAAACCAGAAAGGATTTTGGGATACTGACTCTGACCCCATCATTTCTCTTTCTGCTCTCTTCCTCTTCCCACCCTGGACATTCACAGTAGTGGGAACCGTTACCTGCCAGGCTTCCCCTCGAAGATCGACATCCCGTCCCTGTTACACATGGATCCAAATATTCGATACTCATTCACCAAGAAGGCATCTCTACTCTCCAATGCTATACCTGTGTGAGGTTTTGGTTCCCCCATCACCATTCTTCAGTCTGCACCCTCCCTGTTCCTTGGCACCCCTTTCCAGTCTTCCCTCAATTTTCCTTCATCACTCAATTTCTCTCTCTTTTGGTCCCTCCGTTTTCTCTCTGCCCATTCCTCTTCCTCTTTCTTGTCCCTCAATTTCTCCTCTCTTTTCTGCTTAGTTGTTCTCTCTGTTTGAGTTTCTCTTCTCACTGTGCCTCCATCTTTGTGTGTCCTGAAGTCTCTCTCCTCCTTATTTTCTTAATTACCTTTTTTTAAAACTTAATTTTATTTTTTCAATTAACAAAAAATACATCTTCTATTGCTCCCAACTCTTCCTGCCTCCCTCTCCATCGAAAGAGAAAAAAGAACATAAAACCATTGTTAAAAGTACAAATAGTAAAGCAAAACAAATTCCTGGATTGGTCCCGTCCATTAGATATACATACATATATATGTATATGTGTTTATGTATGTACGTACATATTTACACATACATATTTATGTTTACATACATGTCTCAACACATATGTGTATATATAATACGTATTTTGTATATACGTGTTTATGTTTGTATATTATATCTAAATCTGACCCGCCCCTCCAATCCACCACCCCTCTCTCAGGAGGTTTGAAACATAGCCATGTTTCATCTTAAGTCCTCTGGAACTGTCATTAGGCATTACATTGATCAGGGCCAGCTGATGGTGAAGTTGATAGAGTATTAGGCCTGGAGTCAGGAAGATTCATCTTCCTGAGTTCAAATCCGGCCTCAGACCCTTATTGGCAGGGCAAGTCACTTAATCCTGTTTGCTTCAGTTTCCTCATTTGTAGGAGAAGGGAACAGCAAACCACTCCAGGGTCTTTGCCAAGAAAACCCCAAAACGGGATCATGAAAAGTTGGAAACGACATTGACCAGAGTTTCTTCTTCACTGTTTATAAGGAATACAGTCATAGAAGATGACTGGACTCAGCACAATACTCTAGATTTTTGTACATTCTGCTTCTGCTCTCCTGGCCTAAAGCCCAATCATAGGCTCTGATCCTTTGTTTAGAACCTCTCTCCCTGATTATTTAAAACCCCTGATCCACACTCTTTGGTTGTAGTTTTTTCACTTAGGACTAATCTCTCCCTCTTATTCTTCCTCTCCTTCCTCCCATTTCCCTCCTGTTTCTGTATTAAGTGAAATGTATTTCTTCATCCTTCTGTGTATATGTGTGTATATGTTTGTATCAAATCTTTCCTCCTTTGACCACTTAAAATGAAAGTGAGGTTCAAGTGTCACTCCTCCCCACACTCCTTTCTCCTTGTTTATATAATCTTCTACTTGCCCATTCAAATTACATAAGAAAATTTCCTCTCCCATATTCTGCTTCCTTCCCCCATGTATTCCTTCCTCCCTCCCTTTCCTTTCTTCTAAGATCATTGAAACGTTAAAAAAAAAGCCCACTCCTAGGTCCTATTAGAGTGTTATTATCCTTTCTCTGTGACCTCTGATAATGACAGAGGGGGTGCTTCATATTAGGATGTAAATGTTTGCTCTCCTTTAGTCCTTTGTTATTGCTCACTCATATTTACCCTTTTATGTTGACCCCTGTATTTGCATTTCAAAGTTTCTATTCAGCTCCATTTTTTTTTTCATCAGAAATGCTTGGAAGTCCTCTATCTTGTAAAAAAATCCATTTTTCCTCTTTAGGATTATACTCAAGTTTTGCTGGGTAAGTTATTCGTAAGCCCATATCTTTTTGCCTTCTGGAATATCATATTCCAAATTCTCTAATTCTTTTTGGTGGTAACTGCTAAATCTTGTAAGAGCCTGACTGTGACTCCTTTCTTTTCCATTTTTTCCTACTAGCACTCTAATTCCTTTTCCAATTATTTTCTCTAGTTCTCTCATTTGTAAAAATCAATTTTAGCTCCTAAAAATATCCTCTTTCTTCCAGGAATTCTATTGGAACTTACATCTATGTGAGGCTTTGTAGATGTAGAGGAATCATTCTCTTCCGGTTTTGTGTCTTGAGGGCCCCTGTCATCATAATAGCTCTTTACAATGGAATTTATTTTGTTTGAGTGTTCTTTCAGTTTTTCTTCCTGTCTTTGGGCTTTGTTTTCAGGCCAGGTTCTGTGTACTTTTGGAAGAAATTGCTGGGCCCATGCTTGGTCTTATTTGGTGTCCTCTTTGGTCTTGCTATTGCTTCTTAGGGCATTAAATGTTGTATTATTCAGGGACAGCTCAGACTAGAGAACTATAAGTTTTCACTGTGGCCATAGTGGTCTGATCCAGACCCTCCTGGTCTGAATTCTGCAAGTTTTTGATCTAGATTTTGGGTCTGAGCAACACAACTAGGGACTTGCACCTGGCTGGAGCTCCAGCAGACTGTTGCTAGACTTGGCCACCATCAGCCGGCTTCTGAGTGACAGTACCACAGGCTTCCTTTTGGTTTGGGCTTCCTGCACTTGTCATTCCACTTCAGGTTTCAGACTGGTCTGGTAGTTGGATCTGAGACCCAACTCTATTCCCTGAGTCAGTCACACAGCTGCTTCAATCGGCTCCTCACCGTTCATTTTTCACGTTTCATGCCTCATCAGCTTCTCACTCACTACACAGTCCAGGACCATCATTTGGATGCTCTAGTCCTTTCCTCCATCCTCCATGGCTCTGTGACCCAGTGATGTGTTATTCTGAGAGTTGTTAACTATTTCTGCTCTTTGCCTATGGTCAGGTTCCTTTGTGGCTCATGTGGGACATCAACTCGCTCTGAGGCATGTAGATCATCTGGCATTCATTCAGTTTCTGAGCTAGAATGCTTCAAGCTGCTGTTCCTGGGTAGACCCCACCAGTGTCCCCAGACTTCTCTGTCTATCTCCCTAGGCTGACCGGGGTTTCAAAAAGGATAGATTTTTTTTCCCACCATTTCCAGATTAGGACTCAGTTTGGTGTTTTCTAGATCTTTCCGGAGTAGCTGTAGGAATGTGGTTGACTGGATTATTTCTTTCTACTTTACCATCTTGGCTGTGGGACACCTTATTTCTCTCTCTCTCTCTCTCTCTCTCTCTCTCTCTCTCTTTCACTTTTCTCTGTCCTTATTTGGAGTTGGAAGGGACTGAGTACAACCTTGATATTTTACAGAAGAAGACAGCTTAACCTCTAACCTGCTATTGAGTGTGTGAGGAGAGATTCAAATCTAGGTCCTTAGTCTCTCCATACCCCTCCTCCACCTCTAATCATCAGTCCTCCTTCCCTCCCTCCAAAACAAAATCAAATCACTGATACTTACTGATATGTGCCAAGTACAAAGCAATGTACTAGGTGCTTTGTGGGCCATAGAAATATAATACTAAAGACCTGCACTCAAGCTCGCAGTCTGATTGGGGGATGCCCATACACATGAAAAGTCAATAGCATGAGGTTTAGATAATAGCTCAAGCCAGCAAAAAAGGGCACAATTCCATTCAGTTTATCAAGGATGAATTAAGCCTAGGTCAAAGGAACAAAGTGGTATGGGATAGTGGCCTCAGAGCCAGGGACACCTAGGTTCAAGTCTGTGACACATGTTGGCTATATAGCCTGGAGAGGTCACTGAACCTTGCAGTGGCCCAGGTCTCTCTCTCAGATTGTGGATTGCAGAGCAGGTGCAGGTCTGCATTGGGAGAAGGAGTTCTCTCACTGCAAGTTTCCTATACCAATGAAATTAAAGGTCTGGTAAAACAAATCAAAACAAAAGAAAACCCTAAACCAAGCAAGCTTCTGTGCCAGTCACTGGGGAAATAGCACGACTGAAAAGTCCCTGCTCTCAAGGACTTAAACTTGGAGGGTGTGACAAGTATGCTGATAATAAAGTACAAAGTAATTTAAGGGGAGAGAGAGATTACACACTGGGAGTGGGAATGAAAGGGAGGAGAGCTAGCAAGGCTTCTCATTAGGAGGAGGCACCTCAGTTGAACTTGAGATGGATTTGGAAGAATTCTAGCGGAGGAGGTGAGACATTCCAGACATTGGGAGGGTGAGGGCAAGCTGTGTTAAGGTATGGAGACAGGATTTTGGAACTGAGTCCAAGGAGTAATGTGAATTAAGTCTGGAAAATTGGGATGGAGCCTAACTCTGAATGGCTTTTAAAATGCTAGGCTGAGGAGTTTGTGTTTTATCCTAGAGGCAAGAGAAAGCCACCGAGAAGGTTTGAGCAGGGGAAGAGAGTTAATTTATGGCCAAATGGATGGTAGAGACAGAAAGTGCTAGAGGAAGTGCTGAGTATTGATTCAGACTTGGTGGGTTTGCAGTGGGGTCAAGTCTGAGCAGGGTCTTGAAAAATGGTAGGATTTAGGCAGATGGGGAGAAGAGGGGAGAACATTCCAGATTGTAGGAGCAGTAAGGAAGGAATAGCATGGGTGACATTGCAGGCAGAAAACCCAGGTATTTTCAAGGATCGGTTTGAATGAAAGTTTGTGTAATAAGAATAACTGGAATTTCTATAACACTTTATTATTTGAAAAAGCACTTTACGAATATTATTTCAACAGCAACCCCATGAGGGAGTTATTACATTTATCCCCATTTTACAGAAGAACAAACCAAGAAAGGTTGTCCAGGGTGTCCCTCAGCTCTTTCCAACTACCCATCAGGAGACACAAAGGGAGTCATAAATTTGAGGAATAAAGCTGGAAAAGCAGGTTGGGGGAAATTGTGGAGGGTGGAGAATACCAGACTAAGGAATGTTGACCTAAAACCATCCGCTGGAAAACCATTTCAGGTTCCTGAGCAGTTAAGTTGAATCAAATTGGAGTGATGCAGTGAGGATGAGGAAGATTATTCTGACAGGGCTGTACAAGGTTCATCGGAGGAAGGGATTTGAGGCATCGAGAATAGTTAGGAGGGTATTTGCAATGTCCAGGCCAGAGGTAGTGAGGGCCTCAAAGGGCATGATGATAAGGGAATAGATTCAAGAGACATTTTGGGAGGGGGATTCGATAGGACTTGGTGAGTGTTTGAGTTTGAGGTGAAGGAAGTGAAGACTTTGATCTCCAAGGTTTTCAGTCCGGGTTACTCGGGGAATGTCAGTAGCTTCCCTAGTAATAGGGGAGTCAGAAGAAGGAGCAGGTTTGGAGGATGAGGATATAAGATAAGTAAGTGTGCTGATTTTGAAATGTCAGAGAGATCTCCAAATGGTGATGTCCAGCAAGAATGTGGAAACTTGGGACTGAGGAGCGGGAGATTGGAACGGCTGGAAATTTGAGAGTCTGGAGGATACTTGGAAACCACTTCCCTTACCCTTCTAGAGATGAGACTGTGAGATCCATAGCACCACGGTAGAAACACATCAATCAGGGAGTCAGTGTCATAGGTGGGATTTAAACCTCTGTCCTCTGACTCCTGAATAGATGCTTCCCACCACACCATAGTGACTCCAGGGCAGGCAATTACTTTGATGTGATGGTTGAAACCATGCCCCTGTCTCTCTGTCTCCTCCATTTATCACTCCACCCCCATGCCCCATCTCTTAGGCCTCCTGTTCCTCAGACTTCCTCCTCTCTGTCCCTAAGTCTCTCTTCTCTCTGTCCCTCAATATCCCTCCTCTCTTTCCCTCTCTTTCCTTCAGTATCTCCTGCCTTTTCCTCAATCTTCCCTTCTCTATTTTTCACTCTCTCCTTTCTCTGTCCTTCAGTCATCTCCCTCAGTCCCATTTCTCTCTCCCTTATTCTCCACTCCATCCTTCAAACTTCCCTCTCTCTGTCCCTCAGTCTCTTCCTTACTCAGTCCCACAGCATAATTGCACAATAACAAAACTGGTGGGATTTTAGATACCACAGCAGGGAGAGGGTGACATAATGATTTAGGGAATACCTTTGCTATATCCCTTAGATCATATGAAGACCACATTTTAGTCTATTCATAACTCCCCCAAAATCTTCTGCCTCCTGGTGGGTATACCACTTCCCACCCTTACCTCTCTGCTCACCCTTAGACTTTCACATTCTTCTTATATCTACTTATCCTTAGGTCCTTGGGCATGAAGCTCCGTGGTCTCTTAGACCGGAAGGGCTCTTGGAAGAAGCTGGATGACATCAGAAAGATCTTTTGGTGCCACAAGACACCTACTTCAGGTGAGGAAGGGAAATTGGGGAGAGCCTGGTGTTCAAACTCAACTTCTGCCTATGTTTCACTCTGTCTCTGGCTCTGTTCCCTGTCTCCTGCTTCTTTTTGTATTAAGAATTTTCCAGCTCCTCTAGACCCTTGAGAAGCCAACTTCCTTCTCCTTTTTCCCTCCTCTTGGTAAAGAGTGGGAGAGGTGTCCCAGCTCCTTATACTTACACTCAAGTCCTCTTGCTCCGTTAATCTGATGAGTCACTTGGCCTCATAGAGGCATCTCAGCTTCATGGCACCCTCAGAGATCCAAGCATAGCATCAACAGCCCCCTCTGACACCCTCTTCTCCCAGCCGTAGAAGGGGGAAGGGGAGACTGAGGAGCATTTTCAATCTATGCATATTGTGGCTGGAGAAAAGGGAAAGGAAATGGAAAGGGAGGGCTTCTTATTCTGGGAGTTGGGAGAACTGGGTTCAACTGAAGTTCCAGCTCTTTCACTCTCTAGCTGTGCAACCTTGGAAGATCAGGTAGAGGGGAGTTAGGTATCCTGTGCATTCAGGGAATTAGCAGAAATGACTTTGCTGCCTTTCTCAATCTACAGAATATGTGACAGAGCATTGGAAGGAGGACCAGTTCTTTGGTTACCAGTACCTGAATGGCGTGAATCCTGTCATGATCCATCGACTCTCCAGCCTGCCCAGCAACTTCCCCATCACTGACCCCATGGTGGCTCCCTCCCTAGGTCCCAGCACCTGTCTGCAGGCTGAGCTGGAGGCAAGGGATGGCTAGGGCCATTCTCCAGGACTGAGCATGGGCTGGGGCTACCGAGGGGAGATGGGGTGAGGGAAAGAGTTAGGATTATGGAGGAGAGAGTGAAGATAGGTTTAAGGAGATGGTGAAAGAAAGTGGGATGGGGAGGAATATACTACAGACAAGGTAGGCAATAGGATTGGAAGTAAGGTGAAGGTTAGTGTAGAGTCTAGGAGGAGAGAGGTTAGGATTAGAAATATCTAGAAGGAGAGGGATAGAGTTAGATGTGGGCAAAAACAGATTATGCTTGGGTTTGGCTTTGAGATAGGGACAAAGAAAGAAAATGATTGTTTCCATAACCATAGAATCACAGTATTTAGAACAAGAAGGGATCTTAGACATCATCTAATCCAATCCTCTCAATAGTTTTGGGCATTATAACTCCAGAGAAAGGAATTTGGATAGCTCCGAAAGATAAATTAAAGATTTTTTGTTTTGGGGAGGTGGAGTGAAAGCAAATAAGCTCAATACCTATAGGAAGAAAGGGGCTTCATTCATCAGCTCCCCTTATCCCTTTATCATAGCATGATAGATTTTGAACTGGAAATGATCTTAGAGTCTATCCCAGTCATTTTACAGATTTGGAAACTTGAGATGTTAACAGAGAAGTTAAGCAACTTGTCCAGTGTTCAGACAGTTAGCAAGTATCTAAGGTGGGATTTCTAAGGTGGGTCTTTCTGGTCTACTGCTGTATGCACTATAGCATGCTACTTCATCAGTAAAGAAGCCATCAACACCTACAAGATAAATATGATCTCTTGATCTAGCTGGAGAGAGAGGGAGAGATATCTAGATAGAGATGGAGAGAGATTTCTAGGTAGAGTGAGATAGATAAATAGATTGTTGTTTTCAGTCATGTTTGACTCTTTAAGACCCCATGGACACCAGGCACCTCTACTTCCCACAATCTCTTGAAGTCTGTCCAAGTTCATGTTGGTTGTTTCCATGATACTGTCTATCTATCCCATCCTCTACCATTCCTTTTTCTTTTTTCTTCAATCTTAGAGATAGTACCGAGAGAGAGAGAGAGAGAGAGAGAGAGAGAGAGAGAGAGAGAGAGAGAGAGAGATGCAAACATATATAGCTGAGGATGTGGACATAGTTTTTTAAAAAAACACCTTGCTGTTGATGGGACTGAAGCTAGAGATAAGGAAGATGTCCTTTACCCAGCATGTAGTTACAGAACTCTTTATCCCAAGAAGTGACACAGACCAAACATTTTAATAGACTCTAGAGGGATCTGGGCACATTCATTCATAGGACAAAGTAAAACTGGGGATGTTTGGGGCTCTCCCCTTACTTTTTAAAGACAACATTGTTAGGGGGCAGCTAGGTGGTGCAGTGAGTACAGCACCAGCCCTGGAGTCCGGAGGACCTGAGTTCAAATGCAGCCTCAGACACTTGACATATGTACTAGCTGTGTGACCTTGGGCAAGTCACTTAACCCCAATTGCCCTGCCAAAAAGACAAAAACAAAAAATAAAGACAACATTGTTAGACAGCCCCCATGTCCTTTCATACCATGCTCCTTGGAGTGCAGTATGTGCAGGGGAATCATGTCAAACTTAAAGAGAAGGAAAGTTACTACACCTTAAGTAAGGATCCCTGGCTGCATATTGACTTAGAAAAACCACATATTAACATTATCCACATTCTATTGTATTCTTGTTTATTTTGTTAAATATTTCTCAATGATAGTCTAATGTGGTTCAGGCTGCACTAGCAGCCAGCCCCAGTGTGCCTAGCTGGCCTCACATTGGACACCTCTGGTGTGGGGGAGGGAGTACTTGACCTGAAGCCAGAGAAGTTGCACATTTAAGTCCTTGCTCTGACACTTAACTTCTGTGGAACCTTGGACAGATCCCCTTCCAACCCTCCAGTTTTCTCACCTTTAAAATGAGGATAATGCATGCAATATCTACCTCAAAGAATGTGCTTTGTAGATCCTAAAATATTAATGCGAGAGGGTTTTTTGTTTGTTTGTTTTTGCTTTTAAACAGCCCCTTGGACAAGGCAGGTTGATTCAGTCCAATGGGCTGTAGCTGTTTGGATGGGAGAGTCAGGAGATGCGGGTTGGCTCTAAGCCCATCTTACTAGCTGTTCCTCATTTATAAAATGAGACAAATAATAATTATATTATCTAATTCATGGGCTGATTCTGAGAAAAAGGCTGCGATAAACCTTAAAAGTGATATATAAATGTGATTTAGAATTGTGTGGATAGAATGCTGGACTTGGAGTCAAGAAGACCGGAGTTCAAGTCCTACCTCAGACTCTTACTAGTTCTGTGACCCTGGGCAAGTCATTTAACTTCTGTGTGCCTCAGTTGCCTTATCTGTAAAATGGAGTTAATAATAACCCTTACCTCCCAGGGTTCTTGTGAGAACCAAATGAGATAATATATGCAAAGTGCCCTGCAGACACTAAAGTCTTATATAAATACTCGCTATCATTATTAAGGTATGGTTAAGGGATAAGTTTAGGGTTTGAGATCAGATAAGAGATGGAGTAAGATATGGGAAGTTAATTGAAGATAGGGGGTAGGAATAGAGGGTTAGAGCTAGATTAAACGTTAGATTTAGTTAAGAGACAAAGATGGAGAGAGGGTTAGGGTTGGAGTTATTTCTTTTGTGTTGATCTGGAAAGTTTGAGATCAGATTTTAGGGAGAATCAAGTCAGTGGGCCATGTCCCTTATCATGAGACATTGCTCAGCAGGGAAGCGAGTTAGGGCCAAGATGCATTCAGGATCCTTTGGAATAGTTATGTGGTTCAATCGTAGTCAGAATTTGGGAATCCATGAAATCACATTCCTGGCATTGCAGACAGAGTGAAGTCATCAGAATGTAGATCTTTATTGTGGGGGAACTAATCTCTGAGGCCCCAAGCAGGGGAAGGAATTCTGGAGGCTTTCAGGGAGATAGAGAGGGGAGACAGAGAAACTAGTGACTGAAGGGAAACAGGAAGCTTTGCAGATACAAAGTGAATAGCTAAGGCTAAGGTAGTAAAGAGGTAGACCAGATTGAGTTGGTGTTTATAGACTGGAGGCATTTAGGGGCAGGAGCTTGGAAGTGAGTTGGAGAGGGGAGAAGGGGAAGTGGTGGGAGACTAGGGAAAGCTCTTGCCCTGATTCTCCACATGTGTTATGTGTTAACCAGAAGGGATCAATTTTCCTGGCTGATTACTGGATCCTTAGGGATGCTCCTGTGAACCATCTGAATGGCAGGCTGCAATATGTAGCTGCCCCACTCTGCCTGCTTTGGCTCAACCCTCAGGGCGATCTTTTGCCCTTGGCCATCCAGGTGAACCTTCCTTGGGTTTGATCCATGGGGAGGGTCTAGGCCCAGAGGGGCTGAAAGAAGCGAAGGGGAAACCGGGGACATGAAAGAAATGGTAGAAGGGATGATATTGAATGGTGAAGGAAAAGCTTTAGAGATTAAAGGAAACTAACGGTATGGGAGACAGAAGTGAGGTGCATCCTCATGTCTGTTTCTGATTCATCTCAATATCTTCCCTCTAATCCCTCCTCCCAGCTCAGCCAGACCCCTGGTCCGGACAGCCCCATATTCCTGCCCAGCGACTCGGAATGGGACTGGCTCTTGGCTAAGACTTGGGTGCGAAACTCAGAATTCCTCATCCATGAGAACAATACTCATTTCCTGGGCACCCATCTCCTCTGTGAGGCTTTTGCCATGGCTACTCTGCGCCAGCTTCCCCTCTGCCACCCGATCTACAAGGTAGGCCTAGGGGAGGCAAGCTTGACTGAAGCAGGGGTGGGGGCGTAGATAGGTGAATTTGAATCCTCCCCATCTCACTTACAAATCTATGCCCCTGCCTAGCTCCTGCTCCCTCATACGAGATACACGCTCCAAGTGAACACCATTGCCAGGGCCACCCTGCTGAACCCTGAGGGTCTGGTGGATAAGGTATGAAACCCAGGGTTTCCTGAGGGCTAGGATCTTCCTTGTATATAGTCCTGCTGAATGGTCAGTTGGTTAATTTCCAGGAACTCTGTCACAGAATCCTAAACTCCCCCTGTTACTAACAGCAAGTGTAAAACTATATATGCATTCACAAATGCCCAGAGTAGCCCTCTACTAAATCATAGCTCCTTTCCAGGCAGTAATCCCTTAGAGAATCTGACCCAAAGATCAGTACGACATCAAACAAGGTACCTGTTTTGTGGTACTGGCTACAAACTCAATACTAACTATTTCCTTATCCCTAACCCTAACCCTAACGTTTTCTCGATTGATATTTCTAATCTTAACTTTTTACTTCTCTTTCCCTAACCTTATCCCTAAGTCCAGGGAGCCTGGGGATGATGCTTTTCCTCAGAGGCAGAAGGGACTGGTTAATTCAGGAAGATAACTTATGGTTGCTTCTTAGGTCACATCCATTGGGAGATCAGGCCTCCTATACCTGATGAGTACAGGCCTAGAACATCTCACCTACACCATGTTCTGCCTCCCAGACAATCTGAAGGTCCGGGGGGTCCAGTGCATCTCCAACTACCACTACCGAGATGATGGCATGAAGATATGGGAAGCCATTGAGAAGTAAGGGAACAGCCAGATCACAAGGGCTCCTGGCCATTGGGATGGAGTATCTTTAACTCATTTTCTCCCCCTAAGGTGAACTGAGTCAGATAACCAGTCCTTCTGTCCTGGGGGTGGGGGATGAACCTTGAAGGTAGGAGAATGGACAAGAAGGGATTTCAAAGGAAAGGATTTTAGGACTAAAGATGGTAGTACATAGGGGAATCCAACTGTGCCTTCTGGGTGCGGGGCATTACGGTGGCTAGAATGCTGGACCTAGAGTCAGAAAGATCTGAGTTCAAGTCTTGCCTCAAATGCTTATTAGCTATGTCACCATTGGTAAGTCATATTTAACCTCTCCCTCCTCATTTACTAAATGGGTATACGTATAGTACCTCCCTATTAGGGTTATTGTGATGACAAAATGAGATAACATTTATTAAGTGATATGCAAGCTTCAGAGTACATGTTTGCTTATTATTATTAATTTTCTCCCTTAGCTTTGTCAATGAAATTGTGAATTTCTACTACCCCAGCGATATCTTTGTGCAGCGGGATTCAGAGCTCCAGGCCTGGGTGGGCGAAATTTTTACCCAGGCGTTCTTGGGCAGGAAAAGTTCAGGTAACCCTGCTGGCAGTTCCCATTCATACCACACCCACAGAGGCTTTATGTGAAGGCTAAACACAATCCGGAATTTGGCCACACATCTGTCCCTAACCCTATCTGCACTTTAAACTTGACCCTGTCCTGTTTCTATCTTTAACTCTGACCCTATTATGGTCCTCAACCCTGACCCTTTTCTTGTCTTTATACTTATCATACCTTATACCTATACACCCCATCCTTGTCCCCAATTTATGACCTGTTCATGTCCCTAACTCTGATGGTATCATTGTCGCTTTATTTCAATTAATTTCGACAGTTATTGGATGTCGGGGAAACGGAAGTGTAAGACGGGGTCCTGCCTTTAAGGAACTTACAGCCTTATTGTAGAGACGAGGAACCCCCACATGAAACAAGAGAAAATGTAAGGCAGAGTTAACTTTGCTTCTGTCAGTCCTTTTATGCATCTTTCTTTGATTCTCTGGCACACATCCCAAAGTATTTGTTTCTGATTTTCCATTCTCTCCTCCAGCCTGAATCTTTCCCAGTCTCTACAAGTCTTGTCTCCTACATTATTAAAGTTGGAGTTGCTGGTGTGAGTCCATCTAGTCTCCTCTCTTCTCTTAAGAGGATGATGTAGCCATACTTGCCAAGGCTAAGCTCTCTACCAGTGCCCTAAATCCTACCCCTTCCCTTCTCCAGGAGAGGGCTAGGTCCCCTCCTTACTGATTCTTCTCCTACCTTCAAATGCTCTAAGGCCTTCCTATCCTAAAACAAAACAAAACAAGACCCCAACTTTGTCGCATAGCTAACAGAGATGTGATTGCTGAGATGGCAATCTCCTGAATCTTTGTCCAGTATTCTTTCTGGGATATTTCACTGCTTCTGTGACTGTACCCTCTTAAATAAGAGTCTATACCTGCTGCCTCTTATTTCCTTATTATTTACTGGCAATATGTGTAATGGAAAGGATCCTAGATTTGGAATGAGACAATACAGGTTCCAATCTTAGCTTTTTACTTGTGGGACTATGGGTAAATTACTTGACCTCTCTGGGCCTTAGCTTCCTCGCCTGTGAAATGAAGGGTTTGGAATGGGCAATCTCTAACATCCTTTTCAACTTTAAAATCCTTTGATTTACTTCTTAATCCTTTGCAAGCTGTCTTCTACCCACACTTAACAGAAATTTTTTCAGAAGTCACCAGTGACTTCCCAATCCAGAATCCAATGGCTATCTCTCAGTTGCCATTCAGCTTAAGTTCCTTTCAAGTGCCTTCTTTGTTCGGCTCCTTCTTTGTCTCCTACCTTGGCTTTTCAAGTACTTACGTTGTTCTCCACCCTGTTCTCTTGTTCATTGCTTCCTTTTCCTTCTCCTTCCTCAAACCTGAGGTGGGTTTGCCTATGACTCTCTCCTCTTCTCTCCTCTATCCTCTTCCTGATCCACTCAACTAGCTCAACCTTCACCTTCCATGAGATAAGTTCTGTGTCCAGGAGGTAAAAGGTGTAGTAAAAAGAGCACCTGAAGACCAGCCCCGCTACTTGGAAGCTAGCTATACCAAACTTCATATTCCATTATCTTCAGCTCAACATGTGGGAAAGCAAGTTTATCTCCCTGCCAAACTAGCTCTTTTCAAACTTCCTCGTCATCATAAATGGCACCACAATTCTTTAACTAGGCTGGGTTTGAAATCTCAAATCATCTATGATTCATCCTTCTCCCTCTTCCTTGAGCATCATTTCCAACTAGTTACCAAACCCTACTAATTCTCCCTTTTTAGTATCACTGTCACCATGCTAGGCCAGGCCCTCATTACATCATCTTGGAATTAAGGTTGTTGCAAGAGGCTTCATACCATAGCCAGATTACTCTTTTTAACAAATAGATGCATTTTATTTTCACATAGCAATTATTTCCCAATTAGCAACCTCTTCCAAGCCCTTATAAAATCTTCCCCTAAAAAAAAAAAGTTAAGCAAAGCCATGTAGTATGTTTATAGTGACAGCACATGTAATTCAGTTTTCATTGGTTTCAATTTCTTAACAGAAAGGAATGTGTTCTAACCTTAGTCATTGGAAATCAACATTGGCCATTTTATTTGATCTGAATGAGTTTGTCTTTTAGAGTTGTCTTTATTTATATCATTGGGGCTGTGTACGGTGTCCTTTTTTCCCACTTTCCCACTTATATATTATTAGTTCACGGAAGCCTTCTCAGGTTTTTCTGGGTTCTTCCTAATCGCCATTCCTCATGGCACAATAACGTTCCATCACATTCATATACCAGTCAGTTTAGCTCTTAGCAGTGGTTTTATCATTGGTTTTGGCTGCTATGAATACTTTGGTACATAAGGGACTTTTCTTTTTCTCATTGGCTTCTTTTGGGGATGAGCCCAGCAACGGGATTGCCAGATCAGGTATAAGCAGTTACTGGCTTTTCCCATGTAATTTCAAATTGTTCTCCAGAATGGTTGGACCAATTTACATCTCCATTAACAGTGCGTGTCTGACAGGAACAGCCTGTCTTTCCATAACCTTTCCAATATCATCTGTTTCCCTCTTTTATCACCTTTATCAATTGGACAGGTAGGAGGTGATGTCATATTGTCGTCTTTAATTCCAGTTTTTTCCTCCTAAAATATTTCCTCTATCTTATAATTTTCCAGGCAACATGTTGCAGTAGAGTTAGAAAACTTGAGTTCAAGTCCTGGCTATAATACTTATTGGGTGGTGAGGTGGCAAGAGGAGTCTCTTCCTGAGTTCAAATCTAGCCTCAGAAACTTACTTGCTGTGTGACCCTGGGCATTTTCTTCTTCTGTAAAATGAGTTGAAGAAGGAGAACCCTAAATGGGGTTATGAAAAGTCAGGCACAACTGAAAAATAGTATTTTTTTCAACATAGTATTTACATATAGCATCTAGTATAGAAACATAGTATTTGCTGCTTGTGTGGCCTTGGACAAGTCATTCGACTGCTTCAGAACTCATTTTCTCCTCTGTAAAATAAAAGGGCTGAACAGTAGAGCATTTCTGAAGTCTCTTTCCACTTTAAATTTTATTCTTCTATCATCTCCTGATGCTGGTGGAATCAGCTGATGAGCCTGGCATCCAAGGTCCCCTATACTCTGGGCCTACTTTTCCTCCCCACCCTGATCCCTGGCTGTCTCTCAACCTCTTCATTCTAGTTAGGCCTGTCTCCTCACTGTTCCCCCACTTCCACACCAGACACACCATGTTTGTTCCCCCTTCTTTGCTTTTTTTGGCTCACACTCTTCTCCAGTCCCTTCCCCTCACCCAAAACCAAACTTTCCTTTTCTCCTCTTGTTGTCCAAATAATCTCTACCCTTTAGAGCTTAAGGCTTGTCCGTGAAGCCTCTCTTGACCACTCCAGTCCATGGATACACTCTGCATCCTCTGAGTCTGCATGACATTAGAGGCCTTGCTTAGCCATCTATTATTATATTCATATATTCAGCTGCTGGACCCTGAATATGGAGTCCGATGACCTGAGTTCTGATTCTGTCTTTGCTTTTTCCTACTTGTGGACAGACGTTGTGCAAGTCATTTATCCCTCTTGGGCTTGGTTTTCATATCTGTCAGACAAGAGTTAGATCAGGTGAGTTTTAAGAGAGGCAAGATATTGCAGTGGCTAGACCTGGAGGCAGGAAAATCTGAGATCAAATCCTACTAAGTCACAAGTCCCTCCCACCCCACTGTCCCTCTCCTTTATCACTTGTTCCCTTTCCAATCCCATCCTCAGGTTTCCCAAGCTGCCTGAGTACCACCGAAGAACTGGTGAAATTCCTCACCGCCATCATCTTTAACTGCTCTGCTCAGCACGCTGCTGTCAACAGTGGGCAGGTGAGGGGCCTGAGGAGGAGCTAGGCCACACTCTGGTTTATGGTCAGAGTCTGGAGAGATGAAACTCTGGGGGTGTCGGGACTGGGGTGGAGTTTGAGGCTGGGTGGTGATCAGGGTGGGGTTAGGCTTAGGGCTGGGGTCAGAGTTGGGTGGTGACTGGGGCTGAGGCTGAGGTGAGATTTATTGCTAGGCATCAGGGGAGGGACAGGAGTCTGGGTGGGGCTTCTGGTTCCTCTGCATGACAGACCACTCCTGGGACCTTTCCCAATAACATCTCCTATCAGGATGACTCCTCATTACCTAAATGACTCACTTCACTCAGCTGTAGATGCTGGGTAGGAAGAGTGGGGAGGTATGAGCTGGGCCCCTGACCCACTACTCCCACTTACCCTGTCCTTTGCCCTCCCTAACCTTTTTCTTGACCTACTCTCCCAATGTGATTAGGGAAGAATTTTCTCCTCCTCCTCCTCCTTCTCCTTCTCCTTCTTCTTCTCCTCCTCTTCCTTCTCCTCCTTTTCCTCCTTCTCCTCCTCCTTCTCCTCCTCCTCCTTCTCCTCCTCCTCTTCCTCCTTCTTCTTCTTCACCAAGTGGGAAGGGAGCTGGTTTCTCCATCCTGCTCAGAGCACATCCATCTCTCTCTACAGCATGACTTTGGAGCCTGGATGCCCAATGCTCCATCATCTATGAGGAACCCTCCACCCCAAACCAAGGGCACAACCACCCTTAAAACTTACCTGGACACCCTCCCTGAGGTGAACACCACTTGTAATAATCTCCTTCTCTTCTGGCTGGTCAGCCAAGAACCCAAGGACCAGGTACATGTTTTGGTTGTGGCCATATGGGTCTGTATTATGTATGTTTAGTGAGGCATGGGATCCCAAGTTTGTTCCTATCAATAACTCCATTGTTGTCTCTCCCTTCTCCTCATCTTCTGTCCCTCATTCTTCCTTACCTCTCTTTGTCCTTGTTCCTCCTTCCTGATTCTTGCCTTAACAATTTTCCAGTTTTCTTCCCCTGCTCCCATGTCCCTGTCCCTACTCCTCCTGGTCCATTTTCCTGATTCTTTGTTTTTTTTCTCCTAGAGGCCTCTGGGCACATATCCGGATGAACATTTCACAGAGGAGGCCCCCAGGCAAAGCATTGCTGCCTTCCAAAATCGCCTGGCCCAGATTTCCCAGGATATCCAAAATCGGAACAAGAACCTGGCTCTACCTTATACTTACCTGGACCCACCCCTCATCGAGAATAGTGTTTCCATATAATGCATCCTGTCTTTCTATGCCTCTAGTAGCAAACAGGATCTCTGAATGATGATCTCCATCCTTCTCTAGCCCTTGAGAGAGAAAGACACTAATTTGGGTGTAGCAAGAGCCATCTCCCAACCCCAGGTCTAGCAGATCTCTAAAGGTCATTTGATCTATCCCCTCGCCTCTCTTCCATTCAATACTAGGCCTCTTCCTATCACACACAAACACACACACACACACACAGATGAGTACGCTATCCTGGTCAGACAGCCTCATCGTCACTCCTATGAGATAAATAGGAACAATGGATTTCCTAACCCGGAGTCTTCCCCTCTCCCAGCCCTGAAACGTTCCTTCTCACAACTTAGTTCTCTGTGCCTCTTCCCTCACTATATCTCCTTTCCCTGCAATATTCTTCCTATATAGCCCTTCACTCAAAGCTCTGGCCTTCTTAGGTGAGGCTCAGATCAACACTTGACAATGCCTAGCATCACTACCACTAAAAGATAGAAAAGAGATTGTCTTTTATGGAATTTTATTTCATAAGTGGTCCATTTTGACCCTTGGATCTTTGAAGATCAGGGACTAGATTGTCCATATCACCACAGTCCCTTGTCATGACTGGTTCCCAAGGTTCTTTGGAAGGTCACAGTTGTTTGGACTCTGGAGGACTCATCAGCCAGAGTCTCTCTTCACTGTCCACATTTTCTTGGATTTCCTATCCATCAATCTCTGAGCCAACTGATTAAATAAATCTAATGCGATCAGCTCCCATTTGGTCTTTGAGTTTTGACATATCACTTTGACAGAAAGGGTGCATCAGACTTTCTTAGTTTTCCCTTTAGAGTGCCAAATCTACTTTCATATAATGTGGGAATCTCAGGGTACAAGCAATGTCCTTGGTAGGAAAAATATAGGAATACTATTCACTCTCGGAATCCAGCATGGCACACCTGAACCCAGGAATCTGGCTTCAACATTTTTTCAGAATGTGTTTTACACTCCAAAGATTAATTCCTTTAACCACCTAGACTTTAAGGGAATTGAGGTACTTTTTATTTGTGTTCAAGTTTCAGGTGCTAAATTCAAGTCTTAACTTGCTTATTTTTTAAAACTGTGATTAAAAAATCCATTTATTTATGTCTTTTGCTTTTATATTTATTTCTGGTTATGCTTCTCTCTTCCTTCTGCCCTACTCAGCTTGTCTTCTCTTATAACAGAGATTTTTTTTTTTAAGTTCAGCAAAACTGGCCAATGCATCAGCCATGTCTAACAGCACTTGCAATGTTCCACATCTATATTCCCCTATCTTTTCAATGAAAGGAGGGACATGTATTTTCTAACTAATATTCTGTGGCCAAACTTGGTTATTATAATTATACAGTGGTTAGTGGCATTTTATTTTAATAGCCATCTGACACCTCATTGGCTCTCCATAGGACTTCATGCTAGGTCCTTCTTGGCCTCAGTCATCCATTTTTCACTCCCTACCCTTCCTGCCTGGATCAAATTCCATTTAGCTCTGTTCCTTGATGTCTAATTCCCTCTCATCCCTTTGTTTTAGGTCTAAGTTTCTTGCCTTGGAGTCCTCTCTGTGGTCTTTTTGCTCTGTTTCTGTTTATTGGGGTGATCTTTCACCTCCAAATTTTTATTTGTAATTACAAAACAACTGTAATTACATTAGGATTATTCTTTTCCCAGGCAAATGAGGGATTTTTTTAGACTATACATGTTTAAGGAGGGCTTACAAAAAATGTGTGTATATATGCCCACACATACATATATACGTATACATATACATATACATGTGCACACACGTCTATATGCACACATACACGTGTGCACCCACACGTAATACACACATGCTTGCATCTACACATGCATACATATATGTACACATATGTATTTGTGTATTTACACTTGTGTGCATGTACATATATACATGTGTGTATATGTGTAACCCTCTCTCTCCTCTATGTCGAGCTTTGTTTTTGTGTCCGTCTCACCATCTCTCCCTCACCCCTGTTTGAGAGGCTTCCTAGAGCATGGGTCAGAGAGTGAGGAGCCCTTGCTTCTGCTTCCAGTTCTGTCATTAACTTACAGGGTAACTTTGAGAAAATCATTTAATCTCCTGAAGCCTCATCCTCCCTCTTTGCAAATGAGGAAGTTAGGCCAAAACAACAGTTCTCAAACTTGCTGGTCTTGGGACTCTTCTACACTCTTAAAAATTAGTGAAGACCTTCCCCTGCCAATAACTTGGGTTTATGTGGGTTATATATCTACATTTACTATATTATAAATGGAAATGTCTTAGTGTTGTTATAAAAAATTTTTTGGAGCCTCTGAAAGGGTCTTGGAGCTGAGAGTCCCCAGACTGCACTTTGAGAACCATTGGGCTGGATGATTCCTTAAAACAGTTGTATCAAACTCACATAGAAATAGGGGCCATTAAACAGTACATAAAGATCCTTACAGGCTACGTATTGACTTAGTTTTTTTTAAAATATAATTTATTTTAACATTAGTTTTAAAAAATTCAGCTGTGAATTCTCCCTCCAAGCTCCTCCCCGCCCATTAAGAAGATAAGCAATATGATATCAATTACACATGTGAAGTCATGGAAAATATGTTTCCATATTAACTTTGTTGCAAAAAAAGGCAAGAAAAATAAAGTAAGTGAAAAAAGCATGCTTCAATCTGTACTCAAAGCTCATCATTTCTCTCTCTGGATATTTTTCATTGTGCATTTTTCATTGTGAGTCCTTTGGAACTGATATTGACTTAGTTTTAAAAATGTAATATTATTTATAGTTTGTAGTATTTTTATTTATTTTCTTAAATATTTCCTAATTAAATTTTAATTGAGTTCGATCACACTCAGGAGGGTTGTGAGCTACATGTAGCCCATCATTTGCATCTTTGACACCTTTGCCTTACAACACTGAGCTTCTATGACCTTTTGTAGATAGTGTCTTAAATTCAGAAATATTTGTAGGGACAAAGTGGAGGAAGTAGAAGAGGAACAGAACTTTCTAAAAGCACAAACTAGTCAGTAATTCCACAAGCACTGATGAAGTATTTATTATGCGACAGGTGCTGTGTTAAATGATGGGAATACAAATAAAGGCAAAAACAGGGTCATGGCCCTCAAGGAGCTTACAGTCTAATGGAAGAGACAACATGCAAACAATATATAAGAATGCTATTCACTCTCGGAATCCAGCACAGCACAACTGAATGCAGTAATCTGGCTTCAACATTTTTTTCAGAATGTGTTTTACGCTCCAAAGGTTAATTTCTTTAACCACCTAGACTTTAAGGGAATTGAGGTACTTTTTATTTGGGTTCAAGTTTCAGGTGCTAAATTCAAGTCTTAACTTCCTTATTTTTTTTTAAATCCATTCATTTATGTCTTTTGCTTTTATATTTATTTGCAGTTATGCTCCTCCCTTTCTTCTCCCCTACTCAACTTGTCTTAATGCAAAATATACACAGTACAAATGGGAGGTAATCTCAGAAGGAAGGCACTGGGTGGAAGGAGGGGGGCAGCGTGTGGGGATGGTGAACCAGAAAAGGGCCCTTGCAGAAGGTGGGATTAACACTGAGTCTTGAAGGAAGCCATAAGGTAGAAGTAAAGGAGAACATTCCAAGCATGAGGGACAGCTGAGGAAAAGGCATGAAGCCAGTAAGTCCCTACTACAAAAGCTGACTACCAAGGGATCCCACAGAAATGGCTTTGAGCAGTTTTGTGTATTCACCACCAAGTTCTTGCAGCTCATTGGGAAGGAACTTGGTGCCCTCATTGTCCACAAAGCTGCTGTTTAGAAGGAAGTTGGTGGGTGAATGTACTGGCATCCAAAAAGCCTGTAATAGGTGAGGCAGAAGTTGTTACCACTCATGACCATTGTCATTGATGACCATGTCGACTGAACTTTATAAAGCAATAGTTGTAATTATGGTTCTTGGGACCTGATGACCTGAGAAGCAGAGAATCGTATTGCTTTCTCATGAGAGATTTTAGATTATCCCAGTTGGAAGGGTCCTTAGAACCAATATTTAGAGAGATGGGTCTTCCCTCATGGGAGCACGAATGGAATCTATTGACCTCAGGGTAGTTCCCCAGATCCTTTCATGCTGAATTAGATCCACTTAAACTTTTCTCCTCCCCTTTTCTCTGAACTCCACCTCCATGGCACATGAGAACCTGTTCCAGAGTCCAGCTAGGCCTCTTTCAGGAATTACAGTGCCAACATTTTAGTTGTGACATGGGAGGAAGACCTGACACCTAAGATAAAGTTGGAGATGGGGGCATTCAGGTGAAAGGAGAGGAAAAGAAGTACAGGAATGGAAAAAAAGGGGGAACTAGGCTGACAGAGAATGTGGAAATTCCAGGATAAAGCCCATCAGATGATAATGAAGGTCAAAGAAGCCCAATTCCGTAGTCTCAACCCTCCTCTTGCTCCAAGTCTGACCTTATGACCCCAAATCTATATAGCTCATATGCAAATGGATATTGGTGGAAGGGAATATTTTTGCAAAATTCCCCATGCATTTTATCCAGGGTTCTCCAAGTCTCTAGGGAGCTTTTGACTCCAAAACCAAAAAAGGACTCCTTTTTGTTATGAAGTCATCCAGTAGACACAGAGAAAAGGGAGGACTGGGAGCAGCTCTAGATCCCCACACTTCTCCTAATAAGCCATTAGGAAGGTGAGGAACTAAATTCTAGGAACTGCCTTTGTAACAGAAAATTAGGAAAGCAGGTGGCACGACCTCATGGTGTGCAGAGTGCACATGAGATAAAGGGAGAGAGATGACAGGAGATATGAATGTCTACTAATAGACACAGCAGCAAACAGATGTTGATGAGATGACCAGAATCTAATCACAGCACCTGTCTTCTCTGGAGCACTGCCAGGGGAAAATCCTGAATCTCCAAATTTACCCCTTCACTTCTGGTTTCCCCTCCCAGTTGGAGAAGGTATGGGATTGGGAAAGTTTGTTAGAAAGAGAATTTCTGACATATCCATACCTCATGCTCCTTTGAACCTGGATAGAAACTTAATAAGGAAATGAGCCATTAACAGGGAGAAATAGAAAGACCCAAACAACCGTCTTGACTATATTTTTAACTCTAATTAGAGAAAAAGAGACTACCAGAGCTAGAAGAGAATCTATAGGTTATCTAGTCCAACCTCTTTATTTTACTAATGAGGAAATAGATCCATAAAAAGGAAGTGACTTGCCCACGGTCACATATTGAGACAATAGCAGAATTTAAACTCAACCATGTGTGAGTTCCAGCTCTATATCCAGCTACCTTCCTATCTGTCTACCAATACTCCAACATTAATCATAATTATATTCCTAACCTGAGTCCCTAACACAGGCCCAACATGTATCTCTTACCCTAACTTTAGGGTTACTATCCCTAAAGTTATCCTACCTAATACCTAATCCTAACACCATCTTATAAGGCAGAGGTCCTTAACCTGGGGGGTCCATGAACTTGTTATATATATATGTATATGTAATATATTTGTATAATATATTTATATAGATAATGTATATTTATATAATATATGTATGTATATTTATATATATGTATATACACACACACACACACATACATAACACACTCACTGATGCACCACAATTTGTTTTTACCTCATATATACCAATTACAATGAAATAAAGTTAGCAATATCTATATAGACAGGTAACTTTATTTCAATATAATTGATTTTATTTTATGCATTTAAAAATATTATTCTGGGAAAAGGACCATACTGCCAAAAAGGTACACAAAAAAGGTTATACTATATAAGGGAACACAAGGCCCCAAAAGTCCCCAGGGCCTTCAAGTCCATGACCTATCTCCAATTCCTTGAGTTTCCTAATCCGATTAACCCTAGTAACTTGACTCTTTAAGGAACTCTGTTACTGGATATCTCTTTTATTAGAAAAGCTTCTCTTTTCCCTGCCAGGCCGGAGCCATTGTCGAAGGCTTAGCAGGGATTCTACAGAATCACTGGTCAAATGGATAGAAAACTGATCTCAAAGTCAGGAAAATTGGGTTCAAATCCTGCCTCTGGCATATATTGACTGTGTGACCCTCCATAAATCACTTAACCTCTCAATGCTCCAGGTAATTCTAAGACTACAGCTTCGATTTGCAGAGCAGATGGAGAGCTGCATTGGTAGGGCCTCCCCAACTTGAGAATTCTCTAGATCCATTTAGTCCTAGGTCCAGTCTTCAGCCCTTTCTAATTATTAGAGAAAGAATAAAGTCGATGATATATGTGACATGGTACAAAAAGGGAGAATGGTGAACCGATATGCCTGGCTGTCCCTAAACTCTTTCAGTTACCCACTAAGCAATAGTCCCGGCCTCTCCAAGTCTGGGATGGCCAAGAGCAAAGCTGGAGATATCTCTCCACAGCTGGCTTTGGAGTCCAAAGACCTGGGTTCAGATTCTGGGTTTGAACCCACATACCTTTAGGTAGTTTACTTGGCTACTTTGGGGCTCAGCTTCTTCACCTGTAAAGTGAGGGGGTTGATGAGGGGGTTTTTAAGGTCCCTGTTAACTTCTATGTTACAAGCTCTTTGCCAAGTCTCTCATCAGACATTTTCCTCCTCCCACATTGCTCCGGTTCAAAGCGATGGACTTTTATCTTCTCACTTTCCAATTTGTCTGACCTAATTCATGGGGGGGTACCTTTACCTCACCCACCCTGGCACACGGACCAAGGCCCCAGCTATGCGTTGAGGTCACACATAAACATCCATACATCCTGCAGGTTATTGTGGGAGATTTCTCTCACCTTAGCGGATATAACAGACACGTGGAGAGTCTCTTTTCGGGATGCAGAACCATGAAAACAATGTATGTGATGGTTATAGCAATAAACGTGAAGGCAAGTAACTGGAAAACTTCAGAACTCTGGCTAATCATAGGCTCAAAAGACTGAGGATGAAGTACCTCTTGGCAGAGTGGTGATGGACAAAGAGGTCAGAAGCCACACGCGTTCTCGGGATGGATGCTTTGCTTGTTATGAAGGAGGGTTTCTGCTAGGGAGGAGGGGAAGAGGGAGGTGTTGGTTAGTAGTGATAGATATGAAAAGAAAAGTGTCAATGAAGCATTTTAAAGGGGCACAGATCAATTCGTTACTATTTTGTTAAATAATTGTATATTATATCTAATGCATACATATATTTCTTTTAAAAAGAATTAAGGAAACAAGCTTTCATTAAGCACCTGCTATGTGTCAGGCACTGTAACTAAGCATTTTATAAATTACCTCGTTTGATCCCCACTACAGTCATGGGGAGATAGATGCTATTGTTATCCCTATTTTACAACTGAGAAAGCAGACAAACAGAAATTAAATGACTTGCCTAGGGTCACGCAGCTAGTAAGTGTCCGAGGGCAGATTTAAACTCAGGTCTTCATGACTTTATACCCAGTGTTTTATCCACGGCACCACCTGTGGTACTTATATTCTGTACCTCACAGAACTTTCTTTTTCCTTCCTCTCCCTTGTTTTTCTTGATGTTTTAAATTGTTCGGGATTGTTGATTGTGAAATTGCACAGTCAAAAAAGGAAATTTTACGAAAAAAGAAGTCTGTATTTTCTTCTAGAAAGTGTTTTATCAAAAAAAACCTTAACATTGAACTTAAATATAACCAACTAAACTTTAGTAACTATCTGTACTTATTCAATTAATTTCAATACACTAATTTTCACAACAATTTTCCAGTCACTCCCTCTAGGTCCTCAAAAGGATTCTTTATGTCTTCATTCTTTACTCACTTTTCTTCTTATATTGGTCATAGTCAATGCAGACTCCATACTTTGTTTTTTTGTCAGGGCAATTGGGGTTAAGTGACTTGCCCAAGGTCACCACTCTGTACTTTTGGCTGAGTTTTTTTCACCCTGCATTATTTCATACTGATCTTTCCGTATTTATTTGGGTACCTCATACCTGTCTGTCTTAATTGCATCCCAATATTCTATCACTCCAATGCTCCACCCGAGCACAGACCCTTTGCAGAAATATCCTTAGAGTATGTTGAATTGACATGATCGACCAGGCCCTACCGTTTGGTATGATCTATGCCAAGTAGTGACCCAAGGAGGTCTACAGATATGACATTAACTAGCATTATATAGTGCTGTGATGTTTGCACAGCACTTTATAAATATTATCTCATGTTATTCTCATAACAATGCAAGGAGGGAAGGAGGAGTTATTGACAGATTAGAGAACTGAGGCAGAGAGAGGTTAAGTGACTTGACCAGGGTCACACAGCTAGGACGTTGCTTTCTTAGTTCTACTTACTTCACTCTGTATCCGTTCTTTGAAGTTTTGCTACACTCCTCTAATTCTTTATATCTGGTTTTTTTTAATGGCACAGTAATATTCTACAATATTCACTTATTTCTCTTACCAACTTAATGGGAATTTATTTTATTTCCAGTTCTTTGCTATCCAAAAAAGTACTGCTAGAAATATTTTGTTGTATATGGAACCTTGCTTTCTGCCAAGACCCATTTTTAAATTTTATCCCTATTGCTTAAACTATTCCTAATTTTACTCCAACCCTAACTTTCTAAGCTTAACAGTTTAACACTGACTCAATCTTTTATCCCTATCCCTAAATTTAATTCCAAAATGAACCATAATCCCATTCGTAACCCTACCATAACATTAAACTCTTCCCTATGACCTTTTCTCAGGCCTCAGTCTCCTTGAGGCAGAAAGAGATGTTCCTCGACCTCTTTGACTCTGTTGATCGCCCTCTTCTCCTGACCACTCTCTCCTTTCCAGGTCTTTGTGTTCTCTCCCGGCTCTCCTACCTGTCAGACTAGTCCTTCTCAGCTTCCTTTGCTGTTTTCCGATCTAGGTTACACCCACTAACCATAGATATATCCCAATAATCTGTCCTGAGCCCTCTTTTTTTCCCTCCATACTATCTTGTTTGGGGGTCTCATCAGCTCCCAAGGGTTCAGTTATTATCTCTTTGCAGATGATTCTTAGATCTATATTTGGCCCTAACTTCTCCCCTGAGCTCCAGTCTCATATCACACCAGTCTTTCGTACATCTCTAACTGGGCGTTCCCCAGATATCTTAAACTCGGCATGCCCTAAACAGAACTCTTTATTGTTACCCCCACACTCTCCTCTTCTGAAATTCTCTCCTACTTTTGAGGGTACCAACCACTCCCAGTAAGCTAGCCTCACAAATTTGGTGTCATCCTTGACTCTTCACTCAAACTCACCCCATATATCCATCTATTGCCAAGCCTTTCTCTTCCTACCTTCATATATCATCCCCTGACCTTCTCCCCACTCAGACACCACTTTAGCATAAGCCTTCATGGTCTCTCACCAGGACCATTTCAATGGCCTTTGGATTGGTCTCTCTGCCTCAAATCTCTATCCATCCTGTTCATTCTTCATTCCAAGAGCTTTTCCTAACATGGAGGTCTGATCATGTCACCCCTTCACCCCACCCCCACACCACACACACACATTCACACACATACCACACACACCACACACACCACACACACACATACCACACACACACATACCACATACACACATTCACACACATACCACACACACCACACACACACCACACATGCACACACACACACATACACACACTACCCACACCCATACCACACACACCACACACACACACACCACACACACATTTACACACGTACCACACACACCACACACACACATTCACACACATACCACACACACCACACTCACACACCACACACACACACACACACTCACTCAATAAACTTCAGATTTCACATATACAGAAAATCCGATGAGGAAGTGAGCTATATGATCTGCACTGACAATGTCAATCAGCAACAAACTCCAGTCTCTCTTTATTACTTCCTGGAGCAAATATAAAGTCCTCTACAACCTAGCTCCTTCCTACTTTTCCAGTCTTCTTACACTTTATTCTCTTCTACATTCTTTACCATCCAGAATCACCTGCTTTCTTGTTCTTAGCTCAGGACACCCCATTTCCTGCTTCTGTGCCTTTGCGTTGGCTGTACTCCATGCTCAGAATGCCTTCCCTCCTCACATCTGTCTATTCTGACTTCCCTTCAGGACTCAGCTCAAATCCTACCTTTAGTAACCACAGACTTTTCTCCCTCCTCTGCGGCTCCCCCCTACTCTCCACCCCAGGGTTGGTATCTTCCCTCGGATACTATCTTCCTCTGGTCACTGTATATCTTGTCTGTACATGTTGTTGTTGTCCAGTTGTTTCAGTTATGTCCAACTCTTCACGCCCCAATCTGGGGTTTCCTTGGCAAAGGTCCTGGAGCGGTTTGCCATTTCCTTCTGCGGCTCATTTTGCAGGTGAGGAAACCGATGCAAACAGGGTTAAGCAACTCACCGTGAGTCACATAGCCAGAAAGTGTCTGAGGTCAGGTTTGAATTCTGTCTTCCTGAGTCCAGGCCCGGCACTCTAGCCATTGGACTACCTAGCTGTCTGTAGACAGTTGCTTGCATGTTTTCTCCTCCATTAGAATGGAAGCTTCTGGAAGGCAGGGACCTTGTGTCTTTTACCTTTCTCACATCCGAACCACTTAGTACAGTGCCTCAAACATGGTAAGCACTTAATAGATGCTCATTGATTGACTCTAGCCCTATTCCCATTCTGAGCTTTTTCCTTCTCCCTCCCACTAATCTTATTCCTGATCTAAGCGCTAACCATACATAGAAACATTCCTAGCTTATATCGAATTGACACAGCCAACCAGGGTTCTGTCTGTCCGTTGTTGGGTTCTGTGCTGGGCCTGTATTTTGAGGAGGCTTCAGTAGGGTCGAGAGAGTTGGAGATGTCTCTAAATGTCCCCTCCTCCATCAAACACAAAGGGTAGCATCTCCCCAGAACGCCCTTTAAGACGCCGTTTTGTGGCATCCTTTTTTCCTTTCCAGGATGCCTTCAAGCAATCAGTGAACCTGGATTTATGAAGAAACTACTTTGCGCCTAGCACTGCAATAATAGGTTTGGAGTTAAAACAGACCTTAGACTTCACTTTGCAGATGAGAAAATAGCCCAGAAAGGTTGTGTCACATGAAAGAGCTGGGATTTGAACTCACATCCTAGAATTACAAAATATTTCTCTTTCCACTCTGCAACACTGCCTTCCTCAGCTTACTGTAACTGGATTTCACATGTACAGAAATTTTGGGGACAGGAAAGTCAGGGAAGTGATTCGCCCATCTCTAACCCATTCAAAACATAGAAGACACACCCTCCTTGATGCTGTGTCAGTGCCAGGGCTGTGGCAGATATGGTGTTGGGAGGAAGCTTCAAAAGCAAGGGAAAGGCCTGGCAGATACCACAAGCATTTTATGTAGGATTTGCATCTTGAAAAGTAACTATGATGGCAGTGTTTCAAGGCTTTCTGGGGATCGCCAGGCTGTCATCATCAGTTACGGGGTGAGTAGAACCCCATAGACTGACGTGACTGACGTGACTGATGTGACTGAGCTCCCTCCCTTGCTGTCCCTCTTCCACCTTCTGCCTCACGATCCAGGGGCAGCCCCAGTCACATAGCCAAATGTGCATGCATATTTCTTTATCCTTTACTATCACTCTAAGCCCTGTTCCTAATCTTGACCCAAATCCTTGATTTGTCCTAATCCTGATCTTGAAGCAGAGCCCTAATATTAACCTCTTCCTATCTCTTGTCCCCATCTCAAATCCTTACCCTATTCTTAAAAGTATCTTAATCTCAAAACTAGTTTTGCCTAGTATCCATCATATCTATCGCTGACCTTCACTCTAATCATGCATTTTTATTTTTGTCGTTTTCAAAAAAAAATTTCGGTATTGGGTGCCCTCCCAATCCACTGAGAAGGCAAGAAAAACAAAACCCATTGCAAATATGTATAGTTAGCCATCTGAAAAAAAAAAGAATGAAAGAAAAGGAAGAGAAACAGAGGTGGAGAGCATGTTTCATCGTGAGTCCTTTGTAACTGTGGTTTAACCCTACACTTTAAACTCCAGTCCTGACCCTCACGCCTAATAGCATTCCAGTCTTTCAATTTCACATAACCCTAATCTTAAATCACCTCATAGGAAGTCCATTCCTTTCCTGAGTCCTAATCCTAATCTCATCACTAGCCTTCATTTTACCCTTAAATCCTAATCTCAGCCCAACTCCTACTCCAACCCCTTCTCCAAGCCTCACACAAGTACTGGTGCAGGATGGGAAGTGTGAGAAGCACAAGATGGTGCTGAGGAGACTACTCAGACTCCATGGGAGACTCTGGGCACTGGCAATGCGCCCCCCCCAGTGGTGTCCCTCACAAAGCTATTTGGCTCTGCATTTCCCAGTTCCAAGACATTTGCTAATAGTCATAAATAGAAGAAGGGGGTAACCTCCAAGAGGAGGACTCAGTGGGGGCACAGCAGTGTGTTTCTCGATCCTCCTTTGACCCAAATGTTAACTTCAATCTAGAAAAAAAAACCAAAACAAACAAAACCAAACCCCAGGGAATTTAAGCAGCTGTGGTAGATTTGGAGTGCTAGACTTGGAGTCAACGAAACGGAGCTCAGATCCTGACTCTGTTACTTACAGCTGTGTGATTTGGGGCAAACGTTTTGATCTCTTCCTCCTCTATGAGGAGCAGGTTGGACTAATTCCAAATGTCCCTTGCTGTTCTAAATCTTTTGATCCTTTTATTCCAAGTTTCCATCCTAACTAATTGCCTTTATTCAAACTTCCCTCCAATCTCGTCACACCTCCATTCCTATCTGGCACACCATCTCTTCTTCTTAACCTTGCTTTTTCTCCTTTTCCGTCTTCTGAGAATTTTCTGGGTGTCTGGACACAGCCAGTACAGTCAGGAGGCCACTATGGGCACTTTCTCCATCTCGCTTCTCTCACCTTTAGTTCAACTTTTCCCATCTCCTTTTCTAGCATACTAGTATATCTCATTTCCACCATACTAGTATATAGACAGCCAGATAGCAAGTCGTTGTCACTTTTCTCTAACCTGGGTGTCCTCAAACCCAGGGATACTTCAGGCAACCTAGGCAAACTTCAGAGCCAATGCAGGTCACCTCCCCCTACTTCTTCCTTCTCCTTTGATTGCCTAGGGCAGGCTAAGAAAGGAGGTTATTAGTCTGATAGAAATCGGGGTGCCTCACCCAGTACCTGCTCCCCCCCCAACACACACACACACACACACACACATACACATACACACATTTCCCTGAAGGCCCAAGACTCAGGCCCAACTGGCTTCCCCACCCACCTTGGAAGACATGGCAGTATAGGGAGGAGCTCCTGGTGCCCATCCCTGCCCGCCCTCTGACTCTACCAGACAGAAAGACTCACAGCTTCCTCCAAACCACAGCTCCCAAGAAGACTGAAGAGCTGAAGAGATGTTCCAAAACCCAGAGCTCTACTATCACCAGATCCCAGGACTCCTCCACTGAGGAGATAGATCTGTTCAGATCTGAGGCATCAACCAACACCATCCCTGGATTCTGAGTCCTGCCAAGAAGATCATACTTCTTATTGGATTCCAGCCTCTTCAAGAAAAATCACCAAGTCCTCTCTGTAGAGACAGAAGGTTTCTTGACAGATCAGAGGACGATACTACTCCAAGGAATCCTGTTATCTCTTGGTCCCAGTCTGGATCCTTCATTTCCAAGTGACTGAGGCCAAGCCCCTGCCTCTCTTGTCCCTCTCTACTGATTCCATCCCCACTATGGTCACCTACAAAGTCAGAGTGGCCACAGGCAAAGACCTGATGTCTGGGACGTTTGATTGCATCTCACTGACCATGGTGGGAACTCTGGGAGAGAGCCACAAGCAACGGCTGGATCATTTTGGGAGAGACTTTGCCGCTGGATCAGTGAGTGGGGAGGCTGTTGTGGAGGAGGGAAAGAAGGAAGGAAGGAAGGAAGGAAGGAAGGAAGGAAGGAAGGAAGGAAGGAAGGAAGGAAGGAAGGAAGGAAAGAAAGGGAATCAGCATTGTGAGGACAGGACTTTAATAATAAGATTATGTTCCCTTTAAAATAGATTTTTGGTCATTTGGTCTATTGTATATACTGAAAGTATAAGAAAATGAAAGTGACTGTGAAGGATGAAGAGGGACTTAGGTTGGAAAGGGAAGGAGTGAACAGAAATAGAGAAAGAAGGGTCTAGATGCTGACTGGGGAGGGCTGTGGGGTTATTAGGGTGTATGGTAACTCATTTGGCACTAATAGTAGCCCTGTCTCTATTCCTTTCTCTGTCCCCAATCATCTATCCAGACCTTCTCCTCTCCCTGGTTTTTTTCCCTTTCTTCTGCTTTTTCCTCCCTCTTCTTCTACCTGTCTCTTTTCCCAAACCTCTGCATTCCCCAAATTCTCTCCCTTTCCTCAGCCTTCCTCCTTCCCTTGTTCCCCCTCAAGGCCTCTCTCTTTCCTTCTCTCATGCCATCTCCCTCTCTTTTCCTTCTCCCATAAGAAGGTACACTAGCAATGGCTTAAATATAGATTTGGTTTTTGGAACATGAGATGGAGTCAAACACAGCTCCTGCTTGGTTCTTGGGCACTCTGAAGGGTATCTGAAACCTTAGCCCCAGCAGAAGAGGAAAGAAGCTGTTCTGTGACAGGTTGGTGACAGAGCAGGGAAGTCCTCATGCCCCTGCCTCCTCCCCTCCAGATTGACAGGTACACTATCCAGTGTGATCAGGACCTGGGGGAACTCATTCTCATCCGTCTGCATAAGGAGCGCTCTACATTCTTCCCCAAGAACTCCTGGTACTGCAACTATGTTCAGATCTACACACCTGCATGCATCACCTACCACTTCCCCGTCTACCAATGGATGGATGGCTATGAGACGTTGGAGCTTCGAGAGGGCACAGGTGGGGGACACCACACGCAACGTGACAACCCACTGTCCCTCCTTTGTGACGCTCTGTGACTCTCCCGTATGGAGAGGAGAAATAAAGTGCTCTGTTTCTCTTACAAGGCATGCTTTCACGGCTATAGGGAATCCTATTACCTAATTTGCGATGTGACCTTGGGGAAGTCTCTTCCCTGCCTGGGCCTCAATATCCTCCTGTAAAGGGAGAAATGGGGAGCAATGGAGATCATTAAGCACCTACTATGTGCTAGGCATTGTGCTAAGCACTTTACAAGCATTTGCCTGGGCTCACACAGTCTTCCTTACAGAAGCCCAATGCTCTAACCGCTATGCCACCTAGATGCCTCTATAACAAATGAGGGCTTATACCAGATGATTTTTAACACCTCTTTTGCTTCTATTGCTTTTTGAGAATATACTGTCCATTTAGTCCTAGGAAATGCCCTATACTTCTATAGGCCACCTTGTTACTATTCCATAATCTTTAGTATTTCTAAAGGATGTCTTACTACTCAGATGGCCCTGCCCTGACAAGCCCCTCTTAAAGTCTTAAGAAATTAAGACTGCCTAGCTACTGCCCAGGATCTAGAGAACTCTAGTTGGGGGAACAATCCTGGGTCCCCAAAATAAGATTCCATTTGAGTTCTCTGCCAATTCAGGAAATAGCCAGTTGGGGCATGCTAAAATGCCAGACTCTGGGGTGTTTGGGGTGATATTCAGCTAATCTAGTTGTCCTTCATCCATCTAGTGCTATTCTCATATATCCCTCCAAGATACTGATCAGCAGGACTCCCCATTGACCTTATTGGGAGCTCTTCATTGCTAGCTCCTCTCTATAATCCCTCCTCTCTCTCTCTCTCTTCAGAACCTAGCTCCCAAAGTTCCTTATCCTTTTCTCAGAAAAGCTCTAACAGGGACAGCTGATTCCAGATCGTGGTAGTGGGGGAGAGGGTCCTCTATCAGACTCTTTCAGCCCAAGCTGTGCTACCCCATTCAGAACTTTGGGAAAGCAAGGCCTAATCCAGAGCAAGCAACTCAGGTCAATGCTATCATTACTGCCAGCTTATCTGTCACTCTTGTCTGATCTGAAGCCCATTGAGAAGAGGAGGCTATAATTGTTGGGGAGTGGTCTGTGGAAGGGTTTCTTTGGTGGCAAGAGGATAGGAACTCAGAAGAGCTGGGCTCTCGTGCTTATTCTTGGGGTGACCTTGGTTGAGTCATTTGCCTGTTGAAGCTCAGTTTTCTATAAAATGAGTGGATTGGAGCTGACCATCTCCAAGTACCCCCTTGCAACTGATGCTTGGTGGGTCTATGATGGAACAAGATACATCTTGGCCCTCCCACAGGCCACCATGGGGCTCTCAGAAGGTAGGCTGAGTTGTAACTTCTAAGGAGCCTGGGGAGTCTTGCTCATTCCTGTGAGATGCTTCATTTGGGAAGCAGACTAGCAGCCCCTGGCCTCCTTGCTTCACATCTCCTATCTCTAAAAGTCAAGAAGCCTTTTTCTAGGTTCCGTCTTTGGTCCCACCAGAACTTTTATCCTTCTCCTCTGGGAATTAGATAGCACAGTGGGAATGGGGCCTGATGAAGACAGAAGGAAAGAGGCACCTTCCTGACACTAGTGAAGAAGAGAGAAAAGAAAGAGAAGTGTGTCTTTGGGTGTGCATCTTTTCCAGAGATTTCTATTAGGGTTAGAGATAAGGTAGTCAGTCATGGAAGCAGGGTCCTAGGAGGAATGAGTCTAGGAGCTAGATGGCGGGGAAAGAATGAGGCTTGGCAAGGCTGGCTCCTGTCATACCAGGGCAGAGAGATTTGAGTCATCAGTTGAGTACTCTGACTAGCTTGGTTCCTGCCCTAGGGAGGGAACAGAGAGGGATAGGAGGGGATTTGAAAGGGGACTAGAGATGTACCCTGTGCTGGGGGTGGGGTGACTTCTAGATAGCCCAAGAAAGAAAGGGGAACCCAACATTCACTTCCACATCCCCCTTAGAGGGAAAAAGGCTAAAGTAGCCATGGTGGATTTCAGAAGAAATCTAGAAGAAACTAGAAGAGGGAGTTAGCCTTGAGTAAGGGAGTGGTAGAATGATAGCTTAATCTGATTTGGAAAAGGTCAGAGAGAACACTCCTCCTTTGAGTTCTCTACCTCCAGCCTCAGATCTCTCCTTCCAGGCCTTGAATGACTGAGATTTCTTTCACAGGGACCCCTCTCCCCATTTGAGTCCTCTCTTTCCACCCAGTTTATAATTTCCCCAGCCCAAGCCTGGGGTTTCTGGAGAATAAACTGGATTGTCTCTCCTGAAGGCTTTCCCTAGCATTCATGGGAAACATGCTAAACAACCTGGCGGCTAGGTGGTGCAGTGGATAGAGTGCCAGGCCTAGAGTCAAGAAGACTCATTTTCCTTAATTCAAATCTCTCCTCAAACACCTACTGTGTTTGACCTTGGGCAGCCACCAGGACTGCCATCTCTGGTATGGAAAGAAAAAAAGACTGAAACAGGGAGATAAGAGGAAAGGAAAAGCAGAGCTACACACACACACACACACACACACACACACACACACACACACACACACGTGCGCACACACACAGAGATAGAGAGACACAGAGAGATAGATAGGCAGACAGAGAATGAGTGACATATTGTCCTGGGTAAGTCCCTTAACCATTTGCCTCAGTTTCCTCATCTGTTAAATGAATTGGAGAAGCAAAAGGTAAACTACTCCTATATCTTTATCAAGAAAACTCCAAGTGGGGTCACAAAGAGTCAGATGTGATTGAAAAAGAACAAAAATCACCCTTCTGGGACAATGCGTTTGGCCAGCAGGTTGGCAAGACTCCTTCCCCAGCCCATTCTGTTGTCCTCCTTCAAAGTTTCCTGTCCCCTAGAATCAGGAAGTTTCTTCCAAGGAATCAGTGCTTGGGTCCCATGTCAGGGGCAGAAGTTTAAGGGAGATAGATCCCTGTATTGGCGGTGGAATGGTCAGATGCCTGGATCTGAGTCAAACCCATTTCCATCTCATTACAGGGAAGACAGTACTAAATGAAAACCTCCCTATCCTGTTGACCCATCGTCAGGAAGAGCTTAGAGTCAAACAAGACTTCTATCGGTGAGAACGTCATGGAGACTTTAAGAGGGACCCATGGGGGGGCGGGGTAGGTAAGCCCCATGGTTCCTTCCCTTGTGGTCAGGCTGACTCATAGTGGTAAAATTCAGGCATTCTAGCCCCAGGTTTCTCTTCTCTTTTTAGCTGGAGAGTTTTTGTTCCTGGACTTCCAAAGTATGTGCATATCCCCAGTTATCATCCCCCTGTTCGGCATCACAATCCCAATCGGCCAGAGTAAGGACCAGCATATATTTATATTTATATCTTTATCTGTATCTGTATCTATATCTATATCTATACCTATACCTATACCTATACCTATATCTATATCTATATCTATATCTATATCTATATCTATATCTATATCTATATCTATATCTATATCTATATCTATATCTATACCTATATCTATATCTATATCTACATCTATATCTATATCTATATCTAGCCCATGGGCCTATCCCAGCTCTACCATTCTTGGGTGCCCTGATGTCTGCCCCACTTAGCCCCTAGTCCTTTCTCTACCTGTGACCTAGGCATATGGCTCCACATTCCATGCCCCATCCCAGCTTGCCCTGGCTCCTACCCTATGCTTGGTTCCTACCCCCATTCCAGAAACCCAGGCATCTTGCCCTTCAATCCTTGGCTCTTGTTTCTCTCCATAGATGGAATGGCTACATCCCAGGATTCCCAATTCTCATCAATATTAAAGCCACCAAGTTCCTGAACTCAAATCTAAGATTTTCTACTCTCAAGACAGCCTCATTTTTCCTCCGCTTGGCGCCTGCGTGAGTGGGGAAAGAGGAGCAAGCAGAGGAAAAGCCTGGGTTGGGGAAAGGATGGGAACCTCTAGAGGGAGTCAGTCACCTCAAGTCCACTCTCCCGTTTTGTCATCTTGGTTCTCTTCTTGACCTTCTAACAGAGAAACAGCTTTAAGGAGACTCAAAGACAGCGAGAGAGAGAAAAGTAGAGACGGCTATAGCTACTGGGTCATGGAAAGGGAGGAAGGGAGGGAGGGGAGGGGGGGAGGAGTTATGGGAATCGTATTTGCTGAGTTGGATGCTGGGGTGGTAAAAATCTTCTGGTTGAAGGACCAACGTCTTCTTCCATTTCTCCATTCCTTCTTCCAGGTCCCTGGGCATGAAAATTCGGGGATTGCTGGATGAGAAGAGGTCGTGGAAAAAGCTAAAGGAAATCCGCAAGGTCTTCCCTGCCACCAGGACTGCCATCTCTGGTATGGAAAGAAAAAAAGACTGAAACAGGGAGATAAGAGGAAAGGAAAAGCAGAGCTACACACACACACACACACACACACACACACACAGATAGAGAGACTCAGAGAGATAGATAGGCAGACAGAGAACGAGTGACATATTGGAAGGGCTCTAAGCAGGGAGGGAGTTGTGCCCTCACAAATCTCAATAATCTTGGGGTTAGACAGAGGAAGAAATCAGATGGAGCCAGGTCCTGGGGGCATTAATTAGATGCAGATCTCTCTCACTCAGCTACAATAGAAGAGGGCCCAGTGCTCTTGGTCACACAGCATTGTCACCCTGCAGTTCCTCTGTCCCCGTATCTGTCTCATTCTCTGAGCCGTTATATCGCGTCTCTGGGTCTCTCTATGCCTCTCGCTGCCTCTGGATCCCTTCTTCTGAGCACGCTCCTGTTCCCCCAGAGTATGTGTATGATCACTGGAAGGAGGACCAGTTCTTCGGCTTCCAGTACCTCAATGGCATTAATCCTGGCCTGCTGAAACGCTGCTTCTGCCTCCCAGAGAAATTCCCTGTGACCGATGACATGGTGGCACCATCCCTGGGTGAAGGCACCTGCCTGCAGGCTGAGTTGGAGGTGATCACTCCTCTTAACCCTCTCCCTTCGTACCCCGCTAGGAAGTTACCTCCCCTCTTGTCTCACTCCCTTTCCTTCTGCTCACGCCGCTTTGGTCACTCCCCTCTCTCCCATCTCTCCTCCTGCTCCCTAATTCAAGAATCATCAACGCAGAAGGTAGAGAAGCTTTCCTACTTATCCATTTAGATTTCTATCTCTAGAACCCTGTCTATCTTGCCTCAAGACCTTTGGGCTCCACCCCGAACCCTGGATTCTCTTTGGACGTCCTCTCTCCATTCATACCTCACACCTCTAATGGAATCCTCTTCTTCCCTCCCTCACTCGTCAGAAGGGAAACATCTACCTGGCAGATTACAGAATCCTGGAGGGCATCCCCACCGTACAGCTTAATGGAAGGCAGCAATACCACTGTGCCCCCCTTTGCCTGTTGCACTGTGGGCCACAGGGGGACATGATGCCGATTGCTATTCAGGTGCCTGATGGGATGGGGAGAAAACACAACTCTGGGAGGGAAGGGCAGGTCTGGGGAATAGGAAGGATGTGTGGTGGACATCTCAGCTCTCTCTTTTTGTCTCTTCTCTCTTTCTGTGTCTCTGTCTCTCCATTTCTGTTTCTCTGCCTCAGCCTTTCTGGGCATCACTAATACCCCCTTCTCGTTCCTACTCTGCAGCTCAGCCAGACCCCTGGCCCGGACAGCCCCATTTTCCTGCCCACTGACCCTGAATGGGATTGGCTCCTTGCCAAGACCTGGGTGCGTTATGCTGAGTTCTACTGCCATGAAGCCATAGCTCACCTATTGGATACTCATCTCATTGGAGAAGCCTTCTGCCTGGCCACCATTCGGCAACTACCCATGTGCCACCCACTTTACAAGGTCAGGAGATAAGGAAATCTCAATGTTCTTCCTGCTCATTAGGAAACAATTGGCCTTCATGGTGACCTTACAAGCTCATGTATTCATTCATTCATTCAAATATTTATAAATCAATCAACATTTATTAAACACCTATTGTATGACAGACACAGAGGCAAATGCTGGGGGTACAAAGACAAAAATGAAGCAGACCTTGCCCTCAGGGGCCTTACATTATATCAGGCGAGACAAAATGCACATATGTATGTATGTACAGGTTATATACAAAATAGGTACAAGGTGGTTTGAGAGGGAAGGAACTAGTGACTGGGAACACTGAGAAATGTTCCATGTAGGAGGCACTGAGCTGAGCTGAAATTTGAAAGAAGCAAAGAATGCTATGAGGAGGGAGAGTCCTTTCCAGTCACCGGAGTTGGCCAGTGCAAAAACACAAAGATAGTAGATGGAATATTGTGTGTGAAGAACTTTCTTGATAGAAAGCCGTTTTTGTCGGTCCGTGGAGTAATGTATGCTGACATTGGAAATATAGCTTGGGGCCAGCCAGAGTTTATATTTTAAACTAGAGGCAATTGGGGTCATATGTAAATTATTGACTAGGGGAATTACATGGTCAGACCTGAACTAAAGGACAATCATTTTGGCATTTGTGTGAAGGATGGAAGAGGGGAAACCTGAGCCAGGGAGACCAATTAGGATACTATTACAATAGCCCAGGTGAGGGTCTGAGAGAACCAACCTAGGAGAGCGGCTGTGTGAGTGGCGAGAACAAGTTGGATTAGAGGGATGTGGCTGGAGGTAGAAATTACCAGATTTGGAAAACAACTCACTGGCTGTGTGGGGTGAGGTAGAATGAGTCACTCAGTCAACAAATACTTATTAAGTGCCAGTCACTGTGGATATAAATGCAAAATTCAAATACTCCCTATCCACAAGGAGCTTATGTTCTGTCTAGGGAGAGAACAAATGCACATTAAATGTGTATGGAATGAATACAGATAAACATGGTGCAGAGAGGGAGAGGACGTTTGGGCAGATCCATCAGTAAATCATCAAGCATTTATCAAGTGTTTAACACGTGCCTGGCACTCCACTACATTATGAAGACAGGCATAGTCTTTGCCTTCGTGGAGTTCGCATTCTGAAGAGAGACAACATATTTGTTCTGTGCTAAGATAAAAAAGGCAGGTGATTCTAGATGGTAAAATATGTGGAGGGGAGACTGGAAAAGTAGGAAAGGGACAGGTTTGAAAGATTTTAAATGCCAGATAGAGGATTTTCTATTTGATCCTGAAGGTGATAGGGAAACACCGGAGTACGGTATTGAGGGTGTTGGGGTGGTGGTGACGTGGTCAGATCTGAACTTTAGGAAAAGCACTTTGGCAGCCAAGTGGAAGCCGGACTGGAATGGGGAGAGACTTGTGGCAGAAGGACCAATCAAAAGGCAGTTGCAATAGTCTAGGTGCAGGATGGTAAGGACCTGTACTAGAGTGGATAAGGTCCCTAAGAGAAAGTCTAAGAGAGAGAAGAGGACCCAGGACAGAGTATTGGGGAAAGCTCATAGTTAGGGAGACGATGAACCAGCAAAGGAGTCTTAGAAGGTGCGATCAGGTAGCTTACCTGTGAAGTTAGCAACCAGGAGAGAGCAAGGTCACAAGAGCCCAGAGAAGGGGAGGACTGTGCTGGCCCAGGGCCAAGGCTGCTGCACCCCCACACCCCCAGGGCACATGGAGAAGGTGACCAATAGTATCGAATGGTGCAGAAAGGTCAAGAACAATGAGGACCAAGAGAAGATTATTGGATTCAGCGACAAATAGGTCTTTGGAGGGAGCAGCTTTAGTCGAGTGATAAAACTCGAATCCAGATTGTAAAGGGTTGAGGAATAAGTGAGAGGGGAGAAAGTGGAGGCAATGAATGCAGGCAGCTCTTTCTAATAGTTTAACTGAGAAAGGAATGAGACCTACAGGACGATAGTGTGACAGGATGGTAGAGCCTAGTGAAGATTTTTTTTAAGGATGGAGGAAATTTGGGCATGTTTAAAAACAGTAGAGATGGAACCAGAAGACAGAGATTGTGGATTAGAGAGAAAAGGTGGGGGGAATGATTACTGGAGATTGGAGGGGATGGAATCAAGGACCTAGGAAGAGGAAGGGCTGATTTTGGCAGGAGAAGCGCCATCTCATTATTAGATATGAGAGGAAAGGAAAGAATGGGTGATGATGTGAAGGAGCTTTAAGATAAAGAGAAGAAGCTCACAGCTAATGACCCCAATTTTTTTCAGTAAAGTAATAGTTGACACCTTCAGAGAAGGTGGGGGGCTTGGGGAGGCATAGAAGAATTGAAGAGAGAAGAGACGAATTGAAATAGTTTCTGTTGGGAGTGAGCATCATACCAACATCATGAATCTGTAAGACTGGAAGGATGGTGTTGCCCTGGACAGAAACTTGGAAGTTCTGAGGAGGGTTGGGTTTGGAGGAGAAATATAATGAGTCGGGTGTGTTGACACGTTTATGGGATATCCAATCTGAAACATTCAATAGGTAGTTGAGATGCTGACTAGAATTAGGAGAGACACTGGGACAGAGTATAGCGCTCTGGAACTCACACTCCATTAATATCTTTTTCTGATAACTCATCGTGACATAGAAGTGTCCCTGGATTCACACAGAGGGCAAGTGAGCATTGGCCCAGTTTCAGCATTAGCTAGACAACAACTTGCCGGACAAAGACCAGCCTAGAGAGTCTCATCGCTGAAAGACTGGCCATTGAAGAGAGAGAGAGAGAGACAGAGAGAGAGAGAGAGAGAGAGAGAGAGAGAGAGAGAGAGAGAGAGAGAGAGAGAGAGAGAGAGATGGAGAGGGAGAGAGAGAGACAGACACAGAGAGGCAGAGAGACACAGAGAGAGACAGAGAGACAGAGACAGAGAGAGAGGGAGGGAGGGAGGAGGGAGAGAAAGAGGGAGGAGGGAGAGAGAGACACACACACAGAGAGACAGAGACAGAGAGAGAGAGAGAGAGAGAAAGAGAGAGGGAGGGGGAGACAGAGAGAGAGAGACAAAGACAGAGAGACAGAGAAAGACAGAGAGAGAGGCGCTTCTGGTATGGTTTTCTAATGCTTTGAAATTGGCATATCAACAATAGAGTCATTCCCACCTGGGTGCGGTAAATAATTCTGAATGGCTTGTCTCTCACTTCTTCCTCTGGTCCCATCATCTCCACCCTGTCTCCCTTCAGCTCATCATCCCCCATACTCGATACACCATCCAGATCAACAGCATTGGTCGTGCTCTCCTCCTGAATGAGGGTGGCCTGTCTGACAGGGTAAGAGGGTATTTCCTGCCTAGGTCTTCCTAAACTTCCCCTCTACTTTTCTTCTACTCAGTCCCTCAAACCATTTTGGATCAGATAGCTTTCTTTTGCTTCTAAGTCCCCAAACCCAATGCCTACAGCAGTTGAAGACACTAAAGTTAGATTGATGGAAAGACTTTCTACCTGTTTTATGGAAGGGATGACTAGGGCTGATTAGCAGGAAGAAGGTTCTGAATCTAGAAGTGAAGAGAAAACAGAGGAATGGGTAAGATTGTGAGCAGGATTTGGAGACCAGGGATGATGAGTTCCATGGTGGGGGGTGCAGTGGTGGCAAGTTCTTGACTGAGGGTGAGTCCCGAGTTGAGGTCACTTGTCCATTTCTCCGTAGGGGAAGGGGTATATTGGGGAGGTCTCCTCCCCATTTCCCTTTGTTTTTCTGGAGAGGAGCGTGTGGGTATAATGGGAGGGATTGCTGCGTGTGTGTCAGATTCCCATATCTGGCTCCTTGTCCCCAGGCGATGTCTCTAGGACTAGCAGGTTTTGCTGAGGTGATGGTCCGAGCTCTAGCTGAGACAAAATATGAGGATCTCTACCTTCCCAATGACTTCATCCGTCGCGGGGTACAGGACTTGCCTCGATACTATTACCGAGATGACTGTCTGGCTGTGTGGGGGGCTCTTGAGACGTGAGTGGCTGGGGAACCGAGGGGACAGGAATAGAGTTGGAAGGGAGTTGAAAGGATGAAGAAGCAGAAGAGGGTGGGGAGTGGGCGTAGTGTGGGTGCTGGAGACAGCAGGAGCATGAGGGGCAGCTGCATGAAAAGAACTTGAATGTGGGTTTTATTCTAAATGAAAACTGATCTTTTTTGCCAGAATGTAATGGAAATGAGAAGTCAATTGAATGATATTCTACATCATCACATGGATTTATATACATTGGGCCTTATTCTAGAGGAGCTGTGGCAGAACATAAAGTGTGCCAGACTCTGGGGATAATATTATATATACCTATAATTCCTGCCACTGGGGAGGCTGAGGCTGGGCACTGAGTCCAACACAATTATGGAAAGCCTCCAGGAGGTGGACGGGGTGGGAGAATCTCCAAGCTGTCTAAGGTCAGAAGCAGAGCTCCGCTGCTCAGCAGTCCTGGGGCCTGGGCTTGCCAATGGCTCTTGTGCTTCCAGCCTGGGTGAGGCAGAAAGACTCAGTCCAGAAAGGAAGAAGAGCATTGGACTAGAAGCCAGGAGCATTAGTCACTTGTCTGTTACCAACTTCTTGTGTGACTTTGGACAAGGTCCTTCTCCTCTCAGGGCCTCTGATCCCACATCTGTAAAATGATGGAGTTGGATTAAATGATCTTTAAGGGGCTTCTCCCAGTCCCAGAGTTCTAGGTGTCAATCTGTTTGCTCCTGTTTGCATTGGGAGCACTTTTGGCACAGCCCTCCCAACCTGTTCCAACAAAGCCTTGATCCATCTCTGCCATGTGCACATTCATCTTGAGAGCCTTGGTCTTTCAGAGTCGGGAAGCCTCAGGAGATTTTGAACCTCTGAAAGGGTCCATAGTTCTTTTAGCCTACTGAGAGTCCCAACTCCTCATTTTATAGAGCAGAAAACTGAGGCCCAGAGAATTAAATGTTTTGTTCAGGGTCACAGAGACGGTTAACATCAGAGGAGGGAACTGAACCCAGGCCCTTTGAACCCAAATGCAAGGGTTTTTCCCCTGTTGTGGTGGCCTAGTCAGAGCCACCACTGTAGAGCAAATTAAGTGGCTACTTAGGGCAGCCCACAGTCAGGGACTGATGCAAAAGGGGTACTTTTTAATATATTTTTTAAAAATAGACACTTTTTTTTTTCATCCTAGGAAATGTCCCTCTCCTTGGAGATTTATTTCTTGCAGCCAAGTACCCCAGGTGTGGGACTGGGAAGAGCTTAACACCTCCCCCTAGCACACAGTAACCCCGTCTGGGATTTTGAAACAACTTCGACTCTTGGTCCTAGGAATAGTTAGAGAGGCGGCCCCTGGAGAAATGAGGGTGCTGCTGACAGAGGCGGGAGGGGGCGGGATGAACCCTAAGACAGAGATAGGGAAGGGACTTTCCTTCTGGGATTGAGTTGCTGCCTGCCCTACAGGTATGTGTCTGAGATCATCACCTACTACTACCGGAATGATGCTGCTGTTGAAGGTGACACAGAACTACAAGCCTGGGTGCAAGAGATATTTACTGAGTGCTTCCTGGGTCGGGAGAATTCAGGTACTAGAACTTTCTCCTCCCCAGCTCAAGCCCTCCACCCTTATCCGGTCCCAGGAGTGTTAACATCCTTGGATGGATATTCAAAGGGGTTAATTGCATTTTAATTCAACAGATGTTTATTGTGTGTGTGTGTGCTGTGTCAGTTGTATCAGAGTTAGTTGTTCTAGGCCCCAGAGGAAATACAGATAAGACAAACTCCTACTAGAGGGAGCAGAATGTGCTGGTCTCAGATTCAGTCTCTGAATCCTGCCCTGGATAAACACTGTGTGACCCATAAAGCCTCGATTTCCTCACCTGTAAAGTGGGGATCGTGACACCTAGCTTCCAAGGTTGTTGTAAAGTTCAGATAAGATACTGTATGTGAGGTGCTCTGCAAACCTCAAAGCTCCACATTAACTAGTATTATTTACTGTTACTATTATTTCTACAGTCTGGTAGCGGAATGACACCGAGGGTGAATGATTAGAGACGTTCAGAACAAAGTACTCTAGGAGTTCCGAGGGGAAAGATTGTCACTGATGGGGAGATCAGTGAAATCTTCCTGAAAAGGGGAACATTTAAATTGGGTTTTAAAGGATAGCGATCCAGGCATAGGGAACCTAGACCCAGATGGAGTGCTGCATAAAAGGCACAGAGGGGAGAAGTATGCAATAAGGTTCTGAGCGTAAGGCGGCATCAGATTGTGGAGATTTATGGAAACGGCCCCATATCCTTTCCACCCCCCAGGATTCCCTACTTGCATCAGGACAGTGCCTGAGCTCATCCGTTATGTCACTATCGTCATCTACACTTGCTCAGCCAAGCATGCCGCTGTCAACACAGGACAGGTATCAGGGAGGGGACCCCAAAATTTGTCTACTCCTTCACAGCCTTATTTCTGCTCCCAGTGCCATGACCCTAACTGGGGTTACTAACTAGCGATCTACTCTGGCACTGGGATAGGCAATTAACTTTCATTCCCCTTCTCTTCCCTTTACTTCCAGCTAGAGTACACATCCTGGATGCCCAATTTCCCATCATCCATGAGGTGCCCACCTGTGCAGGAGAAGGGGCTGACCACTGAAGAGAGTTTTTTGGAGTCACTGCCTGATGTTAGAACTTCATGCATCGTGCTCCTTGTGCTCTGGACCCTTAGTAAGGAACCTGATGACAAGGTACCAGAGGCAGGAGAACAGAGGCTGAGTGGGGGAATGTTGGGTGGGAAAGTAACGTGTAGGTTCATGGGGCTTTCGGGAGTTAAAGTGGACCTAGAAGAGGGTGGCCAGGGCTGGCAGGTTGAAGGAAGGTCGAGATTTGGGAGGGGGTCGGAGAGAAAGGATGGAGGGAGCCTCTTACAGGGAATACTTTTGGAGAGCAGGAATGGAGGAAGAGGAGGGAGCTGAGTGGGGGATACCAAAGGGACCTATCATAAGCCGTGAGTAGAGCAGAACTAGAATCCAGACAGATTTTAGAATTTTGCCCTTTGTGTTACTATCTGCCTGGTTTTTACTTTAGTATAATTGACCAACTGACTGTAGGAAATAAGGCCATGGAGAAGATTGTCTAGTATTTTTAAAAATGCATTTATAAAAAGTCATATCTTTAGGTGTCACTCTCCAGGTGACCACCTACCTTGTCTTCTTCCCTCCTGTCTCTGCACAAGGGACTTGGTAAAGCATGGACCAGGCAGAGCCTAACCCAGAGTTAAGAGACTGAACCTTTGGACTCCTATAGCTTTCTTCTACTTTTCTCCACCCACAGCGGCCCCTGGGTCACTTTCCCGACATTCACTTTGTAGAGGAAACACCATGGAAATGCATTCAGAATTTCAAAGAGCGTTTGGCCCAAATTTCCTGCAACATCAGAGAACGGAACAAGAACCTCCCCATTGGCTACTACTATCTAGATCCCGCCTTAATTGAGAACAGCATTTCCATCTAGATGTCTTCTCCTGGTCCCCTACTGTAATGCATACATACGTATGTATGGACATATCCCACTCAGGGCCCCAAACAACTGTGATCCCAGCCCTGATTCCTCCTGAGGAGCTAGGAAACCTATCTTCCTATCCTCATTGACCTAGCCTTTGGAGGGAGAAACTGTTTACTGCTCTGTGGATTCCTGCTTCCTACAACCCAGTCCACCTTGAACTCTGTTCTTAAAACAACAAAAACAACAACCAAAAAAACAAAACCCACCCCCACACACATACATACACAAACAGCTGTATCAACGCATATTATTTAGGGGTGAGGGAGGTTTGAGTTGGACAAAGCATACTGGGACAGGGCTAGGTCTTGACATCATCTACTGGTATCACCAGCTTTTCCTGAGGCTATAGAACAAAGGAAGGCACAGGCCTGCTTTGAGGGGGTGGAGGAGGCAGAGTCTTGGGAGACTCAGGACTGAGAGAAGAAAGTGCTAAGGGCTTGGAATTCCCAGATCCAAGGCTGCAACACTAAGGGTCCAAGGTTAGATTGGAAGTAGGGTCTAGAATTTCTGGCTCATCATATTATTATGATGCTGGACAAGTGAATAGTTTTCTCTTGGGCGGGAGCAGAAAGAAGGCTCTGGCAACACTGTTCTCTGTATGGAGAGGATCAAGGTAGGTGTAAGGCAGATCTAGACCCTTGCTCCGCTTCTGGATGTCCTTGGAGATCGAGACTAGGTGACTCTGGAAGGCAGCGATGCTTTGCCTGTGGGCCTCCTCCATGAAGTGCACATCTGGGTAGATACCCAGGGGCCTCTGAGGACAGGGGAGAAGTAGGTGGGACCAGGCATCTAGGTTCTGCCTTCCTCCCCCAGGCTTGAACTCTCAATTCTCCCACACTTTGGCCTCACCCATCTGGAAATCAGGTCAGAACCGAGCCTCTCAGTCCTGCCTCTGAATCTGAGATCCCTCTGATCAGGTCCCACCCCTGGCCCCACCTCATGGCTCACCATATCTCTGTCCTGGTCAATGATATCCCAGAAGAGTATTAGGGCGTGGCAAGCTGTGGGGACAACCCAGAGGGATCTCAGAAGGTCTGCAGAGCCCTTGGTTACAGGTGGGGGCAGCCTCATGGAAGTGGAAACATTGGGTACCCAGGCACTGAAGTCAAACTAACACCCGCCCCCATCCCATCCACAGATAGTTAAGTCAGGACCCGAGGCTTCCAGCTCCCCTCAGGGGACCTAGGGAGCCTCCTTCACCGGTTCCAAGCCACCGATCTTCTCTCGCTCCCCTCCCCCAAGCCTTCAGTTCTTAGAAGGCCAGGGCCTGACCCAGTCCTAGGTCAACACTCCTACTCTTCCAAGATCTGAGCTCCCAGGAACTCATAGCCCTCAGCTCAAGGACACAAAGAGAGGAAGAAGTTTATGGGTCAGCTTACGGTCGACTGCAGCATGCTGAGCAGAACAGTTGAAAATAATCAGTGAGATACTGAACCAAGTCCTGCAGGGTCTCCAGGCAAGTGGGGATACCTGGGAAGGCAGAGAGCAAGGAGGGGGCTGGGAACTAAGGGGATGGATATTCATTCCAGAGAGGAACCAGTTCTGGAGGAAGATGGTAGAGCTGAGTTACTAGGGGCAGAAACCTATACCTGAGCTTCCTTGTCCCAAAAAGCTCTCCATGAAGATCTCCTGGAGCCAGGCCTGGAGTTCTGAGTCCTGGAGGTCAGATCTGTCCTCAGGGTAGTAGATACCAATGATATCTGAGACAAATCTGAACCAGTTAACAGATATTTACTAAGCACCAACACACCTACTGTGTACCCAGTGCGGAAGAGGAGAGGGTTGATCAATTAATCAGTGTGCAAGCTGGTGCTGAGAAATTATTCTATAAGTAAAGAAGGAGAGGCAAAACAGCTTGTTCAAAGACACTTGTCCAGCAGTCATGAGGGAAAAGCATTATAAGAAAGGCTTAGACGTAGTAGTACTGATGGGTGGTGAATGAGCAGAATGGTCCTGCTGTATTGGAGTACAGGATGTATATTGTGTAGTAATGGAAGAGCTGGTTGGAAAGATAGTTGGGACCAATTAATCAATCAACATTTATTAAGAGCCTACTGTGTACTATGTACTACTATGTATGCAACGGGGACACGAAAAGAGGCAAAAGACAACCCTTGCACTCAAGGGGTTTACAGTCTGAGATAACATTGCAAACAAATCTATACCGAGCAAGCAATAGACAAAACAAATAGGAAGTGATTAACAGAAGAAGGACATTAAAATTAAGAGGGGTGGGGAAAACTTCCTGTAGATGGTAGGATGAGGGACTTGAAAAATCAAAGAAACAAAGTAGAAAGCTGGGAGCCATTGTGGCTTCTTAAGTGTCGACATGAAAATAGTGCTTCAGGAGATTAATCTGATTGCTATGTACAAGGGGGACTGGAGAAAGAGAGAGACTGACAGAAGGGAAATCAGTCATGAAGCCATTACAATAGGCTAGGTGAGAGCAGGTGAGAGTCTGAACTAGGGTGCTAGCAGCAAAAAGTAGAAAGGAGGAGACCATCACAAGAGACATTCTGAAGGCAGAATCCACAGAATTGTGTGTCTTATGGGATGCAGGGGAGTGAGGGAGAAGGAAAAATCAAAAGATGACTGATATTCCAAGCCTGAGTGAGTGGAAGGATGGTTCCACCAATAGAAATAGAGACATTAAAAGCAAATCAAAGAAGAGAGTAGAACACACGATGAGTTTAAAAAGTAGAAAATGGTGCCAAAGTCTAGATCTCTATGGGGAATTGAAGGTTGTAGAGTATAAGGGATTGGCTGAGGGCTGGTGCAGAGAGACATCTGGGGATATTGGACCCATGGGTCCTTATCCTCACCTTTCCACGGCATCCTAGATCTGCAATCCTTCGTCTCGATAGTAATAATTGGCAAGACCCTGGACCCCTCGATCAGCCAAGTTGTGGGGCAAGCAGAAGGAATGGTAGGTGAGGACGTTCATCCCTTTGGCTACCGGCTCAAGACAGCCAAGGTGTCCTAGACTTGTAGACTGCGATGAAGAAGAGACACCATCCCCATCTGGAGCAGAGGGCACCTATATCCCTTGCTTCTTCCTCCTATTCCCTCAAGGCTCCAAGCACCCTCACTCCCTACCTTTGCTTCCGCTCCCCATTCATTTTACAAACATTCATTCGGAGCACCAAGCTAGGGATTGAGAAGAATACAAAGATGCCCTCAAAGAAATAACAGTCTAGTAGGGGAGATAAGATAGGGACCCATAATTGTGTAGGAGAGAAAGGAATTTGGTATTGGAAGTACAAAAAATACTAGCCCCACCCTTCCCTTTAAGTTTTGTTAAGTTACCAAAGGGAGATTTTCATGGGGTGGCTAAGAATAGGATAGGAACATTTCCTTGTATATCCGATCTTTGTCAGAGAAACTTGTTGCAAAGATGTTTTTTCTGTTAACCGTTTCCCTTGTAATTTTAACTGCATTGATTTTGTTTGTGCAAAACCTCTTCAATTTTATGTAATCAAGATTGTCCATTCTATCTTCTAAGATCTCCAATCCCTTGTCCCCATTACGTGGATGGGGGTCTAAATCTTAAAAGACCTTAAAAGCCTTTAGGTTGGTGAGCTAAAAGAACCAATGAGCTACTCCAATGGCAGCTGGAGAATAGTTCAGCCCAGACACCAGCAGATGGCAGCATAGCAGAAAGAATAGACCAGTGGAGGACTCCCATCCTCCCCACCCCAAACTCCACTGGAAGCACAGAGGTCCTGGCTATATGTCTCCTCCCACTGGTGGGAGATTGTGCTCTGCTCTTGTTTCAGGAGGGGGCTGTGATTGCAGCGGGCCTAGAAAGTGTGTAATGGGCAGTGATTTTGGCAGTGATGGGTTTTGCTGTGGGTGGGGCAGAGAATAGAGAGGGCTGCTGAAATTGGGATACAACACCAGGTTTGGACGGCCCAAACTCCAGCCTTCTTTCCTGGCATTCGTTGACAGATTCCTAGAAAGGGTCACCTATGTCTTTTCTTGTTTCCCTTCCTCTCCCTCGCTATTAGAACCTTTGTAACCTAGCTTCAACTGAAACTGATTTCTCTAAGATGGGTCTTGGGATTGCAAAATCCCCATGGCTTTTCTCAGTCTCCCTTCTTGGCAGCCTTTGACACTTGCCTAATCGCTGCTCTTCAGTCTCTTTTCCTGGATATATCTTCCCTCTCCCATCTGCCCAAACCCAAACCTCCTCCCAAACTCCCTCTCTGTTAAGGACAAGTTCCATCCTTCCAATTCCCAAAGTTCCATCCACTCCTCCTTGCCCTCCCCCTTCCCATATACAATCAGTTCTCAAACCTTGTATAATCTCCTCAATATCTCTCAGAGTCTTTCTCCTCTACACTCACGCAACCACCACCCTATTTCAGGTCCTCATCACAACATCATCTTCATTAAACTTCCAGATTCCAGAGCTGATTGTTAAATTTTCAGTGAGCTTTACACCTTGGAAATGGGCAAATGCTACAAATCAAGGCTTGATTTATTGTTCTGTTGATTGTTTAGACTTAAAAAGTGATAGGGAAAATGTTAATAATGTGAATTAAACTTTAAAATGTGTTGCGTGGCCTTTTTTGGGGGGAGAGCCAGTTGTTAAAGTTTATCAGCACAGATCAGTTTAATATCAAAATTCAGTTCATGTGCCATTCCCTTAGAAAATCCTTTCACAATCCTATCGTTGGTCTTCTCTACTCCTTCAAATGATTATGCATATGCTTATCTACATAAATGTAATCATCGAATAGAACATAAGCTCCTTAAGGGCAGAGACTGTTTTGGTTGTCGTTGTATCTATCTGCAAAGCCTGAAAAGTGGCATGGAGGAGAGAGGTGAGTGCTGGCTGTGGAGCCAGGAAAACTTGATCTCAACATCTGAGTGTGACACGTGGGATTCTGGCAAATCATAGGTCCAGACAAAACGACGCTAATAATAATCCCCAGTACCTAGGAAGGCACTTAATAAATGCATGTTGTACAGAATTAAGTTGTAAAGTACCAGATGATTGACAAGGGTACGCTCCTTCCAAACCCCTGTGTCCTAGGAATTATTTCTCTCTCTTTTGTCCTGACTCTACCCCACCTCAGGCCTGAATGTCTGGGTGTGCCTTTCCTGTCTCTTGCCCCGGGTACTAACATCCTAGTTATAGTACTGATGATTGGTGCTATGAGAGAGATTTCTACAAAGTTCTCTGAAGAAAGAAGCAGAAAGTATTATTCCAGTCTCTGGATCTACTGCATTCTATACTGCAATTGACAATGCTCAGTTTTCTTTATCTGCAGGTTCAGATAGCCCCACTTCTAATTTTCTCTCCAGGAAGGCCTCCAATTCTTAGCCATACCTCCATTCCCCTTTTCCCTGAAATCCCAGATTCCTCTCCTGTTCTTGAACCCTTCCCTCACCCCACTCCATTCTACATCCTGGGGTCTTTAGTCACCTTTAGAGAATCTTAGTCACCGGATTTGTCTCCCCTTCTGATGCCTCTAGCCTCTTCATTGTTCCCACAGTCCAGGCCCACATTCCAAAGATCGCCCACTCCCCTCCCTGCCCCAGTCCCTACCATTCCCCTTTCTCTGACCTTATCCATGAGGCCCCCAAGTTTAAAGAGGTCCATGCATACTATAGTATTGATGTGAAATATAGAGCAAAAATGAGGGATGAGCAGCTGAGGGAAGGAAAAGTGAGAGATGGGGATGCCTTTCTACCTCAAGTCCCAGTCACGTGATACAGTAGAAAGTATTTTGGATTTGGAGTCAGAGGACTAGGATTCACATCTTGGCTTAGCCACTTTCTATCTGGGCAATCATGGACAAATCACTTAACCTCTCTGGGACTCAGTTTCCTCATCTGGAAAATGAGGGGTTTCTCTCAGGACTAGATGAATAGGACTAGATGATTTCAGTGATCCCTTCTACTTCTAAATCTATGATCCTTTGAACCCTCATGAAGGTCCCTGATATTTTGGAGAGAGGGTCAGATGGCTGGAGCTAGGAGGTAATGTGGAAGAATCCTGACCTTGAAGACTAGATGGCACATTGGCAACTGATGCATAGTGGCTATACCAGAAATAAAGTGGGTGCAGAGCCGGTGAGTGACCATCTCACGGATGAGGAACTCTGAATTTTGGACCCAGATCTTGGCCAGAAGCTAGTCCTCCTCTGAAACACTTGGCAAGAAGATGGGGTTGTCAGGGCCTGGAGTCTGGCTGAGCTAAAGAGCAAAGGGGACACCAGAGAGACAAAGACAGATGGAAGAAATGTTTTCTGAGCCTTTGATCATCACAAGAAGGTCAACAAAGACATTTCCCGAGTCATAAATCTACATGATATTCAGAACTGGGAAGAATCTCAAAGATCCTCTAATCCAGCCCCCCTCATGGAACAGAGGATAGGGACCAGGAGAGGGGAAGTGATTAGTGGCAAAGTCAAGAATAGCATTCAGGCCTTCTGGCTTCCAGTTCGGTGCTCCATAAAATGCCAAAAAATGTCATCACCATCTTCTCACTTTTAAAAACATTTCAGGCAGAACCAAGATGGTGGCTGGAAAGCAGGGACTTGCCTAAAGCTCTCCCCCAGGACCCTGCAAACACCTATAAAAATGACTCTGAACAAATTCTAGAATTGCAGAACCCATGAAATAGCAGAGAGAAGCAGGGCTCCAGCCCAGGACAGCCTGGATGGTCACTGGGTAAGGTCTATCACATGGAGCTGGGAGCAGAGCCCAGCAAGAGCCACGCCCAGACCAGCCAGACTGGGAGCCAGGCGGAACAGGCCCTAGCGCTCTGAATCAGTGAGCTATGGCAGTTACCAGACTTCTCAACCCACAAACACCAAAGACAATGGAGAAGGTTAGTGGGAAAAGCTGCAAGGCAGAGTGAAAGGAGTTCCCTGCCCCGGGAGCAACAGAGGTGGTGCAGCTCTGAGAACAGAACTACAGTTGCATGCAGTTGCTTCCGGCCTGTTTTAACAATCAGGCTAGCAGCTTCTGGAGTGGGGGGGAGATCCACCCACAGCCAGCACCCAGAAAGCTGCTGGACAGCCAGAAAGGCCAGGTTCTTTTGATCTGCCTTAATAAGGAGAGCAAGGTGAAGGGGTTGGCAAGCTTACTTTAATTCAGCACACAAATATCATTCACTTAGTTCAAGGGAAAAAGCCAGCACCCTGAACTTCAGAGCAAAATACAAGCAAATTACAAAGATCAACAGACAGACCTTGTCTGATTCAAATCCCAATACATAGTTACCAGAGTTCAACAAAGTCTCAGCATCTGGGTTTACAAGCTGGAGGGCTCCTTAGCTACAGCTGCCCAGAGTTTCCTCATCAACACCATCTCAAGAGCCCTTAAACAAATTACAAACAGACAGACCCAATACAATT
>CM053627.1:204629111-204680925 GCA_028646595.1 Phalanger gymnotis
ATACTGAAGAAAATAACATCTTAAAAAATAGACTAACTCAAATGGCAAAAGAGCTCCAAAAAGCCAATAAGGAGAAGAATGCCTTGAAAGGCAGAATTAGCCAAATGGAAAAGGAGGTCCAAAAGACCACTGAAGAAAATACTACCTTAAAAACTAGATTGGAGCAAGTGAAAGCTAGTGACTTTATGAGAAATCAAGATATTATACAATAGAACCAAAGGAATGAAAAAATGGAAGGCAATGTGACCTGGAAAATAGATCCAGGAGAGATAATTTAAAAATTATTGGGCTACCTGAAAGCCATGATCAAAAAAGAGCCTAGATATCATCTTTCAAGAAATTATCAAGGAGAACTGCCCTGACATTCTAGAGCCAGAGGGTAAAATTGAAAGAATCCATTGATTGAAAGAATCCACTGATCACCTCCTCAAAAAGATCCCCAAAAGAAAACTCCTGGGAATATTGTTGCCAAATTCTGGAGCTCCCAGATCAAGGAGAAAATACTGCAAGCAGCCAGAAAGAAACAATTTGAGTATTGTGGAAACACAATCAGGATAACACAAGATCTAGCAGCTTCTACATTAAAGGATCAAAGGGCTTGGAATATGATAGGTCAATGGAACTAGGATTAAAACAGAGAATCACCTACCCAGCGAAACTAAGAATCATGCTCCAAGGCAAAATACGGATTTTCAATATAATAGAGGACTTTCAAGGCTTTCTCAGTGAAAAGACCAGAGCTGAAAAGAAAATTTGACTTTCAAACACAAGAATCAAGAGCAGCATGAAAAGGTAAACAAGAAAGAGAAATCATAAGGGACTTACTAAAGTTGAGCTGTTTTGTTTGTAAATTATCTCACATAAAAGTGGCAAGAAAAAGCAGTTCTGTTGGGAGGGAAGAGGGGGCAGGTGAGGGGAAATGAGTGAATCTTGCTCTCATTGGATTGGAGGGAATAACATACACACTCAGTTGGGTATCTTACCCCACAAGAAAGAGGGAGGAAGGAGATAAAAAAGGGGGAATGATAGAAGGAAGGGCAGATAGGGGGAGGAGGTAATCAAAAGCAAACATTTTTGAAAAGGGACAGGGTCAAGGGAGAAAACTGGATAAAGGGGGATTGGACAGGAAGGAGCAAAATATTGTGGAAGGGTTTTGCATAATGATACACATGTGGCCTATGTTGAATTGCTTGCCTTCTTAGGGAGGGTGGGTGGGGAGGGAAGAAGGGAGAGAATTTGGAACTCAATGTTTTAAAAGCAGATGTTCAAAAAAAGTTTTTGCATGCCACTAGGAAATAAGATATACAGGCAATGGGGCATAGAAATCTATCTTGCCCTACAAGAAATTAAAGGAAAAGGGGATGGGGAGGAGTGGGGTGACAGAAGGGAGGGCTAACTGGGAATGGGGTGATCAGAATACATGCCATCTTGGAGTGGGGGAGAGGGTAGAAATGGGGAGAAAATTTGTAATGCAAACTCTTGTGAAAATCAATGCTGAATACTAAAAATATTAAATAAATAAATAAATAATGATTTTTAAAAAATCATTTCAAAATAATTTTTCAATAAAACATTCACTTCCAAATGTATCCTTCCCAATATTTTCCCAGCAAAGTCACTCCCTGTAGCAAGAATTCCAAAAAATAGTAAACGGACTTTGAGCTTGATTTCATCTATGTGGGCATTTCCATTACGATGCAGACTGCAACCTCTCAGTTCCTTCTTAAGCAGTTTTTCAAGAATTGCCGTGCACTTCCCCCCCACCCCAAATTGTTACCTGATGGTCCCTGGTACTAAGCCTATTCAAGCTTAGCTAGCCTAGAATAGACATACCACATGTGTTTCACTTGTATAGTCTTTGAGATTCCAAGGTTAAATCCACACCTCTAAAGGATTTCAGCGGTAGATATCATCATAAGGCATTAATATAATACATTTATGTCCATCATCTTCTCCCACTCCATCCCATCTCCTCTCCTCCATGACCCCTCTTACTTGGATGGCAAGGGGCAGGAGTGGCCCACCGTCTGGACTCTGGTGTAGCAGAGTCATTGGGGCAGCCATGAATTGGGGTCTTCCATCAATGAGATCAAGAGAGAGGCCTGAGAGAAGTCTATGATCCACCACATACAGAGAACCCTTCTAAAAAGAAGAGAAGGGATAAGGATAGGCCTTCTAACTGTATAAAGTCCAATTCTAAAAGACTCAGAAGGAAGGGGTAAGTATAACTTGGAACAAAGAGGTATAGTGGATCTAGAGTCAGGAAGAACTGAGTTTAAGTGTGACCTCAGACACTTAATAGCTGTGTGACCTTGGACAAGTCACTGAACCCATTTGCCTCAGTTTCCTCATCTGTAAAATAGGGATAATAATGGCACCCACCTCCCAGAGTTATAAGATGTGATATAATAATTGTAAAGTACTTGAGCAGTACCTGGCACATAGTAAATACTATACACATGTTTACTATTATTATCCTGAGGTATCTAGATGGCTTATTGGATAGAACATGGCAAGGAGTCAGGAAGACCCAAGTTCAAATCTGGCTTTAGACACTTATTAGCTGGGCAAGCCAGTTAACTTTTGTTTTCCTTAATCCACAGGAGAAGAAAATGGCAAACTGGCAAGAAAATCCCATTGGTCCATGGGGTCACAAAGAGTCAGACATGACTGGACACCAACAAAAATTATTGTTACTATTATTAAAGTCATCTTAGTCATAGATTTATATCACAGGATGGCAGAGCTAGAAGGGACCTTTGGGATGGTGCTCATTTTGTGGAAGAGGAAAGGGATAGGACTTGCCTGAAGTCATATATTTAATTAGAGTCAGAAAGTCATATATTTAATTAGAGACCAGTTCTCCTACATTTCCCACAAACTAACCAGCCCATGGTGAACTTTTAGAGGGTCAGCCCCAGGCTATGTCAATAGATGTACATGGAGAGCCAGAGCTGTGACTTCACGAGTATGGGGATCCTTCCGTGGATGCAGATTCCATAATTTGCAATCTGGAGTTGCTTGGAGGCACTAAGGTGTAAGTGACTAGACTATGGCCACACAGCCAATATGTATGAGGAACAGGATTTGAACCCTAGACTTCTTAATTCCAAGGTACCTCTTTCTTCATTCTACCATGCATGCTGTCTCTCATAGGATCTCCAAATCAGCTTTCTACCCTATTGCTGTTTGTTAGGCTAGCTCTGGACATCAAGAAAGCTTTCTCCAGCTCGAAACTGGTGACAAACCGCTAAGGCCCCTTGAATGAGTTTGTGAACTGGTTCATCATCATACCATTTTTTTTTAAAAGGTCATTCTCAGGACAAAAATAGGCACTTCACAAATTGTCTAAAGGGGGATTACATACTAACTCTTGGCCAACATGGCCCTGTCCCCTCTGCTTTTGGCATCACAGATTAAAAATACCCATCAGGTAACAGTGAGATATTCTCTGTGAGAAGAGAACTGGCAGATTTAGTGGAGGACTGGATGCCCATATTCTTAGACAGTTGTGGCTGGAAGAAGGAGTGAGAACCAACAATAAGGGGTCTGAGGATCTGGATGACTGAGTCCCTCACTTCCAGCTCCTTCTGCAGGCTGGTACCTGTCCTAATATGGGGGCCACCATGTCAATGGTGCCAGGGAAGTTGTTCTGGAGGCTGTGGCAGCATCGTATCAAGACAGGATTGAGGCCACTCAGGAACTGAGAGGCAAAAAATGTGCCTTCTTGCCAATGCTCAGCTATATACTCTGAGAGGTAGAAGATACCAGGGTCACTACCCTACTTTTTAGGGGCCCAAACTCTTGGCTTCTCAGCGTTGGAGAAGAGGACAAGGTTTCTTCCCCCACAACTCATTTGTTAGTTTAATAGGGTGCTGTCCCTTTAAAAAATGAAGGATTTGAATCTTTCTGACTCTGTTTGAAGGAACCCAGTCCCCATCTGTTTCTCTGGGATCCAGGCATTCCCAACTACCCTAAGAGATCATAAGGTGCTCGAGGCATGGATGGTTTCATTTTTGTCTTTGAATCTCCAGTGCTTGGCTCAGCACATGTCAGGTTATTAATAAATGGTTGCTGATTGACCCATCCATGGTGTAAACTGACGCAAACACAGTCCTATGGAGTAGCAGGGTAAATTAGGATGAGGAAGAGGGGATGGAGGAGAATTTGAAGAGATTTCCAATTCAGTCATAATAGGAAAGGAAGCGGCCTTATCAGAGAACTAAAAAGGAGAGAGTTACTGGCGAAAGTGGGGAGAGGAAGGAGGTGAGAAGGGGACTGGCATCTAGAGACCCAGGCTCCCCTCCTAGTTCTGCCACTCAATGGCTCTATTGAGTCCTTTGCGTCTTATGTATTTTTGGTGGTCTGTGACATGGAAGACACTGGCACAGGACCACTCAGCATGGTGTGCCCTCATCAGAGATGGTACTGTGCTCCAGGAGCAAAGCAGAACTGAAATAGCTCAAAAGAAACTCAAGATGCACAAATTTAGAGAATCTACCCCAAACATTCACATGAGCTATTTGTGCCCGGCCTGTGGTAGACCATTCCAAGCTTGTATTGGTCTGATCAGCCACAGTCAGACACACTGTAACTTGACTCTAACACACTGATGTCATTTTGGTCCTCTTTGAGAATAAAGGACAACAACCAAACCATTTTTGGTAGTAGTGAAACAAAGGCTCGCTTCTACTGGATATCCATATTTTACATTATCTACATATTATCCCTTGGTTATCTCATAAAGTACCAAGATTTGATATCACTCTTAGGTAAACAACTCACAAACCCTTATATTTTCCCTAAACTTCAGTCTTCAGGCTAGACAGCTCTTCTGGGATGACTTAGTAAATTCAAACTCAACATGATTCTGTCCTTGAGCATATCACATAACTTCTCTAGGTCCTAGTTTTCTCCAGTAAAACTGATCCCTTCCAGTTCTGACATTCTACCATCCAGTTTATAAAACTGAACTCATTACCATGTCCCCAAACCTGCTCTTCATCCTAACTACTCTGGCTCTGCGAATGGCACCACTATTCCTTGAGTCACCTAGGCTTGAAACCTTCGAGTTGTCTTCCCATTCCCTCACCCTATATGATAAGTTGCCAACCCTATCAGTTTTACCTGTACGATATTTCATCCATCTGTTTTCTCCAGTCACACGGTTACTAACCTCTCAGGCTTTCTTAGCTCCTCTCTAGGAGATATTAGGATAGAAATAGTCTGTAGGCCTCTTAATTGCCTTTGACTCCTGTCTCTTCCCCCTCTAATAGATCCCCTACAGAGATAATCTTCCTAATGTATGTCTGATCACACCATTCCCCCCTCCCTCCCAGGATCCAAAACCTTCAAAGGGCTTTTCATTACCTATTGAATAAAGTCTAGACTCCTGAAAACTTAGCATGTAAGGCCCCACTCAATCTAGTTCCAATCTACTTCTCCATTTTTGCTTCACATTACTATCTTTTGCACATAGTACATACTCAACCATTCTCTCTATTAACCCTATGTTTTCCTGCCCCTGTGCTTACCCAAATCTTCTATGTCTGGAATAATTCTATGTCTGCCACTATCTCCCCACTCCTGTCTCTAATCTCTAAGTCTGTTGGAAGCTTATCCATCTTTCAAGACCTAGATCCCATGCTATGGATCCTTCCCTATGCCCATAGACCAAAGTGATCTTTCCCTGCTCAGGTCAGGTTCAACACTTTGTTCCTTTTTAGTGCATTTGTATTACACTAATTTATATTACAGAATGTTTTCCAGGAACCTTTCAATTAACAGGCCTATGGGAGATGGGGGCTGGGATAGGGGATGAGGAAGAAGGAACAAGACTGTCTTTCTGTACCCCTCAGAAGACAACTGATAATGAAAATTAGACTAGAGGGGGACCTTTGGAGTTTATGTTGGACAAGAAGTAAGTCAAAGCCAACTGGAAATGCTCATGGTCACATCAGGAAATAAGCTTGTATGAGATAGGAATTGATCCAGGACAGGATTATCATATACATAGCCCTGGGGTGGAGGTGGGGGTGGGGGGAGAAACCTTACACAGGAAATGAGTTTATATTGGACAAGAAGTAAAGGCAGAGAGGAAGTGCTCTTGGTTACATCAGGAGATAAGCTTGTACAAAATAGGAAGAGTGATGTATACAGGACAGGAAACTAGCCCAAAGGGGAGGGAGGGAAACCTGGGCAGTAGGAAGTGAGTTTATGTTGTACAGGAAGTAAGCCACTGAATACAGAAAGTGATTTCCTTTAGGGTGGAAAGCAGAAGATTTGTAGGCTGGCCATGGTTGTTGGAGGCCACAGCTGCTGCTGCTCTGGTCTATGAGGCTGAGGCTTTGCTCCATCGATGTGTCCTCCTTCCCTCCTCCATACTCAGGGTGACAGACCTGAAACTTTTGACTTTAAGAACATGAAGATTTCATGTATTTCATCCAGATTCCTCCAGGGGCCTTTGTGGTCCATCATCTCCTTCATTTTCAATCCCGTTTGTCTGAAGGAAAGGAGAGAGAGAGAGAGAGAGAGAAGGCTGGAGAAGGGGAGAGAGCTGCATGGGGCATGGGGCATGGGCCTGGGCTTGGGGATGGGAAAGCAGTCTCATGGCAGTGTGGTGCAAAGCTTGAGGACCACATTCTTGGTAATGAAGGATCAAAGATTTGAGTCCAGCTCCTTCAGATTATCAGCATCCAGACAGCAAGGCAGCCCATAGAAATAATCATGCCACCTGGGGACAGAGGAGATAGAGATGGGAGAAAAGACAACTGGTTCATTCCAGGTCCCATATTTGTGAACAGACATGGAGATGAAAGGCAGTATGGCAAGGACATAAGTAAGAGGATATGTATTAGGGACAAAATAAATCAGCATTTGGGACAGGAAGAGGATGATAGGGGGAAATATTATGACAATATTTCTCAAAATAAAAGTCAGGATCAGGGTCTGACATTCCTTTGCAAAGCTTTGCTAAAAATACACTCTTTTTGAAATTGGGCGAGTGCAATATGTATGATCAATGTATGAGCTGGGTGGCTCAGTGGATAGAGCACTGGGCCTGGAGTCAGGAAGACCTGAGTTCAAATGAGGTCTCAGACATCTACTAGCCGAGCGACCCTGGGCAAGTCACTTAACCCCTGTTTGCCTTAATCTATTGAGGAAGAAAATGGCAAGGTTATCTTTGCCAAGAAAACCCCAGAGACAGTACTGCTATGCTATGTTCCACAGGGTCATGAAAAGTCAGACACGACTGAACGACAATACGTGTGATCATACTCTTTCTCCCCATATTCTCATCTCAATCCACCTCAGCCCTGTCCCTATCCCATCTGGCCCTTTGGAACCCTTGCTCTATTATTACCTTTCCTTTAACCTAGATTTCTTCACTTCATGTTCTTTCTGTCATCTTGGGTGACCAAAAACATGGGTCTGTCCAAAAGGTACTGAGTTCCTGACTGCTCTCTCCAGCATACGGTGCCCCTTTCATCCTCAAGCACTTTGGGAGGAGGAGGAGGAGGAGCAGGAGGAGGAGGGGGAGGTAAACATACTTTTGATTTCTCATTTCACTTCCAGACTGTCTCTTCACCATTATCACGCCATATCTTCTTTGATGTTTATGCCATACATTTTATAGCACCCAGTCTAACTCCTGGTAACAGGCATGTGTCAGTCTCTAGAACCTTCTCTTTCCTTTCTCAAGGAATACAGTACCAGTCTTCTTCTCTTCAAGCTTAACAAACATTGTAATATTCCTTAAATATCCTGGTCTCCTGGTTTATCATCCATGTGACTTCTGTGACTTCTATCTTTACTCCACCTCAGGCACACACAGGATTGATCCCATCACTCCAAATTTTTTTTTACCTCCATTATCTAGAATTCTGAAATTCTTTTATTTGAGCATAATGTCCTATCCTTCCATCTCTTCCTCTCCTAAATATATTCTTTGCTTTCGCCATGAAATCAGGCCCCTCTATTCCTCCCTGTTCTCTCTGTCCATTACCCCTGTTCTGGCTTTCCTTCTCTCCCTTTGTAGTCATGACTCTGTGGTACATCAGTGTACCCTATGGTTGAACCATAGATTATCAGCTACTTTGGAATCCCTTGCCCCCTTGTCCTACCATCAGTCTTGTCTTGCTAAATGCCTACCCTGGGTTATTCCCACCATCTGCCTTCTCCATTCCCAAAGGCTCCTTCCCTCCTACCTAAAAACATGCCCAAATCTCCCCTATCCTTAAAAAGAACACATTTGCTTGACCTTGTTATTCCCTCAAGCTATCATCCTAGATCTCTTTAATCACCTCCGCTTCCTTAATTCTCACTTATTTCTCAAGACTTCTTGATTCTATTTTACTGAAACCACTCTCTCCAAAGTTACCAGCGGTCTTTTAGTTCCAATGAGTTTTTCTTAGGCCTTATTCATTTCTACCTTTCTGAAGCTCTATAATTTCTCTTCCTTGGCTTTTGTGACAGTATGCTTGCTTCTGTGTCTTTCTACTATCTGTCTACTCATTCTCAGTCTCCTTTGCTGGATCGTGATCGGTGTCTGACCCTTCATCATGGGTGTCCTCCAAATCCCCAAAGGCCCTCTTCTCTTCCCTCTCTACTTTCTCGCCCTCTGTATTCACATCATCTTCCACAGGTTCAATTATCATCCCTGTACAGATGGCCTACAGATCTATACATCCATCCCTAATCTCTCTCCTGAATCCCATCTGGTTCTGGGCCTGTACTACTAACTGCCTACTGGGGTAGAGAGGTAAGACTGAAGGACAGAGAGAAGGGAAACTCAGGGAATAAATAGGGGGAGGTGGGGGAGAGAGAAAGTAAACGCTAAAGGACCTGGGAAAGTGAATGTGGAAAAGGAATAAGGACAAAAGAAAGGTAGGGGAGGAGGGGTGCTGAAAGGTTAAATGTATCCCCTCTACAGCTTTATCCCCTTTCAGTACTCACCAACATTCTGCCTGACTATAGAAGGTCCACAGCCCCCTATTGAGGCCCCCAAAGTACCCAGGGGCCTGCACACACAGGCACATATAGGAGCCTCAGACACCTCTCCAGTGGTGGAGTTCTTGTTCTGTTTGTTTGCTTTTGGACTAGGCCTGTAATTTCACTGGTAAAAGGAATCTCTGAGGAGAAAACTACCTATGCCAAAGCAAACACTAGTTTGTGATTTGTAGTCTTACAGAGTTACCTGCGGCACCAAGAGGCTAAGCAACTGGCCCAGAGTCTTGCAGCCAATGTGTGTTCCTCTCAGATAACATTGAATCTCCTTCTCCACTCGAGTTGATCACAAACAAGGCTCTTGCCCCCAAATTCCAGAGCTGTGGGTGTGTCCAGTAGTGAATCAGAGAAGTCTGAACACAGAAATTTGTGACATTAGCCAGTTAATAGATTTGGGAGGGCCTTAAATCCACAGGGGTTGGCCTGTCCTCCAGGTGAGCAATCAATGTAGTATTTAGCCACAGTAGCTCCAGACTCCCTTTTCTTACCTGTATTTCTGTTGTCTTTCTATGAGTTCCAAACGGCGCTGCTCAAGGAGGATTGGGGAAGAGTCAGCCAGATCACTTTGGCTAAGGGTAAATGGAGGAAAATGTGGAGTGAGAGGAGAAAGGAAACCTCCCCTCCACCCCTAAACTTGACCCAAATATCATACCCAAACTTAACCCCAAACTTTACCTTGATACCTCTAATCTCAGTCCCTCAGTGACCTTGACTGAAAGCTGATTCTGACTCAAAACCTCAACCTGAACCAGAAATCAAAGAATGTCAAAACTGAAAGGACACTTAAATTCCTTCTAAAATATGACTACACTGAAATAAGCCTCAATGCCATCGTCTGACCCTGACCTATCTCTGACACCAGGGATCCTCAATTATTCTTGACACTGAATATGCGTGTCTTTCCTTCCCTGAGCATCCCAGTTTCTGTCTCTCAACATTTTTGCCTTCTGTTTATCTGGCATTGTGCCATGTTTCTATGCTACATGTCTGTCTCTCTGTCTCCCTCCTAAACACTAGGTGCACAGATGTCTGAGTTCCCAGTGTCATTGTAGGGAGGTGTATCCTCACCTGCTCCATCCCTAAAAACCAGGCTCTCTGTGCCCTCCAGCCACTGGTAACAGGGCAAATGGAGGGAAAGGCCTTTAGGGGAAATGAGTTGGAGCCATTGGCAGAACCGGGCATCAGGATTCTAAGAGGGCAAGGACTTGGGCTGTTCTGGGGATGCCTTGTGAAGTCACAGCAACAATTCAGAACCCATATCCTAGAGGATCTTCACTTCAAAATCCTCCTCCTGGTGGCAGAGGACACAAGGGTTTGTTAGGGGTACAGGGAGTGAGAGGGGACTAAGAGCAAGAGAGGAATCTTAGGACCAAGAATTAGGAGTAAGATCAGAATCAGGCTTTTTTTTTTTAAATTTTCCACCTCTTGGTTGAAATCTTTCCCAAAGTTGCCCAGGGGCATGGGAAGGCTTTCTTCTGCTGTCCCCACCAAACTGATTGAGATGTTGTCCCAGGACATTATTCCCAGAAAGGAGCTTGTGGCCACTCTAACAACATACACCCCCATCTGATAATGGGAATGAGGAGAGGGAGGAAGGCAAAGAAATGCAGAGGCCAAGGAATCAGGGCAAGGGGGCTGTTGGAGACGGTGTTGAAACGACTACAACTGAGATCAAATGAGAATGGGGACAAGGTCGAAACATGTTGAAATAATTATATTTGAGATCAGGAATGGGGACAAAGTTAAGACTGGAGAATGAGTGTGAAGACCAGCCCAGAGCTGGGGTCAGATAATGGGTAGGGTTGGAAGTTTGAGGCGTCTTCTTAGACCTTACCGTGGTCTCCTCTGCCTCTGCCTCTGCCTCAGTTTCATGCCTTCTATTTCATCTATAAAGGAAGTAAATGGGCTGGAACCTAGACAGTCCCATCCTCAATGTCTCCCTGATCTTAGCTAACCCTGCCAGGTAGGATCACAAACTAAAAAAGTCAAGGTGTCAAGGAATAATTGGGGTGTGACCCAGGGTTCAGGCATGGATCATTTGCTTAAGACTTTAATCATTGATGAAGAGAAGGATTATTCAATACCACATGACTGCACCGGGGTGGAGAGGATAGTCGGGCCCAGAGCTTGGGAGAAGAGAGTTTCTTTCTTTCTACTTCTAGAGAAAAATCATATGTGGTTCCAAATCCTCTTCTGGGAGACACCTTGTGAGAAAGAAAACTGACTTGGGAAAACCGACATGTAGAGGAAATTCTGCTCCTCAACATGTCCTTGGTTTCCAACTTGCCACCTTAGAGACTTTGAGTCGTAATTCTCTCCACCAGTGAAGAGAGTTTTAAGCAAATATATTCCAGGTTTGAAACTTGGGCTAAGTTCCCCTTAAGGTCAGCCTGTCTCATATCCAGCCTTAACACCAGACCAGACCTGTGCTGTCAGGCTTTCTTTTGAAAAGTAGATCAATGTCCCCCCATTTCCCTCTCCACTCTCAATCAATAACTTCCATCTCTGACCGCCTTCATTTTGTTTCCCCAGAAAACATCAAAGATCCCTTATTTCCCCCAAACCCAGCCAGCCCCAGTTCATATCTTTGTGACTATTCTTTCTTTTGCCCAGAATTCCCTCTTCCTGCCTTTCACCCATCCTGTCCCCCCTCCTCTCAAAAAATGAATCAGCCTCTTTGCCTTCAGTCTGGGCCACCTCTTTGCTTCATTTTCACTCCAATCTAAGCTTATCCACATTTCTTTAGCATCTTCTATATCTAAGACATTGTACTAGTGACTGGGGATACAGTGACAAAACGAAAAACAATCAAGGAGCTCTACTGGGAGAAGGAAGGGGTGATACAACATGTATACAGCAGACCTTATTACAGACTTCACCAGTTTGGTGACATCTTCAAACTTGGCTTTGATAGCTTTTAGGAAGAGGAAGCCCAAAGAGAATTCTTTCTCCCTCTTGTACCACGTAGAAGGAAGGTGGAGTCAGGTCTGATTTCAAAGTGCCAGCTCCCCTGCTCTGCTCCAGGACTCCAGCTGGACATGACATTCACGGCTAATCCCACTCTGCTTCCAGCTTAGCTAATGTAGAAATAGGAAAGACGAAAGTCTGGACACTGCTTCCCCCCTCTCCCCTCTCCCATCTGTGCCCAAAGCATCCCAGGGCTCATTTATTCAGTTTAGTATCAGGTTGGGTGCTATGATGCCCCCATCCCCCAACCCAACTTGGTTTGTCATGTATGTCCTGTATTCAGTTATGAATAAAGAAAATCAGACACCAAATATCTGTCTGGTATGATTAATGCCAACACCAGTAGACATTCAGGAAGAAGCTTTGATTCCTTTAGAGATGAGAAGTGTATCTCTGATTTAGTGTGGACTGGGGTAGATAAAGAGAATGGGCACTAATACCACATGGAAGTCCCACAAGCAAGGAAGGCAACTCCTAGGCAAGTTTCCGATAGAAAGACCTAAAGCAGAAAACCATAATTTCAAATACTTGCTTTGCTCAATTGAACAAACAGAGAGGTTGCGAGCCACAGGACAGGGAAGTACCAGTTGGTTGGGGCTCCCATCCATAAAGGTCCTGTGGAAATGGAAGACTTATAAGAATACTTTCATGAGTTCTATCCCAAAAAACTCCCCTAATCGCTCACCCGGGTTCACACCCTCACCTTAGCTTCTACTCGGATCTCATTGCAGCAAGGTGTGATAGAGAGCTCCAGAGGATAACAAAGCTACTCTAAATTTTCTCTACACCCCAGCTCAGGAAATGTCAGAAAGGAATGATATTGCATTCTAGTCATCACTGCCCTGCCAACCTACACCCTGATGGAGCCTCAGCAAAGCCTAGGTCTTCTTAAACCTAGTACTGAAGTTTCCCCCCCTCCCCAAGCCCTGCCCAATTCCATCATCATTTCATCACAGTCCCACCTCCTCCTGCCTCTCTTCTTCTCCTTTACTGCTTATAGATACTCATCTCCTTCACCCAGCCTTGCTGTCTTCCTTTCTCCCTCTTGGCCTGTCAAGTTCCTAGTCTGACATCAGTTGTCAACACAGCAATATAAGCCCCAACATCCCCATGGAGATTGCGAGAAAAACCTTTCCCTGCAAAGCAATTTGAAGCTGGACTATTTCTGCTTACATAGAAAGAAATAGTTCATCTCCAGCATAGTTGATGAATAAAGTCTCAATTATTTTGGTCAGCCTTGAAGGCTTGGGAATGGTGATCAGTCTGGTTATGTGTGTGAGACTGAACTCAGAGACGGTCTTTTCCGAATTCGGGATCGGTCTTTTGGGCAATTTGGTTTTAGCGCACATTCAACACTGTCGGAGACTATTGATGAAGGTGGCTGTGATTGGGAGGTGGGGAGTGGGCCAAGCTTCTATACCAAGCAGTTTCTCATCATCAGACTGAAGAATTTAGGGTCTTTATCACTAATCCTTAACAAAGACCACAACTCTCCTGCAAAGTTTACAAGATTGCTCCTGATACAAATTTCTTTAGCAAGAATTCTTTGGGAATTGATATTTAAAAGAGCTCATATTCCTACAGGAATATGAAGAGAAAACATTCCAAGCATTCAGAAGGACACAGGGACAGATACATAGAGCACGTTCTAAAGAGATGTTTCCGTAATCCTGTTTGACTGGAGCATGACAGACTTTGATAGAATGTGAAGTGGGAAGGGAGTAGGAGAGGGGGAGTAGAGTGCAGATAGAGTGGGTGAGAAAACAAAGCTATTGAGGCAGGCTTGAGCCCAGATTGGGAATGGCCTTGAATGCTACCCTAAGGAGTTTGGAATTTAATTGAAGGGCAATGAGAAGTCATTGAGACTTTGCTTTTTTTTTAAATGTTTTTACTTTTTGGCAGGGCATTTGGGGTTAAGTGACTTGCCCAAGATCACACAGCTAGTAAGTGTATCAAGTGTCTGAGGCTGAATTTGAATTTGAACTCAGGTCCTCTTGACTTCAGAGCAGGTGCTCTACTCACTGTGCCACCTAGCTGCCCCATCTTTGAGACTTTGGAGGAGAGAAGAATGATATGATCAGACCTGTGCATTACAGGGTTCTTTTGGTAGTGACAAGAACAGTTCTGACAATCAATTTGGAAACATGCTAGAAAAAGTCATTAAGCTTTGACTTGGCAATACTGTTTCTAGGGATATGTCCCAAAGAAGTTAAAGATGGAGGGAAAAGTGTCATTTAAACAAAAAATATAGCTGTACTCTTTGTAGTAACCAAGAAATGGAAGATGAGCGCATGCCTATCGATCAGGCAATGATTGAACGAACTGTGGCAAATGCATGTAGCAGACTGTCACTGTGATATAAGAAATGACAAAGATGAAGAATTTGGAAAAACTTAGCAATGCTTTCTAGGCTGATGCCGACTGAAGTGAGCCCAGTGGGGACAGCGATGATAGCTAGCATTTACATAGCATTTTGCATATATTTTGACCCCACTAGATCTTCATAACCACCTTGTATCACCTTCATTTTACATATGGGAAAACTAGGGCTGGAAGAGATCAAGTGACTTGCCAAGGGTCACCCACCTGGTAAGAGTCTGAGCTGGGATTTGAACTCAGGGCCTCCTGATTACAAAGCCAGGATTCAATCCACCGTTTCACCTAGATGCCTAATGAAGGACATGTGAGATGACCTCTGTACTCTAAAAGAAAACCTTATCAAAAAACTTAGAATTCCAGTCTTAGGGACTATCATGACTTCAGAGGCTGTTGGTAAAATTCTGCTTGCCTCTTCTCAGCAGAAGGGTGGTGGGCTATCTGTGCAGAATGAGACACATATTGTCAAACGTGGCTAACGGCTTTTGTTTTTGGTTCTTTTGGGGATGGGACATGTCATTGGGAAGTGGGAGCACTGTCAAAAAGATCCTCCATAAGACATTTTTTTAAACGAGAATGTCTTTTAAAAAGAGGATCTGTTTAGAGAAAGACTGAGGTCAAAAAGATGCCTATGTAAGCCTCTGCAAAAGTCTGAGTGACAAGGAAGCTATTGACAGTCACAAAGGCCCATTTCAACATAACAGTTACAAAAATCTTCATAACAGCATTATTTGTGATTTTTGTAAAAGCGGAAACAAAATGTCCCAAGATTGGGGGATGACTGAACAACCTGTGGCATAGATAAACAATGGTCAAATAGCACCCCAACATTAGTTCTATACTAAGATAGCCTTCCTTTCTGATAACAATTAATAAACTAACTTTTCAGGGAAAAACTTCAGAAGTCTTATTAACGCCTGTGTTTGGGTATTGAAGAGTCTCTGCTGTGTAAAAACGAAGTCTATTAATGCATTTTTCCTTGAAAGATGAAAAACAAAGTCCAGATGAGAGTTCAGGCATCCTCTAAACCCCAGCCTTTACCTTTCCTGAATGTTCCAGAGGTTGCAAATATTCATGGCCCCCAGGTCAACGGCCTATTGCTCTTATGCGAGTTTGCGGAGTCAGCACAGACAAGGCCCAAGTTTAGGACCATAGGGTCAAACTATACCCCAACTGTTGCCTTCAGCCAGTTCTAGAATGACTTTCACATCCAGAGGATTGCACAGCACCCCCATCATTCCCTTGCCAACTGGTGTCTGATCTATCTGATCTTTTGTGCATTCTAGAGCCCTGCCATTCTTTATCACCCCCTCTAAGCTTTGGGCTCCTGCTGGGAAGATTGAGGCAGGAGAGGCAGTGTGGTGACAGGGGAGAAGTCCTGAATTTTTAGTTAGAAGACATGAGTTTGAATTCTGGCTTTGGCACTTAATATTTATCTGCCTTTTGGTTGTGTTAGTGCTGTGCATCCTTAATGGGCCTCATTTCCCTCGCTTGTAAAATGAGGGGATTGGACTAGATCGGCTCTAAGTTCCTTCCAGACTTCTATAATTCTAGAATCAATTTGGATCCCTCTTGTCTTCAGGTCTTCTAGTCATGTGACAAGTTTTGCCTGACACCAATTGAAGAATACTTGTGGTTTTCCTGACTCCGTCTCTAAAGGCACATCACCGGGTAAACCAAGAGGAGAATATTGTATTGGATTCAATTCAGCACATGCTTATTAAGTAGCTAAGGCATTTAATTCTCTAATTGGGTTACAGAGTCACATGCTTTAGAGCCAGAAGATATTTTAGAGGTCATTCAGTCTGACCTCTTCATCTTGCATTTGAGGAAACTGAGGCATGGAGAAGAGGAATGACTTAGCCAAGGTCACACATTGAGCTAAGTCAAAATTCAAACCCTGATCTAACTCTAAATCTTGAGCCTCTTTTTCCACTGTGCCACAAAGTGCTCATATCTCTGTCACTCCACTCTCAATTTTTTCAACTTACATTCGATTGGAGACAGACAAAGTTATAATTTAACTAGTGGCTTTAGAGAAAATGATGTAAAAAGCTTTCTGTTGTGTCTTCAATAACTTTCTGTCCTGGACCCGCAGTTTCTTCACCTATAAAAAGGACTCATTGGATTAGATGGTTTCAAAAGTTCCTTCCAACTCTGACAGTCTTTGGTTCAATGGTCCCATGAAGGGTTTGGGGATTGAAGAAAGATGGAGCCCCTGGGGTATCAAAAGTAACCTCTGGGGCAGCTAGGTGGCGCAGTGAGTAGAGCACCGGCCCTGGAGTCAGGAGTACCTGAGTTCAAATCCGGCCTCAGACACTTGACACATTTACTAGCTGTGTGACCTTGGGCAAGTCACTTAACTCCAATTGCCCTGCCTTCCCCCTAGCAAAAAAACAAACAAACAAACAAAAAAACAACAACAACAACAAAAAAGTAACCTCTAAATCATGTGGCTCCTCCTGGCCCAGCTGGCATTCCTTGCCAGAACCAAAAATTGGCAGACAAAGTCATTTTGCAAAAGCTCATTTAAAATATGCTTTGTCAATTTAACTACAGAGAACCCATGAAGAATAATTGGTTTTGTTGAGAAGCTACGCTGAAAGTCTGAAGCCTTTTTGAGTTGTTTTAACTTTTATTTTACCTTATTTTCGATTACTATTTATTTTCCTCTCCCGCTCATCTGCACCCCACCATACCCCACAAGAAAAAAAGAAAAGAAAAATATATCCCTTATAACAAACAAGCATAATCAAATAAAACAAATTCCCTTATTGGCCATGGCCAGATAAATCTCGTATTGCATCATGATTTCTTCACCTCTGTCAGGACACAAATGCTATGCTTCCTCATCAGTCCTCTGGAATCAGGTTACCCATTACACTGAACAGTTCTTAAGTCTTTCAAAGTTGTTTGTTTTTACGCTGTTGTTACACCCATCGTTCTCCCAGTCCTACTCAGTTCACTCTGCATCCTACGAGCATTCCTAGGTTTTTACAAAAGTGTTCCTTTTGTCATTTCTTATGGCGTAATAATGTTTCATCTCACCCATGTACCATAATTTGCCCAGCCATTCTCCAATTGATAGCTCCCTCTTGGGTTCCAATTCTTTTCTACTACAAAAAAAAGTTGCTATAATTTTTGGTACAAACGGATCCTTTTCACTTTTCTTTGTTCTCTTTGGGGAATAAGCCTAAGAGTAGCAACACTGGGTCAAAGGATATGTACAATTTAGCAACTTTTTGGGCGTGGTTCCCTATTGCTTCAATGAACCCCTTGTAATTAATGCACTAGGGAGTGTTGGTTATCAGAAGATAGGTCAGTGAGGTCAGTGGTTAGACCTGTCTCCAGGATAAAATACCATATACTCTCTGGTCCTATTAGAGAACAAAGGACAAGTAACAACCATAAACTCTCACCTCCCCAGTGGTGGTAGTATATTTTCTTAAGGGCCCTTAGAGGGCCCTTGCTGAAAAATGATCCAGATAGATGGCACTATTCCCGGCAATAGTTACAACCCTGGGGTTTGTATGTCATCTGAAGGTTTCTCAGAAATAGCACAGCAGAAAGTTCATGGAAACAATATAATTGAGAGGTACGTGAATTAAAAAAATGAATTTAGTGGGCTTTAAAAGGCAAAGGCAAGGCAACAAGCATTTATTAAGCCTTACTTAGGGGCCACAGTGCTAAGCTCCAGCGATACATATGTAAACAGAAAAAGAAAGTACCTGCCCTCAAGGTGCTTATACTCTGATGGGGGAAGACCACAAACAAAAGGTATGATGAAAAGTTTGAGGGTATGGAGGTGGAGATGGGAGAAGGTAGAGGACGAAGGAATGAAGCTAGGAGTTAAACGAAGGTTGCTGGGCCTGTGCCCCACTCCAAATTGGAGAAGACTTCCCCACAGGAAATCCCCAAGGGGAGAAGAGGGCTAGCACGATGAGAAAGCCAAAGGGGCTGATGTGAGTGTGGAGTCAGCTGAGGAGTGGTAGTGAAATCCAAAAAGAGAGAGACGGAGAGAGAAAACACCCCGCTATTATGTTAGTTAATTAAGAATAAGGGATGACTGTCCAGGAATGTTGCTACTTATTCCTCTTGAGCCACATAGGGGAAGAGATTCGACTTCTCCAGATACAATGTTCCTGCCTGTCTTGGTTTTGCTGAACTGCTTTTTAAAATTTTTTTAAAAAAATCTTTGTTTTAGGAGTTGGCTCTCTGAGGAGGGGGAGGGAGAAGAATATTTTTGGAAATGAAAATGATGTGAAAGCAAAAATAGCATATGAAAATTTTAAGATTAAAAAAAAGAGTAAGGGAAAGAAATCTAGTCCAGGACCACAAGACCACAAGAAAAGGAGAGAAGTTTAGCTCTGCGTCATTACCGCAGAATGTCATAGCTGAAAGGACCTTAGAAATGACCACATCCAACTCCCTTATTTTACAAGGGAGAAAACGAAGGCAAGGAAGAGAGAATTAACTTGGCCAAGGTCTGCTGAATCCAAATCCAAACTGAGACTTAGGTTGGAGGGACGTGGGGGTGGGGGGAAAGATAGAGAAGAAGAAAATTTATCATATTATGTTTAGTCTTACTATTTAACTGGTGTGTGTGCGTGTGTGTGCGTGTGTGTGTGCGTGCGTGTGTGTGTGCGTGTGTGTGTACGTGTGTGCGCGCATGTGTGTGTGTACGTATGCGCTTCTGTGGGTGTCTCTCCAGTAAAACCATAAAGACTGAGATCTATGGTTTCGATGAGATCCCCCATGGTGCCCAGCACAAGGACAATATCTCTTGGGTGAATGTGCGAAATTAAAATGGGGCAGAGAGGAATAGAGACAGAAACAAAGAAGAAACCATAGAGAAATCCAGATGCACAAAGGCACGCAGACAGAATGAGGATACAGAGACAGACTTTCTTGGAGGAGAGTTATTTTAGGATATTACTGCTAAGGCTATGCTATATTTTCACAACCACAGATGTCAAAGGGGACATAACTCATAGAATCATAAAATCTTAATTGTAAAGGGATCTCAAAGGCCATCTGCTTCGTATTTGAACTAGAACTTACTCTATAGCAGTCAACCAACATTTATTAAGCACCTACTGTGTGCCAGGTGCTGTGCTAAGTGCTGGGGATGCAAAGCAAACAAACAAACAAACAAAAAACCACAGTCCCTGCTCTCAAGAAGCTCACCGTCTAATGGGGGAGACGACATGCAGATAGCTTTGTACAAACAAGATATATACAGGAAAAACAGGAGATAGTCAACAGAGGGAAGGCACTGGCACTAAATGGAAAAACGCTTCTTGTAGAAATGGGATTTTAGCAGGGACTTAAAGGAAACCAGGCAGAGCAGGAAATGGAAGTGAGGAGCGAGAGCATTCCAGGCACGGGGACAGCCAGTAAAACTGTCCCAAATCAAAAGATAGAATGTGTTAACAGGATTTTACTAAGCCGGTCTCTAGCCTGGGAATTCTTGGAGCTGCACGAATCAGGCCTAGCAGCAGGAGTGCCAATAGTGGAGTAGCAGTTTAATTGATCCGTTCTAGAGCGAGGAATGCTCTCTAGGCTGGACAGCTTATATACATGAATCACAGTGGGGAAGAAGAGGGTTAGGTGGATTACAAGCAGCCCTTTTGGGACCCGTATGTACAAAAATATTTATAGCAACTCTTGGTGGTGGCAAAGAATCAGAAATCAGGGGGTTGCCCATCATTTGGGAAATGGCTGAACAGGTTGTGGTATATGAATATAATGAAATACTATTGTTCTATAAGAAATGAAGAGCAGACGGACTTCATTATGACCTGGAATGATGTATATGAACTGATGCTGAGTGAGGGGAGCAGAACCAGGAGATCATTATACACGATTACAGACACATGGTATCTGTAAGGACTAACTCTGATAGACTTGACTCCTCTCATCGACTCAAGATTCAAAGACAACTCCAAAAGGCTCAAGACGGAAAAAGCTATGCACATGCAGAAAAAGAATTATGGAATCTGAATGCAGAGTGAGGCAAACTTTTTGCTCTCTTTTTTTCCTTCTTTTTTGGTTTCATTTCTCCTTTCCCATGATTCATTCCATTGGTTATAATTCTTCTTTACAACTGGACTATTATGTAAATAATTTTAATGTGAAGGTAATGTAGAAGGTATATTTATATATATAATGTGAAGGTATATATAGAAGGTATATGTACATTGGATTACATGTTGTCTTGAGGGGTAGGGAAGAGGAGAGGGAGGGACAGAAAATTTTGAACCCCAAAACTTGTGGAACTGAGTGTTGTAAACTAAAAATAAAAAATAAATTTATTATTAAAAAACAAACAAACAAACAATCCTTTCCAGGGCCTGAGTGGTTTCCCACAACAAGCTTACAGGTGGAAGACAATATAACAACTCTTTGATCATTTCAAATTTTGGGTGTCATGACCACCCCCCAGGGCACAGAACCAGAGCTCTGTGATTAGAACAGGTTCTAGAATTCTTTTATTGACTTAAGGTACACAAGCACAAGAATGCAGTGATTATGATAGCATTGTCAAGGGTTTGATTGATCATTTCAAGCTGCATTGTAAGCTTCTGATTCACAAGCCAGAAGAAGCAATTCTGAAAAATCTAAATTATTAGTATATTCATACACATATCGATCAACATAAAAATTCCTCTCACAAATGTCTTGTTTGATGAACAATAAAGTGTCACTTGTCCCAGTGGGGAGTAAGGCATAAGAAGACTAAAAAGTTAGGAACCCTTTGTAAAGGGTAATTTTCAATGAAGTTTCTGAAGTGCCGAAACTTTTCATTAACTGTCATTACAGATATTTACAGATTTACTTGCTTTATGAAATGGAATATTAGCTAACCTTTCCTTGATAACTCAGGGTCATGATCTGAACATCCATTTTTATAATACATAATTTTTTGTCTATTTTAGTTTCTATCTCTTTCAATATTTGAGCTTACCTGTAGCTTTTTTTCCATTCTCATTTGGTTCTTCAAATTTCAGTTTACTATTTCTCTGTTTCCAGCCATAGGCTAGAAAACCAAATAATTCTTAAGAATTCTTAAGAAACTTAGGGTTCAATAAGGCCTCATGAGTAAAAAGGAGAGGAGGATGTCTTTAATGGCTATTTCTAGACCCCAGGCTAAGCCTGCTAGAAGTTTAACTTTAAGATAAGTGTAGGGTCACTATAAAAGGGAAAAACGGGGAAAAATTTCTAAGAAGGTAACATGAACTTGTTTACACATATATATTGTGCTAAAACAAGGTCATGAAGGTTACAAAAATACATGAAATTTAACCTTATCATTGATTAGAATTAGAAAGGCAATGTAAGCATAGGTAAATGAAGACAGGAAAACCTTGGATCAAAGTCCTTCTTCTGACACATACTGACCTGTGCCTGAAGTCATTGGAAAGTAAGCAGAGGGTGTTTAAATGTTCTTCACCCTACATGGGTAGGTTTCTGCCTTGACTACTACTCTTCTCCCTATCTGAGCCTGTCCTAGCTCCTCACATTATTAAGTTACTATCGATACTCCCTCCCTCCGAAATTGATTCAAGACACTAGCTAGGGTTGCATAATTATGTAAACTGAGACCCAAGAGCACAGTTCTCTGTCCTCACCTTTTCCATTTCTTAGGAGTGTTGTCACCCAGAGGTTCAGAACTTTAGTCATCCCCTTCTAATCCTATCTTTTTAGCTAGTCATTGTTCCCAACAACTCCCTGCTGACACAAATGACTTTTGTTAATATATTGTGAGTAGGAAAAGACAGTTGGTTCCCCCCATCAAAGACAACAACAACACAATGTCACAGGCCACAGGATAGTTAATGTTTCACTTTTACAGAGCTAGAATAAAAAAAAAAACCTCAGCGGTCTAAAAAATTGAGACGAATGTAATTAGATGAAATTTAATGGGAAAAATTGTAAAGTGCTACACAGGTGGAAAAAAATTAACTTCAAAAAGGAAAAATATAGCCCTGGACTGTAATTTGTCTGAAAAAGAGATGGGGGTCTTAATGGACTGCAAGCCTATGCGTCAATAGTGTCACTTGGCAGACAAAAATGCTAGTAAGAGCTTGGGCTGCCCTAGAATAGTGTCCAGGATAATGGAGATGATAGTGCAGCTATAAATACTTTGACTTGGTCAGGCTGCATCTGGAATATTGTGCTAAATTCTTTTAGGAAGGATATTGACAAACTAGAAATTTTCCCAAAGGAGGGTGATCAAGACAGTGAAAGCCTTCAAGATCTTACCACATTCAGTTTATTTGACCAATGTTTATTAAGTATCTATTAACTGAGGGAATTCAACATGCACACATACACAAATATAAGATAGTTTGAGAGAGAGAGCCCTGACAACTGAGGGGACCACTTCTCATAGGAAGTGGCACTTAAGCTCAGCCTTGAAGGGAGCTAGAGAGTCTTAGAGGTGAAGGTGAAAAGGGAAAATATTCCAGACATGAAAGACAGTGTAAAGGCATGGAAAAAAGAGAAGAGGATATCCAGTTTGGGGAGCTACAAAATAAGCTTGTTAACAATCATATGAGGCAGCTAGGTGGAGCAGTGAGTAGAGCACTGGCCCTGGAGTCAGGAGGACCTGAGTTCAAATCCAGCCTCAGACACTTGACACACTAGCTGTTTGACCTTGGGCAAGTCACCCCAATTGCCCTGCCTTCCTCCTCAAAAAAAAAAAAAAGAGAGAGAGAGAACAATCGTGTGAAATGTCTGGAAATTTGACCAAAGGAACCAAGGATACTTTAGCATGGAGAAAAGTTGATTTAGTAGGGACAGGATAGCTATGCTCAAGCATTTGAGGGGCTGGCAGATAAAGGAAAGATTAGAGTTCCCCACAGAGGGAAGAACAAGGCACAACAGAGGAAACTCGCAGATGCATCTTTAGGCTGCGCATCCAGAAAAACATTACTCAAAATTAGAGCTAACCATGAGTGAAAGGGGCTATCCAAAGAGGTGTTGGGTTTCTCAAGCAAAGGGGTATACCTATTTTTAAGGGAAGTAATAGGAGACATTCTTGGATAGGTGGACAGGTTGGACAAGGTGGGAGCTGAGGTACCTTCCAATTTGGATATTCTGTGATGGCAGAGGCTTAGTGGTAAAGGCCCAGACTAGGCTGATAGCAATAGAAATCTAAAGGAAGGGATAACCAAGGAAGAAATAAAAGACAGACTGCCTTGAGATAGATAAGAAAAAGAATAAAACTTGGTTAGTTGTTGTTTTAAATGAGCAATGGAGACAAGCATGTCTAGTTCCTTCGGGAGGTGGAGGTTTCCCTGTCTCAGGAGACCTTCTCACAGGGAACAGAAAGTCACTCATTGGGGACATTGTTGGAATATGGGTAGAGTTCTATGATTCCCTGACCACAGCTGTGACAGGGTGAGTACAACCTGTAACAGACCTATAGTGAAACATGACACAGTGCGTGTGTCAGAGCCCAGCCTAGCCCATTTGCAAATTGTTAGTGACGTCAAGCTCGGAGCAAATATAAAAGGAGATTTTGCAAAAGCAATAAAAAAACCCCCAAAAGTTGTGTTTTTATCCCACATTTTTATTGAACTTACAAACCAGGGAGCTAAATACCAACTCAGCTAAAATTACTTACAATTTAATATTGAATTAAAATAAAAGTTTATTTTATTTTAATTAGCTCAATACCTCTTATCTCAAGTTTTTAAAAGATGTCATTGTTTTCGTTATAGAATATCATAGAGGAGGGGTCACAAGTTCAGGGACAGTAGCAGCTCAATACAACAAAACTCGATTTACTGTGTTTTTTTCTATTGGAGGCTGGGGCTTTTTAAAATCACCCCCCTACTCACCCCTCTTAGAAGAATGAGCACTTTGATGCCTCTCTTGTATGTGCTTGACAAGTATTACTTGCTATGCATCTTTGGTACCTGTATATGTTTCTGTAGCCCAACACATCATATTCCCTGGTTGACTATAAACCCTGTAAGTGCATGATTTCCTAGGTTTTGCATCTCACGTAAGCCCCAACACAGTGCACTGCACACAGCAGGCACATGATTCATGTTTGTTGAATTGAATGCAGAAAGACACAAGAAAATAAGCTGCTAGAGGAATTTAGCTAATAACACTACACACCACCAACAAAAGGAATTTCAATGCCTTTAACCTGTGCTTTCCCTGTTCTATCAGTTAGTTTCAATTCTACCCCAGCTGTGCAGAATGACCGAAAGGCAAGAGGAGACCCAGAGCAGGCATACATTATATTCTTTAACCCTCAAATACCCTCCCAAGATCACAGGTCATAGAATTCTAGAGCCAGATGGAACCTCTAACCCAGGTCGGGCAGGCAACTAGGTGGCACGGGGGATAGAGTGCTGGGCCTGGGGACTTATCTTCCTGAGTTCAAATAGCTCTTCAGACATTTACTAGCTGTGCAACCCTGTGGAAATCACTTCACCATTCCCTATTATAACAGCCTTTGAACTGACAACCTTGCCTCCAGTCTGCCCCCTCTCCAATCCATTATAGCGGAAAGAATCCTGGGTTTGAAGTCACAGAATCTGGGCTTGATCGTAACTTTGCTGCTCACTAGCTATGGGAGCTATGGGGGACGCTTGGAGGATCACCAGCATGCATCCTTGTTAGCTCCAAGACTTAGAGCTAGAATGCACTTGTCATTGCCTTGCTCAAAAGTTGCCAGCAGCTTCTCACTGACAGGATAAAATACACGTTCCTCAGCCTGGTGTTTTAAGGCCTTGCACAACTGGACAGTCTTTCCAGTCTTATTTCATACTATTTACTTTCACGTACTTTATTTTTCAAAATGAAGGACTCACTCTTCCCAGATTTAACTTAGCCCCTCCATCACGGAATATAGTCCTCCCCTGTCTCTGATTGTTAAAGATATTTCTTTCTTTGAGGCCCGACTCGGTTGCTACCTCCTCCATAGAGTCTTCCCTGGTCCTTCCAACTGAAAGTGATTTCTCCTTCCTCAAATCTTTACAAAGTACTTTCTATTTTTCCTGTGCCCCTATCATTCTTTACCTTGTAATGTGCTCACTCAAATTCAACAAACATTGAATTTCTACTGTGTTTAAGGGACTATATACACATTTTGCATAATTAGACTGAAATCTCCTTGAGGCCAAGGACTGCTTCATTTTTTATATTTGTGTCCTAATTGCCCAGTATGTGTCCTAATTGCTCCTTGTATGTTTTAATAAGAGTTTATTTAACTGAATTAAATAATATCGTATCCTGGGAGCTGCTGTTCAGAATGACCACCCCCATAGAGAACTAGGAGGCTCTAAAGCAGATAAGCAAGTAGGCGGTCCTGAATTTTACACCCTCTGGTTAAGAAGAAATTCACATAGAACATTCTGTTCCCCCAGCATCCTGGGTCATTTAGATTCACAGTAATTTCTCATTATGGACTCTTTTTTTTCTGAAGCCCTGAATCAGCATCTTTGGGTGGCTTCATTAAATCCAAGCTGAACATGTCATCAGGGCAACGTGAAAGCCAGAAAGCAAGTGTGACCTTAGGGGTCACGGAGAGGAAGAGTGTTCAAGAACGGAGCAGGTGAGCCTCTTGCCTTACTCTTCTTCAGTCAAACCAAGTCTCAAGTACTGTGGGATACCATTGTTTTGGAAGGACAATTACAGAAGAGGATGACCAAGAGGATGAGAGAGAGACCATCCACACTGGAACCAGTTGAAACAATTGCAAATGTTTAGACAGGAGAAGAAAAAACTGGGGACTGGTGATGGGGGACATGAAAATGGTCTTCAAATATATGTAGGTAGAAAAGAGATTAGGTTGTTTCTTCTTGTACCAGAGAGAGCAAAATGGGTAGAAATTGCAGAGAGGCAGATATCATTTAATATAATGGCTTTCTACTAAAGGAAAAGCTTTTTAACAAGTGAAGTTGTCCAGTTACAGGATGGACTGCCTCAAGAGGGAGCAGATCCCTCTCACTGAAGGACTTCATTCAGAGGCCGTTGGCAACTTTGAAGAGGCAAGTCCTACTCAGGTACAGATTGGATTGTCCCTTCCGACTCTGAGGTTTTGTGTCTTTAGGCAGGTCAGCTTTGTCCATAAACTGAAATTTATGGTGCTCTGTGAGGGAGGTAGTGCAAGTATCATTATCCCCATTTTACAGTTGAGGAAACTGAGGCTCAGAGAGGTAAAGAGACTTGCCCAGGGTCACACAGCTAAGTAAATGGCAGAGACAGAACTTGTACTCACGTTTCAGGATGCCCAGTACTGTGCTCTTTGCTCACTGCCACACTGCCTCTCTCCCATGTGCAAAAGGACCAGTTTCTAAATAGTGGCCTAAGATATTCCCTAAAGTATGCACTTAGGTATCTTTTAAGCCCTGAGTGACAAACCCAAACCCCTCACCACTCCCACCACATTTACACACTCACATATACACACACACACACACCCCAAACCCTTCCCCCCACCCCTCCCACTGCCCAGCCCCCACCCAGGGTGTTGAAGGGAATCCGATTCAGTAGCTTATCCTTTGTCTTTGGAGGGCAATGACCTCAGCACCTCTTGACACCCAGCAAAGTGAGAAGTAGAGGACTTTGGTCCCAGAATACTCTGAGGTCACAGCACCTAATCCCATTACTTTCTGTAATTTGGCTTGGGCTCAAGTCCCAGGATCCCTGGGCGGGTAGATTATACTGGGGGTGATAGTTGGAGGGAAGTAGAAGGCATTGAATCCCAGGATTCTCAGAGATCCCAATGCTAGTGTAGCACGGGCCGATTGGCCTGTGATGGCCAGTCCTAGAAATGTGCTCAGATAGTGTCTGCCTGGTTTAGTTCAAGTGACCATGTGGATATTTAGGGAGAGTTGACTTCCAACCATCTAGGACTAAGAGGCTGGTACTATGAAATGACTAAAAGTCTTATAATGGAGAAGTCAGAAAAATGGATGACTCAGGGGTTGCAGTGATGGAACTACATTCCCTTCTTTTTCTTTTGTGGCTAGGAGGAGATACCTTTGAGTAATCTCTTAGGAGATGGGTGAGGGAAGGGCTTCCCTGTCTCTTACCCTGCCAATGGTGGCTGTGAGCACATGGATACCACCACTGTCTCGTTTGTGTTTTTTTCCCTGATTAAGCGATAAAGCAGCAAATTTGAGATAGGATATGTCCAGGCATTGACCTTGTGAGTATTGCAAAGTTTGGAGAGATTATGGAGTGACAACTGACATCTTTCTCTCCCTTGGCACCTGAGCTGACATGCTACCTGTCTGGAGAAAAAGGAGAGGAGTGGAATCTAAGTGAAGGGAACACTAAGATGTGGATCTGGGCCTTTCTGACGACTCGGGATGAGAAATGTCTAAGCAGCATTTGAGATCTCCTCAAAAATGCAATCCAAGGAGAGGCAGCATGAGAACAAAGATAATGGTTTCACATAAACACGGTGAAGAGCTCCCCAATGGACTGAGCACCTCATAAATAAGGTGTGAGAAGATGTATTAAATCTGTTGAATAACAATTTTCTCCAAATGTTAAATCAAGCTTGGAATGGTCCTTGGAGAACAAAATAACGTGAAGAATGTCTACAATTGGAGTCGTTTTTCAAGATCAAGTTCTGTATCATGACTTATGTTCTGAGATCACGCATCATCGCAATCACTGCAATCATTGATGCGGCCGCGAGGTGCGATTGCATGAGTGAGGGAGGCTGCCCCACTCACTTCCGGTTCAGTAGCCGCTGAGTCATCGGTTCTTCTGGCTGCAGAGTCTAATAGAAGACATTTTTTTTTCCCCAACCCGTGGCACTAGGCCTTGGTCTTGAATGGCCAGAAAATAGCTTCCCTCAAACAGGGATATGGTCTTAACGTGGTCAATTGGATTGCAACCAGGCAGGGAGTATCTGAAGTCCATTCCATGGACTGGCACTCTCTTGGAGGTCCATCCGCACTACCCTTCCAGATCTTGGGGATCTTCTGATGCTTAAAGCTCCAAAGTCCTCAAATCATTTGCGGCTGTGGGTTCTGGTGTCCCCAAATCTTCTTGAATCCCTGGGACCTCCCACATTCCAGAACTGTTTGGAGCTGGAAGTTCAAAAAATCCTCAGTTTGAATAGGGTCTAAGCCCTTGGTGGTTAGCTGATCTGAAGCCCTGGAAATCTCTGCAGTTGGAAGAACCTTCAGAGCAGATGGTTCTGGAGTTCCAGAAATCCAACAGGGACGAGTGTTCTGTCTCAGGATCAAGATCACAGAACCACAGAGGGTCAGAGGGTCAGAGTCCAAAGGGGACCTTAAAAATCGTCCAGTCTGACTTTCTTATTCTATAGAGAAGGACAATTACTTGTCAAAAGTCACAAAACAAAGTTGTAGTCAGGTATTCTACAGTCTGAGAATCTTTTGGTTCTGGCATAAGGTGTGCCTCTTCAATGACTCCAGGGAAACACGAGAATGTGTTATCCAGGAGCAGTATAAACCTTATTCCTCCTGAGGGAGAGGGGGTGGGGCGGAGAGAAAGACATTAGAAAGTAAACTATGTGTGAAAGGAAGAACTGAGGAAACAGGTGGGGTTGTGGGGAGGGCTGCTAACATTGGAAATTTGCTCTCATCTGGTTTGAAGAGGAAACAAAGAAGAGGTGTTAGAAGTCTTCTGAACATGTACAGAGGTGAGAAAACTGGGGGATGGGGTGGGGGAGGGACTTTAGAAGGCTGCATTGATTAAAATTAGATAGATGAGGCAAAAAGAAAAGGAAGAGGCTTTTAGAGGGGAGGGTAAAATAAGGAATAAGAGGGTAAGACGAGAAGAGAAGAAGGACAGGGTGAAAAGAGAGGCTGAGAAGGAAAATAGTAAAAATAAGATGGAGGGAATTTCACAAATAGTAATTATAACTTTGTTATCTGAATATTATTTTTAAAAGCTTCCACAGAATAATGAAGAGTGAAATGAGCAGAACCAAGGGAACATCGTGCGCAGTAACAGCAATATTGTTTTAAGAAGGACTTTGGGACTTATATGAACTGATGCTGAGTGAAGTGAGCAGAACCAGGAAAACATCGTACACAGCAACAGCCATAGCGTGCAAGGACTGATCTGGATAAACTTAGCCTTCTCAGTGATGCAATGATGGAAGCCGATCCCAAAGGATGGAAAATGCCGTCCGCATCTAGAGAAAGAACTATGGAGTCTGCAGAGCGAAGCAGACTCTTTTCTTTCTGTTTGTTTGTGTGTTTGTTGCTTTTCTTTCTCATGGTTTCTCCCATTCATTATAGTTCCTCTATACAACATGACTAATATGAAAATATATTTAATAGAAATGTATATTTGGAGCCTATATCAGATTGCAGGCTCTCTTGGGGAGGGGGGCGGTAGAGGGAGGGGGAAAAAATTTAAAACTTATGGAAGTGAATGTTGAAAACTAAAAATAAATAAACTAAAAAAAAACCAACGGCTGAGCAAATGAGTCATTTTGACTATTATAAATACCCAAATTAACTATAAAGGACATATGAAGAAAGATGCTATCTGCATCTAGAGAAAGAATTGATAAGTAGAAGTATGTATAAGAATAATTTTACATATATATGTATATATACCTATACATATACATATATATATACCTATTTGTGTCTAGTAAGATGGGGGCAGAGAAAAAAAGAAATTTACATAATTTTTTGTTGTACATTTGAAAGGAATACAAATTGTGCATAGATTTGCAGCTTCATATGCAATCATCTTTTTTATCGTACTATGTTATTGAAATGCTTGTTTTATTCCATAAATTAAAAAAAAATTAAAAAAACAAAGTAATGGGAAACGCCATCAAGTGGTATCATAGAGGAGCAGCCATGAAATGGATTCCAGGAGTCCACAAAGGAGAGGACTCAGAGCAGGGGATATCATGGAGGGAGAATCGTGGAGTTTAGGAAACAGGGGTCACCTGTTCTTGGGGTCACGGCCTCATTTTCCCAGTAATTGCCCAGGGCGTGCCTTCTCCAGCTTCTTCCTTCTCTCTTCAGGGATCTCTTGCAAACTAATGCCATGGCTGCTGGCCCTAGGGAATTAAAACAACAACCATGACAGTAATAATACCTTACATCCATAGAGGACTTTATACTTTTAAAATTCTTATTATATTAAATTGAATTAATTATATATAATAATTAAATCACTATAAATACGTGAAAATATTATGAAATTGTACTTTAAAATTGATTTTTTATTTTTTACTTTGAGCTTTCTAAATATCTTCACATCTACTATCTCTTTAGCTTCTCATTACACTTTCTAAACACCTTCACAGCTACTGTCTCTTTTGCTTCTCATGACAAATTATCATCTCCATTTTACAGATGGTGAAATTGAGACAGAGAGAAAAACGATTGGTCCAAGGTCACAACTTAGATTTGAACCCAGATCTCCTGACTCCCAGCCCAGTGGTTGGGGTAGAGGAGAAACACAGGTGTCAGAAGCCATAGGGAGTACAAAGGCAGCAGCCTCTGTCCATAAGATCACAGGATTTAAAGCTGAAAGGGGCCCTGAAAGATTGTCTAGTTTCTTTATTCTCCAACACTTATGCTCGGGGACGTCTACGAGAGATGTAGAGAAATTAGAGAGGACGGTAGCAGTGATAGGAGACTATCGAATCCTCCCTCTAGCTTTTGCACTTGCGATCCTGACATCTCTTTGGGTCCTAACCCCACTACCCTTCCCGGGGTCCAAGCCCACTCACCCTGGCTGCAGGTCAGGAGGGGTAGGAATAGGTTTGTCAAACCCTTTTCTCCCCACGAGCCAGTAGGTATTCTCTACGCCTTTTCCCTGTGGGGAGAAATGTGGGAAGGCAATCAGAGTAGGTCTGGGATTAGGACAACAGTGAAAAGAGGCTGGATGTGGGGAGGACGTTCAAAGCCAGCAGGAATAGGGCTGGAGAGTTGTAGCTAAGGAAGAGTCTGAGACCAGGGGGCAAGGCTAACCCAGGGACCAATGGGGGTATCTTCTTGGAACAAAGACTGGAGATTTACATTATTAGTCTAGGGCTGGGGTGGGGAACCTGCAGTCATGAGGCCACATGTGGCCCACTAGGTCCTCAAATGCAGCCCTTTGACCAACTCCAAACTTCACAAATCCCTAAAGGATTTGAATTCGGTCAAAGGGCTGCACTTGAGGACCTAGAGGTCCACATGTGGCTTCAAGGCCTCAGGTTCTCCACCCCTGGTCTTGGGTGTGAGAGGTGTTGGGGGAGAGAGGAGGGAGCAAGAGTGGCCTGGCATCCTGGGGAATGTACCTATTCCAGCCAAGGGATAGGAAGAAGGATGGATATTTACTGAGTGTACTAGGGAAAAAGTTATACTAGAGGAAACAAGCAGATAGAGGATAAGTAGTTTGTCCAAGGTCACACGACTGATGAGGTCACAATGCCTGGCACATAGTAAATGCTATGTAAATGTTAGCGATGATGATGATGAGGCAAGATTTGAACTCAGAGCCGACACTCTCCACTATAGCACTACTTGCTTTCTGGAGGGCATTACCTTGAGCTCCGTTCTGCCCCTGACTTCTACCCGGAAGCCCTCATTCAAACCCTGCAGAATCTTCACCGTGCTCAGGTTCACATGGATGCGGTAGGCTGAGGGGAAAGCAGATCGATGATTCAGAATACAGTCCAAAATCTCTAACCCCAAACTCCTCCCAGGCACCCCATCATTGCCTGCTTCCCCCAAAGCTAGTTTTTTGACACTTCTAGTTCTACCCCTGCCCCGACTACGGCAAACCCTCCTTAGTTTTCTTCCCACCCCAACACGTCCAAACCTCCACCCTGGCCCCAGCTCACGTAGCCCTGTGGACTCCATCCGAGAGGCTGTATTGACAGTGTCTCCAAAGAGGCAGTAACGAGGCATGGTGAGGCCCACCACTCCGGCCACACATGGGCCTGATAATAGACACGGGGTGGCACAGGGCCATAGACACCCACAGAGACATGGAGCAGAGACAGAACAGAGGATGTGTTGTTGGAAAACAGAGCCAGTGCATTTTAAGGGGTTTGGGGAAAGGTTAGGGTAGCAAGCTTATCCCTGGTGTGGAGCCCAATAGGGCAGTTTGAGAAGCCCTGGAGAGGAAAAGAGCTCATCGGCAGCGGGTGGGAGTTCTTGGTAAGCGGAGTGATTACCAGAATGCAAGCCTATGCGGATCCGCACGGGAACCTCGGGCATATGGCGCATGCGGAAGGAGCCCACAGAGCTGAGGATATCCAGTGACATGTTGGCAATCTCTGCTGCGTGCCTCTGCCCATTCCGCTTGGGTAACCCTGAAGCTACCATGTAGGCATCGCCAATTGTCTCCACCTTTGGGGACCAAGACAGCCAACAATGAGCTATCCCCAACTCCCTGCCTAGTGGCTGATTGCCATAGAATCTTCCATCCTATTCTGGCTTCTTCCCTTTCCATAGATCCTTCCAGGCCCAAATAGTCAATATTGGTCCCACTCCCCTGCCGAAGTTACGTATGTTATGTAGGTCCCACTCTTAAGCCGAAGTTCTCACTCTCACCCCTCTTCCCCCTGCCCTGCAACTGCTGTAGCATCACAAAGAAAACTGGCTCTCAGTAGGTGGCACCCTTCTGATCCTTTCCTCTAACTCCATGTCTCCCCCTCCGTGTCACCGACCTTGTACACATCGTGGGAGCCAATGATGGCATCAAAAAGCGTGTAAAGATCGTTGAGCAGATCAACGACCTCAATGGGCTCGCTCATGGCTGAGATGGTGGTGAAGCCGACGATGTCACTGAAGTACAGGGTGACCTCCTCAAAATACTCAGGCTCCACCGGGATCCCCAGCTTCAGAGCCTCAGCCACAGACCTGGGGGAGAGAGCGCAGCGAGCACAGAGCTGGAGGGGTCCATTCGGCAAACACTGGGCAACATCTTCTACGCAGAGTCTGCAGATGGTGAGCGCCAGGGGAAATAGCCCCTACTCTCAAAGAGCGCACCGCGAGAGCAGGGTGAGACGCGGCATCATACAGAGTGCTGTGAGTTCAGAAGAGTCAGAGATCATCCCTAGCTGGGACGATCAAGGAAGGCTTCAGGGAGGAGGTGGCATTTGAGCTAGGTCTCAGGGAGCACCGGCCGGTCACTGGAAACAGCAGGAGGACGGAGGTGGGATATGTTTAAGGAGCAGCAAATAGTCTAGTTTGGCTGTGGAAGAGGGAACTATATACGGCTTATCTCTGTGTGGGATGGTTAGGGCAGGGTGTACCTGCATCTAGGACCTCAGTCATCTCCATGGGAGAGGACAATAAGAAAAAGGAAGAAGTTGGACTAAATTATCTCCAAGCTGCCTTCTAGTGCAAGATATTCTATGGTTCAAGGAGAGCTACATGCCCAAGGGGTGATCCATTCTCAAGGACTTGGCCACTGACTTGAGGTGAGGAATGTAGATAAGGGTCCCTGTCCTCAAAGTCTGGGCCCCTGTCCTGGCAAAGAGGATGCACGGCAAGGCAGAGGGCGCATGATGGGTCGGTGAGAATCCCATTGTAATTTCCACAGTTAGAAGAGAGTCTTATGCCATCATTTTACAGATGAAGAAAGTGAGATCCAAGAAAGTGATGTGGCTTGCCCAACATGCCACAGGTAGCCAACAGAGGTAGAGCTAGGATTTGAACTCAGGTCTTTTAATTTTCGTATCTAGAGCACTTTCTATAGCATTACTGATGCTCAGATAAGCAAGCCTTAACTCATCCCACTTACCCATGTTCCCGTCACTTCCTTGGATGCTTGTGATTAGTCATCCTCAGTCTGTTCAAAGCTCCCTGCCTCTCTCCGTGCTTATACAGCTAGGTCCCAATAAGTGCCACTAATGAGTCTCGTGACACGTTCCCATTATTTGAATTCGTACTGCGTATTTCCACTGGGCAGGAACCAATGACCATATTTTATATAATTATAACTTTGAATAACCCAAATTTAAATACGCACTACCACTTCATGGGATTCATTATTTGCATTAATCAGGATCCCCAGTATAGCCAGATTCTGACGGTTCTCAGAGAGACCCCCAGTTGGAGGAATTATCCACATAGATTCTAGAGAGGTTCCAAGATTGAGTCTGGTCTGTTTGATACTGGCGCTTGGGTAACAGGCCACAGGCCTGCAGCTCACGCTCACCCATGCCTCACGCCTCGTCCTTGCCGTGTTCTTTGGCGCGTCTTCTCGGGCTTGTCCTCCACCCACACCGCCTCCCCTCCCCACAGAGCCACTCACGGGGGCAGCATCTGAGTGAGCAGCTTGTCCGTCTTCTGTTTCTCGAGCTCTAGCTCCTCTGTCCGTTCTCGAATCAGGTCCTCCAGGTTGCTGGAGTATTGCTCCAGCATCCGAAGCATGGAATCGATGATGTTTGTCTTCCGGCCCTTGTTGATGTTCTTGAACTTGAGGGTGGAAGGGAGGGAAGAGGGGCCCTTAAGAACTCTGTCTCACGGCAGCGCAAGGGCTGCAGCCCTGATCTTCCCGATCTCCGGCTCCTTGTCTCACCCCAGCACCCGCTACTCCAACAAGGACGCTTCTCCCTTCTTCCCTTTCCCTAGCGGTTTAACCAGTCAAGTTGGACCTTCCTTCTCTCTCCTATCGGTTCCCGTTCTCACAGACAGATTCCCTCACATCTACCAGCTTTGAGCCTAGCCAGGGGGAGGCATTTGTTTGAGAATTGTGCTCTCCTCCACCTTCATTATTTGTGTTACTGTTTGCTGAAGGCTTTCAGCTGTGACTACAACATATGTAACATAAAATAAGTACCCATGGGCACAGAGAATACAATGTTCTGCTGTTAAAAATATGTGCACTTACTAAGAGGGATATTAAAAAGTGTCCCCTGTTGTTTCACTCATGTGTTGTGCCTTAGGCAGCTGCCTACCTTACCTAACCTATCCACCCCTAGTCTTGGCTCTGCTCTAACTCTCTGGGCCTCCCCTGAGGGACTAGGCATGTGCTGCACACCAGCTAAAGCTACCCCACCACCACCTACGCTCCCTCACCCCCCAATCGTTGGCTGAGTGTAGGATAACGCTAATCCTTGGCTATGGGGTAAGGGGCTACTCTGCTCCTACATATTCCTGGGACCCCCCCCCCAGTCCCTGACCAGATCAAAGGTTGTGTCCACGGTGGGCCTTAGGTCTGGCTGCTCTGCCCAGCACTGCTTCATGAGCTGGATACACTCCATAGGGGCCTGGTCTATGGACACCGAGGGCCGGCACATTGGGGGAGGGCTCTGAACTTTTTGGACAATCTCTGTGGGGAAAGAGAGCATAGAGTCCAGAATCTAAGCACCAGTCAAAAATCAACCCTGATCCCAGCTCATCTAAGAATGACTTCTAGAAAGTATGCATGAGAAAAGGCTGGGGAGAGTGGTGGAGAAGGGAGTGTGGTGTTAAGGGAAATGAGCTTTTGGGATGCACTGAAAAGAGATTGAGATATTGAGGAGGTTGGGGGCCTAATGAAGGAGGCTGGAAGGCTGGTAGCAAAGGACCAATAGATGTTATAAGGCTAGGAGCTAGGGGTTCTGGGGGGGACTTCTTTGTAGATGTGTATGTTGTGTGTGAGGACCCTAAGGACACTGTGCCATTTTGGCCTTGGAGGTTTAGCCAAGGATAGGCCCAGATGCTTAGGTATGCCAGCTGAGGCTGGCAATTCCCAACACTCCCAGTATCTCTAAGATAGCCTGCCCCCAACCAGAAGTGAGGATGACATTTTAACTTTGCCCCATGGAGATCCTCTACCCCACCCTAGCAATCCAAGGAGGCACAGCTCCCCTCAAAAGTTCCCAAATAGTATGGTAGGCTCCAATGTGAGGAAGAGGGTCTCAGAAAGGGTGAGAAAGTGGGGCCGAAGATTTGAAAAGGCTCATTGGGTTAGGAGTAGTGTCCATGCCTTTGGGGATGAGTTCCCAGGTTAGTGTCCCTGGGAGTAAAGAAAGGTCAAAGTGAGTGCCCAATTGGACCCCAGGACTGGGAGAGTCCCTGTGTAAGTGAAAAGGTCTTCCTGCTGACTTCCTCCCCAAAGAACAAGCCCCAAATGGAGGTCGGGGAAGATACCCTCAGGGGTCAGCTCCAACATGGCATAAGGCTCACAGCGGCATACTACTTCTTGCATGATGATGCCCAGGCTGAACACATCTCCCTGCAGAGTCCCCTGTCGTTCCAAAGCCTCATTCCTCAGGAGTTCGGGAGCTGTCCACAAGCGGTCTTAGGGAGCAGGGTGTCACAGGATAGGGAGGTAAAGGAAAACTCTTAATATGTAGTGTTGACGGCCAAAGCCAGGATCCCATGATATCACTCCTCACTTTTCTCCAACTCACTAACCATCCCAGGTCCCATGATTAGTTTCTACTACTATTAGGAGACTTAGAATTTTCCCATAGTTTCCATAGTTTCCCATAGAATCAGAGGGTTGGAGCTGGAAGAGACCTCAGAGATCATCAGGTCCAACGTCCTGATTCTCCAGAGGAAGAAACTGAAGCCAAGTCATAGATGTTTCATTGCTGAGTTGAAACTAAAGGTTGTTTCAGTGTTCTTTGCACCAAAACTCTGTAACAGCCTCTTCCCCTGGAGGAGAGTTCTCACTCCCTCAGACATAGACAATAAGATGTCAGAAAAAGGGAACTTAAAGATTATCCATTCCAAGTTTCTCATTTTACCTTCCCAAAGATTTCCTCATCCACAAAAAAGAAAGGAGTAGAGGGAGAAATGGGTAGATTGGGTGATCTCTAAGGTCATTTTTGCCTAGATGGCACGCCAGCCCCTTATTCTTAACATGTCAAAAACTGAACTTACCATCTTATTGCCTTCTCAAGGAAGCCTTCCATGGCCCCAAAGTGGGCAATGACCCTTTTACCCTAAGACTTCAGACGTGACTTTTTTTTTTTTGCCCCTGAGTGATATGCTTAGCTTGTATTACTATTGTAATATATTGTATTGTATATATACTTCTCGACTATAGATTCTGTCATGGCAAGTATTGTCTCTAAATTTTATCTCCTCCCTAGAGAAAGTGTTGTGTGATGGCCAGAAGCTGCCTTTAGTGCCAAGTAGACCTGGGTTCTTAGAGTCCTACGATACAAGCTATGTGCCTACCATCAAGTCCTTTAACCACTTGGTTCCCCCAAACAACTCTCTGAAAGGTTACGTTACAAGAGTTTGCAGGTCAGCATCAGTGGAGGGAGATTCTACACTGAGACTTCCAAACCCACATATCAATCAAATCACAGGTCCGGACCAAAAGATACACATTATTTCTCCCCATGTCTAGCATTGACTGATGTCTGCACTCTATAATAATATAATTATATAATCTGCACTCAGCCAAATTAGTTCCCCTTTCCAACTATGACTTTTATGTCAGAGTTATTACTGCTCTCATTGGCACAGAGAGGGAAACTAATTTGCCTGAGATTGGTCAGTGGCAGAACTAGGAATAGGACCCAGATCTCCTCATTTCCAACTAGTCAGGGTTTTCACCTTTGCTTTCTGCAGATTGATAAGGGGAAGCACAGTAGCCCTTTTTCCTAAACTACTCTGGGACTAAGCTCACCTTTACTTAGCTCCCAGGACTAATCATTAGGAACTCTGGGGACTTCTCACTTTCCAGTTAGGCTCTGTGGAGATTTGGAGATGGGGGAGATGAATTCCTATCCTGTACCTAGGGGACTGAGGGAAGGTCCTTTAAAGTAAGGGCCCATTGAGTGGGCCTCTCTGGTTGTGGTCTTGGGGTATCCAAAAGAATGTTCAGTGACAAGGACACATTATGGTTTCAGAACTGGTAGGGAACTTAAAGATTATTCAATTTGATTTCTTTAATTTACACATGAGGAAACTGAGATCCAGAAAGGGAAATTGACTTGTCCAGTGCAGTAAATAGCAGAACTGAGATTCAAACCCAGACCTTTAGAGTCTAATTCCAGGGCTCCTTCCAATAAATCATCTCTGTGGGATAGCACGAGAAAGAGTGACCGAAAACAGAGATAGAGGCAAATAAAAGGTTCCTGGGGGCAAGGAGAAGGGGAATTGTTAGGGAACAAGGAATATGGGGACATTTGGGAAAGGCCTGTACCCTCAGCTTGGGGTGGCTCCAAGGACACTCTCTGAGCCTCCAGCAACCTCCCATGACCATGATCTGTAATCTTGAGCACGAATCTCCCATCCACCACACAGTTCCGGGACTTGAGTCTCCCGTGGGCAACCCCACGATGGTGCAAATAGCGTATGCCCTTAAAAGCAGCAAACGTTAGAGGTTCACTGAGAGTGGGGTGGATATACCATAGCCCCTAGTTCCCAACTCCAGGATCACCACTGCCCCACTGTTCTGGTTTTCCTTAGGTCCCTTGCTCTGCCTCCTCCCAGGACACCTCTCCTTCTCACTCCCATACCTTAATGAGATCAAGCAGGAGGGAGGATTTGAACATCCAGTCAAGTTTCATATCCCTCTGAGTGAGAAGATCTTGGAGGGATCCTCGAGCACAGTACTCAGAGACCACAGCTAGGATGCCCCCTCCTGGCCCTCCTGATCCAGCGCCTTCCACATGCCCAGCCAGGAAAAGCCCCACATAAAGAGCTACATTCTCATGGCGGAGCTCCCGTAGCTATGAGATTGGAGTTGGAGAGAAAAAAGACGATTAGACTTCAGGAGGGATGTCCTGATTGGGGTGGGGGTGGGGAGGGAAGGATGAGGCTACAGAAGGACTTCCTGCCTTAGAGAAAGGGAAAAACGGTGAGAGATGTGTGGGAAGCCTCTCACTACCCATTCCTTTTCCAAAGCGAGAAAGCCTTCTGTGAAAGAAAGTCCCGAAGAGACGGGAGGGAGGAAGAAGGACCATCAGGATGCTCTTGGGTTTGTGGGGGGAAGGGCAAGAAAAGGGAGGCTTGGGACAGAGGGCAAAGGGTAGAACCCTTTCCTACCTTCTAATCTTAGGTTTTGCTAATTCAACAAAAGATGTTGTGTTATTAGACGGCTAAACCTATTTTACTAGATTGTGAAGTCCTTCAGGGTACAGGGCATCCATTTATTCATTAGTTTATTCACTGATGCCTTGGGAACATTGAATCTCTCTCCTACTTCCCTAACCTTTCCTCACCTTGGAGAAGGCCCTCTTGGTTGCAGGACGAATTTCAGTATGTTGATCACCTGGAAATTTCTTCAGCCAAACCCAGTCTCCCTGGAGCAGAGGGAATGGAGAAGAGGAAATCAGTATTTAAGCAGGACCACCCTGCCCCCAAAGGACAGAGATGCAAAACTTCCATGGAATTTTTTTCCTTGGAATCTCTTTAATTTTTTCCTTTTTTTTTCAATGAATGAAAGTATGTTTTCTCTCCCTCTTCTCTCCTTGTAACAAATATGCAGAGTTAAGAAAAAAAAATCCCTCGTCGGCCAAGTCCAAAAATGCACGTCTTGTTCTGTGTTTTAAGCCTATCACCTTTGTGTCAGGAGAGGGGCAGCAGCACGAGGAAGATTTGTCCTCTGAAATCACAGTTACTCATTGCAATGATTGGAGTTCTTTATGTTTGTCTTTACCACATTGTTATTGTAGAAATTATTCTCCTGGTTCTGCTCATTTCATGCTGCACTATTTTGCACAAACCTTCCCAGACTTTTCTGAAGCTGTCCCTTTCATCATTTCTTATGGACAATAGAATTCCACGATGTCGCTGTTATCCTCGTCCAGTAGTGTCTGACGCTTCATGACCCCACTTGGGGTTTTCTTGGCAAAGATACTGGAGTGATTTGTCATTTCCTTCTCCAGCTCTTTTGCAGATGAGGAACTGAGGCAAACAGGGTTAAGTGACTTGTCCAGGGTCATACAGCTAGTAAGTGTCTGAGGCCGGATTTGAACTTAGGATGATGAGTCTTCCTGTCTCCAGACCTATCACTCTATCCGCTGCACCACCTAGCTGTTTATTTAATAATAGGAATTAATAATATGAAGCTTCTCCTATTATCTCCTGGGACCCTGTATCTAGCATTCTGTTTTACAACCGACTTGGCTAGAACACATTCATTCCACAAGTTACTGGGAATTGGATTCAATACGTCATCGTGGTAATCACCATCATAACTCTCACATCATTATCGTCTGTGGGCCACTTGATTATTGGTGGGTTATCAGTCACCGCCAGTCTAGAGGCAGCCTGGAAGAAGACAGCTCTGTGCTCGGAGTCTCTGACGCTGCCCGTCACTTAACGTTTATAGTTCACCATAATCATCACCTGAATGTATCACCGTCATTACCCCGTGCTCATTACTACACCAGAAAGAACTCTAGAGGAGCTCTGGACCCAGATTCTGATCCTGACTATGCCACTGACGAGCTCTGTGACCGTGTCTAAGCCACAGCCCCTCTCATCAGCCACACCCTCTGTAAAATGAGGGATTGGAACTAGATGACTCCTCATTCCATGGTGCTTTTCTGAGCTTCCCCTGCCTCCTTCTGTCCTCAGCCTCTGCCCTTCTCTCTATGCTCTCTCCCTTTGCAATCCTACCCTTTCCTGCAACTTCATTAAATCATTCCTCTGCGTTGGTAACTCCCAGATCTATATGTCCAGCTACTGAGATACACTACGGTATAGAGGGAAGAACGGTACCTAGGGGGTATGGTGGATCAGATCAAGCAACAGGCCTGGAGGCAGGAAGACCCATCTTCCTGAGTTCAAATCCGGCCTCACACATTTACTGGTTGTGTGCCCCTGCAAGCCTGGTTTGCCTCTGTTTCCTCATCTGTAAAATGAGCTGGAGAAGGAAAGGGCAAACCTCTCTAGCATCTTTGCCAAGGAAACCCCAAATGAGATCAAAAGGAGTCAGACGTGACTGAAACCACTGAACAACAAAAGGTAAAAGAATGCCGGATTTGGAATCAGAGAATCTAAGGCTGAATCCTGGCTTTGCCACTTCATACCTTTAGCCATACCTCTGGCTTCTCTGGGCCTTAGTTTATTCATCAAAAAAGTTAGTGGGTTGGACCCCTTTGCTCCTTCCTGATGGAAGGAGGGAAAGGAGGAGCAGTCAGTGGGACTAAACATCAGAATTGTGTCTTTCCTAAAACTTCAGGCTATTATTGGCTATCAGAGTCTGAGGACAGAGCCTCGTGAAAGTTGTTCTGTTACATACTGATTTATTCCTCTTGTTGACTCTGTATCTACGGGTTAAAACTCTATGCAGAAAAACCCAAGTAGGGGGAAAGGGAAGAAAACTAAGGTTCCTTTCAGCCTTTGTTATGTGATCCTGTGAGTGCCACATGGATGTCCTGCAGGCACTTCTAACTTAAAACTGAGCTCATCTTCGTCTTCAACTTCCCCTTCCCCCCTTGTAAAACAGAACTTTCCTCTCTTTCCATTTCTGTGCAATTCTAAAATATCAACAAATTATCACTGAGTCTTCTCTCCTCCTTCACGGACTTAGAGACAGAAAGATTTGGATTTCAATCCTGCCTAGGTTACTGATTGGGCCACCGTAGGGAAATCTCTTAATATCTCTGAATCTCAGTTTCCTCATCTATAAAACAATACTTGTAGTAGCGACCTCACAAGGCTGTTTTAAGATTCAAATTAAATCATTTATGTAAAACACATTGCCATGTATAAATGTTAATTCCTAACCTGACAGACATTGACTGCGTGTCCCTCATTAGGTCATTTAATCTCTTAGGGGTCTAGGCAGATTTCTAAGGCTCTAAGTTGAAGAGGAGGTGCTGGCTTGCGTTAGGAGGAAATAATTCTTCATCCGGGAGTTCCCTATACTAACAAAATCGCATGTCCAGCATCCATTCATATAAATATGGATAAATATGGATGATTAGATAAAATCTAATGTTCTGTGGACTATTGCACTGCTTTTTATAATTGCGACTAAAGAATTAACGTGTAAGTTCATCTCTGTAGGATCGACAAAAGAATCCTTGGGACAACCCCAGTAATAGTCAGAATCACAGATGATATGTTCTTTAACCTGTTCCTATAGGATCTTTATTTCTTCAGCAAAGTCCCTGTATTTTGACAGCTTTTCATTGCACACATTTTGGAAATATGAGTCTTTGGTATGATGACATCTTTGAAAATATTTGCTCCTTAAGAACAGGGACTGTTTGTTTGCTCTTAAGATTTGATGGACTGATGTTGTATCTGGGTAATGATGGGCAACATTTCATCCTGTGACAACACTCCAGTTTCAGTACAGTATATTTATTGACCAATATTTTGGCCAAGAATATTTTGAGGTCTGTATTTGTAGTAAAAGGGATTTGTTGTCTTTTAGTCTGCGAAAGACACTGAGCTTCTGGAAAGTATATTTCTAATAACCAATTTGCTGTTGGTGTTTTCATTAGCATAATTATTATTATCAACGATAATCAGTGGTAGCTTCAGAGTCAAGAAAATTGGGATTCAAGTCCTGCCTCTGAAATATAGTGACCTTTAGATCAGTTGAGAGGCCTCTCAATACCCTGAACAACCAACTCTCTAATAATAGCTAGCGTTAACCCCGCTTTACGGGTGGGGGAAGAGAGGTAACAGAGGGTAAGTGGTTTGCCCAGGGTCACTCTGATAGCAATTGCCTGAGACTGAATTTGAATTCAGATCTCCTTTTCTACAAGTCTAGCACTCTGTCCAGTGGGCCACCTCTAAGGCTGTAAGGTGTCAGAGCAGGTGCCAGAGTTAGAAGGAGTTTCGTCATCAGGAGTTCCCTATGCTGGTCACAGATGACTTCTAGTTTGGAAGGAAGTTCATGGAAGTAAGGTTCCTTCCATTTGCAAATCTGCGATCCTATGGTCTTCATGAATCATGAAAGGCAGCACTACCATTTGTCACATGGCTCAATGTCATCATGGCAATATGCCAGAATAATCCTGTATCTTCTTACTTTTATATAATTCAAAGTTAAAAAAAAATAAATAAATGAAAGGGTTACTCTTGGTCAGGTAGAGAGTGCTAGGCTTGGAGTCAAGAACACTAATCTTTTTGAATTCAAGTCTGACTTGACATTTAGTAGGTGTGTGACCCTGGGCAAGTTACCCACCCCTATTTGCTCAGCTTCCTCATCTGCAAAATGAACTGGAGAAGGAAATCTCAAACCACTCCATTATCTTTGCCAAGAAAACCCCAAATGGGGTCACAGAGAGTCTGGAGCAACTGAACAACAACGAGCCACGTATGAGGATCATGCTGACTTAGAATATCACATGTTAATGTTATCTACGTTCTGTTGTATTTTTATTTATTTTATTAACTATTTCTCAATTACATTTTAATCTGGTTTTGCTGTCTCCTACACACGCATGGTTAGAGGGTTCCCTGTGCCACTAGAATCACAGACCTAGTCTCTATCCCTGTCATTCATACTTTACCACTGACTACGCTTAAATGTGATTGAGTTTCCAACAACATATTACTTTCTTCACAGATATTCCTAATTGTAGGAATATCTCTCTTTAAAGAACTTCCATTATCATCGAGCAGAAGCCTCCTGAAATCATGCTATATCTGTCCTTAAAGTTTTCCTGAAAACATACCTGCTTTAGACCTTTTGAGATAATAAGGGAAAAGGAGGATTCATCCATGACCTCCACATTGCCATGATACAAGGGAGCTAGATTTGGGGTTCAAATTCAAATCCGCATTCTGCCATTTAATACTAGCATGACCTTGGGCCCGGGGCCCTAGACCTTAGGCCTCATCTGTCAAATGAGGGGGTTGGACTAGACTAGAGAGTGCCTGAGGCAGATTCAGAGGTTCTGGCAAAGCACATGAAAAACCTCCTTTTGAATTTCTCTAGAAATACAAGAAATTAATATTTCTCTAGTCTAAAAAACCTTTTCAGCCTTTTTCCTGTTTGAAAGTATATAGTCTAAGAACAAAAGACTTTTTTAGAGAAATGGATTAAGGTTAGAAACCAAACATTGAACAAAGAGTACCTCTTATCTCGTTAAATTCATTGCCTTCCCCACCCCCTGGAATGACTATCTTGCTGCCTACTTAAAAGAAGTGCCCTCTTCTCCATTCAGAGGGTAGCATGTCATTTCTTATTTGGAAAGGATTCTGGATAAGGTCACAGGGAAGGAGAGCCTTTACATCCTTGAGGGCAGTGGTCAAAGAAGGACTTGAATAGTTATTAAGTGAATATTATTCTATTTGTTGGAGTAGAATATTAATCCCAAAGTGTATTTTAATACATTATGACATTTTCCTTGTTAAAGATTACTTTAAATGTTACTTGAAATCATGTTTGTGGTAAAGAAGCATGGGAAATTATGTTAGTAGGATGGGAGGGAGAGGGATCTGTGTCAGTTTGGACGTTTCTCGCTGAACTAGAGATGTCTTGGATTTAGAAAAATGTTAAATTAATAAAAATTGTTTCTGGCAGACTTATCCTGTATTCCTTCAGGGATAATCATTGAGACCAGCCTGGTTAAATTATAGAAGCCTATTCTTGAGAATTTTAGGGGCAGAGGAAATCATTTCCCTTCTTCTAGGATCTGGAACCAATTTAGCCTAAGCATAGGACTGCCCATCATACCCACTTCCTCCTGGTTTGTCCTTTTTCTAACCAAGTAAATGTTAGAACCCCTCCCCTTAGGGAGGATTGGCTCCCAAATGCCTGTTTAATACTTCTGGCTCAGAAGTTAATAGCTGAAAGAAACTGTAGACACCATCTAGTCTCTCTGTCCTCCTCATTTGACAAATATGGAAACTAAATCCCAAAGTAGAGAAGGGATTACTCAAGTGTCAGATAGTTAATAAATGGTAGAACTAGAATTCACGCAAAATCCAGATATCTGAGTTGACCTCTGAGGTCCTTTAGAAGTCTTAGATTCTGTATGTAGTCCAAGTTTCCTGTGAGAGATTGACCCTCCTACATAGACATTGTCAGGAAAACTTGGTTTCTGGGAATGCAGGCACACTGGTGGCCAGACATTAACCAGAGTTCCCTTCATCGTGGGTTTGGTTTTGTTTTTACCTTGATGGAGCTTCCTTTTGGAGAAAAACCAAATGGCATCTTAGAGGAGGAAGGATGGTCCTGCCAGGGGTTACCTCATCTTGCCAAGCCTATTAGGGAGCTACAGACAACTCACCAGCACTACTGACACCAAAAGCAAATACAACAGAAGCAAGGCCTGACCAGACCAGAAAAAGACCAGGAGCAGAAGTTATAGTGGCTGTTGAGAGTGAAATTCAGCTCATTTCTCGGCCCCCTCCTACCTCGTATTCCTGGATCACTGAGTCGGACCACTCTTTTTTTCCCAGTTCTCCCTCCAACCTGAGTGGAGGGGTGAATGCATTAGCTGCCTATCATATTGTAGCCTCATTTAATGCATATCTGTGTTTTTATGATATATGATGTTTCTATTAAAGTATGGCCATTTAACTATGATTAAGAGAGAGGAAGCTAACCAAAAAGTAGAGATTTTCCCTAGTTCAGCCTAGGGTGGGGATAATGTGATGAGAGAGAGAGAAAGAGAGAGAAAGAGAAAGAAAGAGAGAAAGAGAGAGAGAGAGAGAGAGAGAGAGAGAGAGAGAGAGAGAGTTTCTACAATTTTAATAATGTTACAGTATGTATCATAGACTGCCTTTTTGAACCTGGAGAGAGACTTAACAAGGAAACGAGTCTGTGGAGAGGTGTAGGGTGTTAGTGCAGCTGTATCTAATTGGCATTTGCTGCTTGTCAGGCATTAGACAGCTCCTTGCAACCACAAAGGGTCAGCAATCCATGCAGGGTCCCCCTTCATTTTACACATGGTTTGGTATTTTATAGTATTCAAAGGCATTTTTGTAACGTAACCCTACTTTTATGACCTTCTTTAGGATTTATCAGATCTCTACATCTCCTATATAACTTCTACCCCTAAAGTTTCTAAGTTTGGGCCTCAGTTTCCTCTTCTGTAAAGTGATCCAGGGGCGATGTAAGGCTCAAATGGATATAAAGTAATTTGCAAACTCATCATCAGGCCTCCAGTCTGGCGATGACTTCATTCCCTAAGCCTTCTTCTGAGTTCAAGAAATGTACAAGAATGAGCTGGGAAATGTTTCAGGGGGGAGGGGGAATACATATACTTTTAAGTTTAATCTGCATTATTGGCAGTTTAGACAATGAATGAAGTAATAAATCAAGCCTTGATTTGTATCACTGGCTGATCTCTGAGGTATAAAGTCTTACACTGAAAATTTATCAGGCAGCTCCCAAGCCCGTATAACTAGTTCCAACACATCCCTGTCAAGATCCTTCCCGGCTCTGTGTTGTGTCATGAAAAGAGGTACCACTGTTATTGTAAAAGAAAATTATATAAGTAGTGGAAGAGGTGGGAGGGAGCTTAACTGAACTAGGAGGGCAAATGATAGCTACAGAATGAAGCTGGAAAGAGCTAGAGAATATGTGTTATCAAGAGAATGAGATGAGCCGGGAAGAAAGAGACAAAATGGCGGGGAGAGAATAGCCAAAGACAGAAAACATCCATGATGGTGGAATTGCAAGTGCAGGGTCAAGGGACAGACAGAATCTTAGGTAGGAACTTCAACCTTATTCTCATGAAGACCTACTGATTTTCCTAATGTTTTAGAGGGGAAGGATTTGGGGTGGGAGGAGACAGGGAGGGTGAAAGAAGGAGAATGGGGATTGGACTATCCTTCTATAATTTTCAGTTTCTCTCTCCTTCATGCATGGAGTCCCTGAAATGGGAAAGAGGAGAGGACCCTTTATAGCAATAGTAGAAACCAATCTTTTCCATCAACTCCCCAGGTTGGGGTGGAGGAAGAGGGTAAAGAAAGGGGCCACCATCTGTGATCTTGAATATAAGAATGTAATACATTCCTATAATGTAGATCTATTAAAACTCAGGAGGGTAGAGGGAATCTAAAGACAACCAAAAAAGGTCTTTTTTTTTTTAATCTATCCTGGGAGAAAACAGACAATCAAAGAATAGGATGCTTGGGGTAGATGGGATGATAACTGACAACAGAGAGAAGGCAGGACTATTTGATTATTATTTTGTTTCTGTTTTTCTCCCAACAAAGAAAATGCCATTTGTACTGGGGATGAAAGAATAGAAATGACCAATAATAATTGTGAATATTTATGTGGCACTTTGAGGTTTGAAAAGCAAAATAGAGGGGCAGCTAGGTGGCACAGTGAGTAGAGCACCAGCTGGAGTCAGGAGGACTTGAGTTAAATTTGCCCTCAGACACTTGACACACTTTCTAGCTGTGTGACCTTGGGCAAATCACTTAACTTCAATTGCCCTGCCTTCCCCCCTGCAAAAAAAGAAAAAAAAAAGAATTAAAAAAGCAGACTACTGCAGTAAAGTGAATATCACAACAAAACGAATCACACGAATTTAAAAAAAAAAAAAGGCAAAACAGAGAGCTGATACCTGAGTCCTGATCGCGCATTCTCATCAGAGGAAAGTTACCTCACCCAGATAAATTATATTCTCAGGTACTGAGAGAATTTGCAGCTGTGATCGCTGAGTCACTGTCAATGACACTTGAAAGCTCATGGAAAATGGGAAAGATACCACAAGATGGGAAACTGGCAAACATTGCCCTCGTTTAAAAAAAAAAAGGAAAAGAAAAGTGTCTACAAACTATAGGCCAACAAGTCTGATTTTAGTTACCAGGAAATCCTGTAATGGGTCATTAAAGAGATGAACCAGCTTGATTGGTGAATCACCAATGGTGGTGCAGTGGTGAGTCATGATGAAAATTCCATAACTGGTCATTAAAAAGATGAACTAACTTGGTTGTTGAACCATTTTGATTACAAGGAGCCGACATTTGCTTCATCAAGAATAGGTCATCTCAAACTAACCTCCTTTCTTTTTCTGGACAGAATTACTAAGCTGGAAGACAAGCAGAGAACTGTAGAGTAGATTTACCTATATTTTAGTCAAGTTTTTCATAAAATATTGCATACTGTTCTTGCGGGAAAGATATAGAAATATGGTTAGAGGAGAATACAATTAGATTGACTCAGAATTGGTTGGGTGATTTGGGGATTTTAGCAGACTATAATGCCAGTATAATGGAATGGAATACCAGTGTAGCATGGTGGCCCAAAGAATGCATTCTTGAGCTAACGATAATAGCTAGCATTTATAGAATGCTTGAAAGTCATTAATAGCTTCGCAGGTTAGAGGGTGATAGCATCATTGTACTCAGCCCTGTCACTCTCACCTTCCTCCTCTTAATCATGAGCAGCTGAATGAAGCTGGAGGAAAACCCACAGCTGTACTGACTATAATCCAACCCTGGATTATAATATACCCATTACGAATTCTTGTTATCCAGCCTCAACTGGGTCCTCATCCTAGCAAGACAGTCTTTTTAAGTCCTTTTAGGGTTAGGGTCAGGGTTAAATTTAGGGTTAAATATCCCCAGATCCATATATCTAGCCCCAATTTCTCAGTCCTTGAGCTTCAGTCCTGAATCACAACTTGCTCAAAAGGGATTTGAAACTGGAAAACCTAGACATCTTAAACTCAATGTGTCTAAAACTAAACTCATTGTCTTTACTCTTAAGTCACACCCCCTTCCAAACTTCCCTATTTTTTGTTGAAAATACTACCATCCCTTTTGTGTCTCAGATTGGTAAAATTGGTATTCTCACGGAATTCTCATTTTCTCTTACCCTATATATCCAGTCAGTTGCCAATTCTTTTTTTTGGGGGGGGGCGGTGCAGAGGGAAGCAATAGGGGTTAAGTGACTTGTCCAGGGTCACACAGCTAGAAAGTGTTTGAGATCACCTTTGAACTCAGGTCCTGCTGACTCCAGGGCCAGCGCTCTATCCACTGTACCACCTAGCTGCCCCTAGTTGCCAGTTCTTGGCATTTTTACCTTAATAACATCCTTTGCAGCTGACCCCTTCTCTCCAATCACACAGCTACCACATTCAATCACATCCTATCACTTTGCACCTAGATTATTACAACAGCCTCCCACAAAACCTGGCCAAAATCTCTTTCCAGCTTTGTTGTATATTACTTCCCCTTGCACGCACAAAAGCTTTACATATGGAAGATGATGGAAAAAGCTGAAAGGCAGCTGATTTTAAAAAGAGGAATGGAATATAATGAGAGGCTTGGGGGAAATGATAACTAGCTAAGAGGAAGATGCCCATTTTTTCTCTCCAGTCACTCAGAGAAGACTGGAAGATGTCAGCTGGTTTTATGAAATGAGGAATGAGGATAGAGTCACCAGAATGAAGGCTTAGTGACTGCTCAGGTAATTGTGGTACTGCCCTGCTTGCTCCAGCTGGGCCAAGAGACTCAGGAGGCTCTAAGTTCCTGCCTTCCACCAATAGTAAGTCTCACTCCTGATACCAAATGTACAAGTGGAAAACTCTTGTCACTCAGCTGCCAACTGGGAGCAATTAAGAACTCAGCTCCCAGGTCATCCCTTACCCCAAATTAGCCCTTAACCCTAGGCAATGGGAGAGAAGGTTATCTCTTACCCCCAGATTAGCCCTTACCGCTAGGCAATGGGAGGGGTTGTGATCTAGAGATCAAATGGATGTATAATCCTCCTCTTTGTTACATACTGATTAATGCCTCGGTTTTAATGTTCCTTTGCCTTTCGCAGACTAAATGCTTATTACAATATAGTTAGAGATGAATAAGTTACGGGTAAACTAGAGAATGAAAAGGGCATTTTTTTTCTAGTGGTATGGCATCTGGAGCCATAAGAAATCTGATTGAATAAATCCACACAAACTCTTAGACTACTCCCTAACTCCCACTGCAGCTACACACAGAGATGGTCATCCTTTGATCTTACCACGGCTTGCCACTGTTCTATTTTCATATTCGTTGACTCTGAAATTCCCTTATCTAGTCATAATTTTTTGTCATTTCACGTCTCCCTCTGCCTTGCTACTCTTCCTCACCACAACCTCCAATCCCTCAGTTCTTTCACAAGGTATCTATGCACTGGCTGCATTCTCCTCCCTTCCCCATCTTGACTGATTAGAGAACTAGTTCATCTCTATACTCTCCTCTTCTCTCAAGTTCATTGCCTGTTATCCTCTCACCAATCTTACCCTGTCAAACTTTAACTTTGGATCACCTACCGTCTGCTGCCCTTCATCCTACTCACATGATACTGAATGAAGCAGCAGAAAATCAGAAAACCATGCTGACTAGGTCCATTACATGTAATTGTGTTACATAAGTTCAACTGGGCCCTCACAGCTGCTAGGCAATCCGCCCACACCTCCCTAATCAATTCACGGTCCCATTCACTGTAACAACTTTTCCCAATCTTTTCATCCTTCCTCAAACTTCCCACGGCTTCCCCTTCCCCCACTCTCTAAACTGAAAATTTTGCCTAATTTTTCATTAAAAAATGGAGGCCACTCCCAGAAACCACTTATTTATTCCTTTCTCGTCTCCTATCACTCGGATACCTTCTGAGACTCTCCTCTTTCACCCCAATCTCCCATGAAGAAGTGGCCCCTCTCTTCACTGATACTAACCCATCTACATGCACAGGTGATTCCACCCCTCTCCTGCCTTCTGTAGCAGGAAAGGTTGATTTCCTTGCCTCAAGTGTCTCCTCATTCCAATAGTGTCATCATATTGATCTTCCTAAGTGTGGATCTGACCATGTCTCACACACACACGTGCACACACACTCACGCACACACACACACGCACACACACGGACACACACACACCATCCTCATTCGATAAACTCCAGTGGTTCCCTTTCATTTCCAGGATCAAATATAAAATGCTTTGTTCAGCATTCAAAGGCCTTTATAATTTGGCCCCTTCCCATGATTTATTTCAGTAATATTATGCTTTCTTCTCCTGCCTTCCTCCCACATACTCTGTAGTCTAATGATAATGGCCTCCTTGCTATTACTCAAATAAAACACTTCTCAATTCTAGGCACTTTCACTGGCTGTCCCCCAGGCCTAAAATATTCTTCCTCTTCATTTCAGCCTTCTGGCTTCCCTGGTTTCCCTCAAGTTCATCTAAAATCCTACCTTCTATAGAAAGTTTTTCCTGATTCCTCTAAATATTAGTGCCTTCCTTCTGTTGATTATCCCTAACTTACTCTGTATTTAACTTGTGTGTACAAGGTTGTTTACATGCTCTTTCCCCCATCAGATTGTAAACTCCTTGAAAGCAGGGATTGTTTTTTGCCTTTCTTGTATTCCCAATGTACAGTGCCTGGCACATAGTAAGGGCTTAATTAATGCTTATCAACAGCAATGTCTCAGAAAAAAAAAAAAAAACAACTTGGGCACAAACTCAATTAAAATTTCTGCAAGAGTTGAAGCAAGAGTTTTTTTTAAAAGGAGTTAAAATGTTTTTATATAGAAGGAGGAAGAAGATAAAAAAGGGGGGATGATAGAAGGGAGGGCAGACAGGGGGAGGAGGTAATCAAAAACAAACACTTTTGAAAATGGACAGGGTCAAGGGAGAAAATTCAATAAAGGGGGGTAGGTTAGGAAGAAGCAAAACAT
>CM053627.1:204681025-204693923 GCA_028646595.1 Phalanger gymnotis
GGAGGGGAGTGGGGTGACAGAAGGGAGGGCTGAGCAGGGAACGAGGCAACCAGAATATATGCCATCTTGGAGTGGGGGGGAGGGTAGAAATGGGGAGAAAATTGGGAATTCAAACTCTTGTGAAAATCAATGCTGAAAACTAAATATATTAAATAAAATAATAATAAAATTAAATTTAAAAATGTTTTTATAAATGGAACAAGAGTCCTTGAGGGAAAAAAACAGAAACAAATGAGAGCTATGTGGGAAAAAAGAATTGTTAAGAGAATTAACAACTTGGTACAAACTCCCTGAAAATCCGAATGGATCAAATAGAAGCCAATGACTTCATGAGGTGATAAGAAATATAAAAAGAAAGTCAAAATGGAAGAAAATATAAAGTATCTCATAGCAAAAACAACTTGTCTGGAAAACAAATTTTAAAAAATTAAGAATTATTGGACTAGCTGAACACATGACCAAAAAAAAGAGCTTAGACATGCTATTTCAAGAAATCTTAAAAGAAAACTGCCCAAATCTCTTAGAATCAGAGGGCAAAATGGAAATAGAAATAATCCACTGGTCACTTCCTGAAAGAAACTCCAAAATGAAAAGCACATGATTTAGCAGCCATCACTATAAAGGAGTAGAGATCTTGGAATACAATGTTCCAGAAAGAAAAGGATATGAGCTTACAGCCAAGAATAAGTAACCAGCAAAATGGAATATGATACTACAAGTGAAAATTAGATCTTTAATGAAATAGAGGTCTTCCAAACATTCCTGATAAAAAAGACCAGAGCTACAGAGAAATTTTGAAGTTCAAACATAGGAGTGAAGAGAAGCATAGAAGGGCAAACATAAATGAATAATGATAAAGGACTAAACAAGGATAGAGAAAGAGACAATACATGTGATCTCTCCGAACCCTATCATCACCAGGTTTAGAGAGGGACTCTAATTTAGACAAGGCCTGGGAGTGGTTCTGTTATGTCTTATCTTTTTTTTTTAAATAAAATTATTATTTGTTTTTAGCATTCATTTAAAAAATTTTTTTTGAGTTCCGAATTCTCTCTTTCCCTCCAGCCCCACCTCATTGAGAAGGTAAGAAATGCTATTTCAATTGTACAAGTGAAATCATGCCAAACATATTTCTATATTAGCCATGCTGAAAAAAAAGTGAAAAAAAATTATGCCTTAAACCATACTTAGATTTCATCACTTCACTCTCTGGAGGTAGATAGCAATTTTCATCATAAGTCCTTCTGAACTGTCTTGGATCATTGTATTGATTAATATAGCTAACTCATTCACAGTTAATCATCATAGAATATTGCTATTTACTGCATAAAATGTTCTCCTGGTTCTGCTCATTTCACTCTGCATCAGTTCATGTAAATCTTTCCAGGTTTTTCTGAGACTATCCTGCTCATCATTTCTTATAGCACAATCATATTTAATTGCAATAGCTTGTTTAGGTATTCTCCAATTGACGGGCATCCCCTCAATTTCCAGTTCTTTGTCAACGCCCAAAAAGAGTTGCTATAAATATTTTTGTACACACAGGTCTTTTTCCTTTTTCTTTGATCTCTTTGGAGTACTGTCTGCATGATCTTAAGAAAAGAATAGAAAGAGAGGAAGAGGAATACACCAGTTGAGGGAAAAGGGAGAAGGAAAAGGAAAGTTAAAGGAAATTATCTCATATGATCAAGGTGCACAAGTAGATATCTATTCAAATAAGCAGGAAGTGGGGCGGGGGGAGCAGCCGACATTTGAGCCTCACTCTCATCTGAACTGATTAACACAGAATTGGGAACTTTTTACTCAACCCATTTTACTCCACAGGAAAATAGAAGAGAAAGGGGAGAAGTGGGGAGGGGAAATTAGTGAGAGTGTAGATTTAAGGAAGGGATTAGTCTTAAGCAAAACAGTCTCTAAGGATGTATAAAAATATTTATAACTCATTTTGAGGTGGCAAAGAATAGGAATTGAAGAGGAGCCTATATATTTCGGAATGAATGAACAATAAATATATGGTACATAAATGTCATAGAATACTTTCAGGTCAAAGAAAAAATATTGCAAGCAGCCAGAAAGAAAGAATTTAAATACCTAGGAGCCACAGTCAGGAACACACACAATGTAGCAGCCATCACTATAAAGCAGTGGAGATCTTAGAATACAATGTTCCAGAAAGAAAAGGATATGGTGCTCAAGTCTAATCAATGTAATGGCCAGTCAGGATTCCAGACACTAATGATGAAACATGCTGCCTACCTCCTGACAGAGAGAGGACTCACAATGCAGGATGAGACAATTTTTTTTTGGACATGGCCAGTGGAAATTTATTTTGATTTATTTTGATTGATACATGTTTGTAACGGGTCTTCTTTTTCTCATGTTCTCAATGAGGGGTTGAGAGAAGAAGGTTGGCTGATTAAAACAAGTAAATAAATTTAAAAAAATAAAATAAATGCTGGTTGACTTGGAAAAGAAGGTGCAGAAAAGAGAAAGGAGGTAGCCAGTTTTCTGAGAGTCTGAGTGGTCCCCCAGAGCATAGTTGATATTCATTGTAGCCAACGGGGATTAAAATTTCATTGAGTTCTAGTCATTACTCCACAGTGGTCCTAGTCGTCACATGAAGGGCCTTAGTGGTCACAGAGATGAAGGCTCAGAAAGATGAAGTAATTTACTTAAATACAAGTATTGAGCGTTGGATCCCCCTTTAGAAACCCAGGCTTCATGACTCCACGTCCTCTTTCTACCATGTCCTGCTATCTTTCATAAAGGCACATCACAGAAAACACCTGCTCAACATACACAAACCCTAAGCCAGGATCCGCAATCCCCAGTTTGCCGGCATGCCCGCGGGACCACTTGACACAGAAACCTCACATCCTGCACAAGCCGCGTCAGTCCCCTGGGAGGTATATTCTTACTGTAAATACTTGCACAGGATTCCAGATAACCCACATTTTGCGTCGAGGTATTCATCCTTTTTCAGAAAGTGAATCTGTTCTTCCTTTTTCACACGGGCTTACAATCACTATAGATGCAGGGGTGGCGAACACTGTCTGCCCGAGGTTGTTGGCCAGGCAATCTGCCAAGTCCACCTTCAAGCTCCTCTAGTTTATCATGATTGATTTGCTGGAGAGATTTCTTTTCATGATAATAAGAAAAGACATCCTTCCCTTAGAGCCACACTCTAGAGCAGAGGTGTCACGCTTGCTACCTGCTGCCTGCAATACTCCATAGTGTGCCAGAACCAGATGAAATAGTTATCAAAATAAATATGCGACAAAACTTAGATAACATTACATTTACAACTGAGTCCATATGTAGCCCAGAGGGCTCCTCATGTATGGTTTGCTGCTGTTGTTTAGTTGTTTCCAACTCTCCCTGACCCCGTTTGGGGTTTCCTTTGCAAGGATACTGCCATTTCCTTTTCCAGTTCATCTTACAGGTGAGGAACTGAGGTAAGCAGGGTTAAGTGACTTGCCCAAGGTCACATAGCTAGTAAGTGTCCGAGGCCACGTTTGAACTCCTGATTCCAGGCCCGGCGCTCTATCCTCTGAACCCCCTAGCTGCCTCTAAGTACGGTTTGGTGGCCCCCATTTCTACTGGAGTTTGACATGCTCCTTCTAGATCACCCAAAACAGAGTTTAATATAACTAACGGATAAATCAGAATTTTCACCCACTCCTCCCTCACTCCATTGTTCAGCTGAGATTATCTTTGAACAGGTATCTATAGCTAGAGGAAATATTGGCTCTATGAGGAAGGATCCTGGCAGGGTACTCACTTCATACATGCCAATGTTGGAACTGTCTGGGGGCTGGCTAGGGATGCTGCGCATGTCAGATATGCTGTGGGCAGCCAGGCTTGACCGGCTCCCCTCTGTTACCTGGGCAGGGAGAGAGTCAGAGGAAGTATAAGATGATGGGGAAGTCATCACGGGGAGGAGGCAGCAACTTTGGGCTGTGATCGAAATCAGGTTGGCGTTGAGAGTTAAGGGTTAGGGAGGGAGGAGGGTAGGGGCCAGGTATCAGGGGAGAAAATAACCACGTCTTCCATTTGTATAGTAATTTTCACATCCTTTCCCTCATTATATCCTTACTGCTTTGAGATAATTAGTCCTCGGGTAATAATACTGTTATCCCTGTTTTACAGAGGAGGGAACTGAGGTCCAGAGTGATAAATGGAGTAGTTTAGTAGCAGTGACCACATGGGATCCCAGGTCTCCTGAATCCCAGTCCAGGGCTCTGGCCATCACCCCATGCTACTTCTCAGAAAATGATGGGGGGAATAGTAAACTGGGTGGGGGGGAAATCAGGGCATGGCAATCAGGGGCTGAAATGATACCCAAAAAATCTTCTAGAGTCTCCTACCTCTTTTCCCAGTCTCTTGGGACTAGATTTCTCCCCAAATCTCTCCCCCTCCCTGCACACACCTAGACTGCCATACCTTCCGGGAGCTGCTGCCCTGCCGAGGAAGGAAAGTGATGTCCTCCAGAGTCAGGATTATCTTGTTGGGACCGGAGATCATTTGGGCATGAAGGAGCTGGCGTCTGGGAGCCCAGAAACAGAGGAGTCATTTTGGAAAGGGGAACTTGGGGAGAGAGTGATGGGGGGAAGGAGAGGACCACCCCAGGTACAGGTTAGGAAATGAGGGAGCTTTATCCCTGTGTTAATAGAGGGTGACGGTGGGCGAGCTCCCAATTCTTTCTAGCCCCTCTTCTACCAAGACCACACAACTTGACCAGGGACTGACAACAACCCCAAGACCCATCCTCTCTCCTTGGTCTGATGAACAATTTCTTTGCTCTACAGCCTGAGTTACAGAAGGTAGAACGAGGCTATCCAAACATGTGGTTCCCAGAGCCAGGAGCAGAGAGGAGAGTTGGTTCACCTATCAACTCCCTATATCGGTTTCTAGAACTATCCCCTACTCCTTCCTGTAAGTCCTGCTCCTCTTTTCCATCCAGTTTCTCCTCCTTCCCAACCCTCAGCTTACCGAATGTAATAGGCCAGGGTGGCGACCACCAGCCCCACAGCAGCAATTATGAGGATGACCAGAAGGATGAAGCTGGGCTCTACTCCTGAGGGCAAGAGGGAAATGGAGAGGAGCTCGCGGTGGGGTGGGGGGTGGGGTGCAGAGAAGAAAAGCGAAATTGGAAATATGATAATCAAATGGCAGAAACAAACTTAAGGGGCAGAGTCAAGGTAGGAGCTCTGGTCTGGTAGGCCTGGGGGGAACTTTTAAGATGGTCATGAGGGGAGTCCTCACAGGGAATCGGGGGGTCCAAGTAGGTGTCTAGGAGAGAGACAGTTGGGGTTTCTAGGAGGTCTGAAGGGGAGTCTAGAGAGAGATCCTAAAATGAGGGGTGGGACAGCCACCTGAGGAGAAACTGAAGAATCCCAAGAAGAATTAACATAGGACTTATGTAGTCTTAGGGATGGAGAATGGGAAAGAACCTCACCTCCACTGCAGATCACGTCAGGGTCAAACCAGCAAGGAGGGTCAACACCAGGTCCCCGGCCACCATGAGGAAAGTGGATGGGATTACCAACATAGCTGAGGACACCTTGGGCTGGATCCAGTGTGTAAGTGGGGCGTAGCTGGTCCCCCACCCCATCTGTATCCAGTAGCACAAAAGGAGGCTCCTTTGCTCCTCCCAGGTGTCCACAGAAGCCAGGGACCTCAGTTTTTGGGATGTGGTGGGCCACTGCTGCCCCAGAGACCCATCCACCACCCGCAGCTGCTTGTGCTCCTGCCACGGCCCGGGCCAGCAGGTAGATAGCGTCATAGATTGTGCCAAAGAGTGGGGATACCTGAAGAAGGACAGAATCAGAGGTCATCTAGTCCAAGCCTTTGCACCATCCCTAACAAGGCGCCACCCAATCTCTGTTTGAAAACCTCCAGTAATGGGGAACCCAAGGTCGCCCACGTCCCTTTTGAGAGACAGCTCTGATCATTAGAATGTTTTTCTTTGTATCTATGACTTCCTAGTTCTGTTCTCTGAGACCCAAAGGAACAAGCCTAATTCCTCATCTACATATAATCCTTCAAATTCCAATTCAGACAATTACATCCCTCACTATTCCAATGACCTTCCTTTGCATGCCCACCACTTCACCAGCAACCTTCTTAAAACACTCCAGATAGGAGTCTGACCAAAGCAGAACACAGTAGGACAATGAGCTCCTTCCTTGTAGAGGCAATACTTTTCCATACATAGCCTATAGGAGTTTTTTGCTTGTTTGTTTGTTTTTCCAGCTTAAAACTCATTTTAAGCTCTGGGTCCACTAAAACCCCCAGGTTCTTTTCACATGAGATGCTTGCCAGTCACACCCCACCCCACCCCCTTGTCTTTATGTAACTGTTTTGGTTTTTGCAAAGTGCAAGACATTACATTTTCCTCCATATTACATTCCGTTTTGTTAGCTACGGCCCATTGTCCCAGTCCATCAAGGTCCTTTTAGATTCCAGTGCTGTTATCCAAAGTATTACCTAGCCTTGAAACCAGACCTAAGGCTGGTAGTGGGGGCGGTGATGAGGGAGGTGATGACCCTAATGCATTCTGCACTAATCTGGGGCATTGTCTTGGGTCTGGCTACCACATTTTAAGAACATTGACAGATGTCTCTAAGTCTGAGTCATCCAGAAATTTGATAAACATGTCTTTGAAAGTCCTCGATGGAAGGATGGGAGGGAAGAGAGAGACTGGGCCAGAGCCACGCCTATCCCACTATAACCTCACTGACTGGATGGTCTTCAAGTCCTACCTCTGCCCTGGCTAAGGGGAGACATCTTACATGGGCTTAATCCTGTCTTCCTGTTGAATGCTAGAAACCCATTCCCAGCTTCTTACTGCTCCTTCCTTTACCTCCTTCTTATACTGCTGTGCTCTCATCCCTTGGCCTCTCTGCTTTTAGATCTTGTCTCCAACATCTACCGCATCTCCTCCACCCATTGTTCCAGGACCCTCTCTTCCTGCCTAGGGATCCCACCCAGCCCTCTACCTTGTCCACACCCTCTGAGTCCCTAGGGCTCTCCTCACCTGCTGGGGTTTAAGGTCCCAAGGTAGCTCCTGGTACTCCTGGGCCTGGCGTAAGCTAGCTGACACGCTCCCCTTAGGGCAGTAGCGGGTTAGAGTGAGCACAGCATCATGAGCTTTTCGGAGTCTGGAACTGTTGGTGAGGGGCCTTAGGGCCTCGGGGCCAGGGGGCAGAGCATAGTGTAGGGTGTCGAAGGGAAGGAACACCATTGTGCCTTCTACTAGGCCCAGTTCCTCCGCAGCCTCCAACAGTAGCCGCTGCTCTTCCCCACCCAGTAGGACTGAATGCATCACCATGATCACCACTGTGGAGGCAGGCCAGGCCAGGGGTGGAGAGGGGCTCAGGCATCAGAACCTGACTTCTTCCTATTTGACTCCAGAGTTCCCCCTCTTAGACCCCTGGCTCAACATCTCCTCAACTACCTTCCCCTCCTAGAAAACCATACCCAAAGCCATAACTAAGGGAGGTCCACCATTCCCATGCCTTAAGGTCCTCTGTCATCCCTCATCACAAGGAACAAACTACAAGGCTCCCTTACCAGCCCCAGGCTATCACCTCCACACCCTATGGCTATGCTGCAACTCTGCTAGTGCTAGCCTGTCTTCTCTCACTACCACCTACCCCAATCCTCCCCTCCTCTTCTCAGGGGTCAGGGTTTCAAGGAGTGTTTGCCATGATAGAGCGGTTCTACATAGACTCCTTGGGGGACAGGCCATCTCCCTTTGCCAGTGAGATGATGCCTGTACAAGGTTATCCAAGCCTCCCCAAGGTCAAGAATTGTCCCTGCTTACAAAACTTCTTAGTTGCAGCTCTATCCATACCTTTGACCCCGGGACCATCTCTGACTCTTTTTAGGGCATTCTTGGCACTTTCCAGGTCCATAGTCTCCAAGGAGGTCACCATAGCTACAGGCAGGCCCCTGCTCCGGAGCACCCCAGCAAGGGCCTGGCCAGCTTCCACCCACAGGTCCTGTGGGGCAGTGACTAGGGCTACCTTGGCCCAGCCAAATGCCCGCAGCAGGGCATAGAGGGCATCAGGGGCTAGGGGAAGGGCAGGGGCTGTGGTCCGAGCTTCCCCCTGGGGACAGCCCCAGGGCACCAGGGGGACTCCAGCTTCTTGGGCCAGCAGTTCAGCAGGGTGGCATGCAGCTGGGTTCACAGGGCCCACAAGGCCAGAGACACGGGCTAATGAAGGAGATAGGGACCCCAGGGAACCCGAGGTGTGGCATGGCTCCGGGAGCAGGATGATCTCAAACCAGGGACCACCTTCCAGGGCTTTGTCATGGTTCAGGCGGGTAGCAGCCAGGCGGGCAGCCAGATCTGGGCGGGCCCGGGAAAAGATAGAGTCGCAGGTCCAGGGGCCCAGGACACCCACTGTGAAGGTGGCAGGGAAGATTGGTGCAGGGAGGAAGAGGAGAAATAAAAAGAAAAGCGGAAGAGGGAGAGGAGGAAAGCACCATGGCGGGTGATAGAGACCATTTGTGGAGGGGAGAAGCATGATGGGGCAAAAGGGTGGTAGGGTCAAAGAGACAAGGGAGAAGACGGGGAGGGAGCCATGATGGGACAACTTGGGAGACAGACAGAAAAGATAAAGGTCAAAGGAAAAGGGTTATGCAGTCGGAGAGAAAAAAGAAGGGACAAAACCATCACAAAAGATCCAATTTGGACCCTTTTCCATCCAAACCACTCCCCACCGCTATATCTCCTCTCTTACTCTCCCATCCTCTTACTTCCCTTAATCCCTTGGTGTTTCAAGGCCAGTCTAGTCCTTCGCCACCCCCTGTAGAAGTTTACCACCATAACCTTGCCCCCACCCCCTGCTGCCACACACACAGACACAGACACACACAGACACACACACACACACACACGCGCGCGCACACGCACACAGACACACACACAGACACACAGACACACACACATCTGCGCGCACACGCACACAGACACACACATGCGTGCACACACGCACACAGACACACACAGACACACATACACACACACACACACACACACACACGCCCAACAAGGAATCCCGAAGACAAGATTGAGGAGCAGGGTGAGAATAGATAACATTTTCCCCGCCCCCACTGCTACACACCCTGTATAACCTTTCTTCTTCTCTCTTTGTGTCCCCTTCCCCCAGGCACATCCCTTGGAAAGCTAATTCCTGCCCAACAGCAGCTATCTTTTCTCCAGCCCAAAATAAATAACGGTTTATCCTAGGCTAGAATCTAACCTCTGCACGCCTCTAACTTCTTCCTCTTTCTTTCTGTGGGACCTTTCCCACTCACCAGTGGCTCCCGAGGACTTAGCCCCTTCCTAGGGGCTCAGGGGGCGGAGATTACAGCCCTGAGTTCCCCTTCAGGTCCTCGACTCTCTCCTCTACCAACCGGCCCCCCAGCTGGGGAAGAAAGGACACAGATAGGGCAGAGCCCCTGGGTGCTATCTCCATAATCTCCCACATACACACTCCTAAACTGATTAGTAGACGTGGGGCCCCCAGAGGGAGAAGGGACAAGAGATTAGCTGGGAGCTGAAACACTGAAACAGCCAGGTGACTGCGAGCTCCTCGATCGGGCAGCCACCACCCAGGCAAGGGCTGGGGGCAGCTCAGGAAGGCAGCCGCTCCTGGGGCACCTTCCTCCGTGTGGTGTGGTGGTGTGGCGAGTTGTCCCCAAAGCAACTCATCGCAGACTGTGTGACTTCCCAGGGAACACCGTAAGGACTTGACTGTTGGCTGGGAAGATAATAGGGTTATACACCATTAACAAATTAGGCTATCATAGATAAAAACAGTAAGGACCCTCTAGTGTTTGTTCACTTTCATCACTCATATTGTTTCTACTCCCTTGAACCCTCTTCTTGCTCTGATGCTAATTCCTGGGTTCCACTCACACCGTCCTCTATTCTTGAATTATTTGCCCGTTTGTTCTCTCCTCAAGACTTCCTCATCATCTCCTCTCCTCTCCCTTTTGGCAGAGGGACTTCCCTCGTATTGAGAACAGAGGAGCCATGAGCTCACTCTTCTCCAGCATTCTATACGTCATACCCCTATTTCAGTCACTCCCATCCCTTTCTGTCTCCTGTGGAAGGAAGCACCCAGGATCATTCCCGCTGTCTCTGTAACTGCCAAGTTCTCTGTCTGATGGTTCCTTCTTTAATGTTGCAGGTGCCCCCACTTGATGGCCTCATCCCCTCCAGCTGTCATTCTTTTGTCCTTTCTTTCACAGCCAAATTCCTAAAAAACAGTATATGCTTATTGCTTTTGCTCCATTTGCTCTCACTTCTTAACACCTTGCAATCTGTCTCCCTACCTTCCGAATCTTTGTGAACCCATCTGGAGTTTTCTTGGCAAAGATACTGGAGTGGTTTGCCATTTCCTTCTCCAGCTTACAGATGAAGAAACTGAGGCAAAAAGAGTATGTGACTTGCCCAGTGTTACCCATCGAGTAAGCGGCCAGGGCCAGATTTGAACTCAGGATGATGAGTCTTCCTGACTCCAGGCCCAGCACTCCATTCACCTAGCCACCTAGCTCCTGAAGATGCTCTGTAGTTATCTCAAAACCAACATGTCCAAAAGGGCACTTATCTTTCCATGCAAACCCATCTCTCTTCCAAAAGTCCCTGTTTCTGTTAAGGACTCCATCACCCTCTCAGGTTGACCTGAGTCACCTTCAGCTCCTCACTCTCCCTCACCCTGCATATTGACTCGGTTGCCAAGGCTTGTCCGTACTACCTCTACATCATCTCTCATATGCCCCTTTCTGTCCACTCACCTGGATACCACCCTGGTTCAGACTGTCATTGCCTCTTACCTGTATTATTACAATAGCCCTCTAATTGGTCTTCCTGCCTCAAGTCTCTCCCCTCCAACTATCCTCCACATAGTTGCCAATGTGATATTTCTAAAACACAGATATGTCATATCCTTGCCCCAGAAGAGCTTTAGTGATTTTCTTGATTCTAGGATCCAATACAAACTCCTCTGCCTGGCATTTAAAACCCTATAATACCTGGCTCCAACCTATCTTTCCAACATATTAGATGTCTTCAGAACAGTCAGACAGACTTTTTTGCTGAGTCTCAGATGAAACATTCTATTTCCCATCTCTATGTTTTTGCACAGGGTTGGAAAGCACTTTGTCTTAGAGTTGGATGCTTAGATTCACTAGCTTCTTTGAAAGATGAAATCATTGCTCCCCTTCTACATGTAGGATGTTTTTGACACCCTCCCTACAATCTGGTGCCAACTCACCAAAGTCAATTTGTCTATATTTTATATCTTACCTATGTGTATACATATTGTTTTCCCCAATTGAATGTGATCTCCTTGAGTGTGTTAACAGACTTTTTAATGATCCAGTCTCTAACCTGAGAATGACAAAACAGCAGTCCAGAGACAAAGTGCCAGTAATCAGATAGCCATTTAATTAATTAGTTTCATTATGAAGAACAGATTTGCAAATCAGGAATTCTCCTGATCAGAAGTCCACCTTGCTGTAGTGAAGATAGAGATTATATAAATAAATCACAAATGGGAAGGGAGAGGGGAAGGTAGATTGCAAACAACCATTTCTTTTTTATAATATTGAAAAATAATCATATTTATTTACTTACGTATGTTCGTATTCATGTATTTATTTATTTTAAGGTTAGGTAACTGATGTTAAGAACTATAGTCTAATACCATAAGTTGCAAAGAAAGTGCCATCTGTATTGATAGTTCTTTTCCCAACAGGAAGTCCCTATATGAACAAAACAGGTATGATTCCTATTTCTATATTACTCTACATTCTCTACTTTGTTTTTTTTTTAATTATTCATTTAATATTTTTAGTTTTCAGCATTGATTTCCATAAAATTTTGAATTACAAAATTTCTCCCCATTTCTACCCTTCCCCCACTCCAAGATGGCATATATTCTGATTGCCCCATTCCCCAGTCAGCCCTCCCTTCTGTCACCTCACTCCCCACCATCCACTCTTCCCTTACTTTCTTGTAAGGCAGGATAGATTTCTATGCCCTATTCCTTATATATCTTATTTCCCAGTTGCATGCAAAAATCAACTTTTTTTTTGAGCATCTGCTTTTAAAACTTTGAGTTCCAAATTGTCTCCCCTCTTCCCTCCCCACCCACACTCCCTGAGAAGGTGAGCAATTCAACATAGGCCACACGTGTATCATTATGTAAAACTCTTCCACAATACTCATGTTGCAAAAGATTAACTATATTTTGCTCCCTCCAATCCTATCCCCCTTTATTCAGTTTTCTCCCTTGACCCTGTTCCTTTTCAAAAGTGGCAAACAATCATTTCTAGCGTCAGAGTGGTGTCCCACAACCAGCCCACAAGTCCGCAATACAATAATAATTCTGGAATCAAGTCTTTGGGGGTTGTACCCCCCCCCCCCAGGGCACAGAACTGGAGTACTGTGATGAGAACAGGTTCTACAATCTTTGATTGGCTTCACTTAAGGTACACAGGCACAAGGACGCCAGTGATTGTTAAAGGTTTGATTGATCATTTCAAGCTGTGTTAGTTCTGACCCACATGCTGGAAAAGGCAATTCTTGAGAATTCTAAATTATTAGTATATTCATTACACATATCATATAGATTAATGTAAAAATCGTAATTCCCTTCTCATACCCTCCTTTCAGCCATAAAGGATGGCATGGCCCTTGAAGGTTGATAAAGAACATTCATTTTGAAACGTGATTTTGAAAAATGTCTTGATTATAGAAAATTGCTATAAAAGGAAAAAGAGGGACATAGTTATCATATAACAGGGAGGAAACTCCCTTAGCTCTGTTTGATTCCAGACATGAGTCATATCTGACAGCTACTCATATATAACAATCATA
>CM053627.1:204694423-204726556 GCA_028646595.1 Phalanger gymnotis
GCCAACCCCTTAACCTTGCTCTCCTTATTAAGGCATATCAAAAGAACCTGGGCTTTCTGGCTGTCCAGCAGCTTTCTGGGTGCTGGCTGTGGGTGGATCTGGACCCCCCCACAGAAGCTGCTAGCCAGATTGTGGAAACATGGGTATATAAATAGAAAATCTGAGACATTTTCTGCTCACAAGGAGCTCCCACTCTAATAAAGGGGAACAATATGTAAACTTGATTGATAATATGGAGATTATAGATAGATATGTATATATCGCACAAATACACACACCTACATATATGCATATTTATCTTTCTATTGTCTCTCCTGAGGTCAGGGACAATTTCATTCCTCTTATATTCCCAGTGCCTAGCACAATGCCTGGCCTGTATATAGGAGGTGCTTAATAAATATCTGATTGATTGCAGAGATGGAGAAAGGCTTTATGAAGGATGTGGATTGGAACCAGGCCTTAAGGATGAGAGATGGAGAAGTAGATGGCACTTTAAGCATAAGAGACAACTTGTGTGAATTGTGGGAAGATGGTAATACGCCACCACTGACCAGATGTCTCCTAGCTTAGTAGAGATGAGTCACTGCTCAAAGACAGAAAGAAGCACCACTGGACTCACCCGCCCAACCCTGGAGTCCACAAAGGGAAGCTTGGAGTTCTTCAGAGATTTATGTCAGACCGTTCTCTAGTTTTTCTTCTTCTTTTTTTTCTGGCAGTCTATTTTTTATTGCTATCTAGTTTTTTCCAGAAGCTTTGTCAAGTAGTGACAATCGACTCTTTGATTCAGTAGTTAATGGGTAGACAATAACAGAAACATGGAGGTTTAGGGGAGGGGATTTGGGGAGTAAGATGATAGTTTTGAGAGATAGAATGGCAAAGTAGCAAAGAAGTTGGCCTTGAACTCAAGAAGGCCTGGGATCAAGTTTTGCTTTTGACACATTATGTGTGGAATTTTCAACACCTTATTCAACCTTTCAAGTGCTACAGGCAACTCAGTAATACTAGAAGTTTCAGAAGAGTTGCTGATCTGCACCCATGGATAGAGTTTGTAGAATGGAAGCTCTAGACGATACTGAAATCACAGGTCTGACCAAAAAAATTGAGTTTAGGTTTTGGTATATCAAGTTCTAGGTGCAGATGGGATACCTAGATAAGATATCCAGATGGAGATGTTTGGTAGGTGTTGGAAATGAAGGTCTGGAACAGAGAAGAAAGGTTTGAGATGTACATTTGATCTTTGAATAAAACATCTCCAAAAAAAAAGTCTAACATAAAAAAATCTACAGAAAATTTACATAAATCTGTGAAATTAAAGAGTCATTCCCAATAGATAAGTAATCAAAGGATTTTTTGTGGGGGTAATGGTTCTCAAAAGAAGAAATTAAATCTATCAAAAAACCACCTTAAAAGGGCTTGAAATTGCTAATAATAGGGAAAATGCACATGAAAACAATACTGAGATATCACTTCACACCCATATAATTGAAAAGATGATAAAAAATTTTTAAAATTCAATGTTGGTGGCAGGGGCCGCTGGGGAGTAGGGAAAAGGGGGAGACATGCTGTTGGCCTGGTGGTAGAGCTGTGAATTGGTCTTATCATTTTGAATGATACGAGAAAAATTATCAAGTTTGATCACATATAATAGGAGTAATATCCTAACCCCTACCCCCATGTGAGTTAGGCCAGTTTTTCCTTAATAGGTATCATGACCATTCTCAAGACTTGGTTGGCTCAGATTAGAAGCTCAGACTATGGATATCACTTCCTGGTTGCCTGTGGACAAAACAGACCCAAGGTACTCTAGGCCCATTCTCTGATGCTCTGGCTCGTGGGAAAGGATGAGCAGCCCAGACAAGGGAGTTGAATCAACTTCCTATGTCCTCAATGCCTAACCGTGTTGAATATCATTATGCTGCTACAGCTAAATAAATCTCCTTTTGTTAGCTGTTAAATGACCTTACAGCATTATGTCTCTTCTCTTATTGGAACACCACCAGGCAGGAAAGACTAAAACCAAAAGAAAAATCAGGTTCTGTTTGACAAGTGCCTTTTGAAAGCACCTGGTTCTGGCTATGTAGTTATTTTTGTGGCTTGGTCGTTTTCAGTTGTGTTCGACTCTTCGTGACCTCCTTTGGGGTTATCCTGGCAAACGTACTGGAGTGGTTTGCCATTTCCTTTTCCAACTTGTTTTACAAATGAAGAAACTGAGGCAAACATCAAGTGACTTGCCCAGAGTGGCAGTTAGTAAGGGTCTGAGGCTGGATTTGAACTCAAGGGAGGATGAGTCTTCCTGGTTCCAAGCCCAGTGATCTATCTACCACACCATCTAGCTGCAACTGTATTTAACCTTTACCATGTGTCCAGCAGACCCTGTACTCCAAAGTCCAGGGTCCAAAATCCACATAAGAATCCTACCAGCCAAGCACTCTGCACAGGCTCCCAAGGACTAGGCTTATTGGCCAGTCCCCTGCTACACAGTTAGGGCTCAAGCCCCAAGCACTGCAATTCTCTCCCAAGAGTAGAGCAACCAGAAATCAAATCTAATGAATCTATAAGCAGGTAAAAAGGGGAGAATGTCACCCTTATACAAAGGGGTACAATGTCTCACTGAACTGACTCAACACAGAAACTATGTGAAAGTGAACGCTCCCTAGAGGACGTCTATTCCTAGGACAATAACCTGATTGAAAATATTTCTCTACAACTCTATGTTTTAGCCACTGCCCTCGATGCTGCTCCCCCTCCTCCTCTCCCTCCATCCACAGATGCTGCCATGAAACTGATGCTGGCTGCTTCTGGACCGAGCTGCCACTGCCATCTACTGGAGATGAGGTGAAAAGCTGGGGCAAGGAGGAGGGAGGCCAAGAACGAGATCTTCTTTTATTATTTTTGTCCAGCCAAAAGCACCTGGGACCAATCGATACATTTTCAATGTTGGGCCCGTAGCCATGTTGTGTCTACAAAAGGGCTTATTGGGTGGCTTTCAAAACCTTTTTTTTTTTTCCAACTCTACTCACCCTCTGGGCAGCTAGGTGGCACAGTAGATAAGGCACTGGGCCTGGAATCAAGAAAACCTGAGTTCAAATCCTGCCTTACTAGTTGCGTGACCCTTGGCAAGTCACTTAACTGTAAACAAGTAGAAAAAAAAATACGGGATGATGAGGAGGGAGAGAGCACTAACGCATCAAGAAAGGCTTCCTGGAGGAAGTGTCAGCTGAGTTGATGGGCTGAAAGAAGCTAAATATTCTAAAAGGTGGAGGTGAAGAGGGAATGTTTGGAGGATCGTGCACGACCTCTGCAAAGACACATGGGTGGAAAATAACCGATAGTCGAAGGTATCCGGCATCAGCTCAGTAGCTCATCCCCTCTCCCCTGGACTATTACACTAATTAGCCTCCTAATTAGTTTCCCTGCCTAAAGTCTCTACCCACTCCAATCAATTTTCCACATGATCCCTAAAGTGTGATTCCTAAAGCGTAGGCCTGACCGTATCAATAGCCGCTCCAAAACGTCCTGTGACTCCCTACTCCCCCTGGGGAGCGCTCCTCTGCTTGTCGTTTAGAATGTCCCTTCCTAGCTCTGACCTCCCTTCCAGCCTTATTATATCACACACTCTCCGGGCCAGTGAAAGTGACTTGGCTGTTCCTCGTGTATGACACATCATCTCACGTCCCCTCTTAGAATCTCAAGCGTCCTTCGAAGCTTAACCCAAGCCTTTAAAACCCTTGTTAGTGCCCCCCATCCCCTCAATGTGCTATATTCATTTCCATGTAATTTTAATATACTTGAATGAATACAGCATTTGTTAAGCGCTTACTATGCGCAAAGCCCTGGGGATTCAAAAAGACAAGCCCCTACTCTAATGGGGGAGACAACACATACGGGAAGTTTTAGCTACAAGTCCCATGTCCTTAGGGTGGGTCACTGTATAGTGAGCACTGAAGGTAATGCGTCTTCTTTAATCACATGCACATATACTTATGTGTATACGTGTCTCCTCCTACTAGATGTTAACCCCTTGAGGGCAGATTATTCAATTTTTCCCAGTGCCCATCTCAGCATTTGGCAAACAGTATATGCTTAGGAAATATTTACGGATTGATTGATTCATTGGATTAATCCCAGGGCAAACTGTTCTTCTCTTCTTTGGGCCTGATTTCACATCTGCATATAGTATCCCTGACCCATTAACAAAGTATTCTGGCGAGCTACTCCCCTCTTTATGGGACTTAGAAATAATTTAGCTCAATCCACACTCCATAAACTTCTATTTCCAAGGACTCTTCCCTAAGCTAGAATAAAAGCTGTGACACAAAAGTCATACCGGCAAGTCCATGGAGTTCATCTATAGATTTCTTGTATCTTGAATGAGAAAGGACAAACGTAAGCAATATTTTGGTGGTAACCATTTTGCCCAAGGGTCACAGGGACTAGAGAGAAAGCAGCACTCACCACTGTTGGGTGCTTGCTGCCAGTCAAGGGCAGCGATCAGTTTTCTTACTATCTCCTTACTGAACACTGGCGTTTTTTCTTGTTCTGTCATTCCAAAATTAGAATCAAGTTGCTCTGTTCTCTGTGTTGTCAAGTTATCTTCCCAGCTTACCCCAAGGAAGATCCTATCCTTTCACAGATCTCTTTTCTCCCTCCTCACAGTTCTATTGGTGGAAGACATCACTGTAGTTTTTCATTGGATTTCTTATTAAGTTGGTCTGATGAGAATTTCAGGGTTTTGCTTCTTCGAACTTCTTTCAACTATTTCCATTGGCTTCTGGACTTGTACACTTCCCCTTAACCTATCAACTCTGAAGCTCACCTTCCCCCACCCTTTAGCCCTATTACCTTGGATTTGTTTGGTATAGAAAACTCCTTAAGGGCACTTTTGTTTTTTGTGTCTGGCACAATGCCTGGCACTTAGTATGTGCTTAGTTAAGGTTTAGGGACCCCTTCCCTTCACCTTTTCCGTTTTCCTTGGGGCTTTTTAAAATTACCGAATGGGTGCTGCTTCATACTGAGATCTGGGAAAGACCTTAACTAAAAAGGCCAAGGTCTCCCACTGCATCCTGGGCCATCTGCAGTAGTCATGACCTCTATCTTGCCAATGGACTCAGATGCCTGGACAGGAGAACGAGGCACACAACTTTGTACAGCTCTGCCTCACTTAAATCCAATCCACATGCAAGTCAAGACTTCACTGATGTCTTTGGTCCTCTTCAAGAACAAAGGACGAACAAACAATCTTTGTGGCTTAAAGTCATGAAATTGAAGATTATCAACCAAGAGGATCATAGCTCTGTGTATAATACGTCTAACACATTTTAGAATTTTTAAGTGCCACATGAGTATCAATTAACAGCTATAGCTGGCAGTTAACACTTGAGGAAACTGGAGAAACAAAGGAGACCCAGGGTTGCTGATAGGAGATGAGGGGATCGAGCAGGCCAAGGCGTGATTCAGCGGGCAGTTACTTGGCATTTATAAAACACCTCCTGTGTTCCAGGCCCTGTGCTAAGTGCTTGGACAGAGTATAGAGTCCTTGCTCTCAAGAAGCGGGGAAGGAAAGGTTCTGTTTGGGAGAGCCCTAGCTTTAACTACTCAATCAGATGGCACTTTGCCATTTGCAAAGTGCTTCAGCTTATTTGGGCCTCACAACTCCTCAGGGAGGCACTGCAGGTATTACTCCCCATTTTACTGAGGACCCTGTGGACGAGAGATTAACTGACTCGCCTGCCGTCACAGAATGGGATTTAAAAGCCGGTGCTCCTTATTCCAAGTCCCCAGCTCTGGACATTTTAGGCTGCCAGCCAGCTGAGTGCATCAACACAAGTGCTGTTAACACTGTCTCAACGTTGTCGCCCTGGTGCCAAGCCCCTGTTGCCCCCACGCTAGTTATAGATGCTACATTGAATATTTAAGATCTTTTTTAAAAAAATCAGAAATAACTTTTCCCTCCTGAAAAGAAAACCTTCCTTTCCATTAAGTTTGAACTGCATACAAGATGCTTTGAACGCTAAGCCTGAAGCTCCACTAAAACTCTTAAAGCCTGTTTTCCGTATGGGAACAAGGTCCTAACTCCACCCCTGTCTTACCAAGCCCTGATAGGCTGTGAAGCTGTGCCTGGGACCCAACTGGCCCAGTGGGCTAAGGCTTAACCTGCGTCTCCTACAATACAGCTTCCTAGTAGCCTCCTGTCATATTAAAGTAGTCTTCTGATCACCTAAGGCCCACCCACGAGGAGACGACAGCCCTTCACTCAAGGTGGAGAAATCAGCACATCCAGCCTGGCTGACCAGACTCCTTACCAGCTGGAGATGAGGCAGGGCAAGGCCGGCTCTTTCTAGCCAAGTGAAGTGCTGGAGTCTCCTGGAAGATCCCTTCAAGGCTATGCCTAAGTAAACCTCTTTTTGTTAACTACTGTTTCATGTTCTTGCAACATCCAACTTGAGACAGGGTCCTGGCCTAACACTGACAAAGACAGCTCTCTTTGATAGAGACTGTGGTCCTTTTCAGAGTTCTATGTAATCTACCCAATTTCCCAATTCCCCAAAGATTCAGATACAACCAACTAGTTTTTATTAAATAAAACATTTCTTTTAAAAAACGTTAAGGGGCTGGGGGCAGAACACAGGGGTTATCTCCAGACTCCACTTCGACTCCTAGCACTGCCTGGTGCGGGATGGCCACTTTTCTTCTTGCCCACTGGCTTCTCAGCCTTATGAGTACTGGTAGATCGACGGCATGAGGCCTGAGAAGGAAGCCATGAAGGAAAGACAAAAGTCAGTTTGAGGCATTATACATGTCTTTGATCTCCCAATCCCCACTAAAAGTCAAGGGAGATGTGGGGGATGGAGGAGCCGTGGTCAAACAGAAAAGGCCAGAGTGTCCACGTGCCATGGCAGTCAAGCACTAAAGTGGGGTTGGGAGGACTGGGGCTAGCAGGAGCCCCCTCAAGGTCCTTAGGCCCTACTTTTCCCTCACCTCTTTCCGGAGAACCTCTCCCAAGCGTGTGTCTGTGTTCCTTCTGGGGATGCCGTCCCCTCGACCTTCAACTCTGTCACACAAATTGAGAAGCAATGCGGTAGGACATTCAACACTGTCCCAGCCCTGGGAGGGATGCCCACCAGCAGCTCAGAACAGAGGCAGTAATGTCATGTTATCCCAAGAGGTAAGGTGAGAGCAGGAAGGCATGATTACAGAGGGAGAAAACAATGGAAAAAAGAAATGCTGGGAACTGAGCGGTCAGGATGACACAGCTTTGAGCAGGAGGGGCTCTGGAGTGGGGAGATTTTGAAGAAAGAAGAGAAGAGGGAGGAAGCGTAGAGAGCAAGAAGAGATATAGAAGGGCAGTGGGAAAACCTTACTGGCCGGCCTCCTTGCTATTCCACCTTGAACAGACCAAACCACCCAACGAGGGAGATGGCAAAGCCCCACTGTTTCTCATACTTCCCTGGTCCCCCATAGTCTTATCCCTCCTTCCCCGATCCAGTCCTTTTACCCACTATGCTCTGACCCCCTTAAGTACAGTAAAAGATCCTCAGAGGATGGGCCCCCGTTGCCTCGGGCCTGGCACTGTCGAAGCAGCCGGGACAGCTCTGCCAGTTGCCGGGGGGATATTGGTCTCCCCTCTCCACCTTAGGAAAACATGATGGTTATTCCGGTAATTGCTGTACCTTGTCCTTTTCCCCCTTAATCCTCAAGCTTTCTCACTGCCCCCATCATATCTCTCTCTGAAGAAGGTCTCTAGCTCTCCCAACTTCAGTCTCCCTACACTTCACTCTCAACCCCACCTCTTCTCCCCCTGCACTACTCACCTCTCTCCAGGGAGCAACCTTCATGGTTGTAGCTTGGTGGAGGAGTTGGAGGGGGCTCAGGTATCCGGAAAAGACAGGATGCCTTGGCCAGTGGTACTTTTGTTTTGTGGACAGGAGGTGGGGGCCGTGATAGTGGAGGGGCTTCCTCCCAAGGGGGAACCGTCAGGGGACCTGGATAAGGGTTAAAATCTTCCTGATTAGGAAAAGTCCCCAGAGGTTTCATTCTCCAGTAGGAAACTATGATTCTGCTCAGTACCTCCCTCACTGTTTACCTTAGATAACCAGGTTCTACCCTTCCTGGGCTCCACAGACCCCTTCTTAGTGCTGGACTTACCAGGTATAGGGGGCAGCGGATCAGTGGTGGGACTCACACAGCTCTGGGGCACTGGTTCCAAGAACTGTGAAGAGAAAGTGGCAGAGGACCCAAGAAGAGATAGGGGCTTGGGCTTCTTGGTCCCAGCAAGGGGTGTGGTCTAGGGAAGGGTACGGAAATATCAGATGGGGCTAAGTAATCTAAAGCCTGGGAGTGTCTGCAAAAAGTTACCAGTAAAGACAGCTAGAAACAAGGAGAAACAGGGCACCTGGAAAGGGAGTAACGATGCCTGGATCCTTGGGGAAGAGCCCTGAGATAATTCTGGAAGTACCATACCTGGTGCAGATAGTGCTTCAGCTCTTCCAGTTGTGGAGGGGGTAAGCCTTGCTCCAGGGGCCCTTCTCCTCTAGCGCCGAGAGCCTCAGGATATGGACGTTCTGCTAGGTGCTCAGGAGGAAAGCCTCCAGCTGCTGAGAGCAAAAAACCGAGTTGGTGGCAGGGGTCACAAAGAACCATCCACCCAGCAGAAGGGGCACAGCACACACAGCAATAAAATGAAAGCTAAAGGCAGAATGGCTAAATCTTGGGAGGTTTGGAAAAGAGTTTGAAAAAGAAGGCTGAGAATTATAATGCAGGGCACAGGGGAGATCAAAAAGTCTAGAGGCAGAAGTGAGAGTAAGGAGAGAGGACCGGAAGAGAAGTTTAGAGGAGGGTGGTTACAAGGGAGACTAGCCCAGGGCTAGAAAAGCAAATATTCAAATTCTAGGAGGAAAGAACTAGAGTCAAAGAAAAGAGGCTAGAGAATTAACGTAGAAGGAACCCCAGTGATGGTCATTCCTAGTTACCTGGGGGTGGAGTAATATCAGGTTTAGGCTCCAAAGGCTGAAAGCTATGCTGGCTCTGGAAATTAGGGCCTAGCAGAAGGCTGAGATCAGATGAGGGGGTACAAGGGTGGGTGAGGCCTCCAGGCAGCTCCTCCCTTGGCTCCCGGTTCTGTTGCAATACTGGCTTCAGAGCCACTGCTGCAGGGGGCATACTCCAAGCCCTCCTCTCCTCTTTCTCTGGCTCTCTGGGACAGGAGGCCAAGGAGCTGGGAGTACCAGGGGGAGGGACCTGTGAAGAAATGGGGATAAGGGGAGAGAGAAGAAGAGAAGTAAAGATCAGAGCCAAGTGAAGAGGAGGCTGGAGAAGAATCAATGGAGGTGATAGCCTTTGTGAAAGTGGTCCAGGGTCACACTTTCTACAGGGTACAAATCTATGCTATTCTAAAACAGAAGGTAGCAATTTCTGAGACGTTTGTGCGACCAACAATCGTCTCAAGCTTGAAGGGAAAGAGGAAAAAAGAAATGAACAACAAACCAAGTGGAATAATTTCCCATGAGATAAGTGGTCAAAGGATAGTTTTCTTTTTTTTTTTAAACATTCTTTTTAAAAAAAAATTTGAGTTCCAAATTCCCTCCCTCCCTTTTCCCCTCATTGAGAAGGCAAGCAATTTGATATAGGTTATACATGTACAATCATGTAAAACATATTTCCATATTAGTCATGTTGTGAAAGAAAACACAGACCAAGAAAAATAAAGGAAGTAAAGAAAAAGCATGTTCTAATCTGCATTCAGACTTCATCAGTTCTTTCTCTGGAGATAGCAGTTTTCATCATAAGTCAAAAGGATAATTTTCAAAAGATGAACTGTAAACTATAAATGATGATTTGAAGACATGCTCCCAATTATTAATACTAAAACGAAATGCAAATTAAAAACAACTAAGGTTTCACCTCATGCCTTGTAAATGGGCAGAGATGATCAGAAAAGGAACAGTCAATGCTGGAGAGGCTGTGGGAAGAGGGGTGCACTGATGTACTGTGGTTGGGGCTGTAACCCAACTGTTCTGGATGTTAATTTGGAATTATACAAGAAAATTAACTGAACTATTTATACTCTTTGACCAAAAAAATCTCATTATTAGCATCTAAGGCAGAAACAAGGTCCAGTCCAAAATAGCACCACTCTTTGTGGTATAGCAAAGAACTAATAAGAAGGCATGCATCGATTAATCAGGGAATGGCTGAAAAAAAGCTGAGGTATATGAATAGAATGGAATATTATTATACAGTAGGAAATGATGAGAGGCAGCCTACGGTACAGTGGCTTGGGAGGTGGGGATAGGCTTCTGAGTTCAAACCCTGCCTCTTACACAAACTGGATACGTGATTCCGCACCCTCTTCTCCCTCTAACCCAAGTCATTTAATCTCGCTGTGTCCCAGGCAACTCTCTGTGGCAGAGGTATCACTGAACTATATTAAAATGTAATAGGGAAATGTTTCACAAAATAAATAAAAATACAATAAAATATAATGCTAATTTGTGATTTTCTAAGCAGTATGCATCCAGCAGGGATACCACCCTAAGACATGGATCTACAAAGTGAGGTTTGCAAGACAATTCACTGTGGTGCAGGAGGAAAAGATCAGAACTCTTATTTATATGGAAAAAAAGAAATTAGTCTCAAATAACATTTACTATCTTGGCTAGCATCCTCTAGTGGCCTTTTGTTCTCAAATGTCCTAATTGTTGTCAAAGTATCCCAAGGAAGAGAGAGAACTGACAGTGAATCCTTCACTAGTTTTAGTGTATTGTGATGTTAAGTGGATTTATGGATTATATTATCTATCTTTAACCACCACAAACCAGACCAGTGGCTTAAAAAGATTCTTAAAGAGAAACTACAGACTGAAGATAATGCTAATAATGCAAACACAAGCAAACAAGAAAAATGGCAGAGTGGGTGTTTCTACTCTCAGTAAAAGAATGGTTAAGAAACAGTATAAAAGTCTGTTGCTTGCTTGAATAAAGTCGAGTTCTGATTCAGACTCTGCCCGACTTGTGTCATTTCTCCACAAAGCACCTGAAGCTGCTGGTCGGCTTCATGGAGGAAACACTTGACACTTTGACCTACTTGAAGGAGTAAGAAATACATTTCCCTGAAAAGGGAAATAGGAGGGAAAGAGGAAAAAGGGGACAGGGAATTCGAGAGGAGGTAAGGGAATCAGAGAAAGGGTAGACTAAGGGAGGGTACAGTCCTAAGAAAAACAAACCCTAAGAATGTACAAAAATATTTATAGTTCTGTTTTATTCCATAAATTAAAAATAAAATAAATTTAAAAAAAAATAAAAAATATTTATAGCTCTTTTGAGGAAGCAAAGAATAAGAATCTGATGTGATGTCTATCAACTGGGGTATGAATAAACAAGTTATGGTATGTAAATGTGATGGAATTTGTGTGTAAAAGATGATGGTTTCAGAGAAACCTAGGATGCCTCGTATGAACCGAAAGGGAAGAGAGCAGAATCAAATGTTTAATTTATAGAATGACAACAATAGGGTCCAAAAATCAACTCTGAAGGGATCGGGAACTCTTATCAGTGTCATGACCAAACACAATTTCAGAGGGCTAATTATGAAACATGCTTCCCCTCTCCTAACACAGAGGTGAAGGACCCAAGAGAACAGAATGAAACAAACTTTTTTTGGACGTGTACTCCCCTGACAGGCCCACACACACTCCAAAGGACAGCCATAACATCAGGTTGCATTCAAAGTGCTTCAGGATGTACCTTGACTGGTCACAAGTCAGATCGCCTGCCTTGTCCAACTGAATTATGTTCAAAACAAGTTTCCTAAGATTACTGCAATTTTTAATCCTCTTTTCTTATATAAATAAAGTCTGTAAATCACTCCTTTGCCTCTGACTACTGAGGAGTCAAATTATCTGATTTAATTGGCAATAGTTGACCTTGCCTATTAAATCATTACACTCTGAAGTTCTGGACCTCAGACATTTTCCTTTTTTTATATTTAAAATCAACACAAAAAAAAAAATCAAGGCTGAGACATAAACTTCAGCTTCAATTGTAATCAACTAGTTCCCTGACCTTCCTGGTGCAAAAATCCTTATCTTCCTTCTCTGTTACTTGTTTCTTGATGTATGAATCCTTAATTTCCCCTCTTACTTTCTACAGAATTCCACTGTACTCATCCAGCTTACGTATTCACATTCTATATACAGTTACTGAAACTGATGCTCTGGGCTCACTAACTTTGTGTTTGGTGAAAACTACAACCTTGAGTATAATAAAACTGCAGTTAACTATCCCTTTGATGACTGACAGCAATAACTAATCAATGAACCCTTAGGTAATTTTTAACCTCACTAATCAAACACACATTTCTTGAGCAAGTATAGCATGACTGATAACTATGAAATGTCTTGCTAAAATCTATATTAACTATCTACAGAACTCCCCATATCTACCAGTTTCAAAACTCTATCAAAAAAGGAAATACGGTTCAAATCGTGATGCTAGAGAAGACTTTTGAGAGTCCCTTGGACAGCAAGGAGATCAAATCAGTCAATATTTGAAGAAATTAATTCAGGCAATTCACTGGAAGGTCAGATACTGAAACTTAAATACTTTGGCCACATAATGAAAAGACGGGACTCACTGGAAAAGACTGAGATGCTGGGAAACACTGAAGGCAAAGGAAAAGGGGACAGCAAAACATGAAATGGATAATGTCATGGAACGATGAACATGAACTGGGACGGACTTTGGGAGATAGCGGAGGGTCCATGGGGTCAGGAAGAGCTGGACATAACTAAATGACTGAACACCACCACCTGGCATGATCTGTTCTTGATAAGGCCTTACTGACTTTGTGATCATTACTTTTTTTTCTAGATATCTACTAAACAGTTTGTTTCATTTCACTTTTTATTTGCACTCTAATGTCATATTACTCTCATGCCGTAAGCTTTTGTTTCTTCAGTTTCTTCTGGGATATCTTTTTCTTTTGAGCAACCTCCTTCTGGTTTAGGAACAAGTTGTTCCTTTTCAGTGAGTATCATCTCAATATGGCAAGGAGAACTCACGTACGGGTTGATTCGACCATGAGCCCTGTAAGTACGCCGTCGCATTTTGGGAGCCTTGCTGACCTGGATATGCTCAATGACAAGAGAATCCACATCCAACTCTTCAGTTCTGCATTACTCTCTGCATTTTTAAGCATATGCAGCAAGAATTCAGCACTCTTTTTGGGCAACGACCCTGCGCCCAACCCCACTGCTTAGCCTGGGCACACCTGCCAACTCCATCATTATATCGACAGAAGAGAACACAATGTTTCTTCAATGTGACATCTTTCAAATACTTGGTAGCTTTTCAGATATGTATGCCCTTGATAGCTTGGGCTGTTTCCCGGGTTTCTTGAAGTGGACCCGGAGATCTGAACCCCTTGACTTACATGATTTTGTGGGGTTCTCTGGATCAAGAGAGTACCTCGCCATTTTAAATGACTACCTAGGACGGCTCAAGGGAAGAGTTACTAAACATATTTTTAATAATGACTACTAGAATTTTGCCAAAAATCTAAGCAAAGCTCATTGACATATATTTGAATTATATTACATACTCTTCCCTTTTTGAAAATCAGGACTACCTTTGCCCTTTTCCAATCCCGTGGCAGTCTGTCTATTGCCAAAGATCACTGACAATGACTCAGTCATCATATCCACCAGTTTGTTCCTTCAATACCTTAAAGATGTAGGTCACTGGGGCCAAGTGACTAGAATTTGTTAAGGGCACGAGTGTTCTTTAACTATCTCTCTATATTGGGTGCCAACTCCCTATTAGCCACTTTTGTTCTATACTTTTCAATACTAAGATCACTGTCCACAGGCGCAAAAATAAAAGACGAGCAGCTCTGCTTATCCGCCCTGAGTGTCAAGTTCTATTTAACTTCCCCAAAAACAGTTTTAGAAACCTTCTATCTTCCCGTACGCCTTAGCGTTTTTCACTTGATTTCAACAGATCTCAGCTCGCTGTGCCCGTCCAAGGGACAAGGTCTACCTGAGAAGGGGCCGTGGTGCTGAGCAGCTGGCGCGCCTCATCCCAGTGAGCCCGAAGCATCGCCCGGAATCTCTCTACCAGCTCTACCCGCTGCTCTTCTAGCTGCTGGCGTGCCATCCAGGATTCCTGTACACGGGCCTGCTCGTGAGCCAGTCTGGGAAAATGAGGGGAAGGGAACTCGGATTTAGGGGCTTGACAGACCCTTCCCACGGCGGTGACACGAGCCAGGGCTTAGGGAGTCTGACACTCGAGATCTCGAGACAATCAGAATCCTGGGCCGCCCAGGCCCCAGAGAAGTTTGAGGAGAGTCTGGAGGCCGCACCTGAGCTCGTAACCTTGAGCCACCTGCTGGTGCCGATCTTCTCTCTCTGTTAACTCCACCTGGAACTGATCCAACTGACTGGACAGTTCCTGCTGGTGCTGCTCAGTCAAGTCCTGTAACTGCTTCCTGATAACAATGAAATTCCAGCTCATCAGTAACAAAAACAACTTTTATGGAGCATTTTAAATTTCACAAAGGTTTCTAAGTAAGTAGAGGCCAGAGATGAGCGAGGTCTGAGTTTGGGGATGAAAAGGAAAAACAAGAAAAGGGGAAACAGAATCAGAAAAAGAAAAGAGAAAAAGAAAAGCTAGGCCTGGCCATGACAAGTATACACAGTGCAAGAGTGAGGAGACAGCTGGGAAAGGGAAAAACTATCTCAGGTACCTGTGTTGTTCCCGAAGACTGCTCACTTGGCGAAGGCTGCTCTCTTGCACCTGGGCTAGTCGCTCAGTTACTCTCTGCTCCAGCAAAATAGCAAGCTCTGACTCCATCTGTACTCGCTGGGCTTCAAACCGGGCCTGGTTGTGAGGAGATGCGGAGGACGGTCAGGCTGGCCTAAGAAGCCAGGGTCCAGTCTCTGCTCCCTACTAAGGTTTAAAGAGTCTGAAGGCAGAATGTAGAACAAATCTGTCTAATATCACACACAAACAAACACACACACACACACACACACGCCCCATTCACAAGCAGAAGGGAGAAAATCAAAGAGTTTCTTTCAATCAAGAAATAAAAAAAGTCCCCTTCCTCCTACCAGTCTGTGAATTAATCATCTTTCAAAAGATGAAATCTGAAATCAAATGATTCTTCTTTCAAAGGAAAAAGGCTGTTCCCTTCTAAAATGAGCTAACTTGAGAAAGCAGGCACTTCGATGCACTGCTGGTGGAGCTGCAAATGAGTGTGGCCATTCCAGAAAGTAAACTGGAACTATGCCCAAAAAAGTTACGGAATTGGGCACATCCTTTGACCCAACAATACCACTATTAGGCCTATACTCTGAGGAGATCAAAGAAAAAGGAAAAGGATCTATGTGTGCAAAAATATTTATAGCAGCTCTTTTTATGGTGCAAAGAACTAGAAACTAAGGAGGAAGGGTGGCCATCAATTGCAGAATTGCTGAACAAATTAAGGTATATAAATGTAACGGAATATTATTGTGCTATAAGAAATTAAAAAAGGGATAATTTCAGAGAAACTTGGGAAGCTGTGTGTGGACACAGAGTGAAGTGAGCAGAAGAATTTACATTACAACATTAACATCGCAGAAACAAATCTGAAACACTTAATTGATTTACACAATGATCAATTAGGATTCCAGACAAGCAATGACGAAGCGCGCAGCTCACCTCCTGACAGAGTGTGACGGATAAAGTGAGGCACATTTTGGACACAGCCAAATATAGGAATACATTTTGCTTAATTATGTTTATTTTGCAACAAGGGCTTTGTTTTTCATTCCTCTTCCAGGGGAGGGAGAAAAAATAAATACTTAACAGTTGAAATTTTAATTAAAAAATAAAATAAAATAATTCTACAAGGAATGAAGTGTGCATTAACTTATTAACAGAGAATATACGAAGACCACGATTTAGACTTGTATAAAGGTACATACTTTCTTGCGTGCTTACGTTAAATTCTATTAAATTGAACAAATATTAAATATCTACTATTGTGGCAAGTCCTCATGGGACTCCCATGGGATGGGATACTGTGCATGTATTCAAGTCAAGAAACAGCAGTTAGAAGCAAACATGGAACAACTGATTAGTTCAAGATTGGGAAAGGAGTACGATAAAGCTGCATATTATCACCTTATTTATTTAATTTATATGCAGAGTACATCATGCAAAAGGCCAGACTGGACGAATCAAAAGTCAGAATTAAAGTTGCTGGGAGAAAGAGCAATAATCTGATATGCAAACTCTGACGACAAAGAACTAAGAAGCCTCCTGATGAGGGTGAAAGAGGAGAGTGCAGAAACTGCCTTGAAGCTTAACATTAAAAAAGGAAGATCATGGCAGAAGAAGTGGAAGCAGTGTCAAGATTCTATGTTCCGTATACATGTTTGCTTGTTGCTTGCTTCCCTTATTAGACTGTACATTCGTTGAAGGCAGGGACTGTCTTTTGCCTCTTTTTACATCCCCAGCATTTAGCCCAGGGCCTGGCACTTAAGAGGTACTTAATTAAAAGGGAAGTTGAATGAAATAAGATTGGAAAGATGGCTAGGAAGCAGACTGTGGAAGGCCTTATTAAAAGACCAAGTTCATGTTTTTTGAGAACCTTTAAAGGTTACTGAACAGGCTTGTGCCTTACAGAGACTATTTTGGCAGCAACGTGGAGAACAGTTTGGGACTAAAAACACAGAGATTAATTAATGCAAAGGCTATTAGTCCAGGTAAGAGGTCAGAAAAACACTTTTCAAAAGAGGTGAAAGAGGCTAAACTAGGATGCTAACCCTGCGCCTTCTCTTCCTAACCTCCTCATTACTGTCTAGAGCAATCAACTTCCACGATCAAATATAAAATTCTGTTGTCTTTTAAAATTTTCTGTTGTCTGGCACCTTCCCACCTTTTCAGTCTCCTTTCCACATATTCTAAGACCAAGTGGCCTGGCCTCCTGGCTGTGCTGCTCCATTTGAGCCATCTTGCTCAGATATTCCACCTCTTGATTGTCCCTTTTCACTGGCTGTCCCTCATGCCTAGGATTCTCCCCTGTCAATTCTGCCTCCTGCCCTTTTGGCTTCCTTCAGATCTTAAGCCTTCCACAATCCCCCTTAATGCAAGCGCCTCCTCTCTTAAATCCAATTTATCCTGCATATGTCTGTTTGCATACTGTCTCCCTCATTTGATTGTGAGGTTCTTGATGATACCATCTTTGTATCCCCGGAGCTTATCACAGTGTCTGGCACATAGCAGACACTTAATAAATACTTGCTGATATGTGTGGAAAAGCAACAGACAAAAGATGTTTTGGAGGTAGAAATTATATGATCTGGGAAATGGCTGGGTGTGAGGGACGAAGGAGAAGCTCTGGACAACTGGCACAATGGTGTCCTCAAGTGAAATGAGTTTGGAGGGAAAACAAGGAGTGACGTATACTAACAAGCCCTACCACACTGAAATAAACACTTAGCAACCTAAAATCAGCTCTGACTCCAAGGATCTTGGACAAACCTTTCTCAACCAAGGAAAAAGTTAATGAATCCCAATACTCTCCCTCCCCCCTGACCTGCACCAGGCTGGTTTCCAGCTGTAGAGCATCTCTTTCTCGTCGTGCTGTGTCCAATTCCTCTTCTAATCTCCGCACATCAGACTGAACAGAGGCCAGAAGCTGCTGAGCCTCTCGGGCTGCTTGTACCTCCCGCTCAGAGTTTGCCTGAGGAGAAAGGAAAACCCAAGTACTTTACACCCTCTTCAAAGGCTATTTCTAGCCCAGTCTAACCTCTATACTCTGTGCTCTGCTTCTAAATCCCTTAACTCATGCCTCAGCCCTCTCCCTATCCTCACTCTCCAACCTAAGCCAAACTACTAGCAACCTGTCCCTTCTGCTAGAACCATGCTCTCCTGGCCTTGTCTTCCACATTCCTTCCCCTATTTGCTACCACCATCCTTAGTAAACTCTATTTCTGTACCTCAGTCCCTTTGCCTTAAGTCTTTCCCCATTTATGCCCAACTTTCTGCTCATTCTCCCCTTTCCACCCCAGGCTTCATTCCAACACTTCTCTCCTTCCCTCACCTGCTCCCTTTCCAGCTGGATCCGGCCTTCCTCTTGTAAGCTCTTCCAGCGCTCTTCCAGCTGGCGCTCACGCTGGGTCCAGGCCTGGTGCTTTTCCTCCAAGGCAGCCTGGAGTGCCTCCAGCTCTCTATGCTGATTCAGCTGCTCTGTCCGTGCCTCATCCCGCTCCTCCTGCAGAGTCCGACACCGCTGCTGTTCCCTCTCTAAGCTACGAGCTAAAGCTTGTCGTGCTTCCTTCTATAAATGCAACAGACAACCATGATACCCACCAAGGCCCAATGACAAATGTCATCTCCCATACTTGGGAAATACCTCTTTAGACCTACACCTTTCCAGCAAGCCAAAGGACACCACCCATACGTGGTGTAGTGGAAACAACCCTGGATCTGAGCCAGACGCCTTGGATTTAAGTACCAGCTCTGTCATTTACTAACCATATGACCTTAGACAGTTCACTTAGGGAAACTGTGGCTCACAAAAGTTATTTGTAAAGTGAAGATGGTAATACTTAACACTATCTACATCACAGGACTGCATTAAGGAAAGTGATTTCTAAACGTTCACATATTATAAAAATATGTTGTTATTATTATGAATCACAAGTTCTAAGTCAAATAAATCTCAGCAGGCAATGAGAGAAAGACCTAAGGCTAGAATTCTGGTTGAACATTCCTTACCACTAAAACTGGGATACTGTCAACAAGACAAGGCCGTTAGTACAATACGTACCAAATCCCACACTTAGTTCCCAGCATATATTAGTAACCACCTCATTATCTACCCACCCAAAACACGTGAATAACATCTCAACTCTTCAGTCAGAGCCCAGAAGCAGGATACTAGTTCATTTCGTGCCAGACTTCCCCAATAGCCCATAGTTCCTTGAGAGTCAGAGTCCCAAAATAAGTGAAATCAGTCTAGCTCTCTCACCAATGTCTCTTGCTCCTGTTGCTGGTGGTTGGCCCCTTCCCGCTCCCTACTCAGGGCCTCCTTAGTCTGCTTTAGACTCTGTTCTAGGCGCGCTATAGTCTATAGGCAGGGAGGAAGGAAGAGAGGACAGAATTTAGGAAGAATGAGGACCCAAGTCCCAGCATACAATATTCCCACCAGAATACACAAAGTATACACACTCCAAACTAAAGTTAGCTCTTAGTGATCTAGGAGCTAATTGGGCAAGGACACCCAACTTTTCCCAAATACAGCACTAATTCTTATTTTTTTGAATGCGAATGGGGCGATGGGAGAGACCAAAGGGGTAATATTGACAATGAAATCCATGGCACTAATTTGGGTGTGGATGGCAAACCTACCAGGTGAGGCTCAATGGTCAAAGAATGGGAAGTTTTCAAAAGAATTACAAACCAACAAAAACCATCTGAACAAATGCTCCAAATCCTTAATAAAAGAAATAAAAATTAAAGCAACTCTGAGATTTGACCTCAAATTGCCCATCAAACTGGCAAAGAGATAAAAGAGAGAAAGTCCCCAGTGGAAGGGCTGTAGGATGACAGGTGCGTTAATGGACGGTTTGTGGAGCTGTAAATTGGTCTAACTTATCTGGATAACTACAGAGTTATGCAAGAAAAAGTGATTAAATCTTTTATAACCTTTGACCCAGTAATCCCACTCCTGGGCATGTTCCTTAAGACAGATAATCTCACTGTCATATAACATAGGTAGAGCAGGAGTTTTTTACGGTAGCATAAAACTGGAAACAAAGCGAGTGCCCATCGGCTAAAGAAGGGCTGAAAAAACTGTGGCCTGTGCACGTGGTAAAAGATTATGATGATCATGAAGAATTCAGAGAAACACGAGCTGACGCAGCGCAGAAAGCAGAACAAAGGGAACAACGTGCGCAACGACGCGAATGAAAACACCCCCAAACAGAGGCCCGACTCAGATGACGCTGAGCAACCAGCGCTCAATGCAGAGGGACGACGGAACTCTGTGGAGATTGGACCGGTGGAAGACAATGGTGCTGCGTGCTGGTAAAGGAGGGCTCTGGGGGGGTGGTTTTACTTAGCTGTTTATTCCTGTTTGGGGTGAGGAGGGTGTAATAATCAAGAGAGAGCCGACTGTGAAACACAAAGGGCGTTGATTACCCTGCTCGACCTCACCACCTCCTCTCTTCTCTGTGTCATGGCTTCCTTTAGCAATCTGGTGAAGCCTAGATTGAAGGGGCCCTATTCTGGACCCCTTCTCAGAATGATGCTTTACAATACATAGGATGGCAAAGGAAATCAATTATATTCAAAGAGTTTATCAAAATATTTTTAAAAAGCAGTTCAAAGACTACAGATTCAGAACCCAAATCTCATGTCATGTCCTTATGACTAAAGTTCCAACTTCCCCATTCCTTTCCACCTTATGGAAGTCGCCTCGTCTTCTGATCCCCAGATACATACCTCTTGCTGTTGGCTTCGAGTGAGCTCAACAGCCTTTTGCTCCTCTTGCAGCCCCCGAAGTACTTCTGTCCGCTCAGCCTCATGTCGGTTCCAGCCCTCTACCACTCGGGCCAAGGTCTAGACAGGATGGGGGAGGAGGAAGAGAAGGTTTGGTAAGATCTTATACAATCTTTTACTTGCATTTCTGTCTTCTAACTAGATTGGTGGCCACCTCCATCTCCTAGCATATGCATGAGAACAAACAGTCAAAAAGCCTGTGTCTGTAATTCCCTCCCTCTCCATAACATGACTAATAGGGAAATGTTTATATCAAATTGCTTGCCTTCTCAATGAGAAGGAAGGGAGAGAATTTGGAACTCAAAATTTTTAGAAATGAGTGTTCAAAATTGTTTTTACATGTAATTGAGGGAAAAATAAAATACTAAATAAACAGAATTCTCTCACTCATTGTTCCACAATTCCACTACGGCTAAATCCAATCCTTTGTGTCCCTGTTTGTTTGGGCAGGTGATACTGTACTCCAGGCCCAGCTTCCCTTGTTCCCCTGGCACCTTGTCCAGCTGCTCAATCATAAGATCTTTCTTTCGGTCTGCAGCCACAGCAACAGCTAACTGCTGCTGCAGTTCTAACACACGGGTCTGTAGGTTCTGGATGTGACGCTCACAGTGCTGAGGAAGAAAAGCAAAGAACACCATTCGTTTTCTTTTACCTATTCTGATCCAAGCTGCAGTACTACCAGAGCCTTCTGGAAGAGAAAAACGAAGGCTTCAGAACAGTTTGTCCGTGTCCAAGGTGGTACGGTTTGGGCTAAAAGAGAGACAACTGGTGACCACGGAGCAGGAATCTGAGTCACAAAAGGGATGGCAGGCTGAGGACAGAGCTTCAAATATCTCCCTAACAGGAGCCTTTAGGAACCAGACTTCAGCGTAACCCTTATGATTCCCCAGCCCCCTGGGAAAGGAGGTTGGAGATCCTTGGAGACCCAAGGAATAACAAAGATGGGAAGCAACTGCCACCTGAGAAGTCTATGGTAGACATCAGTTCCACATGGCGGGTGTTAAGGAAGATTCCCCACACTTCCCCTCCCATCTAGATCAGGGCTTGTGGACAATTAGGTCCCCTAGAAGGGAATAAATGAAGGGCAATGTTTATTTTGTTTTCATGCCCCTTCTCCCTCCCTAACACTACTTGTGTAGAGGATGTAAGACGAGGGACATCAAGCAGTTTACAGTTTACTTCTTCATGTCCAAGACCTGTGTAACTGGTCCCACATTTATTGACTCTTTTCACTCCCTCGGGAATGATTCGACTACACTTTCCTCCTTCACTTCCTCAACTTACCCTACGGCGAGTATGTTCTGTGTCCAAGGCATCTTTCAGTCCTTGCAGATCAGGAAAGTAGTGAGGAGTTCCAGGCCGGATACTAGTATATCGAGGGAACAAATCCTCCAGGACTGGAGCTGAGCTGGGAGGAGATAGCTCTTGGAGGGGCCGTGTACTGAGCAAATCACAGAAACTTACAGGTAGAAAGGAGCTTAGATTAGATCACATTTTACTGATGAAGAACCTGAAGCTCAGAGGTGAAGAAACACAGCCAGAGCCCCTTAACTAATTAATGGCAGATTGAGCCAAGAGCCATTCTCGTGATTCATAGTGCAGTGCCCTTTTCACTATACCTTGCTCTACCATTAGACTGCTATACCATTATAAGCAGATAAGTTAGCAGCAGTAAGGGGAGGAAAATCCTTGGCAAAGAAATGAGAGAAGTAAGGAACTTGAATGCCTGCGTTCCAAAACAAAGCAGAGGTTACAGAGGAAAGGACAGATGGCTGAAGAACTTAAACCCCATAGCAGACACCTATATGACTCATGTATAAAGGTACCTAAGGGTCACTCACTTCAGCAGGGTGGCTGTGCTGTCACTGTCAAAAGAGTCTTCTTCTCGCCTCTCTAGGACAGTACCTGGAACAAGGTTATCCCCTGCAAGCAGCCAGAGGAATCGAAGGGCTAGGGGTAAGGTATGGACACGGGCAGGACCCATTTGAAGATGAAAGGTAACAAACAGTCCTTTCCACCTCACCTTCTTCCCTGCTGCTTCCCTTCCATGCTTTTCTAGCCCTCTTGGCTACATATACACCCCTTTCATGGCCCCGGGGAGCAGGCTCACTTACGAGGAGCAGCGTCCCGAGAAGCTTGCAGCATGCTTTGGAGGTGACCCCGTACGCTTTCCATCTCCAAGATATGCTGGGAACCTCCCTGAAGGACAGAGACCCAGAGCCTGATTAGTCCTACACTCTGCTTCCTGTCAAGGGAGATAATACCTTCGCTTCTCTCCATCCCACCCCCAACTCTAGGAACCAGGTACTTGAGTGTCTCAGCAAATAGGTGTAAGTGAAGTGATCCCATTGAGAGCCACTTATCTCACTGGCTTTTTCTCTATAGGAAATAACTCTCCTGATGACATGTTCAATTGAGATGCTGTGTTTTGTGATTAACTTACTAGATTCAAAGTTCGAAATGCTAATGTTAATTCTTGTTCCTTTGCTACTATCCCTAAACTCCTGGTCCCATCTTGTGACCCAGGTATTTTACCTCCGTGTCTCTACTTCCCAGTATAGATGCGTCTCTAGATCTTCCTAGGATCTGAGTCCCCAGCACACCCCCATCCCTTCCCAAAAGCATTATCTGTGACATGTGGGGAGAATCTTCCAGAGCGCCGAACTCAGTGTCCTTCTCACAAATGCCAGTTACTGGTAACAAGTATGAATAGTTCCACAATGCAATGCGGTGCAATGAAGAGAGGGGCTTACTTGGGATCAAGAAGTGAATCTGAATTCTGCCTCAGACTTTTACTAGCTTGTAACCCTGGGTAAGTCACTTTTCTCAGCCTGTTTCCACATCTATAAAATGGGGTTCATAATAGCACCTACCTCCCATGGTTATTGTGAAGATTAAATGAGATAATTTATGAATAATTTGAATGAAAAAATGAATAATTTATTGCAAACCTTAAGCACTATATTTCAGTTGAGTCTGACTCTTCATGACCCCATCTGAGGTTTTCTTGGCAAAGTCATTGGAGTAGTCTAGTTCCTTTTACAGATAAGGAAACTGAGGTAAACAGGGCTAAATGACTTGCCTGGGGCCATAGAACTAGTACGTGTCCAAGGCCACATTTGAACTCAGGTCTTCCTGACTCCACACCCGGTGCTCTATGCCACTTAGGTGCCTAAAGTACTATATGTATAGCATTTATGCTGGTTAATTAGCTTCCGAGGTATTAAATTCTAAGGCTACCTCAACTCTTAACTGCTCAAATCTACATTTTCTCAGTCCTCAAACTACCTAATCTGTCTCTACAGTTTTGTCAGTGTTAACTACCTTCCTCTTCTGCAGCTCTGGCATCTGTGAATAATTGTGCGGTTCCTGCCTTTCATCCTGGGCTCTCCTCTCTGCCACAATCTTATCAGTTCCCAAGGGTTAAATTATCATCTCTGGGAGGATGACTCTCAGATCTATACATCTAGCCGTAATCTCTGTCCCGAACTCCAAGTGCCAGATTGCGCAGTGCCTGCCGGACATTTCCACCTGAACTTCCCCCTAACCCTCAAACTCAGTACATCCAAAATGTAATTCTTTGCTCCTAGAATTGCCGCCGCTCTAGATTTCCCTATTTCTTTTCAGGACAACACCATCCCTCCAGTCACGCGGGTTTGTAGGCTTGGGACCAGCAGCGATTCCTTCTCCCTCCGCTCCCACAGCACTCAGCTGACAGAATGCTGATTCTATGTCTACATCCTCCCCGCTTCTACACAGGGCCGTACCCTACTCCATGCCATCGGGTCTAAGATGCCATTGTTCATCACTTTCTAATTCTGCTTCCGATTCCAATTTTCTGCCCTTTCCAAGCGCGAAACTGCCAAAATAATCTTTCTAAAGCCCGTATGTAAACACTCCCCCGCTCAAAATTATTCAACATCTCCCCATGCCGCTAGAATAAAATGTAAACTCTTTGAGCTACCATTTAAAACCTTCCAGAATCTGTTTCCAGTCTGACTTATTTCGTGTTAATTTCTGTTCTAAGTTCCCTGTTCAAGTCAAACTGGACTAATAGATGCTCACCAAACCTCGCATTTTACTGTATCTTCACACCTTCACACAGGCTATATCATTCATACCTTGAATTCACCCCCTCTCCTTACCACTACTTAGAATTCTTATTTTCCCCACTTCCTATGGGAATCTTTCTTCATTAATGGCCTCCACCCTAAATTTGCTAACCTATGCATATGCTGTTAAAATGTAAGACAAGTGAGTGTTTTATTTTTGTCCAATGCCATGCCATCCTCAGAGCAGGTTCTTAAACGTTTGTTGAATGAAAGCATACAATCCAAATTCAACCCTTCACAAAACCTAGCTTGTTTCTATATTCGTCCAATGACCTGAATATCCATCAGCCCACGTGCTCAGCCCCACCTTTCTCTGTGAACTGGTCTCCACCCCAGTGGACAGGCTTCGGCTCAGCTCTCGGGCCAGGCCCTCGAGTTCCTCAGGAGGGGTTGGAGAGTTGCAGGCCAGGTAGAGGCTGGTCCTGGCAGTAGCCTCTGCCTTTCGGCTTTGTCTCAAGGAAGCATAAAGCTGAGAGGTCACCTCTGAGAACGTAGCTTGGCTCCGCCCTGGAGGACCTGCTGTATCACTCAGGAGGTCCTCTGGCCTGAGGGGTGAGTTGGGGCTTGGAGCTTGAGTTGCCATGGAGACTAGAGGGGAAGACAGCTAAAGGCAGTGGGGAACTCAAGAGGTCTCTTGGCTCCATTCAAAAGGGGCCCAGGAGAAAAAGAAGACAGCACAGGAAAAGGGCTTGCTGAGATGGGATCCAGGAAGGAGTAGCAGGGGGAAATCTCCCCAAAATAGATTGGGCTCATACCCAAGAGGTCAGCTTGCTGAGACATCTCCAGAGGCTTAAATCACTGCTGCTTCCATTGGCCCTGAGTGCACGCACTCAGATGTCTACCCCTGGATCGGGGCTCTAAGCCAAGAACACTTTATTGTTCCAAGTCACCATGGCTCCCAGACGAAGCCTGCCGGGTTCTCCTGATTCTAGAGGCCACAGGATGAGGAAAGAAACTTCTCTTCTACAGCTCTTGCTGGTAGGGAAAGTAAGAGAAGCTTACCTGTTTCAGGGTTGGGGAAGACAGAGGAGGAAAAGGAAAAGAGGGAGAAGGAAGAATGATACCTGATGGGCAGTGGGTGGTAGCAGGGAGATCCACCTACTCTGCAGCAGATACCCCACTTTAGCTCTAAGCATCCCTAGAGGGGTAGTGAGGCAAACCAAGGGGGGGACCCCAATAGGGTCCCAAATCCGGCTCGGCTTCCTTCAGACTCCTACCTGATCAATGTCCGGGAGGGACAAATCCCCAAGGGGCCCCGTGACCTCCCCAGAGAGAACCAAGGCTCCCGAACATACCCTCCAGTCCTTCCTGGGAAGAATTTCATCACCTGGCTTCTCCGGGCCGTCCATCTCCTCAGCCAAGGCCAGCGGAGAGGCCCTTCCCAACTGCCCTTGGCCGCCATCCTCCCCTAGTCCTGGAGCCCAGGCCACCCCCCGGCTTCGCCTCCCCCTCCACTCGGACCCTGGCATGTCTAACCAGGCTAACATAGGACAGACGTGGGGGGGGGGTCGCTCCCTTCGCAGACCTCCCCCCACCTCCTGGGGGTGGGTGACTCCTTTTCCCTTCCCCCTCCAAGAACAGTTGGATGCCACCCGCCCGTTCTCCCGGCCTCCCGCCCGCGCACCACAGCATCGTCCGCCCCGGTACGAGTCCGGCAGTACGCGAGGCCCGAATCGCCCGTTTGAACTAGGGCTGCTCAAAGAGCCCGGGAGAGGGGAGGGCCGAGGGGCGTGGACTCGAATGGGGTTGGAGGAGCCGGGAGGGGGCAGCGTACGCCCTTCCAGCGCCGCAGAGGATTGGCTGCGCGGAAGCGAGCCGAGGGCGCTAGGAGCGGCGGGGCCGGGAGAGGAGGAGCCATTCGGAGAGGGTGGGAGGGTCTCTCGCGTCACCGCGCGCCTCCGTGCAAAGAGGGCTGGGGCCCGGCAGGAACCGGAAGTGGTGAGTGACGGAGGACCCCCTCCCCCGCCGTGGTTCTCAGGTACGCAGGCGCACAGCCCGAGCGTGTTTCTGGTGAGTCCTGGGAGCGATGTCCTGGAATAAAGCTGGGGAGGGGGCAGAATGGGTGCTGGGAAAGTGGGGAGATCGGAAAAGAGTCTTCAGGCGGGAGCGGGAAGTGGGCGCTCCCCGGACTCACCTGGAGCCCCCACCCCGCCCTCCCCGCAGATGACTGTCCACAACCTGTACTTGTTTGACCGAGATGGGGTTTGCCTGCACTACAGCGAGTGGCACCGCAAGAAGCAGGCGGGGATCCCCAAGGAGGAGGTGACGCGCAGGATCCCGGGAGGGAGGGAATGCAGCGCCACAGCGTGCTCTCCTAGACCCTTGCCCCGGCCCCTCAGCACTTCCCCATCCCCTCCCACTTGGGACAGGGCGGCCTGGTGAAAGGAACCCTAACACTTGACGCGTTTACTAGCTGCGTTACCTTGGGCAAGTCACTTAACCCCAATTGCCCTGCCTTCCCCCCTGCAAAAAAAAAAACCAAAAACAAAAACCCTAGGTTTAACTCACTGTTTCGACCTCGGCCGAGTCATTTCTCCCATTCCCTGCCTCAGTTTCCTTTTATGAAATGAAATAATTGTTCTGGGCCTCAGCTCTTTTCCCTGTAATATGGGCATAATACAGTCCTGTCCCCCGCCCCTTCCCCCCCCCCTTCTGCAGCGATATGGTGAGGAAAGCATTGCCTAAATGCGAAATGTCTGTTACTCCTCGCTGCTGTCAGGAGTACAAGCTGATGTATGGAATGCTCTTCTCCATCCGATCTTTTGTCAGCAAGATGTCACCCGTGGACATGTATCCTAAGGTTGGGTTGGGAATGGGTTTTGAGCTTCTTGGACCTATAGAGAAATTGGCTCACCATAAGATTTTGAGATAGTATTATCTGGGAATGGTGATAAGACTTAGTGGATAGGACCAACTAGAAAAAAAAGTGTTAGAACTGAGAGGGAAAGGGTATAGGATTCTGAAGCCCTTCACTATGACAGAGGTATTTTTTTTTTTTGAACGAGTATAGCATGAGGCAAGGATGGGAGAGAAAGTAAGATATTTCTACCCTATTCTCCAAAATTCTTAGAAAAGTGGGTATGTTTTGGAAGAAGATTTGCATTCTAGTCCTGCTTCAAACTTGTTGTAGCTTTGTGACCTTTAGGAAGTCTCTTAATCTCCTGGTGCCCAGGCAACTTTCTAAGATAATAAGTTACAGGCTAATTACAGATTTTCATCAATGGAGGAAGTTTCTACATGAGATTTACCTGTAGCAATAAAATCATAGATCTGGATCAAATGTGTTCCTTAACATCCATTCTGCAGGAAAGATGGATTCCTGTCCTTCCAGACAAGCCGCTACAAGCTCCATTACTATGAGACACCCACTGGGGTCAAGGTTGTAATGAACACAGATCTGGGTGTAGGACCCATTCGGGATGTCCTTCACCACATCTACAGTGGGGTCAGTGTTCTCTCCCTCCTTTCCCTATCAACTCCCAAGTTGCTAGAAGTGCTAGAATACACTGAAATTACCAATATATGATAGGGTTTGGTAATAATGTACTTCGAAATTATGAGATTTCATCGGGATGGGTATTCCCTCTACAAATTGTCACACGTCCACACCTTAGTAGATGTTTTCTCATGAACTGCTATAACCAAAGAAAGTTATCATTTGGTAGCCAAACCACTCCAAAATTAGGGAGGCTTATCCTTAGATCTCAGGTTTATATTCCAGACTGCTACTCAAAATCTTTCCAGTTTGGTAGGACCTAGCAGAGTGTGTGTTCTGCTGGCATAGCTTCCAGAAATAAGGCCTCAAAGTAGGACTTTAGAGGAGGTTGATCATAAGATATTAATGACATAATTGCAAAATGTTGGTCAAGGTTGGTTGAAAGTTGCTGATTGATTGAAAACAAGAGACTGTTTCATTTTTGTCTTTGCACTAAATACAGTTCCTGGCCTATTGTAGGTACTTAAATAAATGCTTTGTTGATTGATCGTTTTTCCATGTTATTGGCACCAGATAGCTTTTGTGCTGTCCATATGTTATTCCCATCCCTGACTATACGACCAATCCATTGATTAATACAAAGTATTTATCAAGTGCCAGACACAGTACTAGGTGGTGGGTATATAAATGTAATAGTGAGAGTCTCTGCACTTTTACATTATACCAGGTAGATACAACCCATTCACAGATAAGGATATAAGCGACATCTTTACTTTCATAAAGTAAATATGCAATAAATGGTAGAGGCAGGAATGGAAGTTCCAAGACGGAATGAGGAAAGGCACTCCACGAATAGGGGAAGTCATGGAGGTGAAGGATAGAATATTGTATACAGGGAGTAGGAAGCGGGCTTGTTTGACCAGAACATGGACTATGTGAGTGAGAGTAATCTGTATGTAATCAGCCAGGAAAGAGAGGCTGGAGCCAGATTGTAAAGGGCTAAACAGAGGAGTCCGTATTTAGCTTGAAGGCAGTGTGGAGCCACTCAAGCTTCTGGAACAGAGTCTGTCTGATATGATTAGGCTTTAGGAGTATCGTTTTGGCAGCTGTGTAGAGAATGAATTAGAAATTAGAAAGATGTTGAGTGGAAATAACAAGGCTTGGCAACTAATTGGACATGGATAGGGTAAATGAGACTGAAGAATTAAAGGTGACTGTTGAGTAGTAAACCTGGGTGATTGGAACAGAGGTGGTACCTTCCATAGAAACTGGGATGGAAAGAGAAGGGGTGTATTTAGGTGGAAAGATAATGAGTTCTGTTTTAGACATTTTGAGTTTGAAATGCCTGTGTGACCTCTAGCTGAAGATGCCCGTCGGGCAGTTGCTGTTCCAGAGGTCTTTCTTGCTAAATCCATTGGCTTTTTTTTTAATCAGACCTCATTTGTCTTGACCTCTGCAATATTTGACTCTGCTAACCACTCATTCATTCTGGATACTTTTCCCCTGGTATTCATGACACTGCCCTATTGTGGTTCCTTCCCTGCCTGTTGGACCAGTGCTTCCTGGTCTCCTCTGCAGAATTGTCACCCGTGTCCTGTTTCCAATGTGTGGGTATGAGCTCTCTTCTCAACACACTTTTGTTGATCACTTCAGCTCCTTGTCAAAAATCATCTCTTTACTCCAAAAATCTACATATTCAGCCTTCATCTTTCTCCTGAGTTCCAGGCTCACATTACCTGTTGCCTACTGGAAATTTCCACCTGGATGTTCCATAAGCATTTAAACTCAATATGAACTAAACAACTCATTATCTATCCCCCTAAACCTCCTCCTGACTTCCATGTTTCTGTTGAGAATATCACCATTCTTCCAGTCACCTGGAACCTTGCAACCTAGAAGTTAGTCTTTATTCCCACAGACATCTGAAGCCCACCATGCCCAAGAGTTTGGAGGTTGCAAGCAGGATAATGGGGTTAGGATAATACGTTGCTTTATGACATCTCTTACAGTGTTTTTGCATATAGGCATATATGCAAAACCCTACGATGTTGCATTCGGGTCTCAATGATTTGAGCCAGTGCTCGAACCCTAACATCAGTTCCTGAGATAGCCTATTTAACCTTCAGTCAACAAGCATTTATTAGGTGCCTACTATGTAACAGGGGGCAACTAGGTGGATAGAGGGCAGGGGCCTGGTGTCAGGAAGACTTATCTTCCTGAGTTCAGATCTGGCCTCAGATACTTACTAGCTGGGTAACCCTGGGCAAGTCACTTAACCCTGTTTGCCTCAATTTTCTCTCTGTAAAATGAGCTGGAGAAGGAAATGGCAAACCACTCCAGGCCAAGAAAACCCCAAATAGGGTCATGAAGAATTGGACATGGCTGAACAACAACAACATGGACCAGGCCCCATGCAAGGTGCGGGGAATACAAATATAAAAGTGAAAACAGTCCTTACAAAATAGTCTGCCCTCAAGGACACCACACATCCGTACACATAGGTAGACACGGAATATATGAAGAGTAAAAGCAAGGGAATGTGAGTGAAGGAGCCCTAGCATCTGGGTGGGGTGAGGTGAGGGGATTAGGAACAGTCTAATGAGCAGAGGTGAAGAGGCTGTGTATACCGTGCTTGGGAAACAGCCTGTGAAAAGGGAGATGAGAAGTGGAATGTCCTGAGGCTAGAGTGGCCAGGCAGCCGAGCTCATGAAGGGAGGTAATGTGGAATCAATCTGGAGAGAGAGATCAGAACCCCAATGTGAATTCCAAAGTTTGGTCAGACCTGTGCGGAAGAGAGGTACAAGATTGTGGTTCGGTTGAGGCTGGATTTGAACTCGGATCTTCCCGACTACAATCCTGGCACTGTCTCTATTGGGACACCTAGCTCCGATTAGGAGGCCAATGAAGAGCCCAACAATAGTCGGGCCTCCAGAGGTGTGGAGGGCCTGAACTACAGCTATGTAAGTAGAGGAGACGTGTTACAGAAGTTGGAAAGGGCAAGACGTGGACCGATTGGACGTGAGGATTTGGGATAGTGAAGAGTGGAGGATGTCTTCGAGGTTGTGAATCTGGGCGACTCCAAGGACTGTGGTGCTACCTGCCTATCGTTCACAGGGTACTGATGATCGGAGTCTCCCTGCAGTTCCTTAAAGCCCTTTGACCGCCGTAGGCCTCCAAGTTCTCAGGGTCTCTAACTTTACTGTATTTGAACCTGAGTTCAAATCTTCAAACACTATTTCTGACCCTGGGCGAGTCAAGGGATCTCTATCAGCCTCAGTTTCCTCCCCTGTAAAATGGGGATAGTAGTAGCGGCTACATTCCCAGGGATGTTGCAGGATCACATGAGGCAGTATTTGAAAAGTGCTTTGCAAACGTTAAAGTTCTTTACAATGCCAGCCCGTGTCATCATCACACCCGGGGCATGGGGAGTGATGCTTCACCTCGTATCCCCACGATTTGGGGAGAGGCGAAGTTTGAAGGGGAGGAGAGCATCTAGAGAGAGGGGCTCTAAGAGTGCGGGAGCCTTAGCCTCTTCCTTCCTCCCTGTCGCCCCGACTGTCTCTCCACCCCTCCTTTCTTCATCCGTAGCTGTACGTGGAGCTGGTGGTGAAGAACCCGTTGTGCCCCCTGGGGCAGACCGTACAAAGTGAACTTTTTCGCAGTCGGCTTGACGCCTATGTCCGATCGCTGCCCTTCTTCTCCGCCCGGGCGGGCTGAGGACGGCGCTTCCGAACTACGGATCTCCCCGTTGGCTTTCATCACCCGAGGAGCCTTCCGGGACTTCCCAGCGCCGCTCCAAGCGCTGCTCCCAAGTGGCTGCTTGAGGAACCCCGGGGCCGAATTCCGCCCCCCCCCCCCGACTCCTCCAGCCCTGGTCGTCCTTTGCTCCTGACACCCCAGTCCCACCCAGTCACCGCCTCCCTCCCTCCAGACCCCTTTCTTGCTGCTGTATTGAGAACGGAGAATAAAACTTTGACCCGTCTGACGTCCCTGGGAGCGTCTTCGCTAACGGGAGGGTGTTTTGTGAGGCCAGAAG
>CM053627.1:204726656-204776882 GCA_028646595.1 Phalanger gymnotis
CCAGGGCCAAACACAGTCCTGGGTGGGAGAGACTCCTCGGTCCCCAAAGTAGGAAGGACGGTGCCTTTTTTCCTTTCCTCCGAGGCCGGGTCATGCAGATAAAGCTTCTACCGCCACCTGTCTGCAGCCTGGGAAGGTGGCGCTTGTGTGCAGACGGGGGGGGGGGGGGGGGGGGGGGGCTTACGTTCCAGCTGGAGAGGTGGAGATAAAGCTATGCAGATGAGGGGTGGGGGATATGCAGATGACCTAAGAGCAGCTGCAGGCTGGAAGCAGAACCCCTCGGGTTGCGGTTTGGGCCGCTGCGGCTACGCCTCTCCCCTTCCCCCCCCCCGGGGTTCCTTATCCTCCGAGGACCTTCTTGGAGACTTGGAACCCCAACCCCTGACCCTTCCTCTAGCTCCTGTGCCAGTTTTCCAGCACCCCAAAAGAATTCCCCCACTTCTAGAGCATCCCCACTAGTCTCCCCATCCCCGGAACCTGCTTCCACCAGCCTAACTCCTGGGCCCCTCCTGTGCTCACTCTGCCCTCCATGTTCCCTTCCCTGGGTCTGCTCCAGCCACCACTCCATCTCCGGTCCGCCTGGCCTCCTCACCTCGTCCCCCAGTCTTCGCAGAACACTGACTCTAGAGGACCTTCGCCTCCTTGGGTTTGCCTCCACCCCGGCCTGCCCTAACCCTCAGCCGCGTCCCGTCATACCTTCATCCCCCCTTCTCCCACCTCGTCCCTAGTCCTTCCTGCCCTCTTCTCCTCGGGATCACCTCGATTCCTCAAGGATCCCCCTTTTCCTTCCTTCTTGAGCCGGGATGCAGGTGTCCATCGCTTGCACTGAGCAAAACCTCCGCAGCAGGAGCAGCGAGGACCGTCTGTGTGGACCCCGATCTGTCCCTGGGGGCGGGAACGGCAGTGGAGTGACCTGCAGTCACGGGAATCCTTCAGGGGGCGGGGGACCCGGCCCCAAGGCCCGGGCTGTGCCAGTCGCACGACCCCTGGGTCCCGCAGCTGTGACCCACTCTGGGCCCCTACGAGAGAGCACCGGCCGCGGCACCAGCATGAAGTACAGGTACCGGAGGAGGGGGCCAGAACAGCCCCGGTGTTGCCGAGTCCATACCCCGCCCCCCGCTTCGGCGACCCCCTCCTCATGCCTCCCGAGCGTCCTACATTCATCATCCTAGACTCCTCAGATTTCACCAACAACATCCCAATCCCTCCATTTCTTTCACATTCCCTCTCCTTGGCTGTCTCTTCTCCATCCCCACCTCCTCTCTTTTGAGATTCAGAGGAAGTTGTTAGGGTTCACTTCTTGGAGCTTCCCTCCCACCCCCAAGGCACTAGTACCTCAAATAAAAGTATTCTGAGGTTGGGCTCAGGGGTGTTTAAGGTCCCCTCATGTTACTTAGGGTCTTCTGGGTCTGTTCCCTGTCTCTTCCCCCCACCCTTGCTTCCCAGCCACTGCACCTCTAGAACTGGCAGTAGGGATCACTAAGCTCCTAACCGTCATTAAAGCAATAATGTATTTGACCCACTTTCATCAACACTACCCACCCTCCTGACCCCAGGGTCAGGGGCCTCTACTTTTTCCAGGCAGGTGATATGACTAGCTAAGGGAAAAAAAAAAAAAAAAACTTTGGATCCCCAATGTACCAAGGAGATTTGTAGAACTGTGGGAAGAGCAAAGGGGGCTTTGGAAGTAGTGGGAAGGAATTGATACTATACATAAGGTACGGCAAGGAGCACACAACCCCACCCCATAGCATGGAGCTCTTCCCCTTCCCTCCCCCCTCCACTGCAGAAGAAATTGATGGGATTTCTTGGTAAACAACAGTGTTCTGACATTGCAAAAGGGATTGTGCCTTATCCTGGGGTGGAGTGGTGAGGTTATTCATCTGACAAGGTTTTGTCACCTAAGGAATCAGGTATCTCACCCCATCCTGCCCCCCACTCCCACCCTTTCTCATTCCCTGAGAGCTAAATTATTCTGAAACTTTTGGGGTAGGGGGCAGAAGGTTCAGATGGGTCTGGGAAGGAATTTCAGGAGCCAATAGGAACAGGAGGGTGGAGAACCATGAGGAGAGGGGCTGGGCTTCCTTGTTTCCCTTGTGCCAGTCTAGGTGATTCCTTCTGATAGACAACCATCTGCCTAAGGGACTGAAGGGAATGAATCATTTACCAACTTTATATCCCCCTATTTGGGGGTTGAGAGGGATGGGGAAGATCCCAATCCTCTCTTAGTTTTCTGCCAACCAAAACCGTAATTTGCTATTTAATCTTCTGGAGATAACTCACTTTCCCCTTATTACGCCTTCCCCCTCCAACCCAAGAAACTGTGACAACCTAACACTAACCATGTCCTATACAAGAAAATCCACGAATATGACTGTGAGAAGAGACACGAGCGGAGAGAAATCAGGCAGCAGATTTTAACGATAGCTAGGAAAATAGAAATTGCACGGCAGGCCCCAAAAGGTATATTAATTCATTCAACAAGTATTTGAGGGTCTACAGCCGAAGCTGACAGCACTGTGCTTCCCTCAGAGTTGAGTTTGCCTGGGGTTTCACATGGGGGGATCCCATTCCAGGAGGCAAAGAGCTAGAGAACCTCTTGTTATTAAGATCTCCAAGGAGAACCGAAGGGGAAAATCCTTCTAACTTTTCTTTATCCCACAGGAATTTGGGAAAGTCTGGTCTTCGAGTATCCTGCCTTGGCCTTGGTGAGTCTAATGGGAAATGAAAGGAAGAGGAGGCTGCAAGGGTCAAGGTTTTCAGAGACCTTGTCTCTCACAGTCCCCATGTCCCTGGATTTTCTTTCTGCAGGTACCTGGGTCACATTTGGGTCTCAGATCTCAGATGAGGTATAAATGTCTCTGACCCCAAAAGATAGATGGGAATAATGGGAGGGATGAAGAGAATAGAGGGTGGAGGCAATAGAGAGATGGAGAAATAGGGGGATTGTGGAAGGGTGGGCTAGAGAAGGGAGTGTAATGGATATGGGAAACAAGGGTGGGGATTAGCAGAACTGAAATTAGGAAAAGGGAAAGGTGGAAAAGATATAGGGGGCAGGAATGGGATGGTGGTATTATATTTGAAGACCCACAGCACTTAGAAGTCTCTTGGGATTTGGAGGGCTGAGGGTGGTAAGAAAACCACTGGAAAGGTAAATAGTCTTAACTCTGTCCACCCCAACATGCTCATCCCTAGACAGCAGAGAATCTGATGACTGTGGCTTACGAGCATGGAGTGAATCTGTTTGACACAGCCGAAGTGTATGCAGCAGGAAAGTATGAACCAGGGAAAAGGGGAAGGGTATGAGTTAAATTAGTGGGGGAAAGGTTGGGAGCGGAGAGGAAGAGAGGGTCTCTCATCTTTGCTTTAGATAATCCCTGGTTCCAGTGAACATTTGCCTTTACCCTTACATTGGGTCTTTGAAGGGACTTTAGAGAAACATGGATGTTGAAACCCCAACAGTATTTCTTCTTTAACTCTTGGGTGGGGGGGGGGGATGAACAGGATATGGAGGCAAAATAAAACAAAAACAATACATATTTATTGAGCACAAACTCTATGAAGGCAACAAGGAGGCATCTTGAGGGCTACAAAGAAATCTATCCCTGCCCTCAAGAAGCTTACTATCCCATCAGAGACAAGACTGAAAATTTAGTTAACAAGGTGTATAAACTTTTTACACCAGCAACAGAAGGAATGTTACAATATATTTCTAAATGACTAGGAAGACAATAATTTATGTATGGCATAATAAAGAGAAACCTTATCTTTGTGAGAGGACCTGGGTTCAAGCCTATTAAGACACTTGCTTAAATGGGTAACCCTAGTCAAAGCATTTGACCATCAAGTCTGTTTCCTCATTCGAAAAATGGGGTAATGCTTGCACTAAGTACCTTGTGGGGCTGTTGTGGGGGGGAAGGCTTATACACCTTTAAGTGCCACACAAATGTAAGGTGTATATCATTGCAAAGTTCAAGGGCATTTCAGACTGACATGGTCAAAGAAGACTGCAAAGAAAGTGGAACTTGAAGAATGGCCTAGGGCAAATGAAAAAAAAAAAAAGCTGTATTTCTGTTCCTACCAGACTACAGAGCTACAATTCCCCAGACCAACTTCTCTGTTCTTTTCAATGTAATATAGGGCCCAGGGACAGATGGGTACTATTCATAATCTGCTAGAACAAAAAGCAGAAGGAAGTCATGGGGGTGGGAGAGCCCTCCCACTTCCTCATTATCTCCCCTTTTCTAGGGCAGAACGAACACTGGGCAATATCCTTAAGAGCAAGGGTTGGAGGTGAGGCTGTGATTTGGGGTACAAGGTAGGGTATATCTGAGTGGGTGGGGGGTCCACAGTGACTTCTTTCCTGATGACCCCACCCCCACTTCCTTTTTTTTTTTTTTAAAGGAGATCCAGCTATATCATCACTACCAAAATCTTTTGGGGAGGACAGTGAGTATCTCCTTTCCCAATAGCCTCCACGAGGGATGACGCTTTGGAGTGGGGACATGATAGCTGTCCAAACATTTGAAAGGCTGTCATGTAGAAAACTTGTTCTGTTTATCCTTGGGGGGCGAGGAGGAGCAATGAGTAAAAGTTGCAGAGAGGCAGATTTAAGCCTTCCTGATAACAAGAACTGTTCCAAAATGAAGTGAACCGCCTCAGGAGATAGTAGGGTTTTCCTTCACTTGACATTCTCAAGCAGAGGCATTTAAGATGTAATCTATTCCGGAAAGGAACTGTTTGTCTCCACATCCCTAGCACGTAGTGCTTGCCACATAATGGGTGCTTAATACATGTTTGTTGATTGGTTAATCATTGTAAAAAGGATTCTTGGTCTCTGAAGTCCTTTCCGAGGGAAGATCCTCATACCTATCACTCCAATTGACCCTTCATCGAGATGTGGGGGTCCATTAGGTTATAATTCTTACCATCTATCTTCAGCATCATCAGTGTAAACTCAGCTTTTCCCACAGGGCAGAGACTGAAAGAGGCTTGAGCCGAAAGCACATCATTGAGGGTGAGTGACTAGGAGTGAGGGGGATAGAAGGATGTTGTGGGGGGGCTGGGGAAGGAATCAAGGGAATGCAGGAAAGCAAACTAGAGGACTTGAAGGATTCAGGGTCCAGAGATTAGGGCAGCAAATAAATTAAGAAGCTGGGCTGGGGGGAAAGGGGAGGGAGTGTTATATCAGAGGGAATGAGATATGAATAGCTGAACTTCAAGAGGCAGAAAATTAGAGAGCTGGTACTCGGGAGCCATATCTGAAGAGATCGAGGTCACTTATCTTCTCTTTCCCCTCCCCCAGGCTTGTGGGGCTCCTTGGAACGGCTTCAGCTGGGATATGTAGACATAGTCTTTGCCAATCGTTCGGACCCCAACAGTCCCATGGAGGGTGAAAATAACCCCAAGAATGCCCAAACCTAGAGATGCCCATAAACCTGAAGATCGCTCCCCCGCCCCAACACGGACCCCAGGGTTTTCCAACCCCAGGGGCCTCAGGGTGCTCCCAGGTTTCCCATCTCCCCTATCAGGGATTCCAGAAAAGGTTAAGGGAAGGGGGGTGGGAAGTGGGGGGACTGGGCAGAATTTAAGTGTTGACCCTTCAATCTCACATCGAGATATTCTTGGAGGGATATGGCTACTGGGAAGAGGGTTCTTCCATCTGGGAGACTGGATGCCTGAATCCCAGGGGTCTAACTGTCAGGATTTCATCACTCTCAAACATCCAGAGATTGTCCGGGCCATGACCTTTGTCATTAACCAGGGACTGGCGCTGTACTGGGGGACATCACGATGGGGAGCTGCAGAAATCATGGTAAGTGATACTATGCTATACATATCCTTAAAAACCCTACAAACTCTAATCCTCAGAATACATGCTTACCAAGTAATTGGGTTGGGGGAGATATGGAGAAGAGCTGAAAGGTAATGCAAATGGGGTATACTTGCTTCCTCCAAACACTTAATCCAGGAGGCCTACTCAGTGGCCCGACAATTCAACCTGATCCCCCCTGCGTGTGAACAAGCCGAGTACCACCTGTTTCAGAGGGATAAGGTGGAGACACAGATGCCTGAGCTCTACCACAAGATAGGTTAGAGACTACTCTCCCTGCCCTCCCCAACATCTTCTCTAGCCTCAGCCTCCCCAGCCCTTCTCCCCCACATACCCCGCCTCTTCATATACTCTTCTCTGGATTCCTTCCTTATGCCCCCCACTATTAAAATTGGCCCTCATCCTTTCTCCATCCCTCTTTCCCATGGTCTCCTCTCCTCCTGCTCTCAGGTGTTGGTTCAGTGACATGGTCCCCTTTGGCCTGTGGTGTCACTACCAAGCATGAAGGAAGACTCCCAGAAACCTACAGGGGTACCATCAAGGTAAGGGACAGTTAGGACTTACATCCCTGGGAACCTGAAGAGAACAAGGACTGGGGATAGTCAGCCGTCTGAACTACTTGGGAACGAAAAAGATGGAGAAGCCTGTAAGTTATTCTCCCCTCCCCCTCCCCGTCTCTTCCAGGGCTACCAGTGGCTCAAGGACAAGGTACAGAGTGAAGACGGCAAGAAGCCACAGGTCAAGGACCTGCTCCCCATCGCTCACCAACTTGGCTGCACAGTAGCTCAGCTTTCCATTGGTGAGGAGGCTCTCCTACAAACCCTTAACCCTCACCCTAAAATTGGCTTGTCTGTGTTAGACATTTTCCTCATGCGGTTCTCAAAATCAGAGCTGACGGGAGAGGAGAGGAAAAAAACCCAGGGTACTCCCTGCCTTCAAAGAATTTGTCATCATGTATCAGAGGAATGCATTTAGTTTGGGATGGGGGAAAAAGGAAACATAGGGAAATATGTGCAAATATAATGGCAAAATTTAAATAGCAATTCAAGATTATAAAATAGCTTTATCCAAGCGATCTTATTTGGTCTTTACGAGAAACGCTCTATTTTACATCTTGGTCAAGCTGGATTTCATTCTTTTAGGGAACTTCTGGTGTGGAGACCCTCTCCACCTATGCAGACTGGTCTGTAACTGTAGTGAGTGCAGGAGATGCCAGATGCAGGATTTTAACCCAAGTCTTCCTAACCCCAAGGCTAGCTAGCATTCCATTAGCAGACTCCTCGGCCGTATTAGTTTATGTAGTTGGGGGGGGAGGGGCAACCAGATTTGTGATCTGTGGCATAGGGGATTTGCAGATAGGACCCCTCCCCTTCTACCTATACACACCAGTCGGGGCTCGGAAATTTAACCCACGCGAGTCAGAAAACGTTCCCATGGCCAAGGGAAAGCTCCGTCGCGGGGGGCCTCTCTGCCGCCTTTCCTCCCTCTCTCAGACCGCCTGCCCCCTGCCCCCCGCCCCTCTTCTCTCCACCGCAGCCTGGTGTCTCCGCAGCGAGGCCGTCAGCTCCGTCCTGCTGGAGGCGTCCAACACCGAGCGGCTGATGGAGAACCTGGGGGCCCTGCAGGTGAGGGGCGGGGGCGGCCGCGCGAGATGCGGCCTCGGCTTCTCCCTCCTCCTGATTCTCCCGGGCCTGATCGCAGCGCCTTCCCTCGCTCCCCAGGTGCTGGGCCAGCTGACGCCCCAGAAGGTGCTGGAGATCGACGGGCTCCTGGGAAACAAACCGCACTCCAAGAAGTAGCGTGTCCTCGCCCCCTCCCCCGTCCCAGTCCCAGTCCCAGTCCCCCCGCCAGGCGCAGGCGCAGGCGCAGGCGCCGCCGCCTCCGCAGCCAGCACCGCGCTCTACCCCAGCCAGCGCCCGCAGCAGCACAAGCAGCCTCTTCCAACTCTCGCGGCAGCCAGGCGGCCCGAACGCGAACTAACGCTCCCCCAGCTCGGCCGGGGGGGCCCCGATGATCCCGCCCACCAAGGAGTCGGCTACACGCATGCTCTGATAAGCCATATCCTGCCGCAGTGTGGCCGGGGAAGGAAAGTAGTTCTCCAGCTCCCTCCCTCCCGCCCGGTCCTTGGCTGTCTCTTCCCGGCGTGTAGCTTCTCCCGGGCATGAGCTGGAACTGCCCCCCCCCCAGCCGCACCTTTCCTCTTTCGTTCTCCCGTTCCCCCTCCCCCCAACCGCGCGGAGCCCTGGAGAGACTCCTCCCGCCAGGTAACGAACACTGCGTAACGTCAACCGACACCGGAAGAGCTCACCGGTGGTGCAAAAGGCAACGCGAACAGAACCGATTCCAGGGAAGGGGCACTGAGGGGGGAATGGACCGGAGTCCTTGATGCGCTGGCCGGAAGTGAGCGCCGACGGTCGCTTGGTTTGTCCGGAGTCCCCAAGCTGGAAGCGAGTGGTGACATCATTTTGAAAAGCCGTTAGAGCTGTTCACAGGATGACGTCAGAGGGCACCGAGAAAGCGAGCATCCATTCTGTTCTTATGTGAAATTATGCGCCGCATAAACTAAGGCCTTGGTCGGGGTGGGAGTGGGGGTGGGGCTGCGGTAGTTAGGCCCACAGACTTTACAGGTGGAGTTGAATAGGATGACACCTGACAGGAAGCGGACGCTGATGGGGACCTGGGGAAGCTGGCATCCTTTAACACCCTCACAGATCGGCCCGAGGGATGGATTTTCAGGAATGGAAAGTGCTGCTGGGATAGCAGCGGAGGAAAGCCCACCCTCTGCCCCGGGGCAGTAATCCTCAAGCAATAATAATGCCCCATCCCAGGGAAAATAAAGACCGCTTCCTCCTCACAGAGTCCTGGCGGGGAAGGGCTAAGTCTCAGGCACCTAAGCCGATGTCCCTAGATTCTCTTTCCCAATCCTCCTGGGGGTCCTGATATGCCATAACATCTCCTGTCTTCCCCACCGTTGAAACTTGCCTCAGGGACCCCTACAGCCAGTTTCCATCCCAGGCACAGGCTGGCACAGCAGCTCTGGATCCTTCCCCAGTGCCCTGTCCCTGCATTCCTCAGGGAGCCGGACATCTGGTAATGTAGGATCGCAGAATTCAGGGACGGAAGGGATCATCTTCGTCGTTCCGTCTTTTCACCCCTTTAGTTACTTTTTGGACATAGCTGCGTTTAGCGTACCTAAGGATATCCAAGGGACTTCTCATCTCTTACCCCCTCCCCAATGCCACTGACATGAGATCGTAAGTCTAACAGTGCACAGGACCTCAGAGATCCCTCGTAATCAATCCCAGGGAGGCTAGATGGCTGGGCCGAGGTAACACGGCTAGTAAGTCTGAAGTGATGGTTGAACTCTGGTCCTCTCCAGATTCATGCTTTCCATGGCACCACGCTGCCTCTGCTGTACCACAACTTCTGGTTCCCGCGGGTTTTTTTCCTGTTCTACTTCTTTTATTGTCCTTCTGCCTCCTTTCCTGATGATAAGCGATATTTATGGCATGCTTTAAGGTTTGCCAAGTGCTTTACATGCGTTGTTTTATTTGATCCTCCTACCAACATTGCGAGGCACGTGAGGATGAGGAAACAAGCGAAGGGAGGTCGAGTAGCGCACTCAGCATCACGGAGTAGCGCGATCAGAAGCGGGAGCCAAATTCTGGTCTGACCCCACTGCTTCTCACTGACTCCTTTAATTATAGATGTTCTCCAAGGCTCAGTCCTGGGGACACTATTCTTCAGACTCTCCCTCATAAGCTGAGATGATTATAGAAATTAAATCTTGAAAGGGGCCTTAGATATAATCTAAACCATCATGCCCCCTCTTTATGTCGAAGATGACGAACTGAGGCCCTAAGATTCTTACATCACAAGATCCCGACCACAAGTCTTCATTCCCTCTCTCCCTTGTGAAGAGGTGATACTGAGCCCTCGATTTGGAATCAGAGGGCCTATATTTGAGTAGGGGCCACAATATTCAATTGCTTCATGACCTTCGGTAATTCCTGTCTCACAGCCTCAGTTAACTTATCTACGAAATGAGGAAATTGGATATGATCTTCAAGTTTGAAATCCGATTGATCCAATCCTGTGCCACTGACTTGCTATATGACTCTGGGCAAACCTCTTTACCTTCCTCATCTGTCAATTGAGCAGCTCAGTTCCAATCATCTCTAGCTACCTTTGAGCTATAAATATAGTGACAGACGTCTTATATTCCTTCCCCTCTGTGGGGCTCAGTTTCCCCATTTCTTTGTTTTGTTTTTTGATAGGGCAATTGGGGTTAAGTGACTTGCCCAAGGTCACACAGATAATACATGTGTCAAATGGCTGAGGCTGGATTTGAACTCAGGTCCTCCTGACTCCAGGGCGGGTGCTGTACTCACTGTGCCACCTAGCTGCTTCAGTTTCCCCATTTCTTAAATGATAAAGTTGGACTTTAAAATCTCAAAGCATCCTTCCAGCTTTGAATACTGTAGCCCTCTAAATACTGTTGAGCCTGAGGCAGCTTGGGAATGTGGGGAGATGCCAGTAAGCTGAAAAACATCCAGTAACAAGGAGAGTGAAAGACCCCAAATTCACTACATATGAGGAGGGCTGGTTGAAGAAACCAGATAGATTTAACCTAGAGAGAAGATAGGGGTGAAAGGTGGCATGATAACTGTCTTCAGGTTATTTGAAGGACTTACTTGGATGAGGGCTATTAGACTTGTTCTGCTTGAGCCCACAGGACAGAACTAGGAGCCAGGGGTGGAAGCTGCAAAGACATAGACTTAGGCTTGATGGGAGAAAAACTTCCTAACAATTAGAACGGCTAAAGGTGATTGTCTTGGGAAGAAGTGGAGTCCTTGACACTGAAGGTCTTCGAGCAAAAGCCAGATTAGCTATGTTATAAAGAAAATTCTTGTTTTGTTTACAGGTCATGATAATATAATCTCTGAAAGCCCTTCAAACACTAAATTTCTGTGGCTCAAAAAGATGAAAAGTAACTTGTCCAAGCTTATACAGGTAATAAGTAACAGAGTCAGGATTTTAACCTGTATTTTGATACCAAATTTAAAGTTATTTCCACTATCCTACCAACTCTTTATCCCTCCCCCTACTTTACACCCATTGTGGCTTATTCCAAATGGCTGGGTGGTTTACAAATAGCTTTACCACATTAGGATGGACTAGACAGATCCTCCTCTCTATGGATCTGGACAAGGAGGGCCCAGGATGTTGGTACGGAGACAGGCAGAAGCAGAATAGAAATATTCAGAGAGATGGTCCCACAAAGATAAAAGAAAATAAAATGGGTAGAAAAACTGGATTACGGTGGATGCAGAGAGCCATAAAGATACTGTTGTCGTCCAGTGGTTTTTAGTCATGTCCGAGATTTCGTGGCCCCATCCTGGGTTTTCCCAAAGATCCTGGAGAGGTTTGCCATTTTCTTCTCTAGCTCATTTTACAGATGAGGAAACTGAGGCAAACAGGGCTAAGTGACTTGCCTAGGGTCACCCAGCTAGTAAGTGTTGAGGCCAGGTTTAAGCTCAGGAAGGTAAGTCTTCCTGACTCCTGGCCCAGCACTCTATTCACTGGGCCACCTAGCTGCCTGTAAAGTGATTGAGAAAGGTGAAAAACCAACAAATGGGGCTAGTGGGCATCCTCCCCAAAGAAGACAGGTTCCATGGTGCTAGAAATGAATAAAGGTTTGCTAAGGTCCCTCAGAAGTGTTACATCGCTAGGAATATGGAATGAGACTACAATCAGAATGTCATTTCCACCGTCCCTCTAGCCCTACTGCCCACCCGACTACCTCCCATCACCACCATTTTCCCACCCTAAATCTGGAAGATAGGTGCCCCTAACCTTCATATCCAGCAGAAAAGGGTAATTGTTTGGCCAGACACCCAGCAGGCTAAATCAATCAAGGAAAATTTGCTGACATTGCAGCCCCTGGTTATTCCTACCATCCATCACCTACTCGCTTCACTATAAGGACACAAAGCACAACCAGAGCTTTCTTTCTAATCTAAATGAGTGTTAGTACATTCAAAACTGTTCTACTGAGAAGCTACATAGATTTATTTCAATGATGCTGCCACTACTCAGGGCATTCCTGGGATACTTTCTGGTAATCACCTGAGCCAACTTATGACCCCTATGAATAATGAAATTCAACATTTTTTGATATACATTTCCCATTCTCACCCCCATCCCAGGCAAACAGCATGTAATGGCTTGATCACACACTTTTCCTGGCTTTAATTGACTGTTGGACATTTCCAAAATTTTAATTTGAGGGAAAATATCTGTCACCACTAAGGATGGTAACAAGATTATTGAAAGTTCTGAAGGCAATCACTGGATCTGAAGAGGTCATTAGAGATTCCTTGGTCCATTTTAATGACCAGGAAACCGATTCTCAGAGAGATAAATTCTAGAAATGCTTTGAACAACTAGGATAAATATGGCCTTCCAAGATGACAACTTTGAAGGGGGCAATATACATATTGCACACATAATTTCTGGTTTGTCTAAAAATGTCTCATCTTATAGTCACACTCCATATAAGAAATAATCCTTGCTCTCTAGGAGTTAGCATGTTAGTTGGGAACAAGATTTACATATATGATGCCTTGTGATTCTCATGTGACACTTGGGGCACTGCAATAATAGTGGCATAGAAGGCAGAGGATGACAGCAGGCCACTGTTACCACTATCCATCAAGTGACTGCAATATCTGAATTCCCCACCAGGAGGTGTCTCTCTGATACACTTGCCCAATAGCTACCTCAATTCTTGAATGAAGCTTGTGGGGACAGGTGCCCCAAAGGTAGAAGTGTTCTGCCTGGCCACTACCAAATAGGGCTTAGGCTTAGCTTGGGCACGTTAGTCAACAATATTTTGTTGCTAAAAATATCAAAACTGGATAATCTGCTGATCTAGAGCCCCTACCTCCACCTAGACTCTTCTGTGGTCACAACCCAGGGTCACTATCATTCACAAGACTGGCATATTCAACATACTGTGGCCTCAAAACTTACTGAAAATAGTAGAAATGGAAATAAAAAGATAAAGCGCTCCTGCAAGGAATCACTCACTTTTAGCCATTTTCCAAAGCCTTCCTACAGATGTACTCCCAGTTCTTCAGGTATGTCAATCATAGGCACCCATAGATTATAGAGGGAATAAGGTGGAGGCTGAATCCAAAACAGAGATTGATTCTCAAATAGGAGTTAAGAGGTGAAAGGGATTCCAGCAGCCATCTAGCTGAACTCATCTACCAAAGGAATCTCCACTATGATACACCTGACAAGTGGTCATCCAGCCTCTGCTGAAAGATCACCAAGGAGGGGGAAACCACACCCTCTCCAGGCTGCCTGTTCCACTTTGGGACGCTCTGATTGTTAGGAAATTTTCCCCAACATCAAGACTAAATTTATGCCCAATACTCCTGGTTCTACCGTCTGGAGACAAACAAAAGCATTCTGATTCCTCTTCCACATGTCAGCCCTTCAAATACAGCTATCACGTCACCCTGAGTCCTTCTCTCCAAGATAAATATATCCAGTTAATTCAACCAATCTTCACATGTTATAGATTCAACATCCTTCACTATCCCAGCTGCCCTTCCCTAAATACTCTCCAACTTATCAATGTCCTTCCTAAACTATGGTGCCCAGAATGCAATAGTCCAGATAAGGACTGACAAGGGCAAAGTATCCTGGGACTCCATAATCCTGGAATTCCTCTTGATACAACTCAAGATCACATTAGCTTTTTTTGGCTGCCCTATCTTATTACTAATTCTGATTAAGTTTGCAGTCAATGAAAACGCCATATGTCTCCCCATCTTATATTTGTGTAGCTGGGTTTGGTTTCTTTTGGTATGTTAAGTGCAACATTTACATTTATCCCTGTTGAATTTCCTCTTAATAGACTCAGCCCAGTGTTCTTGCCTGTCAAGATCCTTTTGGATCCTTGCCTTGTCATTCAGTGTTTTAGTTCTCCCTCTTAGCTTGGTGTCATTTGCAAATTTGCTAAGTATATCATCTGTGACTTTAACCAAGTCACTGACAAAAATCTTAAATGGGGGGAGGGGAGAGAGAAAAGGGAACATACATTTATATAGTACCTACTATATGCCAGACACCATGCTAGGTCCTTTTTATAAATATCTTATTTGAGCTTCACAGCAATCCTGTGAAATAGGTGTTTTTAGTATCCCCATTTCACAGTTGAGAAAAATGAGGCAAACAGAGGTTAAGTGACTAGCTCAGGGTCATATAGCAATAACTTCTGAGGCCATATTTAAACTCAGGTCTTCCTGACTACAGTCCTAGTGTGTGCCATATCTTGAGTGAAATCTACCAACTGCCTCTAACATAGAGGCGCTGGGTTATACCGGGTTACTTCACTGGAGATGTTCTGCCATATTAAAATTAAATCCTTAACGACTACTTTTAGAGAATGGCCATACAACCAATGCCGAATCCATCATCTAGTCCACGTCTCTCCATCTTCTCCACAAGAAGAGTTTGAGATACTTTATGAAAAGTTTGGTCAAACTCTAGGTAAACAATTTCTGCAGTTCTCTCTTCCTCTGTTAGTTTAGTAATCCTGTCCAAAAATGAAATGAGGTTAGTCTGGCACAACCTGTTCTTGAAGAAGTCATACCCGTTCCTTGTAATCAGAGTTTCTTCTTCTAGATGTTTGCCAATCATCTCTTTAAATGATCTATTCTAGAATTTTCATGGGAAGCCAAGTAAAACTTATTGACCTATAGTTTGCAGACTTTCTTTCTCCCTTCTTTGTGGGAAAAATTAGTAAGATTTACCCTTTTCCAGTCTCGTGGTCCACTTCTCCTGTTTTCTGTGATCTTCCAAATACAAGTGACATCAAGCAAGAACCCAAAGGTCATTTGGGCCAAGGGACTTGATTTCATCATGTGCAGCTAGGTGCTATCTAATCACCTAACTCGGATATCAACTCTTTATCAATCATTTCCTATACAAAGGCCACCTTCCTCTGCAAAGAAAACAGAAGTAAACTAAAAAAAAATGAGCAGTTCTGCCTTCTTTTTGTTGTCAGTAATCACCTTCCTATACACCCCAAGCAGAGGTCTGATTCCTTGTTTGGAACTTTTTAAAATCCCAATGTAGGGTGTCCCAAAAGTCTTGGTGCAAATTTAAGCTCCAGTAGCTTTAAACTGCACTAAGACTTTTGGGACACCCTGGGACTTTTAAGCTATTGGAGTTTAAATTTGCACTAAGGCTTTTGAGACTTTTGGCTTACTTTGCCAGGCTTAACACATTCTAAGTTTTTACACTCCTAATAATAGGACTGTGCTACATTCATATATATTCTGTTACACGGTCCAATTCCCATCTTCTCTACACAGAAACCCAGGTGAGTAGTGAAAGAAAAGTTCTCTCCACCTTGTTTACCAACTGACAAGATTTTCAATGGATGCTGCCAACTATAGGATTGGTGGTCTTCTGCTCCAGTCTCCACTTCTCCAGGGACTGAGTCACCTCTTCATGCCAGTCTCTGACAGCCACAGTTGTTGGCCAACAAAGTCTTGGACCATGACAGTTAACAGCTGTCATCACACTGGGCCTTGATGCTTGCTTACATTGGCCCACATGGGACAATCAGCAATTCCAACTCTAACAGCAGCCCCTGATTGCCTCAGTTCTCCACAGTAACTAGGAAGTCCAAATGGGAAGATGATCCCGAACCTGCACAACAATATACAGGGCTTATGCCTTCCTCTTTGCCACCATCTGACTTCCTGCTCATTTCAAAAAGACTCCCAGTGAAGGAATATTTCTTAACTTACCTATCTTCTCCCCTTCCCCCATTCTCTTATTTATCATTAATTTGGGGCCCAGAAGTAATTAATAATTGGAAGATAAGAGTGCATGGGCTGAGCACAGAACACACACACACATACACACACAGAGTTTCCTCTTCATGAAATAGGCACCATCAGTTGTAAACTGAAGGGTATGAGTTTGTGCCACAAAAAGTCTTTTCAGTTTTTAGTTTTTAAGTGGAAGTAACATGGTATAGTAGAAATAACACCGGTTTTGAGTCAGAAGGCCTGGGCCCCAAATCTGATTCTCTGGGCCTCAGTTTCAGGCTCAATATGAATAAGTAAAAATCCTAAGATATACTTACTGTACAATGTCCACAAGAGAAGTGGTTAGAGAACAGGTGTTGGAGTCAGGAAAACCTGGGTTGTTCAAGACCCACCTCTGATACCTATTCTGGGCCGGTCACCTATCTCTTCATTTCTTCAAGGCAATTCTCTAAGACTAGTTTACAGCGATGGTGGTAAAGGAAGCTTCTTCACTAGGAGCGAAGCCCTACACTTACAGAATCACGAGTCTAAAATAAGAATAAATATTCAGAAGAGACAAGGTCATCCTCTTCCTGGAGAGATCACCACTTACAGCATTGGCACCATATTTTGGGAAAGACACTGACAAATTCTAGAAGACCCAGAGGACGAAGGGGGTACTGGGCACTAGACTCGAACTAGAATGGAAAAAACAAGGAGATGAGGAAAAAAGTTCTCGAGAGTAGTGAAACCTAGGAGATGGCGGCAGCAGGCAGCTAAAGCTACAGCCTCAGGCGTGTCGCCACTCTATTCTAAATTTGGTGGTAGGGCCCCAGTGGGGAATGTAGGTCAAGGGAGCCATGTCCTGTTTACCTACAGAGGAAGCTAGAACCCTGAGTCATAAATTATTCTGGGCTGTGTTAGCACGAAGGATGGTGTGTGGGTGTACAGGTCTTGCTACTCCGGAAGGGACTCATTTCTGGCATTCTTGAGGCCATGGTCCTGGAATCTGGATTCAAACTTCCACTCCAACCCACCACAGGCCAAGGTGTGAGCCGGGACTTGGGCATTTTGAAAAAGAGAGCTTTTATGGCACTGACAAAAAGGGGGGTGGTATTGAAGAGCCAAGCTGAAGGTTGGGTCTAAGATGATGCTAGAAGCACGTAGGAGTTTAACCAGTGTCCTGATGAAAACTAATCCCAAGGGAGGCAAAAAGAAAAAAAGAGACAGGATGAAGAACATCTTCTTGCTTTGAGTGGTGATGAGAACACATGTAAGGGGATAGTAAAGAAGTGTGTAGGTTTGAAAAGACAATGAGTTACTAAAAGGGCTGAGACTGTCCAGGGAGGGGGCAGGGGCAGGGGCAGGGTGGGGTGGGATAGGTAGGATTTCAGAACTTAGGGATTATGTTTGGTCTGAGCCATACCTCAGGAGGAAGGGGGCCTCCTTTCAAGGGTCAGGTACGTCCAAAGCTGTTGGAGGTGACCGTATCTGGAGTCCCATATCGTTATGGACACCGTATTTTAAGATGGACATTGACAAACTAGAGTGTTCGGAGGACAACCAGGATATTGACAGAAGTGGAGAGATTTAGCTTAGAGAAAACTTAGGAGAGGATAACTTTCTAAATAGGGTATCTGAACAGCTATAACCTGGAAGGGGGGATGCGCTGCTTTTGGGGAGCAGAACTAAGAGCAGTAAGCAGAATTGCAGAGAGATTTAGGGTCTATGTAAGCAAAAATGCTCCTGCCATTCTCTTTGGTTGGGAGGGCTCTTCCTCCTCCTTATCACTGATTTCTCTGGCTTCCTTTAAACCTCCACAAAAATCCCACCTTTTACCAACTGAAGCCTTCACCAGTCCCTTTTAATTCTAGCCCCTGCTTTCTCTTTGATTTCCTGGCTATTTGTTTGCATGTTGTCTCCCTGCTTTAGATCCAAAGCTTCCCAGGGCCAGGAACTGACTTTTACCTCTTTTTGTATCCCCAGACCTTAGCACAGTGTCTGGACATAGCAAGCATTTGACAAAAATTTTGTTGACTGAATTAGAGCTCTCCAAAAGTGGAATGGGGTGTCTCGCGAAATAGCAGGCGGCTCCCTTACTGGAGGTTTTTGAATAAAGAATGGATCACCGCTTGGTTATGCTGTGTGCTGAAGTTGGGCTTAATTGCTGGGATTCTGGAGATTCACGGTTAGAAAGGAAGGAACTCGAGGGGAAAGGGGCCGAATTGCTAGGATTTGGGGGCTAACCTCGGAAGGGAAAGCTATGGGAGATAGAGAGGGGGAGGCTGGGTGAATCTGCCTTGGGCGGGATGGCTCAGTAACCCAGTTGACTCCCCTCCTCCGCCAAGGTCCCTAGCATTCCCTGGCCTCAAGCTTCAACCACCCCTACACGTGCCAGCCCCTGGGGCCAAGACGCACCCGCGCGCCCGTGACGTCAACGGCCCGGCCTCTCTCCTATAAAAGGGGCAGGAAGCCGCGGTGCCGGGCCCCAGGATGGACACTGGTAAGGGTAGGGCCCGGAACCCGAGCGCTAGAAGGCTGCGGGTCTAACATCCGCACTGCGAGAACTGTCCCCCACAAGTAGCCGAGAGTGGGAAGATGCAGCTTCTGTTGAGGATCCCTTCAGTTCCCGAGCGGGGCGAGCTGGACTGCAGCATCTGCTGCCGGCCCTACGACCTGCAAGGCCGGGCGCCACGCCGCCTGCCCGGGACGGCGCAACAGCGCTGCGGCCACACGCTCTGCACCGCCTGCCTGCGGGAGCTGGCTACCCGGGGCGACGGCAGCTGGGCCGCCGCCGTCCGGCTCGTGGGCCTGCGCCGGGGGATCGCTTGCCCTTTCTGTCGCGCGCCCTCACTGCTGCCGCGCGGCGGCGTCACGCAGGTGCCGCTAAACGCGGACTTGTGGTCTCTCCTGAAGGTGAGGGAGCACGAAGACGCCGGGAACTCGGAGGGAGAGCGCGGCGACGCTTCCAAAACCGCGAGCCAAGGCGGAGACGAGCCGGGGGCGGGGCCTTGGGGCTCGGCGTGGCGAACGCTGCTAGGGCTCTGGGACAAAGCTGTGAGTCGGCGTCGGCGCCCGTTACCTAGCAACGGTGAGTGATATTGACGGGGTTAGAGCTAAGGGGGAGGCTTTGGGAGCTGGATCGGGTGACTTAGCGATAGAGCCCAGTTAGAAGACCCGAGGCTTCAAGTCCATCCTACCTGAATCAGCTGCAGAACCAGCTAATTTACCTCACTTAATGGAGTGGTTGTGAGGCCTTCTCTGTGGGAGGGGGAAGGGAATAAGCGTTTATCCAAATGCTTCTATGTTCCGCTGTTTTATTCGTTGTTCGACTCTATGCGACCCTCCTGGGGGTTCTCTCGGCAAAGACAGTGGGGTGGTTTGCCATTTCCTCCTTTAGCTCCTTTTACAGATGAGGAAACTGAGGCAAAACAGGGTTAAGTAACAGGCCTAGAGTCACACTACTAAGTGTCCCCGGCCACGTTTGGACTCGGGAAGATAACCTTCCTGATGCCAGGCCCGGCACTCCATCCACCATGCCCGGCACTCCATCCACCATGCCACCCAGCTGCCCATAAATGCTTATATGGTGCTTAGTATTTGTCAGGTTTAAGTAATATCTCATTTGGTCCCCAAGACCCTTGGAGGTAACTACCATTATTATCCATTAAGCATTGAGGAAACAGAGGCAAATAGAAGTGAGGGGACTTGAACTCGGGTTTTTCTGATTCCAGGCCCAGTGGGCTACCTACCCACTGCTGCATCAGCTTCCTCATGCAGTATAAATGTGAGCTATGGCATGCACTTGAAGTCCGATTCTTCTGAAGGAATGTTTATAGGATAAGGAACCTGGGCTAGGGTGCCACCCCAGGGTGCTAGCTGTGGATTGTGATGTTGGCTGTGTGAAGGCTGTATCCTCCTCCCTCTGACCTTTCTGCTTACTCCCCTCAGTGCTTTACTGCTGTCCAGAGAGCAAGACCCTTGCAGCCTGCTACATGCTGTAACTGAAGATTACCTGGGCTGTAACCATGAAGGTGGAAATAGCTGCTGTCCACCAGTAAGAGTGGACTAGGGCCAGTGTTCCTTACCGCCAGATCCAAGGATTGGGGATGGGCTCTGGCCTCAATCCTCCATTATTCCAGGACACACTGGAATGGGAGCTGACCCTAACAGCCTAGAGTCTACATTTGTGATAGGACAGATCTGTGATGGTTCCTTTGGCCTCTCTGCTGGAGCAACTGCCATGTTTAGCATTTCTGTGAAATGGTTTGAGATGGAAAAGAATTAATGGCACAACGGAAAAAGCCTTTTAATTCCAAGTGAATGAATTCCATATCCCTTGCATGAAGAGAGCCAAGGAAGTTAAGTACCTGCCCTTAGTGTCATCACTTCTTCGTCTTCAACCTCTAATTGTACTTTGTATGGACCTTTCTCTTTGCACTTACTCATCTGTGTATATTTCTTACTTTCCCTCCCAGATTATAAGCCTGTCAAGGACAGAAAACCATTTTATCAACATCCCCAGTTCCTAATAAACATCTGTTACATTTAATAGAATTCCCCTGTTATTTTTCACTTCTCATCCTTCAACTGTACCTTTAAACTACTCCTGTGGGAGGAAGTCTAGTGGGGGTATTATGGGATAAAACATGGTGAACCACGAAGAGAGCAGATGAAGAACCAAGTTCTGATTCTTTGCCCCAATTCTCTTGGTACCCTTACTTTATGATAGATTCTGTGAAGTGGCAGAGGCCTCCTCTACTAGCTACAAATCATTTTTCTGGCCCTTGTCTATTTCTTCACTCCTTTCTTAGCTGCCCCGTAGGTCCATTCACCTCTTAAATTATCCCAAAACTTCACCTGGGGTTTTAGTAGACCCATCTACCATGAAGTAATTGCTTAACTGAACTTGGTGATTGTGGGCTACAGAGATAGATGAATAGTAGAAAAGCGTGGCATCTATTTGAACACTCCTACTTATCTTCCCATAAATCCAGGTCCCTCTGCCACCTTAGGTTTCCCAGTAATTCATAGTACAGTAGAAAGTCTCTGTGGTCAGAGTACTGGGTTTAAGAACTACTTTTATTATCTTTGGGCAAGATGCCCTTCCTGGGCCTGTTTCCTCCTCTGCAAAATACAAGGCAGTTGAAATAGATGGCTTTCTTCAGTTCCTTTGGACTTGGCTCTACCCTCAGCTTCACCCCCCTGAGGCACCTTAGCTATCCTCCCACCCTGCCGAGTTCTGCCTAACCACATTCTCACTGAGCCAACACAGAGCCTCTGGGAATGGAGTAGGAAGGTCTGATAATATTTTCCTATCTACATCTTGTTTGTACATAGTTGTTAGCATGTCATCTCCCCCATTAGACTGTGAGCTCCTGAGAGCAAGGGCTATCTTTTAGATCTTCAGTGCTTAGTATGGTGCCTGGCATGAGTTGCTTAAGAAATGCTTACTGAGATGAAAAAAAAAAGAGAAAGAAAAATCATAAAATACAGAGCTTGATTTATGGAACAGCACCAGGAGCCTGATACCCACCTCCCTTCATCAATGCCCACCCTCCATAACCAAAGAACCCTACCCCCAAAATAACAGAGCACACAGAAAGGAAAGTATAATTTATATGTACAACCAAGAAACCCGATACAGAAGGGAGTGGGATAGGTAAGGAACAGGTGTGAAAGCAGAAGGGTTGGAGTAAGGAGAAGGCAGAGGGGATAGCAAAGAGGGCTGTGGTAGCTGGGGGTTCACCATGCAAAATGTCACTTTCCCTTGGTCCCCATGGGGGGAATACTTCCCTATCCTCCTTCACCCCCAAGTTCTCTGTTATGGTCTCAGAGGCATGGAGGCAAGGTTCCCCTAGCTAGTACACCCCACCTTATCCAGTCAAATCCAGCCCCTTGGTCCAAGCTTGGAGCTGAGGGGAAAGGGGTGAGGACAAAGGAAGGAGGGGGGTCGATAGAGCACTCTTAGGACACCTGAGTTTCCAGAGCTGGGGCACAAAAGGGCCTGTTCCCCGGTTCTGGCCCTTTGTATTCCTTCCCATCTTCTCTACAATACCTGGGTTGCTGAGGTTGGGGGTGGGGGAGAGGGAGGCTCCTCTTTGGCCTGAGAGAGTGTCCTCCATCCCTGACATTTTTCTTAGGGGGAGGTGATACTTGGTCCCTTGAGGGGAGGGGGGGGGAATCCCCCTAACACAAGGAGCCAGTACACGGGAAGGTGACTCAGCCAGTGAATGGCGCCTTTATTCTGAGGCTGAACATGGATTGCCCTCCCTCCCTCCAACTTCCCACCCTCAATTTTGGGGGAGGTAGAGGAGAGCAACGCACAGCCATGCCTCCCCTCTCTTCCCCCTAGGGGTCATTTCCCATCCCACCTCAGATTTTCCCTCCCTTTCTCAAGAGTTCTTCCATTTCCCATGTGGGTCCATAAGGGCCAGGCAGGGCAAATTCCCCTCCTTGGTTACTGAGGATAGAGCTTAATACTGCAAGGGGAAGGGGGAAATTGGGGAAGCCCTACCCTTTCCCTCCCCTCTTACCCCAAACCATTTGCTGGAGAGCTGTATGTATTAAGGTTGGGGCTACTTTGGAAGAGCAACTCCCCACACCCCTCCCCAACCACAGCACCTTCATTCAAAGCATCAATGGAGAAGGCACCTGGGGCAAAGGGGTGGGGGAGTACAGGGGGAGAAAGCCCTGGTTTGGAAAACAGGGGTGGAGGAGAAAGGGGCTCTTATCCTGATGGTGGCCCAAGGGGTGGGGAAGGTGGAGGATTGGCAGCAAGCCCCAGGGGTGGGATGTGGGCTGGAGGACGGCCCCTGGGACGGGGCGAGTGGCAGGCCTGGGGCCCTTTCAGTCGTCTATACAGATCACCTCCCCAGCCCTGGGCTCCTTCCGATCCTGACCGTCGGACACCACTGCCCCCTCCTTCTCCTTCTTCACCAACACGGGAGGGCCGTTGGCCGCGGCTGTTTTGGGAAGGATTGTTGAGACACCATTAACACCCCAAGTGACATTCAAGCTTCATAGTTTGAACTTGACACACACCCATATCCAGACTGTCTCACGTCACTTCTAGCACTGAGGGTCAGGGGTGGAGATTCCCATTTTCTAAGACTCCCTTGTGCTACACAACTATGTCTGTGTCTAGTTCCCGGGATGGAACGCTGACTTCCTATCTCCTTTCCCCAAAACAAGCCAAGGAGTTAGTCATAGGAGGTTAGTTATGAGGATGAAGGTTATGAGGGTGAAGAAATAGGATACTGAGGTTTCACTGAATGAGGGAATAATAGAGCCTAAGCTCAGTTATGAAAGGGTAAGAAGATAGGTAAGGCCCAGACAGACTGAGACAAGGAAAGAGTTTTGGGGTATGGATGGATACAGGAGGATAGGATGCTCCTCCTATGAGATGAACCAGAAAAGAGGAAAGTTGAATAGAGGGAGATGGGAAGGAGATAGCATAGGTAAAAGGCGACAGCAGAGTGGGGAAATTAGGAAGAAATAGGAAGGAAAAAGGTTGATGAGGGCAACCTCAGACAGTTTGGGAGTAGTAAGATGGCTGACCTTAGAATCAGGAAGACTGACTCAAGTTCTCAATGACACACAGAATTCTGTGACCTGGGGAGTCATTTAACTTTTCAATGCTCTAAGCAATTTTGCGAGTAAGTTGCAGAGAGGTCAGCACTGGTAAAGGGTGTTTCCCTATCTGGGGACTTCCCTATATCAATGAAATCACAGATCCAGTCTCTATGCCTATCCCCAGGCTGACCTGTGATGAAGGACCCTGCGGGCATCTGGCTGTAATTGGCGCCGCCGGCGGCCAGGACCCCGGCGGGTGCAGCTGAGCTGAAGGCTGCTCCGTACCCCAGTGGTGTGGCGTAGGGACCCGGAGGGAAGGCCTGGAATAAAAAGGAGGCAAAATGTCCATGAATTAGGGAGGAGGTAAAGGAAGAAAAGCCATGGCTAGACTCTTGGGTCCCTAGAGGAACAGGAAAAGAGAGCCTACCAAGGCTATACCTCTGGCCACAGTGAGCCAGAGAGCTGTAATTATGCTACATTTCATGGATCTCTGATGGGAAATGGGGCAAAGGGGATGAACCTGGTCCTGAGGCAAAGAGGGCAGAGGATTACCGGTGTGGGGTAGGGCTCTGTGCCCTTGCTGGCCAGACGGCTGAGAATACTTCGCTCGGACATCTGTAGGCGGGCTGCGATGGGTGGAATGCGGGACAGGGTGGCTGGAAGGCGGGTCACATCTGCCTTCATGTCGCTCAGCAGCTCCTCCAGCTGGTTCAGAACTGGGGCCCGGGCCGCAGAGAAAGAAAGAGCAAGAGAGAGAGACAAGGACAAAGAGACCGGGCCGTCACCAGGAGAGATGGAGGCCAGGAAAGACAGAGAGAGAAAGGCAGTGTCAGAGAATGATGGAGACAGAGAATGAGAGACCAAGATAGTGCAAAAGATACAGGGGAAAAAAAGTTCAAAGGACTCAGACAGAGAATAAGAAAAAGGAGGTCAGACTACCAGAGAGGACAGAGGGGAAGGAATGAGGGGAAGGAGGAAAGAGGGGAGTAAAGAAAAGAAACGGAGGTAGGGAAAGTCATAGGAGAACATGGGGGCCAGAGGATCCCAGATGAGGGGAAGGTGTATTTTAGGATGGGGGTAATGAGAAGGAAATAGGAGGAACCAGAAGAATTAAGTAAGGTTGGGGAGCCTAGGATCCAGTGGATGAGAGGAGAAGGGAAAGAGTGTTAGGGGGTCAAAATTAGAAATTTAGAGATTGGGGTCAGAGGCACAAGGGATTACAGATTCAGGAAATCAGTTCAAAAATCAAGGGTTCTCAAATTTGAAGTGCAAAAAGGTGAAAGAATTTTTGGATGACAGTTTTGGGGAGAGGTCAAAGTGATATTAGGTTCATGGTAGGTGGTGGGGACAGGGAATAGTGTAAAGATTACATGGGATATAACAATCAAGGAAAGGTGTGCACAGTGTACAGGAGTGGAGGAGGGAGCTCCACCAGAATACAATATCAGGAGTTTGGAAGTTAAAAGAGCTAAAGGAAGTTCTAGCAAATTTAGTATCAGGGATGTAGTACATGGTAGAGTATATGGTTTGTATTTAAAATTAAGGTTCCACGTAGACCGGGCAGCAGGGTTAGAATGTTAGAGGCTGAAGGGACAGGGGTTTAAGAGGGTAAAGGGTTGTTTTGCTTGACTGTAGATTTGTTACAAGGGTTTTTTCTTTTTTCAATTAGGGAAGGTAGGAAAGAGAGAAAACAGTTTTTTGTTAATTGAAAAAAACTAAATTTAATTTTAAAAAGGAGGGAAAAGGGATCAGAAGGGTGGGGGAGGGTGTTCCGCGGGATGCAGGGTGCAGACTTACGCAGCGTTGTGGGCCCTCCCCCGCGCGGGGCCGCCGCGGCCCTTACCCTTGTGCAGGACGGCGTTGGCCGGCTTGTTCCCTGCCAGCGACTCCTTGGAGAGGTGCTGGTGGCTCTCGGCCAGGCACTCGGCCTCGGCGAAGCGGGCGTGGAGGGCCATGGCGGGGTGCGCCGGCTCCTGCGACAGGTTCAGGTAGGCCGCCCGCCGAAGCTGCTCCTCGATCACCAGCGCCTGCTCCAGGAGCTGAAGGCATGGCGGGATGAATGCGCATAAGTGAGAGGTACAAGGAGATGCCAAAGTTAAGTCCTCAACAAATGTGTTAATGAATGAATGTGAGTGCCAAAGTATACAAATTACCTGAACTTAGATGACCTGAATCTATACCTCAGTTTAATTTCTAAGAACTCACCCTAACTTTGATCCTAATTCTGACAACCTAATTAATAATTCCACCTGTAAGAATTTACTTTGAAATCTTGGTCCCAGTCTTACAGCATTAATCCCTACCCCAAACTAAACACAGAGAACTTAGCTCAGCTCTGATCACTAACCCCTTTTAAAACCCTAACAATCCTGATGGCTGAAATTGATCTCAACAGTCACCCCCAACCCTATTCAGACCTTGACTTCTATTACTCACCTTGAACCTTCGGGCTAGGAACTTGTTTTTCATTTCCAGGAAGTTTCCCTTGTTGGCCTCAGTTTTAAATGGCTCATTAATGATGGCAAACTGGGTGTCATTTTGGATGTCCTGCCACCGAGCATAGCCATGGCTACCAGTAGAGGGAAAAGGGGGATTTCTGTCAAGGAACTCAACGAGGATGACCTGTGGAACTCCTCTGCACTCCCTGTTGCTCCCATGTCTCTTGACCTTCCCTCCCAGGTGTAAAAGAGCATTCTCCCCCCAAAGTTGTCCTCAAAATGTGCACCGCTTCTCCCCATGATATGAGAACCTCCTTCATTTTAGCCCCTTTTCCCTAGAGATTTTCTCCCCGGGGTGTGACAGTTCTTCTCATGTAATGAAGGATACAGGACAATCCCAGCCAGCAGCCAGTAGTCGTGCCTCCGGTGCCAAATCTCATTGAGTTTACCAGAGGAGATAGCTGCCCTTTCCTCATTCTGCCACAGTGTATGCAGCTCTGGAGAGGGAGACAGGCAGGAGAAACAGAGGAAGGAAGCATCAGGCTTCCTGTAGCGATCACCTTAGCATACTCCAGCAGCCCTATGTCTTCCCCTACCTCCCTCCTCTAGGAGACGAGAAGAACCAGTGACGGAGTAAAAGGAGTTAGGCTTAGTAAAACTTAGGTTAGTTACAAGGTGAGTTAGGGTAATCAATCAATGAGCCACTGTGCTAGATGGGGGAAATACAAAGACAAGAATTAAACACATTCTACTCTCAAGGAACTCACATTCTATTAGGGAAAATGACATGTGCACACATAAGTACATACCAAGTAAAATACAAGGCAGTTTTGGTAGACAGGCACTGGGAAAGATTGTGAAAGGTCTCATGTAGGAAGTGGCACTTGAATTAAGCTCTGAAGGAAGCTAATGATTTGAAGAAGTAAGGAGGCAATGCATTCCAGGCATGGGAGACAGACTATCCAAAGGCATGGAGACAGAAGACGAAAACGTTTATCATGACATTTGACAGGCTATTAAGTGGAAGGATAAGAATTGTTCTACTAGGTTCCAAAGGAAAGCAGGCCCAGTATGAGACAAGTTCATAGAGAGGCTAGATGGGGTTGACACAAGGCGAACCTTTCTAAAAATTAGAGACGTCAGAAAATGAAACAGCATATAGATGTTAACACGGTGTCCGCTTAGAATACTTTACGTAGATCTGAAGGTGGAATGAAAGGTTAGTGATAAAATCAGAATTGAGGTTAGAGATTAGGTTAGTTGGTGTTTGTTTAGAATTAAGAGTTAAGACAAGGAATAAAAATGCAAGATAGAAAAAGTCTGAATTAAAGTAAGCTTAGGGTGAGATCAGAATCAGAGCAGGCCATTAAAAATAATTACTTAGGAGTTAACAGTTACAGAGGAGAGAGTGGATGTGGCATCTTTATATAGTCTAAGGGAGAATATCCTAGAGAACCCCCTGAGGACAAAAGTTCACTATGGCAGTTCTAGGCAAAGGAGATGCAGGTGAGAGATAATCTACATGACAACTTTGTTGGCAGCGAGGAGATTTCATACCTGTAAAGCCACCATCTGCAATGTTAAACATGAACCGTGGTTTCTCTGTTTTCTCTTCTCGACGTCCATTGGACCGGGGCTCATCTCGGGATGGTCCCAATCTTGGTTCCCTCTCCCCCTTATGCTCTTCTGTGAGGGAAAGAGGTCGGGAGAATACTGATCACCCTCAAGCCAGAGACCCTTCTAATCATCCAAGGACTACTCTATACTCCTTGCTCCAAGAACTACGCTCCCAGGACCCAGGCAACTGTCTGCAGAGCCATCACCAACCCTATCAGTTCCATTCCAGCTTCCCTCACAGACCCAAGCATAGGGTCCTTCCACCCATTACCTCTCTTGCCTAAATCCCCTAATTACCCCTCTAGACTCTCCCCATATTCCTGTCCATCCAACAGCTTCGCCTCCTCCCCCTTTCTCATACTGTGGCTCTCTAGCTGTGAGGAAGAAAGGATATTACCCTGGCTTTCTGACTTAAGGAGGAGAAGCCAGGAGTCATTTCTCCCCCAGTACTCCAAAGCCCAATACCTACCTGGTTTTTCCTTGTCTCCTCGGCTCCCTGGTTCAGCTTCCAACTCTCCAGGGACTCCAGACTCCTCATCCCCTAGAATTATCCTCCTTGAGTCTCCTGGTGAAGGGGCTGGGCTGGGAGCATCAGGCTGGAGGAGATATTGAAGATTAGGAGGTAAAAGAAAGCACGTAGGTAATTTGGCCTCAAACCTTTTGTTGCTCCTCTCCCTCTGTGGGACCCAAGCGCATGCACGGGCATACACACACACACCTCTGTCTCCATTTTCTCCCCTCCTTTTTTGTCTTTATCTGGCTTCTCTTCTGGGTTGTCGGCTTCATCCTTTTCAGGAGGCATCCTTGTCTCATCCCCTTTCTCACTTGGGGTTGGGGTGGCTGTACAGGAAGGCAGGAAACGAGTAGATCATTACTGAGACTGCCATTGAATTTTTGTTCCTCTTTGTTTAGCTGACACTCTCAGTTTCCGTCTTAACTCTCCTACACATTTTCCTCCCACTTCTCTTTCCAAAAATTGAATCTTGTTTGATTACCAGGCTTGGATGTGCAGGGACTGTTGGCTGCAGAAGCCTCAGGGGTGGTAGGAGATGTCTTGGTAGGGGAGGATGCTCGGGATGAACGTTTAGAATCGGCACTCGGGTCAGGCATCAACTCTGGCATTGACCATCGCCCATTGATATGTTCAAACTCCTGCACCTAAGCAGCAGAATAAAGGGGTGTGTGTGTGTGTGTGTGTGTGTGTGTGTGTGTGTGTGTTTGTGTATTTCCATTAGGAATTGGAGTGGTAGGGTGTGGCTCCAGGTGCCTGGCAACTAGCCATGTTCATCCCCCCAATTCACTCACCACCCCAGGTACGGAACTGAAGAATAAGAAACAAAAGAAAAGGAAATCAGGGCTGTATTTGTTCCTGAGAAAAAGGGCAGAAGGATGGGGAGTTGTCTATACCTTCTTCTTAACAAGGGACATGACACCGATTCGGGTCAACACCTGCTGTCGGCTCAGCCCCTCCCGAGGAACGCCATCAGCAAAGGTCTCAGAGCCATCTGCCCCAGGCTCACAGAGATGTCGCATGAACAAAGAAACATAGGCCCTAAAGAATAAAGGTGGAGGTAGGGTTAGAAAATCTTTAGGGGATACAGGGCGGTGAGGGAGGCACAGGGATTACTGAACCCCTGAGCCACAACCCCCTCATACAGTCCTTCCCCTCAGTCCTCTGAGCACTCTACTCAACTCAATCACAACACCCCCAGGTGCCCCAATCCAAACCTGCCTCCTCAGTCTCTCTCCCTCTCCCCAGGCCCCATCAGTTAGACTCTTCATCTTCCTCTGCCCACCCCTACTACAACAGAAGTATGGGATGTGTTGCCAGTACTAGCCAGAGCAGGTGTCTGTCTCACACTCCTCTCTGCTCATGGGGTGACATTGAGACCCATCCCGGCTCTCTATTCTGGGACCCACTGAGGGGGGGTGGAGGTAGGCTGAGCTCACCCCCCAGGAAATAGGGTCCTGAGGAAAAGAGGAAAGGCAGTGGTGGTCAGTTGAGTAAGGTCACATCACATGGAGGCCAAGGAGAAAAAATACTAACTACCCCAAACTTGATGGCCCTATCCCAAATCCATCCTAGTAGTCTCCATTCCTCTATAACCCATACTCACTTGAATTCCTTTTCAGTTTTGCCCCGCAAGTCCCGTACCAGCCACTGAGATGTGAAGGCATCCTGTGGTGGCATCCCCCAGCGCATTACTGCATTCAGGAAGGCCTTCCGCTGACGGGTATTGAACCCCAGCACCTAACGGAGAGTGGGATGGAATATGCCCTGATTCCTGTTCATCTCAGCGATTTTGATTTCTGAGATCCCACTGCTAGGCTTTCTCCTCAAACTCTAGTCCAGAAAGTGTCATGGGGAATCTGGGCTCCTAAGTTCTCACCTCAATGTTGCCCCCAACTCGAGCTAACAGTGGTGGGAGGGGTTTATCCTTCTCATTGCGTAGTTGCCTCTTTGACTGACGACGTCCTAGTAGAAGAGAACTTGGTTAGCAGGCCCGCCTCTCCCACCCCTCAGTGCTCACACTCTAAGGCACAAAAGAGAGTGGGATTATGAACTATCTGTAGTGCTTCTGACTCTTCAAAGCTATGTGGATCTAAATGAAATAAGTCTAAATCAGGGGTTCTTAACCTTTTTTCTGTCATGGGCCACTTTGGCAGTCTGGTGATGTTTGATGCCTACATTGAAGAAATGCTAAATTTCAGATAGAGGTTAGTGAAAATAAACATGTAATTTTTTAACCTATCCAAGTTCATGAGCCCAATGAAATCTATGCATGGAACCCTCAGTGGTCTGTGGACCCAAGTTCTACTATCCTAATTAAATCATAGAAAACAAGTGGTAGGTTTGAAGGGAATTGGAAAACAAGATATAACAAACTTGGGTAGGGGATTAGAAAGGTAGCTCCCACCTTCAGGTCGTTCATCAAAGTCCTCATCCTCTTCCTCTGACCCCACTGAATATTCAGACTGGTTGTCTGTGAAATAACAAGTATGTGAAGTCAGCCAGCTCCCTGTCCAAGTCTGTGCTAGGCTCTTCTCACATGAATCTCTGACTCCAGAGAACTTTCCACTTCCAACCTGGCCTTCGTTCTCCTAAGTACTGAAAACTTTATCAAGTAATGTCTCCGCCCAAGCTACAGATGATTTTTCTTCCTCTCTCTCCCTCCCTCCTGATCTGATTTTTAAATATTAAGTATGCTGAAGCTTTCCCCACTCAACAAATATACACTCTCTCTCTCTGTCACTTCTGTGGGTCTCCTATCCTGTGACTCCTGACTCTTGAGCGATCTGCTTAAACTAGTGACCCCTAAGTACCTCACCATGACCTCTGCACAACTTCTATATAGCCTCTATTCCCTGTAAGATATTCCCGAACCCTTGGGCTCTCATAAGGAAGGGTTCTTTCTTCTCCCATTCTACCAGTATCTAGATCTCTCAGGCTCCCTATGTTCTACCATGTCCCTTCCCCTCTATCCCCTAATCTTCACCAGGACAAGGGCAGCGTAATCCTCAATCCTCACTAGGCAGGATGGGGCGAAGAACTCTCACCTTGGTCTTCTTGTGCAGCATCATTATAGTTGACTTGTTTCCGAACACGCTTGCCCTTGCCAAGGTTTCGGGCTAGGTCCTCCTGCTGCTGCTCATAGTGATGTCGAAGCAACTTTTCCCAGTAATCCGGGTCCACGTTTTCCTCCTGCTTGATGATCTCTCGCTCTATCTCCTCGATCTGAGGGGAAGGCAGAATGAACATTAGTAGCCTCCTACTCTTGTCTCAGAGCTCCTAGCTTCCATGTGACCTATCCCATCGTCCCATCTACTACTGATGTAGACAAATCTTTTCCCTCTCCTGCATCCAAAACTTCACCATGTCACTTGCTTCAGTTCCTCACTTCACCTCCATTCTTTCCCAGCTCATCTTCATTCTCTACTTTTCCAACAGCTCTATGAATTCACATGCCCTGCCTGCACTGATTAAGCACTCGATATCCAAGTCTCTTTGCAAGGCCGGACTGATCCATTAGAGTGGGAGTTTTTGGAGGAGAAGGCAGCTTGGTGGTAAAGTGGATAGATAAAGCAGAAAGACTTGAGTTCAAATCCAGCCCTAGATACTCACTAGCTGTAAAAGGGACAATATTAGCATCTACCCCCCAGGGTTGTTGTGAAGATTAGATAATACTTATCAAATGCTGAGTATGGCAGAGAGTAAACACTTAATAAATGGGCGTTCCCTTTTCTTCGCTTCCCCATTAGACTGAAATCTTCCCGAGGGGAAGAATGCTCTTTCTCTAGCCCTCTGTTTCTGTCTTACCTCACCACCCAGGGATGCACAACTAGGAGACCCCAGTGTTTGGGTCCCAGTCCCTCACCTTGTCCTCTTCACGAACCACATACTGGGCCACTTTGAAGGAGCTGAGATATTCATTCATGTTCTGCACATCGGTATCTTCAGTTGCATCCTGGTTCCGATCAAGCAGTCGGGCAATGGCCTCATTGTCATAGTGGATCACACTGCTATCTTCTTCTTTGTTTTCTCCTAAGGTAAAGGGGACACATGGAATTACGAGGTTTGAGACACCGACCATGAACAAGAGGCAGGATCTTATAATGATCAGGAAACAGGGGAAATGAGGAAAAGACTTTCTTTCTCCTCTGGGGAGGTATGCAGGAGATAGTTTTCCTCCTGGGCCCAAACTGTTTTGGCTCCCAAAGGCTATAAAGCTCTTCAATTAAACAATAAGCATTTATTAAGTGTCTACTATGTACTAGACACTACTGGGGATACAAAAATGAAAATGAAACAGCTCTTGACCTCCAGGAGCTTATATCCTATTGAAGGAGAGAGCATCTACACACCAAGGTATGAAATAACTATAGGTAAAAGAAATTTTAGGGAGAGGCACTAATATGGGAAGATGAGGAAAGGTTTCACATAGGAGGCAGCATTTGAACTAAGCCTCGAAGGACACTAAAGACAATAAGAGTCAAAAACAAAGAGAGATGAATTCCAGGTATGGATGGGGTCAGCTAGTACAAGACAATGGAGATAGGAAATAGAGTCTATTCAGGAGTCTGGAAGAGGAGTAACACATAAGACTGAAAAAGGAGACTGGAGCCAGGTTATGAAGGGTTTTAAATGCCACACAGAAGAATCTGTATTCAATCCTATATGTAATAGAGAACCACTAGAGTTTACTGAACAGGAGAAAAACATAGTAAAGTTTGAGCTTTATGAATATCAGTTGAGCAGTGGTAGAGGTTGGAAATGAGAGATACAGAAGGCGAGGAGACCAATTAAGAGTCTATTGAAATAGTCCAGACTATGGCAACTAAGTGGTGCAGTGGACAATGCTGACCTGGAGTCAGGAAGACCTGATTTCAGTTCCCATCTCAAACACTAACTAGTGTGATGCTAGGCAAGTTGACTAACCTCTGTCCACCTCGGTATCTCCATCTATAAAATAGGGATAATAGCATCTACCTTCCAAGGCTGTTGTGAGGATGAAATGAGATAATATTTGTAAAGTGCTTTGCAAATCTTAAAGTACTATATAAATACTAGCATTATTACTACTACCAGATGTGTGATGAGAACCTGAACCAGGGTGACAGCTAAGTGAACACAGAGAAAAGGAAAACTCTTCAGGAAAGAAGGCTCTTGCTACGAAAGGGGCAGGAGAAAAGATTCTCACCTTCATTTTCATCCTTAAACAGCTCCTCTGTGCCAAATTTGAGGATATCATCAAGCTCCTGCTTGGACATCGAACCCGCCTTCGAGCCTAACCCAGGCCTCACAACTAGGTGTGTCAACATCATCTTCCTTTTGGCCACCTGGGTAATCCGCTCCTCTACTGAAGCTCGTGTCACAAACCGGTAAATCATCACTTTGTTGGCTTGACCAATGCGGTGAGCTCGGCTGAAGGCCTACAATGGCAAAAGGAAGCAAGACCAATCAGGGGAACAACAGAGAGAACATATATACTCAGAGGAGGGACACTGTGGAAGAGAAGGTTTACCACCACAGTGAAAAAAGATCTTTCTCTGACTCCAGGTCATCTTCCCCATGTCTCCCTTGCTCTATGAGCAGGGTCCCCAAGCTGTTCAAATTCTCACCTGGATATCATTGTGGGGATTCCAGTCAGAGTCAAAGATAATGACAGTATCGGCTGTGGCCAGATTGATGCCTAAGCCCCCAGCTCGGGTGGACAGAAGAAAGCAGAACTGCTGGGCCCCAGGGGCTAGGTGAAGAGGGAATTGGAAAGTCAGACCTGCCTAGAAGCAATTCATTTCCCAAGCCCCTGCCTCTCCCAAGACCTACACCCCGTCAGAAACTCAGGCAATCAACTATTGTCAAGGATCAAGGAGACTCCTCTCAAGAACTAAACTGTTTGTCCCTCAGTTACTGATCCTAACAATTAGAACAATTCACAAATAGAATGAGCTGCCTTAGAAAAGGGTAGATTTCCACTCACTAGTGTCTTTACACAAAGCTTGGAAGATGCCTATTTATTGGGACTACTGCAGCAGAGATGGTTGTTCAGGCATAGTCAGAAGGCCTCTAAAGTCTCTTATGATTCTGAGATGCTGTGATCCCCCCAAGTCATTGATAATACACGTAAGGACCCATATGCCCATCCCCAGGATACTCTTTCCCTTACATGCTCTTAATTAAGTTCATCCATTAAGCCTCTGGTGCCCTCACCATTGAATCGGTCAATAGCCTCCTGCCTTAGTGCTCCAGTGATGCCTCCATCAATCCGTTCATACTTGTAACCCTCATAATCTAAGAAGTCCTCTAACAAATCCAACATCTTGGTCATCTGGAAAAGGGAAGAATGGAGGAGTTGTCTGGGATAGTAAGGAAACAAAAGGGTAACAGGAACCTACCTATTCTTATTCTACCTTACTCCTCTGTAGAAATCCTAGTCCTCTTCCTGTTTTCTTTCTTTTAAAAAAAAATCTACATTTTATTTTAACTTCCACTGACAAGTATCTTGTCATTAGTTTTCAACCCAACGTTGTCGTATTTTGGCCTCCAAAATAATCTCCACTCTCTAATCCCCCACTTAACTTCTAAAACACACTTCCTAAAAAACTCTTCCTTTATGGTGTTTCCCTTTCCACACCCTTAGATTATACCTTCCAAGGAGGCACCAAATACCTCCTGCTAGGTATTAGGCAGAGGCCACCCCTTTACAGATCCCAAGCAAGGTAGGCAGTCACCTAGGACACAATCTGTAGGGAAGAGGACTCTTTCAAATAGGGGAGAAGAGGACTCTTTTTACATGTTTTGGTATCATAAAATTCTGTTCTCCACTGTATGTTAATGAGTATTTTGTGATAAATTGTGGGTAATACAATAAAACACTCGAGCCTTCTTGTGGGCACAATGGAAGATTAAATTTCCAGGTCTTGCTGGAACCCAGAACCCAGAAATGCCTTATTTTGTCCCATCTCTGCCTTTTCTTCTAACCCCCCACATTCAATTTTAGAAGGAGCATTCCCAACACCCCTTAGAGTAAGGATCTTGATGGGCCAGACATGAACTGGATAATGCAGAAATTCATAAAAATGTCAATCGAAAGAGTTCCCAGTGCCAAAGATTTCAGAGTCTTTGAGAAGTCACAAGTATAGCAAGCAAATAGCGAGTGGTGATAGGAAAAAATCAAAAGGGATGAGTTACCTGGGAGAAAATGAGCACCCGGTGGCCCTGTTCCTTCAGTTTCCGAAGCATCTTCTGTAACAGCATCAGCTTCCCTGATGACTTGATAAGAGCTCCACCCTCATACGCCCCACTGGGAAGTTTTGGGGACTCCTAAAATGTACAAAGGAAAAAAGGAGATAGGAGTCAGGAATAATGTTAAAATCCTCCAGTCTCTACTAAATCCAAAAGACTGAAAGCCTAAATTTAACCTAATCCCCCACACCATTGTTTAGGGTTAGGGTGAGAAATGGAATTAGGGCCAGAAAGGGAAATGGAATTAGGGTTAAGGTTAGAAATGGGTTAAAAATGAAAGTAGAGTTAAGGTCAAAAGTAGGATTAGAAATGGAATTAGGCATCACCTACAACCCTTCCCCTTCCCTTCCTCCCCATCCCAGATTTCCTTTCCCTGTCCTAGATTACTGGCCCCAGTTCAGTTCCCAGCTCTTCCCTCCCTACTAGCCCCATAGGTCCCACACCATAGCAGCCACAGGGAAGAGGTAGGGGTGGTTGCAGCACTTCTTCAGATCCATCATAATATTGAGCAGTGACACTTGGTTTCCACCACCTCGGGAATTCAATGCCTCAAAATTCCGAGTTAAGATATATTTATAGTATTTCCTGGTAGGAGGGGAAAAGATTAGAATGAGGCATTTGGTCACAAACCAGCCCACCCCCAATAAATCCTCACCTACCCCCATCTCAAAGACCCAGGTGTTTAGCCCCCCAGCCTCACTTCTGCATGGGGCTGAGCTCCACCCTAACAATGAGCTCTGTCTTGGCTGGCATGTTCTTGAAAACGTCAGCCTTGAGCCTCCGAAGCATGTGTGGCCCCAGTAGGTCATGTAGTTTCTTGATTTGGTCCTCTTTGGAGATGTCAGCAAACTCCTCCAGAAAACCTTCCAAGTTGCTGGAAGCATAAAGAGAAAGAGAAAAACTCATAACTTCAAGCTTATAGTCCTCAGGGTACCAAGACTAATTCCATTCCTATACCCATCCCTTACTCCAATCTGTTCTCCATAGATCTATTACTGTCTCCCAGATCACTTTCAGTCTTTTCTGTACCCCTAATTCTCCTCATTATACCAACCAAATTGTTCCTTCTAATTCTCTCCCTTAACTAAGATTAAAACAAGAAGGGGAAAATGAAAGGTGCAATTAGAATTGTAAAGGGTAGACAACGATGTTTAAGAGTTTAGAGCTCTGTTAGAAAGTTGTGTATAGGGTAGGGTGGGGAAAAAGAGGGATACTTACTTAAATCTTTCTGGGGTAAGGAAGTTAAGCAGGTGAAAGAGCTCCTCCAGATTGTTCTGAAGGGGGGTCCCCGTCAGCAGCAACTTATGATCAATCTTGTAGCCATTCAGCACCCTAAAGAACTGGAAGTGGGGCCAGGGTGGAGGACAAGGAAAGCATATCAGTGTATCTGGTCCTTCAACACCTACCTTTCCGCGCTCCCTAGCTCCTTTCCTCAGAGACACGGTTATTTTGCCCCCATACACCCTATCTCTTTCCTACCTTTAGTACATTTTCCCCTCAGGAACCCAGGTATCTTGCCTCTAGCCTCCCGAAAAGGTTGTCAGATTTTTAGTGGGAAAGAAATAGGAAGGCTTAAGTCCCTTGGTGTCTTGTCATCACCCTCACCTTGGACTGATTGTTCTTGAGCCGGTGGGCCTCATCTACCACAAGGCACGCCCAACGAATGGAGCCAAGTGCTGCTTGGTCAATGGTGATCAATTCATATGATGTCAGCAGAACATGGAACTTCACCTGTGCCTCCCTCTGCCAACATAATAATTGATCCATCCTGATGCTGCCCAAACAGCGTATGAACTCCAGCCCCAACTCTCCGCCCAAGACCTAGGTATTCTGCCTCCCTTCAAATCTCCAAAATGAATAAGGCATCTTATCCTATAGTCTTAACTTCAAAGCTTATAAGGACCCATAAATACAGTTCTTAAGACTTGTATTCCTTATTAGACACTCAAATATGAAGCCCCACATACACAAAGACTTAAAACAAAGAAGCCCCTGGGAGTGCCTGTTGTGTTCTAAGGCTACAGCACAAAATGTTCTTGGATGGAGGAAGGAAGAGAAAAAAGGGAGGTGAGACACGAAGGAATTAGGCAGGGGAAGGGGCATCATATAAATGGGGTGGAGGAACAGTGCAGGTTTAGCAGCATGAGAGGGAATGAGGTATGATGTTGAAGGACCTACCCTCATCTTAAAGGCTTTTTTGCCACCCTTGATAGCATTGTCTTCGAAGGAGAATTCATTCTCTCGAATAATGGCACGGCTATCCTTGTCCCCGGTGTATGTCACCACATAGAACTTGGGGGCCCACATCTGGAACTCTCGTTCCCAATTAATGATGGTTGAGAGTGGAGCACTCACCAGGAATGGACCTTTTGTGTGGCCCTGGAGGATAAGAGGAAGACTGGGTCATAACTCACTAATCTAGCCTTTTAGTTTATACTCCCTCAGGCATCCAGTTATTCCTCCCTCCACTACTACAAACAGCCCTGGTTTAACTCAAAGATTTAGAGGAAAAGGCAGTGGGAAATCAGGGGGAATACTATTTAGAATGAGCCCTGGTTTGGGAGGGTAGGAGTAAGAGAAAACGATTTATAAATCGGTGGTGGCCCTTAGGGATAGAGAAGGTGAAGAACTGAGAGCAAGTCCTGGGATGGAATATGGACTCAAGGGCCAATGTCTGCTCCCCTCAGGGACCCTGATATCTGGCACCTCCTTATAAAGGGAGTAAAGGAAGACGATGGTTTGAATGGTCTTGCCCAGGCCCATCTCATCAGCAAGAATGGTGTCAGTGCCCTGTGCCCATGAGAATCGTAGCCAATTTAGCCCCTCCAGCTGGTATAAGTGCAGCGTGCCCCCTGTGGCTGTGATGAACCGTGGCTGGTTCTCATACTTCACTGTAGGCTGTGAGATAAAGATGTCAGAAGTCGGAAAAATGGTCAGAATTAGTTCTTTGGCCACTGCCTCCTCCCTGTCCAGTTATAATTTCAAGTTGACTATATCTCCCAGTAGTATATAGACAGATTTTTTTTAAATTTCAACGTGAACTCCTGAAAATTACAATTTAGTTCTTTTGTCTTTTTTTATTTAGACAGCTCTCAAAAATATCACGGAGCACAGCTGAAGAGATCAAAATGTACCACCTTTAGGCTGATGGGAACTGTGGTCACTAGCTATTCTTTAACCCTCCCCTCTTCTCCTAGAACAGGGCAACTAGTTGCTGAAGTCCACAGGGCGCTGAGCTTAGAATCAGGAAGACTCATCTTCATGAGTTTAAATCTAGCCTCAGACACTTATTAACTATGTTACCCTGGACAAGTCATTTAACCCTGTTTGTCTCAGTTCCTCATCTGTAGAATGAGCTGAAGAAGGAAATGGCAAACCACTCCAGTATCTCTGTTAAGAAAAGAAAATCTCAAATGGAATCAGGAAGTGTTGGCCATGACTGAAACAACCCAACAACTTCTCCTAGAGGTTAATTCCTAACAGCCTCAGGTTCAGGGCTAACTGCTGGAGGAGAACTGCTCATGAAGTCATAGTCTACATGTGCCTTCTGTTCTTACTTTCTGAGGACACAGACTGTGATAGGAGAGGGACTCACATCATTGGTGGGAGAGGTAGGAGGGCCATCTCCCTGTAGCTCCTTTTTCTTTTTCTTATACTTTCGGGGCTGAGCAGGATCTTCCCCCATGATTAGCTCTCTAGGAGATAGAGGAAGGAATGAGCCTTAGGCTTGGTCCCTGAAGGCATATTCCATAGCCCAGTCTCCTCTTTCCCTCACAGGCCCTCTTCTTATCTCCCACAGCTTTGGACACTGTCTCTATTTTCCACAACTGAGGCCCCCTCACTATCCCCGACCAACATCCCATTTCTGAGCATCCAACCTAGGCCTTACTCCTTGTCTTACCTACCTCTTTGTTATGCCTTTTCCAAATAATTACACCTTATCTCCCATAACTCTAGTTTAGGTGAGTCTGTCTCTCTTCCTCCTTCCTACCCTCCAGCTATAGCTGACCACTTTTCTATTCCCCGATCCTTGTGCCCCCTCTTTCCCCTGACCGGTGCCTCCAGTAGCTGTTTTTGTGGGCATCATATTCAGGAATGTTCATCTCATCTTCCTCCCAAGTTGACTGGTCATATGGCAGGTCTCTCCATTTCACCAAGTAGTGGTAGTTTCCCTTCTTGTCCATGCTTTGGGGGACGGGTAAGGGTGGTAGAGAAAGGGGTAAGGATGAGAAGGAAAGGAACTGGATATAAATAAAGAAGAGTCTAACTTTACATAGTAAGCAGTAGACACATATAACTTAATGGCCCAGGAGGTGATGTAGGCAGAAAATACAAACAAAAGTAGACCTCAAAATTCTTAATGCTGACACCTTCGAAGACACGAAATATCTCATGGGTCAACTTTTTGGTCAACTAACTGAACCACAGTATATCTTCATGTTTTTGCGAATCAATAAGGGTGCATGTAGGGTGAGCTGGCCCGAGATACTCTCTGATCTTATTCCTCCCCAAGACTCTGAAGCGTCTGATCGAGTCTTGACCATCAATCAATTACCCAATATCGAACCCAGTATATCCCTTCTAAAGAGAAGAGTTCTTACACTCAAGGGGTTGCTACTCCCACAATACAGAGATCAGTCCTGAAGAATCGCCCTGTGATCCCTGCACTCACTTGTGGTTGATGATTCTATGCACAGTCATCCACTCGGGTTTGATGCCAAACCGGTAGAACTTCTCCTCCATCTCAGCATAGTGCGGGTCCTTGCTCTTTCGCTTGTCACTCTTCCCGTCGTCTTCCCCAGAGCCGTAGTCCAACGGTGGAGGCTCGTCCATATCATTCTTTCGTTGGTAGTTGCGATACATCACCAAGTGAAAAATCTCCAGCTGGTAAGGGTAGGAGAATAAAGAAACTTAGGAACGTCTCCGTGAGAACAGAGAGGGAAGGAGGCAGAGGAGAGGACAGAAAAGGGAAAAAGAGATGGCTCCAGGGGCATGTGAGGTAGGAGTCAAGAACAGGGAAATGAACAGAGAGTTGGAAAGAAGGGGTGCTGAAGGTAGGAGACAGCACTGGAAGAAAACGTAGAGGTCATTTAAGTCCAAAACCTTCATTTCACAGATGAGAAGAATGGATTCTTAAAGAAGCAATTTGCTCAAAATCACACAGGCAGCACAGTGCCAAGATTTAACCCTACGCCATTCTGCTCCAAGTTCATCATTCTTTTTTTTTTTGCCACACCGAGCCGTTTCCCAAATATTTGGGAACACAGGGTGAGAGGTACATGATACGAAGCAGAGTGTGGAAACAAAGGTGACAGAGAGGGGGCTAAAGGACGAAGCTGAATTAGAAACAAGAGTTACGGATTAAAGAAGTCGAGCTGATAGGAAAGCAGAGTATTACAGGAGGAGGAGAGCCATTACCTGAAGCTCCTTGGCCCAAGAGCAGTGCCAGTAGGACAGTCCGACCCACTTGACAAAGAACTCTCGCTCAGAGCGGCCCTGCAGAGGGCGGGGAACTTGGATGTCAGGTGACCCCTCGGCCAGTTGAGGGGCTGGGGCTGCCACGGGGGGCTCTCCCCATCTCCAGTATAAGATCTTCTGCACTCGACCCTTCAGCACGGGGCACTTCACGGCAGACAAAGAGAGACAGGATGTGCGTCACTAGGCCAGCAAAGGAGGCGTTTTATGAAGGGAGCAGACTCGAGGGAGAAAAAAACTTTAGGGCTTGCAAGTAAAGTGGCGGAGGAGGAAAGGGTGAGAAATGGGGAAGGGGGAGATCAGGGACCAGGAAGATAGCTGGAGGGGTGGGCTAGATGCTTGGATTCTTCTGGAAGTATGGAATAAAAAGGGGAAGTTGAGACACGGGACCAGCTTCTAGGGATACAACAAGGCTTACCGTGCATCGAGGACATAGCCATTCACCATTGGGAATGTCTGGCAGTGGAGGATTCAGGCAATGGATATGATAAGAGGAGATACAGGCATCACAGCAGAGTAGTTCCCCTCCATCCTTGCACACTCTGCAATACTCCATATGATCATCTTCTTCCTCCTTTTCCCCTTCCTCCTCTCCTTCCTCTTCATATTCCTCTTCTTCTTCCTTGGCTTCCCACTGTACTCCCTCCTTTTCCTGAGGGTCAAGGAACAGACAGACATAGAAATACACCAGGAGAAATAGAAAAGGAGAGAAATGATTCATCGAAGAGGGTCACCTGGTTATTGAGAGTGGAGGCAAAGGAGGGAATATGAGAGAAACAGGACACCTAGATCCATGAGAGAAGATGATGTTACAAGTAGGGAATAATACAAGGGTGTAGAGGGCAGGGGTGATAGGATCCTAGGTACTCATTTTTTTGAGACTAAGGAGACCAGACTTATGGGTACAGGAAAGACGATGAGGATAGGAACCAGGGAAATTGGATCCTAAAAGGAAGGAAATGTCTAGGTCCCTGGGGGTAAAGAAATGCCTGGGTACTAATTTACTCACACAATGGGGGCAGCTCCACTTGCCCTCAGGAGCCCTGTCGAGCTCAGGATCAAGGCAGACAAGGTGGTAAGCACGAGGGCAGGTGTCACACAGAATGATCTCCCCGCCCTGCTGGCACACCTCACAGTAATCCTGGTGATCCGTCTCATAGCCATCAACTTCCTCCTCCCCAGCCACTGCAGGACAGCCCAGAACTGTCAAACACCCCAGTGAAGACACAGAAATAGAGACAGAAGCAGAAAGAGGGAAAAAAAAACAGGGAGACCACAAGAGATAGTAAGAAAGACAGCAAGATATTGAGAAAAAAGACAAACACAAAGGCATGCATGCCCTTAACACTCCCTTTCCATTTTCTCACCCTTCTTCTTCTTCCTCCCTGGCCGGCCCCGCTTCAGTTTCTTGGTTCGGGTGGTGCCATCAGGCCGGCCTGAGGCACTGTGAATACTGCCACTCTCTAGGTCAGACTCCTCAGCTTCAGGCTCAGGGCCTTCATCACTCTGGAAAACATACTGCCCATAGCCCCATGGCCCGTCAGCCAGACCAGTACCTGTCCAAACTCCCACCCTACACAACTGTTTCCCAGTTTGTGTTCCTCTCAAAATCTCTATCATTAGGACGTCAGTTTTTTTTTTCCAAGTGGTCTCCTACTCCCCACCAAGGGACAAGACAGGGATACTCACCGAGCCTCCCTTCTTCCTCTTGCCACCCAGCAACCCAAGTTTGATTTTGAGCGGTGCCATCTTCTTTCCTCGAAGTTTCTTCCGGCCATCAGGCACTCTGGGGCTCTTACTTCGCCTCTTGTGGCCAGGCCCTAAATGGACAGAAAGAAAAAAAATAGAAGTTTTTCTGGTGGCCAGGACTTTACCAAAATCCATTACTAGGCAGCGTTTCATGCTACCATTCAGGAACAGAAAGGAATTTCTGTGCCATATAATGCTGACCAATTTTTATGATAACCTCCCAGTCTCACAACAAACTACCTTATAGCTCTCTTTCCCCCTCAAGGCCCAAAGGCTTAGAGAAGGAAGTCTGAAGTAGTTCTTTTACCTTTGCCTTCTTTGGTTTTGGCTCTTCGGATAGGTGGGGGCTGGACATCAGCAGGAGGTGGTGGAGGCCCAGGGGGAACTGTACTAGTGACAGATGAAACGGCAGATGACACCTGCTCAGCTACAGCTGCTGCTGCGGCTGCGGCTGCGGCTGCCACAGCTGCTGCTGAACCCTTAAAAGGGTTGTTGGCACTGAATTCTCGCCACTTGGCCCCTAGTATTGTCATCATCTTAGACATTGGAATCTTGGGGTTCTTCTTAGCGATCAGGGGCCTGTAGAGAAGGTTATCAGAGACTCAGATGCTCCATCTGGTAAAATTCCTAGCCACAAAGTGATAGAGACCACGAAAATCCAATGCTAGGTCAGAGCGAGGCTTCCTTGGGTTAATGATGTGAGCTAGGGGCATGCAGGAAGGGTACCAACCAGGGCTTTAGGGATAGAAGGTACTGAAGTTCTTGTCTGGAATGGCAGAACAGAAGGAATCTAGCTCAAAGTTAGCACTGGGGTAGCTGAGGTGACAAGGATATCTCTGAACAACGTGTGACTTAGGAGGTATCACTGCCAGCATTTATCAGGGTCCTCTATTTCTAACCAGAAGGTGGCAGTGTTTGCCACAGTAATAATGTCACTCATTTTTTTCACCCAGGGCCAGTCAAAGGATCAGGGTAAACCAAGAAGGGGGTGGGGAGGAAGCACTAAAGTGAAGTGTCTTTCAGTCACAATTAATACAGAACACTCATTTTGAAGAGATGGTAGGACTGTGAGAGGACTGCTCTGTTGCTAGGGAGACTTTCCAAACCAGAGTTTGGGAACAGTTTGAATGAGACCCCCGGTGATCACCTGTGAAATATCCCACCATCCCTTCCCACCTCATGAACTGGCTGAAGGCCTTGTAGTTGGTTAGTGTATGGTAATCCTCCTCAGAGAATACATGTTCTACATCCTCCAGACCCCACATGAGGAGCAGTGTGGCTGACGACTTCTGTTCAACCTGGTTAGGGATGGAAGTATGAGAGCTGAAGAAGGAGACTTGCCCTTCTTGGCGTCTCCTAGAAATACTCTCCCTTTTCATGCTCCCAACCAGCTTGCCTTGTCTCTCTCTTGCTCTCTGTGCCATTCCAAAACCTGCTCACTCCTACTAGTGTCTCCATCACACTGCCTCGCTCCTAGCCCTCTATAAGATTTTACTTACCTTCTGCCCTCCATCTCCCTCCCCCTTTTTCCGCCGTTTTGTCTTCTTCTCCTTCTTTTCACGGTGCTTCCTACGTCGCTTCCGGCCTGGTCCAGTCCCATACTCGCTGCCTCCACTCTCTGACTTTTCCCGATATTCATCACGTTCAGAGCCAAATTCTTCTTCGCTGTCCTAAATGGAGAAAGGGAGTAATATCTAAAAATCTGCGTGCCTCCTTCCCTAATAAGCAGCGGGAGGCGGGAGCAAGGAAAGCCAGAACTTGTTGGGAGGAGGGGGAATTACAGTCATCAATGAGATGGGAGACAGGGATATAGGATTCTGGGGCTCCCCGAGGGCCCAGGTTTCAGCAGGGAGGTAAATGGCCCTCCTCTTGGGGTCCAGAGAAGGAACAAAGCCTCTACTGACATCCAGTCTAAGGATTTTAGGGATAGAGGAATTAAGGAAAGCAATGGCACTTCTGGCCTCTGCTGCGGGTTCCTCTATACTCACAAGCTTCTTCCGTTTTCGTGGTTTCCCTGGCTTGTTCTCCTTCTGTTTTCTGGGTCCTCGTTTTCTTTTCTTCACTCCAAGAGCTGAGGGTGGGAGCCCAATCTCATCTTCATCTTTGGGGCAAAGAACAAAGTCACACTAAAGAACATAAACATCTAGTCCTCTAGAGCTTATTCCTCCTAGAGACCCAGTTCCCACTTTCTCCAGGGACTGAGGCATTTAACCTATCCCAGCCCTGTCACCTATCACTGAAGGCAAAACTTAGTTTTTTCAAATACTTAAGAGACAATGAGTAGAGTTGTTCTAAAAATGAGGATAAAGGTCAGAAGGGAAGTATAGACAAACCACTGTATTAACACGTCCCCCAATGAAGGATTAGGTTCCAGGTTATAGGTCTTGATTCTCAGGACCATGACAGGGCTTCTTCTCACCTGTGACCCAGCCCCAACCACAGCCCCCAAACCAGCTAGTTGGCCCTCTGCCTGGAAGCTGGAGAAGCCATGCCCAGTTGCCTACCTGGCATAATCCCAAGGTAGGTGCCCTAGTCAGATGCTGGGAAGGGAGAGTCAATAGCTAGTTAACTAGAATTTTATGATTAATCAAGGAAGTTCTGGCTATCTCTCTGGGAGATGAAGGATTAGAAAACACCAGGCATCTATATTTCTCCTCCAATTCACCAACCCTATTGTTACTCCAAACTACAGTCCCTGCTGGAAAATGAAACTATATGCTTACCCACAAGACCCTGTGTTTAGTCCTGTCTAAAACACTTTGTTTCTAACCCAGTCAAGATTCGGTTTGATTTTAGCCATAATAATAATTAATAATAGCTAGCATTTATACAGTACCTTAAGGAGCCTTTTACAAATATTATTTTATCCTCATAACCACCTTGGGAGGTAGGTGCTGTCACCATCCTTATAGATGAAGACGCTCTGACTAAGGGAGGTTAAATGACTTGTCCAAAGTCACAGTTAGGAAATATCTAAACCAGGACTTGAACTCAGATCTTCCTGACTCCTGGTTTAGCAGCCTATCTACAACTCACAGGTTCCACCACCACTTTCTGCTCCAGAGGTTATGTCTCCAAACTGGACTGAATATTTTAGCATCACAGTCTTAAATGCTAGCTCCTGCTTCCCTTAGGGACTGTAGACATTCTACCCCGAGTCAATATTTCTCCTAGTCTGCAAAGTTCTTTATAATAAACCCTACCAGGTAGGTAGTATACTGTCATCCTCATTTTATATATCAGAAAACTGAAGCTAGAGAGACTGGAAGGGAATAAGCATTCATATAGTGCCATATGCTGCTACTGTGTGCTAGGCCCTGTACTCAGTACTTTTTACAAATACTCATTTAATAGGTTAAGTGACTTGCCCATCCTTACACTAGGAAAGTGTAGGCACTGGATCTGACAAATTCAGGTCTGACTTTGAGTCCTGCAGTCTTTCCATCTTGGGGATCCAGGTTTTCTGACTCCACATACACCCCAGCACATGCTCAGTGATATGTGCAAAATAAAGAAATTGTGGGACAAAGGCTGACATATCTATCACAATCAACCAACTCAGGCTGCTTACATCTACTGAAACACACATACATACATACCTGTGTGTATGTGTGTGTGTGTATATATATATATATATATATACATATACATATATACACACACATATATATATATGAACAAGCATACTCACTGACAGCCCCACCCACACTCTCATGAATATAAATGTAGTACCTGACTGCATCAAGGTAAAAACCCTGGCTTTTGCCCCAGGAATCTATCTCAGAAGAATGGAACTAGTTCTTCCTGGTGTTCCCTTACCTAGTCTCCATTCCTCCTTTTTTCAGTGACCAGTGACCAGTGACCATAAATTCACCATAAATTCTGGGAAGCACTGATGCCACAAGGGCATCATTCTCTAATTTGCTTTCTTCGGCCCCCTAGTACCAGTCCAACCAGCCAGACCTGTCCTGCTTGGGCAGAGGCAATGGCAGGAGGGGACAACCTAGTGAAGCCCAGCCCAGCCCCCATATTTTAGGTCACACTTTTCTACCTTCCACAACCAAAAGCAAATTAGCAACAATTAGCACCAGAATACTAAAATTGTTCTGTCCCAGAAACCCACTACCGCTTCCTTCTTCCCCATAATCTCTGCTTCCTTCAGCGATCAAGGTACCAAGGCCCTGTCCTTCTACATGAAATCTTAGTTTATGTTTGGGGCAGGGAACAGGAATGTGTAGGAACATAGCAACAGAATGCCTACCTGAATATGGAGAACACAGGGAGAACTGTTGCTGGAAGCCCTTTGACTAGTTCTCTCTAAAGCCAAAGGCTTCATTAATATGAAAACACAAAGGGGTAATGGTGTGGACAGGCCAGTTGGTTTAGGATTAGGGGAAAAGCATGAATTAGTTGGGGAGGGCAAGAGGGACAGGACACAGGCCTGAGGAACTCTTCCCAGCAACAAGTGGAGATCCAGCTAACCTCCACCTGATCCCAGGAAAAGCCAGATTGGAGAAGAAAATCAAGGATGGAAGGGGAGAGGTAAAGAAATGAGAGCCTAAGTCTCAACTCTTGTCTCACCCGCTGGCCTGAAGCCCAGGCTCTCCCACTTCCCTGGCTCTGATCCCTGAGGGGGCTGGCAAGCTAGAAAAAGGAGGAGGAGCCTCAGAAAAGGCCTGCCCTCCCCTTTCCTTTCTATCTCACCATCAATCTCTCACACACATATATTTATTTTTTCTCAAATTCCCTTCCCTCCCCCCACAACGAACCACCATAATAGGGCCCCTGCACATGCGTATTGCAAGGAGAGGGTGGGTTTTTATTTTCAAGCCTTTTGCGAAGAAACTACTAGAATTTTCCACACCACCCATATTCTACCCCCCTCCCCTCCCCAAGCAATCACATCTAAATATTATATTATTTCTTTATACTTGCCAGAAGGGGGAGGGGAAAGAAATTCAGTTTGGGCTCCCTTCTTTCCCCTCCCCCTGCAGGAGTCTCTGGATTTGAAATACTGAACAATGTACAGAGGTTGGTGGGAGGAGAAAGAGATAAAGTTGGACCCAGTTAAGAATGTGAAACAAAATGGGGATGAGGGAAAATCAGTCAGGGTGAAAAACAATAGAGAGCTGCAGAGTATACAAATCATATTCCACTTGGGAGTTTGGGCCAGAAGGGGAGTTAAATACACGGGGCAAACTTCTTGGGATTGATGTTTGCTTCCCCATACCTGGGGAGACAAAGAAGGGGAGCTAAGATATGTTTCCCCAAAGTTTTTTTTAACAGCAGAAAATTACCCAACAAGGATGTTTTACTCAAACTTAGAGGGTTTAGGCAGAGGCAAAACTGACCTAAGTAAAAGGGGAATAAGGATTGATTTTAATTTCAAATCCAAGATGAAAAGATTTGTTATCTTCAAATGTCTGCTTATTTATTACGGAAATAAGCTTCAGAAGTGAGGAGCAAAGGGAGCCAAACAAAGACACACCTCAACCTCTGATGATTTCTTTCTTGCTTTCTTCCCCGCTCCCCTCTTTTATTAGCCTAGTTTTGAAAATGACCAGAGGATTACCTAACCTGAGAGCTCAGCAGACAAGCAAAGAATCCATCCCCTAATCTCATCTTTCCTCCTCCTTTCTTCTCTTCTTGCTCACTTTGCAGACATATTGTAGGTACTTAACGTTTAATTGAATTGACACCTGCCTCCCAAATTCTACTGTTTGCATGTAAAAAAAGTGTTCCCTTCAAGATAATTTTTTCTACTTATTTCCTAATGAATTACTTCATTTTCATTAAGACACTCCCTTCCTCCCTCCCTTCTGGACCCTCTTCCTTCCTATCCCTCTCCCCCCCCCCACTTCTTTTGTTGTTCCACTTAAGTATTTACAGGCACATCTGCCATCCACGGCCCTAATCTATATTTCAGTATTAAGAACACTGGGCACACCTCACCAACGAGGCAGGACGGTGTAGTGAGCAGGGCTCCATTTGTAGCTGGAGTCCCAGACAGGCCCCTGCGCGACCTGTGCAATTTTGGCCAAGTCATTTAAGCGCTCCTTGACTCAGTTTCCCGGCCTTTAAAGCGAAGGGTGAGCCTCGGTGACCTCTAAGCTTCCTTAAGCCTCCGAGGCGCCTCAAGGGCCCACCTGTCACTCTGTACACACAAGATACAGCTCCAGGTAAAGTTTACCCAAGGCCGCCCGAGGTGGGGGGCTACGGGGTCCCTGACGAGCATCTGTCACCTCGCAGCAGCGCCTACAGACACTAAAGCTGCCCGGGGGGGGGCGGGCTCTAGTACCAAACACCCCAGGAGCCCTCGGTCACCCCCTCACACGGGAAGTCACAACCACCCGGGCCCCGGGACCGCAGCAGCGGGGTCACCCAAGGACAAAGGAGGGTCGGCGGCTCGCGGGGGTGAAGGGGGGAGTCCCGGGGCGAATACACACCCTTCGGCTGCAGGGGGGCCTAGCATCCCGGGGGGAGGGGAGTGTTGGTGGCGCGCCCGGCCCAGCTCTCGGGAGGGGGATTTCCTGGCCGGGCAGCGGTCCTCTCGCCACCCGAAGTTCGAGCCCCGCTCCCTCGCGGACGGAAGCGCCCGTGCCCTTCTCCAGGTGGTCAGGAGGGACCCCTGCCCCGCTCCGAGCCCCCGGGAGGACTGGCCTCACGCCGACCCCCAAATATGTACAGAGACACCGTCTAATTTCACGTTTAGTCAGACCCCCGAACGGGCTTGAACTCTCAGAACGGCGGCCACCGTCGCCACTCTCCGCCGCCGCCTCCCCCTCCCCCCGCCAGCCGAGGTGGGAGGGGGGGGCGTCTGGAGCTCAAGCGGGGCCCAAAAGCGCGGCAGGAGTTGGGGGGGGTCGTCTCGGGTTCGATCGCTCCTAATCCCCCGAAGAAGAGAAAGAGGAGAGGGGGGGAAAAAACCACACACACCACCAACCCTCCCCTCCCCCTACGGCTGCGACCAAGAGTTGGCTCCTCAGTCCGCGCGCCCGCTCAGCTGGCGCCCGGCGTTCCGCCGCGGCCGCGGCCGGAGCCTCCCCCCAGAGCGGGGGGAGGGGGCTGGCCGGGGGGAGGGGAGGCGAGGCCCGCTCGGCCAGCAGGTCGGCCCACCGGCCCGGAAAGCTTGCCGGCCTCAGGCCCAGGGCGGGCGGGGAGGGAGGGAGTGGGGGGGGGCAGACGAGCAGACGGGCCGGCTGTTCCGTCGTCCGCGCGCCCCCGGACTCGACTCCTCTCCGTCCGCGCGGTGGGTGCCTTTCGCGCTCCCTCCCCTGCCCTCCTCTCTCCACCCCCACCCCCAGCTCCTCCGCGCGCGCCTGCCCTACACCCCCCCCCACCCGAGCCCCTCTCGCGCCCAACGGTTTCGGAACTTTGGGCTCGCGGCGATCAGGAGTGGGGGGGGGGGAGTTCGGCGGGTGTCCTCCGTTCGCGGCTTTACCTGGCGGTGGGGGCGGGGGCGGCGGGGGCGGCGGGGGCGGGGGCGGTGGCGGGAAGAGGTGGCAGCTGGGGGGACTGTGGCGGCCGCGGCCCCGGTCGTGCCCCGGCGGCCCGCGTCCGACTACTGCCTCGTCGTCTTCCTCTTCGTCGTCCTCATCCGCCGCCTCCACCTCCTCTTCGCCCTCTTCTTCCTCCTCCTCTTCTTCCTCCTCAGACACTACCATCTCCTCCTCCTCCTCCTCCTCGTCCCTCAGAGGGGAAGCCATCCTGTAGCTCTGGCCCCCCCACCACCCCCCCACCCACCGCCCGCCTGCCTCCCCCACCACTACCACCACCACCACCACCACCACCACCACCACCTCCTCCTCCTCCTCCTCCTCCTCCTCCTCCTCCTCCCCGTCGTCGTCGTCCTCCTCCTCCAACTCACCTCCTCCCCCAGCCCCCCAAACCCCCGGGCCACCCCCTACCCCCACCCCTCTGTCTAAGGAGGGGGCGAAACCACCTCCCAAAAACAATTTA
>CM053627.1:204777382-204828336 GCA_028646595.1 Phalanger gymnotis
CTCTATATCAGTTCATGCAGATTTTACCAGATTTCTCTAAAACTATTCCTTTTTATCATTTCTCACAACACTGTATTCCATTAGTTTCATACACCAAACTTGGTTCAGCTATTTCCCAGCCGATGTGCACTCCCTTCATTTCCAGCTCTTTGCTATGACAAAAAGTTTCTAGAAATGTTTTGTACATATGGGCCCCTTCGATCTTTTTTTGGATCTCTTTAGGGTATAAGAATAGTAACGATATCACAGACTCAAAGGGTAGGCGCAGGTTGGGGACTTCTGAGACCCAGTTCCATTTGTTTTGGTTGGATCACTTTGAACTTTGACCACGAATGCTTCTATTCCCTCTGAATTGATTTTTTTTCCATTGTTAATGATTTGGAGTTTTTTGTTTTTTTTTTAACTTGGGGGTTGAAAGCTTGCCTTATGCTTGAGAACTGCCCATTCATATTCTTTTACTCTTGGGAAAGGATCGTTGTTATATATTTGTATCAAAACTATGAGCTCCTTGAGAAAGGGGACTTTATTTTTTGGCTTTCTTTGTATCTCAAGCACTTAGCACAATGCCTAGCACATGATAGATGTTTAATAAATGTTTGTTGGCTGGCAATTCTCTGTATTGCTTATTATATGACCCTTTATATTTCCATTGTGTATCTAGCTGAAATTTATTGTGGTATATGTTAGAGAATGTTAGTCTAAACCTAATTTCTTCCAGAATGCTTTTCCCATCAGTTTTTGTCAAATGAGTCTAACCTTACTAGTTGCGATCCTGGGATGTATTGGTTGTTGTTGGGTATGTAGCGTCATGTTCAATTGCTGCTTTGGGAGGGAGCTTGTGTACTTTATCTGCTCCACTGATCAACTTATGGTTTTTAAAACTACTTTAACTTTATTTTAAACTATTGCTTTTTTCACTATTGTTTGATATTTGGTACTGCTACACACCTTTCCTTTCCCACTCATTATTTCCAGTGAGATTCTTGACCTTCTGTTTCTCCAGATGAATGCAGTTATTTTGTCTAGTTCTTTTTTCAGTTTTTTAAATAAAATTTTATAGACTTTTGTTTTCACTAGATTTTTTCCCAGTGTTCGTTCCTCACTCTCAGAGTCCTCCCATATAAAAATATTTTAAAAAATAAAAATTAAAGGAGGAAGAGGCAAAAGCAATCCATATATTGAAAATGTCTGAAAATATGTGTAATGCGCCACACCCATAGACCTCCCATCTCTGCAAAGGAATGGGTTAGGACATGTTTTTTCATCTTCTTATTGTTTGTAATTTTACAAATCTACTTTTCATCATTTTTGTGGTTCTTTCCATTTATATTGTAGTCATGTACAATGCTGCCTTGGCTCTGCTTACTTCATTCTTAGCTTATCTCTTTTTAATGATGTGAATTTTTATTTTTGCTTTTTCTGATAGCATGATTGTAACTTTTATTTCTTTATTCACCAGATACATAGAAAATTTTGTTCCCACCCCTCAAATTTTGTGTATATTTTTACTTTTTTTGGTGTGTGGATAGTGGAGTTTTGTTTTCTTACCTAATCTGTCACTTTTCATTTATTGGATTGTTTAAAACAATTTACATTTTAAAGTTATGAATGTTAGGTTTATAGTTTTCTCCATTTGTCTCTCAGAGTTCCTCCCCCCCCCATTAGGATTTTTTGTTGTTTCTCTTCATTTTGTTCTCTTTACTTATTTTTGCTTATTCACATTTGAAACCTATTTCCCTAGTTTGAGAGTTTTATTTAATAAAACAACCCTGTTCCCCCTGGCTCTCTTCCCCTCACACTCAGGGCCCCCCTCTCCCATCTGAAACCCATTTCCCTAGTTTAGGAGTTTTATTTATTAATTACTTTTTCTTCTTTTTATCTAGTTTTCTAATTCTCTTTTTTTCAGTTAAATCCCATTTCCTAATTCTTCAACTTATTTTGTTACTTTTTAAATTTTTTCTGTATCTTTTCCTAAAAAAGTATTTTCCCTTGTTCTCTTCATTAATTTTCTTCTCTGTTTCTTCTAAATTTTTATTCTTGGATTCATGATCTTTATACTATTCCTTCTTTAGGCTATATTCCAAATGAAATTAAAGGTATCTATTTTGAGTTCCTTCTTCTAAACAACTTCTATGTTATAGCCTTGTATATCTTAATCCCTGCCCGTTTTTTTTCTGTTGCGTTTCACTCTTAGAAGTAATAATTCTTCAGGATTTAGAGAGAAGTACTACTCTATGCCATTCTGTCCTTGATTATGTGCTTCATTACTACCTCCTGGACTTTTATTTTCACTAGAATTTTTTTCAGTGTTCCTCACTCTCAGAGCCCTCCTATATAAAAAAAAAAAATTAAAAAAATAAAAATTAGAGGAGGAAGAGACAGCAAACAAAAGCAACCCATACATTGAGGATCATCTTTTTCCCATTTGCCGTGAAATTTCCTTTCTGGGTCCATTGCCTTCCACTCGTCTAGAAGCTAGTCACCCCCAGAAGTTCCAATTCCCCTTCGCCTCAGGTTGCTTTTTCAGAGGAAGTCTTCTCTTTAAGCACCAAATCCTTATAGATTATGCCCATTTCCCCATAGTTCTTTTTCTTCCTGAGAGATTACAGGAGTTATTTTCCCTACCTTGTTGATTTATCTCCTTGGATTCAAGATTTTTAACATGGTTTTTGTCTTCCTGAGATTTTTGGTACTTTGGGGGTTTTTTGTTCGTTTCTTTTGGTAATATTCCTGTAACTTTCTGTCTCTTTTCCCCTTTGATGGCATGTACCCCAAGGACTTGTCTTACCCTTCTGAGCCTCCTCCCAGGTAGTTAACTTTTCACCAACCTAGGTATCTACCTCAAGTAACTTGTGAGGAGGTACAACTGACCCTAGCTTTATGCCAGTCTCCTCTCCTTTAGGCCTGGTGGAGCCTCACCCTGCCCTGCCCTGGATTCTTCTGTTCTCTGGCCAAACATGGCTGGAATATGCATGCTGCTACCCTTAGCAGAGCTTGCTTCAGCTTTCCTATACTTCCACTTCTGAGGAGGGGAGAGAGGGCAACCACTGATTCTGTTACTTGTTGCTAACATAATGGTAGGATAAGGGCAGGAATTAGGGAAGACTGCAGTAGCAGCAGTGAGGGAATTGCTGAGTAAAACCCAGAGTACAAGTTTCTTTTGTGCAGACATGCAGATAGTTGGGGATTGGTAGGAATGAGGGTGCTGTGGAATTTGTTAGTAACTAAGCATTAGCCTTTTGTGCTGTTAATTCAAGTTGTTACCTCCTTGGGGTTCCTGGTGTCCCAGCCTGTGGACACACCTGTAATTCTTATTTTGAAGAGGTTTGAGAGGTCATAAGGATCAGAGAAAATGTCTAGTTCTCCTATCTGTTAGTTGTGTGGCACAGACATTCCTCTGACTAGTTCTTTAAAGTAATTTTTTTTGGAAGTAGTGGGAGTTTAGTGACTTGCTCTAAGTCACACAGCTGGTCATTGTCTGAGGCCATATTTGAATTCAGGTCCTCCTGACTCCATGGTCCATATTCTATCCACTGCGCCACTTAGCTGCCCCTAAAGTAATCTTTTTACAATTTAATTGACATGGCACTGAATCTGTAGATTAATTCAGGTAGTATTACCATTTTTATTACATTAGCAACAAATTCCTCTCCAATTATTTGTCTTCCTTTATTTCTATAAAGAGTATCTTGAGGGAGCAGCTAGGTGGGCACAGTGAGTATAACACTGGCCCTGGAGTCAGGAGGACCTGAGTTCAAATCCGGTCTCAGACACTAGACACACTAGCTTTGTGACCTTGGGCAAGTCACTTAACCTCAATTGCCCTGCCTTCCCCCTGCCAAAAGAAAAGAGTATCTTGTAGTTGTATTCACATAAATCCTTTGTCTTGGTTGGTGGACTCCCAGATATTTTATATGCTTCGTAATCATTTAAATGGATTTTTTTTTGTTCTCTTCTGCTGGGATTTGTTGGTAATACACAGAAATTCAAATGACTTTGTGGGGTTTTATTTTATATTCTCCTACTTTACTGAATTTATTGTTTATATTAATTTTTAAAGTTGAGTCTCTAGAATTCCTATCACATCTGCAAAAAAAAGATTTTTTTTCTTCTTTGCCTATGATTATTCCCTGAATTTTTTTCTTACTGCTATAGCTAGCATTCCTATAACTATATATCAAATAATGATGATAGTGAATAACTCTGCTTTACCTCTCATTTTATTTGAATGGCTTCTATCATTTTTCCATTACAGATAATGCTAGCTCTTGGTTTTAGATAAATACTGCTGACTTTATCAAGGGAAGATCCTTTTATTCCTATGTTTTTTAGTGGATTGTTTTTTTTTAACATAAAAGGATGATATAATTGTCAAAAGCTTTTTCTGCATCTTTTGATATGATAAACATAATTTTTATTGGTTTTGTTATTGGCATACTCTGCTTATAGTTTTCCTAATATTGAACCAACCTACATTCCTGATATAAATCTAACTTCATTATAGTGTATAATCTTTTTTAATATGTTCTTGTAGCTTCTGAACTAATATTTCAAAATTTATTCATGGATATTTATTAGTGATATTGGTCTGTAGTTTTCATTCTCTAATCTCTCCCTGGTTTGGATGTCATAGCCATATTTGCCTTATAAGAGTTTGAGGGGATACCAATTTTCCTTATTATTACTTAGTCAACAATTTTTGTTAAATTGAAGTTATTTGCACTTTAAATATTTAGGAGAATTTGCTTGTTAACTCATCTGATTCTGGAAATTTTTCTTTTGGAGATAATTTATGGCTTGTTCAATTTCTGAAGTTAGATTATTTAAATTTTCAATTTCTTATTCTATTAATCTGGGTATTTTATAGTTTTGTAAGTATTTCTTTTATCTATGTTTTCACTTTTGTTAGCATACAATTGGACAGAAATTTCTAATTTCCTTGATTTCCTGTAACAACAATGCAGCTTGCAGCTGCTGTAGAGGTGTAAAGCCAATAACACCAGCACACAGGAAGGCTGCTAGCTGTAATATTAATTAAGATGGGACTTTTTTTTTTTTTACTGTTTTCTCTTTTAGAATGCTAAAGTAATCAAGTGCCTTTGATTAAGTCTTACTACTGCAAAGCCCCAGGTCCACACCCTTTTGCTGATTAGATATGAAGCCTTCGGGCCCTAAGAAGGGTATATAAGCTCAGAGGTTAGCATTTCGTTTGGGGCTCTCACTCACTGGAATGGTGTTGATGTGAAGACTCTGGGTAGCCACTGGAGTCCCTCCCTCAGCTTTGAAGAAAACCCAGATGTTGTTGCTTTTCTTCTCTGGCAACTATGTATTGCTATAGACTGAATTGTGTTATTTGATCTGTTGATATTTTCTGTTTGTAACTTCTATTTGTATTTGCTCTGACTTTCATGGTGCTGGCTTTTCCCTCTGAACTAAGTGAATGGTATGTGTATGTTTGATTAAAGTGAGATGGTTAACCCCTTAAAATTGCTTTCCTTAGAAAAGCAGATCAAAGAAACTGTGCTAGTGGCCCTTCTGTGTGCTCCTGTTGTTGGTCTTACACAGCCACAGTAGCTTATAGCCACCTTGTTGTTACACTAGCACAGGTTCTTTGATCTGCTTTTCTAAGGAAAGCAACTTTAAGGGGTTAACCATCTTACTTTAATTAAACATACATATATCATTCACTTAGTTCAGGGGAAAAAGTCAGTACCCTGAACTTCAGAACAAATACAAATAGAAATTACCAATAGAAAAAATAACACAAATCAACAGACAGGCTTCTGTCTGACCACAGCAATACATACACAGTCACCAGAGAGAGAAGCACCAACAACTGGGTTTTCAAAGCTGGGAGTGCTCCTTAATGACTACCCAGTCTCGTCTGAGAAATCACATGAACAGCCTTCCAATGAGCCCCCAAAACAAAATGCTAACCTCAGAGTATATATACACTTCTTCAGGGTCAGAGGACGTTACAACCATGTGACTCAAACTCATGTGACTTAGGCTTTCTTGTGACTTAAGCTAGTGACTTAAGCTAATCAAAGACTCTTGATTCAATCAAAGGCAAGGCTCAAAGGCACTTGGTTGCCTTAGTGCTGAGAAGCACTCCAAAAGAAAAAATAGGGAAAAGCCCCACTTTGCTTGCCATTACATTTCCTCACCACCTGTTATGAATTCTCCTTTTTCTCTTTGATTTTGGTTTTGATTAGCAGTCCTTTTTAAATAAAATTATCTAATAATTTGTCTATTTTTTTTAGCTTTTCAAAACAACAACAACAATCAGTTCCAGTTATATTTATCCATTAATTGTGGGGTGTTTCTTTTTTATTTTATACCTGGTTTTGAAGATTTTTGTTTTTCTGTTTAGAGTTTTTTGATTTCTTGCTTTTCTAATTTTTTTTAGTTAACCTGCTCAATACATTGATCATTTCTCTCTGTTTTATTTATGAAAATGTTTAGAAATACAAATTTTCCCGCAAGAACTGCTTTGGCATCATCACAAAAGTTTTGGTATATAGTGCCATTATTTTTTTAGATGAAATTATCTATTGTTTCTGTGGGGTTTTTTTTGACCCACCAGTTCTCTAGTATTACATTATTTATTGCCCATTTACATTTGAATTCTTTGTACAGAAGTCCTTGACTGATAATAATTTTTTATTGTGTAATGGTCATTAAAAGATGTGCTTAATTTTTCTTATATTTGTTTATGAGGTTTTTATGCCCTAGCACAGGGCTGTCTAACCTTAGGTTTTTATTGAAACAATAGACAATATATTTTGATTTGCCATTTTAGTGAGAGCTCTGTGGTAGCTCAGCTTCATTTACTAAAGCATTTATGTAAATTTCTATACTTGTAGGAGGGTGACATCAATCACACAGGCAGCATTTTGGACTGCCCTGCCCTAGCACATAGTCATTGCTTGTAAAGGTGCTATGCACATCTTAATATATGTAAACTTCCTTAATTTCCCATTTAGTAGTCACCAAAAATCTATCTTATTTAACTTTACTAAAATTCTGTTGAAGTCGTTTCTTTTTTTATTTTTTCATTAGGTTTGTTTAGGTCTGAAAGGGGCACATTGGGTTCTCCAGCTCCTATGGTTTTAACTTCTTTCTCCCTGTAATTAGATTGGATTTTTCTAAAATTATTTAAGTGGTGTGCCATTTAGTATACAGTTCCCCTGCATAGCTCTTTTAATCATGTCTATTTTTTTTACTGCTGCCATGTCTGATAATTATACTTGCTACCCTTTTAAAAATTTGCTTTAGGCAAATCAATTCTCCTCTAACTCTTCATTTTAATTCTCTGTGAATCCCTGTTTCAGATATGTTTTTAGTAAATAGCATATTGTTGACTTCTACTTTCTAACCCATTCTGCTACATTCCTCCATTTTGTAGGTGAGTTCAATTTTTTCACATTCACAGCTATAATGGATAATTGTGTCTTTCTCTCCATAATTTCTTCTTACACATTCTTTGTCTTTGTCCCCTACACCTTTTTATAGTGAAGAAAGCGGTGAAAAAAAAAAGTAATGTGATCAAATTTTCTATAAGTTGAAGTAGTCAGATCCTATTTCTCTGTCCTTCCTCTCTTCTCTGAGTCCATTTCCTGATCACTGACATATTCTGAAGGTAATTTTGACTATTTCCTCCCCAATTCTGCCCTGCTGCTTAAAATTCTTTTCTTTAAGGGGAAAAAAAAGCCAACCATGTTATTCAGTAAGGTTAAACTGTTTACATTCCTACACAGGAAGATGATACTTGTAATTCTTGAGAACTGTATCTTTATTGGGGCAGTTAGAAGGGATATACATAGAGGGTGTGGGGATAAGTTGACTTTGATGTGATGATAAAATAAATTAAGGGGTGAGAAAAAGGATTGTACTGGGAGAAGAGGAAAGGGGGGAAGCAGAATAGAATAAATAACATCACATGAAGAGGCGCAGAGAGGTGAGCATTGTTTGTACTTTACTCTTATTAGATTTGTCTCAAAGAGGGACTAACATACACATTCAGTTGGTTATAGAAATCTCTCTTACCCTGTAGGGAAGTAGGAAGAGAAAGGGGAAAGAAAAGGGGGGAAGGACAGAAGGGAGGGAAGAAGTAGGGAACAGGGGAAAGAAAAGGGATGTGAGCTGATAGAAGGGAGGGCAGATTGAGGGAGGTGGTGATGGTCAGAAGCAAAACACTGCTGAGGAGGGAAAGGGTGAAAGAAAAGAAAAAAGTATAAATGGAGCAAAATAGGATGGAGAGAAAGACACAGTAATATTAACCAAATATGAATGGGATGAACTCTCTCATAAAACAGAAACAGAAAAGTGGATTAAAAACCATGATTCTACAATATGTTGTTTACAGGAAACACATCCGAAACAGACAGATTCACACAGAGTAAAGGTAAAAGGCTGGAGCAGAATATATTGTGCTTCAACTGAAGTAAAAAAAAAAAAAAGCAGGGGTAGCAATCCTGATCTCAGATAAAGCAAAAGTAAAAATAGATCTAATTAAAAGATATAAGGAAGGAAACTACATCTTGCTAAAAAAGGTACCATAGACAAGGAAGTAACACTAAATATAATGCACCAAGTGGTATAGCATCCAAATTCTTAGAGGAGAAGGTAAGTAAGTTGCAGAAAGAAATAGCAAAACTATACTAATGGGGGACCTCAGCCTCCACCTCTCAAAACTAGATAGATCTAACCATAAAATAAACAAGAAAGAAATTTAAGGAGGTGAATAGAATTTTAGAAAAGTTAGATATGATAAACCTGGAGAAAATGGAATGAGGTTAGAAAAGAATATACCTTTTTCTCAGTGGTACATGGTACCTACACGGAAAGTGACCATGCACTAGAGCATAAAAACCTTACAATCCAATGCAGAAAGGCAGAAATATTAAATGCATGCTTTTCAGATTATGAGGCAATAAAAATTACTTGTAATTACTTGTAATAAAAGGCCATGGAAAAATAGACTAAAAATTATGTGAAAACTAAATAATCGAATTCTAAAGAAATGAGTAGGTTGAACTAGATCATAGAAACAATATCTTCATCAAAGAGAATGACAGTAATGAGTCAGCATACCGAAACTTATTGGATGCAGCCAAAGCAGTTCTTAGGAAAATTTTATATCTCCAAATGCTTACATGAATAAAATAGAGAAAGAGGAGATCGCTGAATTGGGTGTGCAACTAAAAAGGCTAGAAAAAAAAAACAAATTAAAAATCCTCAAATACCAAATTAGAAATTCTGAAAATCAAAGGAGATATTAATAAAATTGAAATTAAAATTATTGAATTAATAAAATTCTCTCTCCAACACTATGCATTTTTACTGGTTGTGTCCCATGCCTGGAATGCTTGCTCTCCTCAGCTCTGTCTTCTGGCTTCCATATTGTTCCATTTCAGTCGTATCTTACTCTTCATGACCCCATCTGGGTTTTTCTTGGCAAAGATTACTGAAGTGGTTTGCCATTTCCTTCTCCAGCTCATTTTGCAGATGAGAAACTGAGGCAAATAGGGTTAAGTGATTTGCCCAGAGTCAAACAGCTTGTAAGACAGATTTGAACTCAAGATGTCTTCCTGACTCTAGGCCCAACAAACACTCTATGCACTGTATCACCTAGCTGCCTTTCTTTGACTTCACGTCCCAGCTAAAATCCAACCTCTTACAAGAAACTTTTCCTGATCTCTCTTAATGCTAGTGCCTTCCCTGTGTTGAATAATTTCAATTTAACCTGTATATATCTTATTTGTGCATAGTTGGTTACATGCTCCTAGAAAGTATCCCCGGTACTTTGCACAATGTCTGGCACATGGTAGGTGTTTAATAAATATTTGTTGACTGATTTGCAGACGGAATTTAATTTTTTTTCTAAAATATTTGCACTTATTTTCAGCCTTTTCCTAGGTCAGATGAGAGTGAGGTTCACAAGATACTCTCTTTCCATAACCCCCTGCTCCATGTTTTTATACTGTACTTCTCAAGAACCCTAATTAGGAAAAATAGGAAGTTCCACCCCTTCAATTCTCATTTTATTCCTACTGTATCTTTTCTTTTCTTACAAACAGTATGAAACTAGGCCATCCCTAGACCATATTTCTGTTTTTCTTTATTTCCACCGTGACCCTAGAAGCCAGTAGGATTCTTAGGGAACATTTGTCTCTTCTCCCCTTGTTAGTAGTACTGTTTGCAAAGCACTTCACCCTATGCCTGGCACATGGTAGGCACTTAATAAAGGGATTTCCTTCTCCCATTAGAATGTAAGCACTCTACCATTATTTAGTCCATCCCATTATTCAAATATAATTTGCCTTTTTAGGTTTCTCTTGTCTCCAGTGTTTGATAGATTTTATACAGCTCTGGCCTTTTAATTCAAAATGCTTGAAAATCTATTTTTTTTACAAGTTCATTTTTTAAGATTACACTCCGTTTTGCAAGGTAAATTATTCTTGGTTGTAAGCCTTTATCTTTTGCCTTTGGCAATATTTTATTCCAAATTTTTTCCTCCTTTTTAGTAGTAGCTGCCAGGTGTTTCGTGGTCTTGACTGTGGTTCCTTGAAACTTGAACTTTTTCTTTGACCTAGAAGCTCTGACTTTTGGCTGTGACATTCCTGAGCATTTTCTGGAGTTTCTTGCAGGAACTGGATTATTTCTACTTTTACTTTATCCTATGTCTAATTGGTCTAGTTTATTATTTCCTAACATGATGCCCAGGTTTTCCTTTGTTCCTAGTTTTCAGGGAATCCAGTGATTCTTATTAGTCTGTGTTTCAGATGTTGATTTCATAATAGATACCTTACATTTTATTCATTTTTTTAGTCTTTCAACTTTGTTCTAATTTTTTAGTTTTCTCAAGGAGCTACTTAATCCTACTTCCATGTGGCTTCTCACCTAATATTGGGTTCTGTCCTGTCCTTTTTTTTCTTACATAATTCATTTCATTTTTTATTTCTTGATTTATTTCTTCCAGGTGCTCTTGTGGCCCAAGCATTTTTTATTATTATTATTTTTTTGGTGTTTTCTTTCTGTTTAGTTTCGCTTTTTTGAATTGGGAGTTTGTGCTTGGTTCAGACTGTATTCCATTCTATTCACTTGAAATGGGGTGTCAGTCCCTGCTTTGTCCTGTCCCCTCTGTAGTCTGGATGCTACTGCCTTATACTATTCTAGATATAGTGGTGTTAGCTAAATTTAAACTCCATCGTCTGTAAGAATTCCTAGCTCGTGGATCAACTTGGATTTTAGCCTCAACCCCTTCACTATTCTCCTTTCCATCTCAAACTGTTATGGCTCCATCCTTTTCTGTGGTTTCAACAGGCCAACAGGTTGGGTATTGTTAATTGTTGCAGTTGCAGGTTTCCTACAATATCCTGTGCTGTGGTTCTGGCTTGAGCTGCTCGGACCCTGCACTGCCTAGGTGCTAGTTTGACTTTATCTCCTGCTGTGGCTTCACACACACACACCCATCCCCACCACCAGCAGAGACTGCCTGGGGGCTGTGGCTTCCACCATTCTTGGCCTGTCTCCACTTAAAAGCGTCCACAGGCTTCTGGCAGTCTGCTTGTGTAGTCTCAAACTGTATGGAGGAGCTTATGGAGATGTTTTTCCTTAATTTTCTTATTGTTCCTTTTGGTACATTTTTAGAATTTTGCTTTGAAGAGATCTGGCTTTATAAATGTTTTAAATCAAGGGTTCTTAACTTCAGGTTCTGCAAACTTGAGTTTTAAAAAAAATGTTTTCTAACTATTTCAGTATAATAGGTTTTCTTTATAATTCTGCTATATTTTATCACTTGACAACATTCTGAGGAAGGGTTCATAGGCTTCATCAGACCGCCACAAGGTGTCCATGACAAAAAAGTTAAGAACCTCTGTTCTTAAATCAATAGTATTAGAAAAGCAAAACAATCTTGATGTTTCACCTCAAACTCAAGATGAAAATGTTGGAGGGGTTGGAGAAAGATGGGTGCACTCACTAATGCATTGTTGGGGAAACTGTGACTTGGTCCAACTATTCTAGAAAGCAGTTTGTAATAATGCAAAAAGAGTGACTAAACTGTCCATGAGCTTTGACCCAGAAATTTCCCTGCCAGCTAAATACCCTTAGGAGATCAGTGAGGAAAAGGATGGCCCCATTTACACCAAAATAGTTACAATGGCATTTTGTAATAGCAAAGAAATGGAAACAAAGTAGATGCCAGAACAAACTGTAGAGAATGAATGTAATGGAATATTACTGCACTATAAGAAAAGGAATATGAAGACTATAGAGAAGTATGGGTAGATATATGAACTGATGCAAAATGAATAAGCAAAACCAGGAAAACAATATACACAATGACAACAACACTGCAAAAGGAAAGAAAAAAAGCAGAAACTTAATGCTACAAAATTATAATGGCCAAACTTAGCACAAAGAAGAGATATGAGAAGACCCCTCCCCACTGCTGCTTTGTAGAGATGGAGGACCATGGGTGTGGAACACTGAATGTGTTAGACTTTTTTTAGAATGTTTGATTAGTTTTGTTGAGCTTTTCTTCTTTATTCTTATAAGAGATGGCTCTCTTGGAGGAATAAGGGGAGGAATACAATGGTAAATCTTGGTGGTGATGAATAATGAGTTATCAATGAAAAAAATTAAAAAGAAAGTTTTAAAAACAACAAATAACAGCAATTTCCCCCCTCCCCCTTCAAGCCAGAACAGTCACTGTGTTACCTGGATGAATAACAGATCAGTAGATCACAGTGGATCCAGAGGTCAATTGAAGACAACACAAAATAGCCAGAAACAGAAGCCTTGACTACCAAAATCAGAAAGGTATCTCCACTCTATGATATTTGAAAATTGATACCTGGAAACAAAAGCTTGCAATTTGTCTCTCAGACCAAGATAGTCTTTACCTTTTCACCTCTACCATGTATTCCATGTTTTCTGGGACATTTGCTACCACTCCCCACAGAGCAGGCCCATACTTTTTGGCCCAGAATATAATAATCTCCAGTTCCTGTAAAGATCTTCCTACCCCTTAATCTTTACCCATGGGTTTACAACAGTTGGGCAATATCACCATTATCTCCCCCTTTTTCACCATTACTTGAACTTTTCCTGTGTAGTCAAGGTCCACTATCCCTCCACTGCCAAGCCATCCTCAGCTTTCATTATGAAGTGTTGCCCAGACCATTAGGAGAAAGGCAAATGTGAGGTTAAAGGAAACATCTTGCATTTTTTCCCAGAGGTAAGACATCTACATCTAATGCTTTCAGTATTGGGCCTGAGTTCCCAATGAAGCCAGGCCTAGAGCAAAAAAAAAATTTTTACTTAGGTAATTTTGGGATTTCAGTGAACAATAAAACTCCCATCTCCTTCCTTTCCCTTCATTGGAGAGCTGTCTCCTTTAGTAACTTGGCAATGATAAGGGCAGACCACCTCGGAAAGGAAGTCAGTTCATTTCTCAAAGGCAGAAGATATTTCAGAAACCCATTCAGGTATTCAGTGAGGCCTGCCACTACAAGGTAATAGGCTAAATGAAAGCACTAGAGGATAAAAGATTTGACCCACTCCTGCCAAAGCAGGTGAAGTGGGTATCTTATCTGAGGAAATGGAGGCAGAGCAGAGGCAATGGACAGCAGTCAGGGCAGTGGCAGCTATGGTATGCCAAGCAGGCGTGCCAATGCCATACCACAAAACAGGGTCAATAGCAATGAGGACAAAATGAGAACTTTATATTTGGTAATGGGCCAATATAATCCATTTACCAGTCTTTGGATGCACAGTTCTACAGGGCATAACACTATTCTGGTGGAGGAGCAGTATCTGAGAAAACTGACACCATGAAGTCAAACGCAGCAGTCCATATTTTCTAATGGGATAAAGTGAGATGATCCCTTACCCTTAGAAGCATTGTCTGCCTGCCCCTGTAACTGAAGCAAAGCTGTACCTAGTGAGAAACAGCAATGAATGACCCAGGAGAGGCTCTGTACAGAATTATTCCATTCAGCTGAAGGACTTATGAATATTGGTGATCACTAACATAGCCTAGCGACATGTAAAAATGATTGGCTATATCCCCAAAGTTATGCCAATGTTCCTGCCAATCTGAAAAGACTGATTAAGCATTTTAGGCTTCCTTGTTGATCAGAACAGCCAACATGGTTGGCATGGACTGGCACTAAGTCTAGCACAAAGTAAGATTTCATTTAATTTCACTTGAGCCTTTCAATGGTAGTGGTAGGGAATGACGGGGATGGTGTTTTTCCCCTCCTGTAGGCTGATTCCTTGGACAGTGTAGAGGCTCCAGATATCCCACTGATACTGTTCATTCCAACCAATGCACAGATGATAGAGACTAATTTTGGACCACCTTGATAATCGGAGTACCCCCATTTTTCCCTTTCTTGTCACTGCCATCTTTCTGTTTAATGAGCGATTAGCCTATCATCACCAAATGTTCTAGGCCAAATGCATGCTGATTCTAAGTGCAATCTTTCCACCTCTCCCTCTGCCTTCTCATACCAAACCCTGCTTTTCATTCACACAATCCATTAGCCCCTCAGTTCTCGCCCAGGCTGTCACTCCTGCATAAGCCACACTCCTTTCCCTATTTTTTACATGTAAATCAATTCCTTTTCAGTCTCTTATTCCTATATTATATTGCCAGTTGTTCCCTGACAAGCCCTAGCTTTGGATCACTCCCCTGGAAGTGGAGAAAATCACAAAATAATTCTGACTAGGTTAACTACAGATAACCTCAACTGGGCCTTCACTGCTGCTAGGCAATCCTTCTATACACATCCCAGATTAACTCATTATCCTACTTATCACAGTGTCTTGAAAACCTCTTAATCTCTTCTCAAACTCCCCATAGCTCAACTCCACCCTCTCAGATGAGAATTCTGCCTCATACTTCATTGAAAAGATTGAAGCTATTCACCAAGAGGTCCTTCTTTTATCTTCCTCATGTATCACTGATGCCTTTTGCTATTATCTCCTCTTTCCTCTTTCACCCCTGTCTTACATGAAGATGTAACCCCTCTCCCAGCCAAGGCAAACCTGCACATTATCCTATGTCATTCCATCTCCTCCAGAAATGTGCCCCCTCCATCATCCCCATTCTCTCACTTATCTTAAATCTCTCCCCTTTATTGCTTCCATCCTATTAATATATACATTCCCCCCTATCCTCAACAAAACCCCTGCTTGATCTTTCCATCCCTGCTAGCTATTGTTACATATCTTGCCTTTTGTGGCTCAACTTCAGTCTACACAAGGTATTGCAGCTAACTGAAACAGGGATGTCATGCATCTCTTGGGATAAAAACCCCTTTCCAACTCTATTAGCTCAGATATTAACTATACAAGGGCGTAGGCAGCTTCTAGATTTTGTTTCTAATCAAAAGACACACATGACATGATGGGGGCATTAAACGGCAGAAATGAGCACTGCCTACTTTGCCTGGATGTGGGGGGAAATCTCAGTCTCTCCTATCTTTTCTTCCCCTAAAGGGACTGGAATTAGGATGGGTCAAACAGCAAGCCCTATTGGAAAAGGACATTTCTCGAGTTTTAAAATAGTATGTAATGAACTGGTGGGGGCTCGAGCTCAGTTGATTAATATATTGAAACTTCATTACACAATAAGGAAATATAAAAACATACTCCCTGGATTATCCTAAAGCTAAATATGGCTAGGTCAACCTTGTTCCATGTGGAGGCTATCTTCTAACCTTTGGAGGGGCCATCTTCCTACACTGATACATAGGGTATATGTTTATAGGAATTCTGATTATCATTGCCCAACAACAGCAAGCCATAAAATTCAGGGCACCAAGAAATCATGTACCTTTTGATCCTACTTACCACATTTCCTCCCACATATCCTACGAGCTGCTTCTCTGTCCCACTAGTCCCAGAAAGGCAAGTTCAAAACCAGTCATTAAACTGATAAGCTCCAGGATAGCGTCTCATTCACCCGTCCTTTTGGAATCTGGCATCTCTTATGGCAGTGTTCTCTGAGTAGCAGCCTAGGAGCCCAGTATTGCAGTCCTACTGCAAGATTCTTGGGTAAATGTAATCATAGAAGTAATCTTCCTGATTATTGTCAAACAAGGCATAAAATAAGATATATGCCCATGAAAACTGTTCACAAATGTCATAGACAAGGTCCAAATAGAAATGGGATTCCCTATAGATAGTAAAGGTCTTTTTGAAGATGATTGTACTGGTTGTAAAGGTTGCATAAAGCATGTTGCAGAGCCTTTTTTTAAAAAAAAAATACTATTTTACTTTTCTCCAATTGCATGTAAAAACAATTTTCAGCATTCTTTTTTTTTCTTAATTTTTGGGTTCCAAATTCTCTTCCTCCCCCCTACCACATTGAAAAGGCAAGCAATTTGATATAGGTTATACATGTTACAGAGCCTTCTTAATGAGATCTGATTACTCAAAAAAGATCAGCCTAACAATCCACAGAAGAAAAACTAAGTGGATGAAAAATGCTTATTATCTGGTGACAGTATGATGTAGCCATGTTTGATTTAGAGTCAGAAATCCTAGGTTTAGACAGTGGCTGTACCTCTATGATTTTGGGAAATCATGTAATTTCTCGTGGTTTCGTTTTACTCGTCTATAATATGAGGAGGGCTGCTGTCTAAGATACCTCAACAATGCTAAATTTGTGATTCTGTGTATGAGGTTGGATGGCCAATCTACTGAGTTAGTTCATCAGTACATATCAGTACAGGCACTGCTGATGGGCAGTTAACTGAACCAGGAAAAGTGAGTGGGCTAGATTGCATTTGGCAAATTGTGCAATGCTTTTAATGATCTCAAGCTGCTCCCTAGGGAACAGAGACCCATATTTCAAAATTTTTATTGATCTCTTTCACTTTCATGTCACTTCATTTTCAAATACGTCATTTCCTTTTCCCCTGCCCAGTGAATTACTCATCAAAACTAACATTTTAATTAAATCTAACAATGTTCCATATCCTAGTCTTGCACCCTTACAAAGAAAAAGGTGCATTTTCTTGCCTTTTCTAGGGTCAAGCAATATAATTACATAGCATTCAGTTTCATTGTGGGGGAGATAAGGTCTTTTCCACTTACATTGTCATATGTATTGTATTCTTGCTTCTGCTTACTACACTTGAATCAGCTAATATAAAAGAACCATCTTTTTAGCACAGATATTCTCCCAGCAATGCTCGTGAATGGTTGTGAATCCTGGACCACCACTATTTCTGAAGAATCAAAACTGCAATGACTCAAAGGGCAATGAAAAATACAAGTAGGTTGGAACTTATTTTCAATGACTTATATGCCAGAAATAGTAAGAGGAATATCATATAGGAAATGTATGAGTGAATAAAGAGATAAGCCATTTAAGGAAGGGTAAAGTAGGAATATTGCTAGAGTTAATGATTCTGTTTTCACCTAAATATTTTAATTTTGTGATTTTTCATACTAGCTATGTCCTCTTTTATATTTCGAAGAATGGACTAGAGTCACACAAGATATGTAAGTATGGTTGGGTTTTGATCTGTGTGGCCGAAAGCACCCACACGGGTGAAATTACACCTTCATAGAAGTACCGAGATAGCATTATCGTTACTTTTAATGTTATTAGGTTTTGTTAGTTTTCCCTTAAAACATTAATTTTTCAAAAACTTGCCCCATTTCAATATTCTTTTTAAATTAATTTATTTTTAGTTTTCAACATTCACTTCTGTAAGATCTTGAATTTCAAATGTTCTCTTCCTCCCCCTTTCCCAAAACGGTGTGCAATCTGATACAGGCTCTACATTCCCATTTTAACATTCTAAAGGTTACATTTTCCGTTGAAGAAGACATATCATTTTATAATGGTGATCAACGGGAAAATCAAATTCCTTTAACAAAAATTCCCAGAAAAACTCTTGTCACCTAATGGTCCTTACCCACAGGCATGATCACCAGAGAGGGAGGCTCTCCCCAGAAATTTGTCCTCTAAAAGTCTTCCATCAGTTTTTCTATACTAGTCTTAGTTCCTCTTCTTCCAGATCTTTGCCACTTACTACCTGTGACACCTTGGGCAAATTATTCAACCTCTCTGGGCCTCGGTTTTCTCACTTCTTATAAGAAGGGATTGGATTAGATGACTTCAAAAGCACTATAATTCTATAATATGCTAATGGATAACCTGTGTTATTTAGAAAGGAAAAAAAAATACATTCCACAAAGGCTAAAGATCGCTAATTTAGGGTAGGGTTACCCCTGTATCTCTACCTTAAACTTTCTTCCCATTCTTGCTTTTCCCTCAATTCAAAGGCTGTTATCCTCTAGGTTATTTCCCAAGGTTGAAGAAGCCATTCTTACAGCTCCATTGGGGTGCAGGAGACTTCCTCCTAAAATGTAAAAACCTATCAATCAGTCGGTATTTATCAGGTTACTACTGTGGACTTAAGCACTAGGGATGAATGAAACAATCCTTATACACAAGTTTACCTTCTTTCATAATGAGTACTTTCCAACTAACTTGGTGATACTGGTATGGACTTCCAAAGACCTCAATGTGTCTCTTTACTCATCTACCCTCCTAGCGGCAGGTTTCCTGGTCCTGATACCACCTCCCCCCAGAGAATGATCTTTGCTGGAGGTATGACAACTAAGTTAAGTTTGAAAGCTCGGTTGGACTGCTCATTTATCATTCAGCAACTTTTTGCTTCTTATTTCATTTTCCCACATATGACAGTTTTATTTAATCTGCATTATTCATTTACTCTTTTCCCAGGTCATGACAGATTTGGAACCCAACTCCCTCATTTTAAATGAGGAAACCGATTCTGAGAGGTTATAACCTAACGTAACCCAAAAGCAGAAATTAAATCCAGTGCCCTTTCCCCTAGTACATACATCTTGTTTTCCACAATGAGACTGTTGGTTTTTAATCTTTGACTTCATCTTCCATAACTCTTAGTACAGTGTCTTGTACGTGCTGGGCATTCAATATTTTTTTAATTCATCCATTTTAGATTCTATTTCCCATAAGCCTTAGTATCTTTCCAAACTTAGTCTCCCCCTTCTCTGAAGCCCCCAACATACACATTCTTTCTCTGATTTTGTTTTCCTCTCTTTGTATCCCCCCTATAAAAGTTACCCAGTTGAGCTCTTGGGAGGATTCCCTTGTTTCTCCTTCCTCCAGCCCTGGAGGAGACAGTCTCCACCTGGCGGCCACAGAAAGGCAATGACAGGCAGGTTGTCTCAAGTTCACTGTAGGATTCAAGCGTGGTTTGTTTTGTTTTGGGGGGAGGGTGGTGGTGACTGTGTTGAAAAAACATAGAAGCAGAAATCCAAAGGGGCACTGGAGAAGAGGATCCATGTGTGTCCACCCCCCAATCTTATCACCATTTCTCCAATTCCCAATTCATACAAAGATCCATTCATTAGAAAGCATTTATTAAGCACCAACGATATCCTAAGGCCCCCATTTCCTAGGCAAGTTAAGCTAGTTTTCATTTAAAGGCACTGAAACTGTCCTCTGTATTTGATTGGCTTAGGGTTCTAAAACTTAAGGCAGCTAGGTGGTAAAGTAGATAGAGCTCTGTGTTTGGAGTCAGGAAGACTCAACTTCAAATCTGGCTTCAGACATTTTAACAGCTATATGACCCTGGGCCAGTCGCTTCACCCTGTTTGCCTCAGTTTCCTCATCTGTCAAATGAGCTGGAGAAGGAAATGGCAAAGCACACCAGTATCTTTGCCAAGAAAACCCCAAATAGGGTCACAGAGAGTTGGCAATGACTGAACTGCACTAAGACTTGAGTCAGTTGGGTACAAAACAGCCCAGATTCTAGAGGCTAGAGCTCCCCCCTCAGTTGTCAGACCACAGGCTGGCAGGATAAACACTGACACCGAAAGGCTATGCTCAGCTGAATCAATGCTGTATCCCGAACATTCCTTCACTGCTTTAAGTGTCCTTTCCCTACCATGGCTAAATAAATCTTCTTTTGTTAACCTTTAGATGGATTTCGTGAGTGTTTCATTTGTTCAAATTTCAGACCTAAGCTACCTACCCAGCCCACCACAGTTACTGCATGTTCAGAACTGTTAGGTGATACAAAGGTAGGTGGGATACAAAATAAGCAATCTAGTCTCTACCCTTGAGGATCCTACAGTTTAGTTAAGAACAGATATACTTAAAATATGGAAGGAATACAGTATTTGATGAAGTGATGGAATGAGAAGTATAAATTAAGTGCTTCTGCTGAGCTGAGAATAGATTCTACAATGCTGCTGAGTATGAAAGAGATTGCTGAGGACAACATAGACATCTTTACTTACTCTCTGCTTCCCCCAAAACACCCCATCCCCCACCCCCAAATGTTCAAAACTCCCATCCAGCTCTGACAGGAGCTGAACTGGCTCTCTTCATGCTTCTGTACCAACCACCTCCTGCCTGTCTCCTATACAGAGAGAAGAAACTAATCTCCCATTCTGGGAGGAAGTCTACTCTATCCCATTTTAACCTGAAGCTCCTTTGGGTCAACTAATACCTTCCACTCCATTTTTAGAGGATAGTTGGCCATGGGGTGAGATACCTTATCTCAATTACTTTGACTCCCTCTTTGGGAGCCTACAAAGAAGACTCTTCTGTACATGTCTACCCTGTAGTTTCCCATGGGAAAGACCACCTCTAAAGAGCTTGGTTCTCCATTAGCTTTCCCACATCCCTCTAAATCAACTCTTCCTTCCCATTTGCCCCAACCACTGGCACATTCCCATTCTTAAATACATTCTCCAGTACTTCTCCCTCCTGGTAGCACGTTCCCCAGTCTCTAGGCCCCACTCTCGAATTCCTCCACTAATGATGAAATCTCCAACCCTTCTCTAAAATAGGAAAAATACCCACTTCACCATGTCCCTGGAGGAAAGTCTAAATGAAGAGAGTAGAAAGTTGCATGCAGATTTTTTCCAGTTTGTTTCCTTTCTCCACCCACCGCTTGGCTGAAACCTTTCCCTTCTCCAGCTCCCACTGGCTTCTGAATGGCATCTCTAATCTTTTTCCTAACAGTCACTCCAAGTATGACAGGTGGTTGACTACACTCCAGACCTAACAGTTTTGAGTAAAACAGGCATAGCCCCAGAATTCATCCAAGACGTTGCTCAAAAGCCTAGTCTCGGTGTATGAGGCAGAGAAAATAGTTTTTGATGTAGTGGTAGAGTAAGTGGAACAGATAAGTGCTTCTGCATGACATTTAGCTAAACTGAGCACAAGCCCAGTCTCGATGGATGATATCAGACATGTGGTTTTTGTTACACTCAGTACGAGAACAAGAGGTTTCATTTTTGTCACAGGAACTTGCGATGTCTGTTGATTTCTCAGTTTCAAGGTGCGTCAAGAACTTTCCCCAAACCCTTGGTGATGTTTTCCCACTTTTATCCTAGAGAAGAGGTGGGCCGGTTATAGGCACAGATGATTAAATTCTTACTGTATCCTAGCCCTCCTAAGGTCCCTGCTTGCTTCCTCTCTGCCTCTATGCTTCACTTTGAGGCAAGATTGTTTACCCATTTCCCTAATGCCTGCTTCAGTACCTCTTCACAGGAGAGAAATAAAGAAGACTCCAGATTTTCCTGTACTTTCACCTTATTAAGGAAGTTACTTGGGTGAAGTTAATCTTATTTTGTCTGGTCCTGACTTAAAAAAAAATCCTAATATCCTCGGTGTGCTATGTGAAATGAGGTTAAGTATTCCTGAGTTCCCAAGGGATATGGGGCCTTGGTGGAAAGCAGGGGCTGAGAGTTAAGAGTTCAAGAGTGGGATGGAGAGCTAGATTTAGGCTTCCCCCTTTTCCCCAGGGCACAGTGACTGAGCCATACACCCTGTTCTCTCTCTAGTCTATATATTATATGTGTATCTCCTTATAGTTCAGTGAGGTCATCATTGAAGTACAGTAACAAGGCAGGTGTGAACATCTCTGGGTCCATGTTAAGTCTTTCCAACTCTCGATCCTCATCGGCAATCCCATTTTGCTCCAGGGTCTTGTCCATGTCGAGGTTGACACCATTAAATTTCCAAGTGTAGCTGGCAGCATGGGCATTGTAGGGGAGATATCGGTGCAGGATTTCCCACATAGACTCCAGTTCCCCCACCTAGATGAAGGGCCAGAGTTCTGGAACGATCCCATAAAGGCAATCCCACAGCTAAGGCAAAGAAAAGCCTGAGGAAACAGGCTAGAATTCTTAACCTGCAACATATTCAGAGGCCTAGAGGTCCTAGGATGCAACACCTTCCAGGTCAGAGAATCCCAAAGGCCTCATCTTCACAATCACGACTCCTCTAGCAAACCCTCAGAAGGCACCCTTCCCCACCCCCAGAATCCTGCTCCTGAAAGACTACCTCTACTTCCCACATGGGACCACAGCTCGCAACACTCTACTGCCTCAAACCTGCCCCCGAAGAGCCCAAGCCTAGTGATCTTTAGCAAACCGGAAGAATTTGGGGGATATGTGGGATAACGTACCCAGCCCTAGGCTCCCTAACCTTGGAGCATCTTCAAGGGGAAAAGGCGCAGTCAGCCAGACCGGAGGGTCGGATGGAAGGATTTCTCTTCTCTATTGGGGGCGGGGGCTTTCTCCCGCTCATCCCCCTCCCCCCCACACTCACACCCCCTCCCCCTGCTTCTCACCTCCAGCGTGTGCTCCTGAGAAGTGAGCGTGTTGATGATGCGAATGAGCCGGGTCTTCTGGGAGAGCAGCCCCACCTCGTACTGGGTCTGTCTCCACCACGGCGGGCCAAAGTCATTGGCCCAATCCGAGCGGGGCAGCTGCGGAGGGATGTGCACGAAGCGCCCCCTGGGGGTGTAATACTTGAGGCAGCCGGTCAGCGGATCTATGTGCGTTCGGATCTTCCCGGAAGGAAAGGCACGGATCAGCGCCCCCACGCAACGTCCGCGAGGCTCTCCATCTCTCCCCGAGACCCCCCCCCCCCAGCCAGGGGACCCCGGCACTCACATCTCCGGTAACGGGGTCAAACCAGTGGCTGATGTCCTGTCCCGCCGCCTCCACGATGGGCTTCATCAGCACGCTCCCTGCGGGGAGGGGTGCAGCAGCAGCTCGAGGTCAGATCCTCTCCCCCGACCCCGGGGACACCCCCTCCCCGCCGCCTCTCCGCGCCTCACCTCTGTGCTCCTTGGCCAGCGAAGTGAGATTGTACACAGAACCCAGGTAGGTTACCCACAGGTCTTCGGCCGTGTTGTGCCTGGCCACTTCAGACATACTGAAGTAGCGCCGCCGAAAATAGCGCATGTTCGGGCCGGCCACGAGCCCCCGGGTCGGCTTTTCCAGGATTTCGCTGTTTTCTATATCCAACATCGCTCCACACTCCCGCGACTACGCCCTTCTTGGAGGCGGAAAGCTCTGCCCTCTACTTGTAGCACTCTCCTCTCAGGTGCACCCTCAGTACTTCCACTACCCACCTCCCCTTTTTCTCCACTCCTCCAGTGGGGGAGGGGGAACGCGGTTTCCTGCTGACATGGGAACCATTGTCCTTTGCGAGCCACCGTCCACGGGAGTGGCAGGCCGGAATGGGGGATGGGAAATGTTGCAGTGCCGCACAGCTTCATGGGAACGGTAGCCCGGCTCCCTAACCCCCCCAAAATGGAGCTCCTGATTAATGGGGATGGGAAGCAGAGAACACGAAGTGAGCGGGACATAGAAATAGATGCTGTTTGCCATAGCACGTCCGCGGCAGACGGCAGAGCTTGGGACTAAGTACGGATTTCACCAAGCAGAGCGACAGGAGGCGAGACAAAAGTCTCGAGTGTCTTGAGACGGGTTGGCGTTGAGGTCAAGCTTAGTGGTTTTCTCGCGATACTTTGGGAGTCCGAGGAGGATGGATCAGGGTTCTGACACCTGCCCTTTTCGGCGAGCTACAGCTACTAAAAGGCAGGCGGAGCTCTAGAGAAGCACGAAGTTGCCAAGGAGACGGGAGCGCTCGAGCTATTGGTTTGGTGGTATCGCGAGAGAGAAGAGGGCGTGAAACCTAAATCCTCTCCGAGACACGCCCTTCCCCTCCGTTTGCTCTAGTTCCCGCGAGATTTCAGACTGCGCGCATTAAGCGCTTCTGGAGAAAGCGAGGAGGGCCCGGAGGAGGAGCCGCCACCGGTGTCTGATGGCAGGAGCTGGGGCGACCGTACTGCTGCGAGAGGAGAACGGCTGCTGCAGCCGACGCCAGAGCAGCTCCAGCGCTGGGGTCAGCAGCGGGGCGACTGGATTCGGGAGAGGGGGCAAAGCGACGGGAGGACAGGCGTAGGGAGGAGGCTAGGGCAGGAACTACAATCTCCCGGCAGTCCCCGGTGCAGCTCTTCCTCCTCCCAGTGCGCTTGGGCTGCCGGGACTCTCGGGAGATGTAGTTCTGCCGGATCTTCCAGCCGGCTGAAAGCTGTGTCCTCCCTCCCCCACCCCGGGCTGCAGGACTCCGACGGGGAGCGCGAAGACTCGGCGGCGGCCGCTCGCGCGCGCAGGCGCTTGGAGGGCCTGCTCAACAAGAACATGCGCATTCGCATGACAGACGGGCGCACCCTGGTGGGCTGCTTCCTGTGCACGGATCGGGACTGCAATGTCATCCTGGGCTCCGCGCAGGAGTTCCTCAAGCCCACGGGTCAGATCGCGTGCGCGTGCTGGCGCTCGGGCCCCTGCGCCTGGGTGTCTCCCGGGCAAGTCACTGGGGGTGGCCCTGGTATACCTTTCGACTGCCCGCCCGAACCCGGGGTCTTCGTTGCTAGCAGAGTAGCCGAGGCAGCACCCCGATTTGGGAGGCCTGAGATCTGGGTTCTGGGCTTGGTTTTGCCGCTTTTCTAAGCCCCAGTTTACTTCCAGAATTGGAGGGAATTACGCTCTACCCGCCTTGCGGGGTGGTAAGGAAAGTGTCTGGTGGACTAGAGGCATGTTGGCTGTGGCTGTCACGTGTGCTAGGCCTTAGCTACGTTTTACAAATCAGATGGGTGATGCCTAAGGTCACACCAAACTTGTAGGAGAGCCAGGGCTAAAAACCGGGTCTCCTGATGGCTGGCCTAGGGCACTGTCCACGGCTAAGTCTGACCAATTCAGAAGGGGTGTCTTGGCACGTTCCCTGACACTCCTCTCACATTCCCCCCCCCCCCATTTCTCTTTCAGATTCCTTCTCAGCCGGGGAGCCCCGTGTCCTGGGCCTGGCCATGGTTCCTGGGCACCACATCGTTTCTGTTGAAGTACAAAGGGAGAGCCTGACCTGCCCTCCTTATCTGTGACTCTTGGCCCTCGCCCCGACTAGAGAGTTCAGACTGGGAAGCTGTGATTATCTGTCTTGCCTTCATCTTCCCTTTCATCTTCTGATTAAAGCCTGTGATCTCTTGACCTTGTGCTGCTTGGGTGGGGAGGGTGGCTGGGAGGCCAGCAACTCCCTGACCCTGATTCTGGGCCACAGAAAAGAAAGCAAAAAGTGGCTTCTAGTTTTGAAGGACCCAGAGTGATGCTCATTACAAAGAATATACTGTCCACTGAAACCAGAACAGTGAGATAAGCTCTTACCAACTCCCTTCCTCCGCCTCTGCCCCCCCCAGGAGTTGGCTGGGAAGAATAGATAAAATACCATTAAATAGTCCTGATTCTGCCACTAATTTGCTGTGGAAACAGGGATAAGCTACAGCTTTTCTGGGCATTGGTTTCTTTGGGTGTGAAATGATGGAATTAACAACTTTGACTTTATTTTGGGCTTGAGCACCTAGATGATGTGGCCATACCAAGCTTCTTAAAGAGAATGAATCTCTACTTCTCATTACAGGACCCCTAAGTGAAGTTGGTCTCTTCACTCACTGACTCCAGATTGTCTCAGCAGGAAAAGGGTGGGTTGGTGGGGAAGGATGTAGGACAGGATCCTTGGGAAATTTCAGACAGTGTGGTTGCCAAAAAGCATGGTCGTGGAAGTTTGTCTAGAATAAAATCTAGGAACACACACCTGCGTTTTACGGCTGCTCAGTTCCATTCTCCCATACGTGCACACATGTGCCCCAAGGCCTTAAGGTGACCCAAGTGGGAGGGTGTGGGGACCCTCCATCCTGTCCTTAGTGTCTCATTGTTTCCAGCCCCGGCCTGGCAAGGCAAGAGTTCTTCCTGACCGGCGTTAGAGAATAGACAACGCACTTGGCTGGGACACCTGGGTCCCAAGGGGAATGAGCAAGGGCTGGGAGCCAGAGGTGGAGTTCCCATCTACTAAGCCAGCAGTGAGTGAGGAAGGTTGAACCCCAGAACTGGCTTGGAGGATCTGGCCAGGAAACCCTTACTGATAAGATAAGAGTGGAAGGTCTAGTGGTCCTTGATTTTCCCAGCTTCTGCAAACAGCAAAGGGAGTGGTTACTTGTCCACAAAGTTCTTCTAGAGATAGCAAGTCACTTTTGCTCACATCTAAGGTTGCCTGGTTTTCTAGATCCCTAGAAAATTAATGCTCATACCTAAAGACTCGAGTCTGAGACTGATTCATTAATCTTTTATTCATGAACCACCTGATAGCTCGTTTATTCCCCATGCTCAAATGTGCTAGAGTTCAGCTGTACATGAGGGGAGGGAAAGAGGCTGTCCAAAGATAGGGCTTTTTCATGTTTAGTCCAGATAATTAAGGAGGTTTTTCATTGGGACCAATCCAAACGTTCCTGGTTTCCCTTGCAGTCTGGTTCAGACGAGGAATTTATCTCTAGAGTTTCCAGTCCAGATGTAGGGACTGGATTTCTACTACTCCCTAAACCACACAGGCTCCTAGAGGTTTAAGTTGGCAGTTAGGGTGGACCCTACCTAAATTGGGGAAAGGAGGCCCCTTTCAGACCCAAACCTTGCCGATGGCAGTAGGGAGAGATTGGGATGCTTGTGGGGCTCCTAGAGTTGGGGGGTGGGGGAGTCCCCCATCCTGGTAGATGGCCCGGCTGTAAGGTACCAGGCAGTCAGCAAGGCGGAGGCGGCAGTAGAGGCGGCGGTAACCGGCTAAGGCGAGAATCAGCAAAGGCACCAGGAGCAGGAAACCCACTACCAGCAACACTGTGAAACCTGAGTCCTGCAGGTGGGCAGTGCAGGGGGGTGCCTGAGAGCGCAGGAACTAGGATAGAAGAGAGGTGGAATAAGGTGGGGGGGGACCCAGACACCAGAATCTCTAAAATGAAGAATGAAGTATTAGATCTCTATCCAGGGAAAGGGAGTGGGAGGCTGCATTAAGAGATCAGATTTCTAAGGTTGGGGTAGGATCCCTAAAATTCTTTAGGTTGGGGGTCTTAGTCAGTAGATGGGAATGTGAACCCAAGAGAACTCTCATCCTCCTAAGTAGGATCTCTGCTCTCAACCCCTCTAAGATCTAACTAGCCCGATGTTTCTTTCACTAGAGGAGAAGGCCCAATTCTGTACCTTACCCCCACCCCACTAAGCAAAAGAAGGGTAAGGCAAAATCCAGGGGAAGATGGGAAAGGCTACCAGAACGGAGCTCGTAATTACCTTTGAGTGGCAGAGGAAGCCAAAGCCCAACATGAGGACAGCAGGCAGTAGTACTGTTCCTAACACCACACCCAGCAGCAAGAGGTTGAAGACGGCCACAAGCAGATTCTGGGCTGTGACCAGCACGGCACAGGCCCAGCAGTCCAGTGGGTCTCGAGGTTCAAAGTCCCCACCCCCACTGTAAGGTGGTGGCTGATGAGCCCTAGGGCCTTCTGCCATTGCACCCGGACCCTAGCTATGCGACTCCTGTGTCCAACCATTATATAGCAGTCATCCTCCGTTTCCTGCCCTCCCCCTGGCCCAACCCTCTCCTCACTCACACTCCCACCTTACTTATCCTGGAATGTGGCTCTGGGTTTAGGTCCCTCCACCCCCTCATTTTTAGGTTGAAGTCTGGAGCCCTGGACATTCCACAAATGTTTCTGGAAGATGTATGTGTAGGGGCTATCTACTCAACTCTGGTTCCCCCTGACTCCATCCAGATTTCCTCCCCCCCCGTCCTCAATCTGTTCCTGCCATGCCTCTCCCATCCACTGCATCTCTGCAAGATTAGACCCCACCCCCACCCTGTCCCACTTAGATTGTACACTAACACAATCCCATTATCAAAACGGTTTTTTCTGCATTTATTTTTAATATTAATATTTTCACACAAATTCACCAAAAGTAGGGGGTGGGGGATAGAGGCCTCTGCCCTGGGGCAGAGCAGCAGTGCAGTGAGGGGGGGGCAAGGAGGGGTGGGAGGGCCCCCCTCAGCCAGAGGAGAAAAAAAGAAACAGCCAACAAAAGGAAAACAAAATTCCAGATAGATAATCGCACAGAGACCATCACCCTCGCTCCCCCAGGCTGTTTCATTTTAAAGTCCATGTTTTAAAAACTGGTGCCAGAGGGGGCATGGCCCAGAGATCTTCCTTTTCCTCCATTCTTGTTCGTTACATGTACAATAACAAATTTCTGTTTCCACATCTACTCCTACAATACAGGAGCCACTCGCTTGCCCTCTTGAAGGTCCAGGGAGGGAAGGGGAATGGGGGGGGGTCTGGCCCAAGAAAGTGCAGGAATCTGGGATCGGTGGGGGAGGAGGATGGGGTTTGAGCACCATGATAATAAGGCCAGAGCCTAGGGAAAGATGGGAGCATTGGGAAAGGAGAGACAGTGGAACAGATGGACGTAAGGGGGGGTGCAGAAATGGACATGGAGATGGGAACAAAGAGGAAGAGTGGGGCAGAGAGAAGAGGAAGGATGGCACTGGAGGTGGTAAGAAAGGGGATAAGGGGAAGATCCTGTTTCCCCAAAACTGAATAAATAGAGAGCAAGACTGTTATAAATTAAAAATGAAAATAGAAAATATAAATCATAACCAAGTGAACAAATAGAAGAGACAGACACGCATGGCTAGGGTGGGTCACAGGGAGCAACCAAAGTACAAAAGGGAAATCCTAGAAGATGTGGGATGGCGATAAAGCCCATCCAAAGAGTCTTGTTAAAAACCTCACCCACTCTGCCCTGCACATCCCCCACCCCCACCCCAGAGGACCATGACAGGAGTGAGGGAATTGGAACCCGTATCTGTCCCCTCCACCATCATCCTCCCCAAAGCCCCAGTTCTCCTTTTATCTGTTACTACAAAGGCCAATGTTGGTGGGGGAAAGCAGGGGTCTGGCCAAGGCTGGGTGGAGGGGTGGGGCTGGTGAGGAGCATCCTCTGGCCCCCACCCCTATCTTTTTTTTTTAATTCTTTTTTCCCTCATATTTTTTTAACAAAAACTAAACAAAAACAAAAAAGACCCCCCCCAAACCTTTTCTCAATAAATTAAGTAAGGGAGGGGGAGCTGCCTGTGGGAGAGGGGTTCAGGCCTGCCCCCTCCCTCTCCAGGCTCTGGCTCCTCCCTCTCCCTGGGAAGGCCCCTACCCCAACCCCCAGGGTGTGGGGTGTGGGCTGTGCTATGATGGCAGAAACTGGGCTGTGACATTTTCTCAGCCCTAGGAAGGGGTGTCCTGCCTCATCGGGAGTTGCTGGATCCAGCCTGTAGTGAAACAAAGATGAAGCAGCATGTTAGTGAGGAAAAGGGCAGGAGATTGCTTGGGAGGCTCCAGCCCCAGGTACCCACCAGGGTAAAGGCGTCATAGGCCTGGGCCAGCTCCTCTGTCCTGTACTGCTCTAGCACCACGACGCCCTGTAAGCCTCCGCTGCGTCTCCGAGCACAGCTCTCGCAGTGCACCAGGTAGGTGTTTCGGCTCCCGTTCTCGCTCGTCACAAACAGGATGTTGAACACCTCCACCTGTGTGTAGGGAAGTGTGACGTGACAGTAGCCACAGAGAGTTAAAGGAGAGAGGAGGGAAGGGATGGAGGAGGGGAGAAAGGTCTACTCACATCACACTCATTGCAATAATAGGCAGGCTCATCCTTGACTCGGCCCTGGTAAGCAATCTTCTTTCCAGCCCTCACCAGGCTCTCCCGCTGCACTTGGCAATGCTTCATGGACTGCAGCAGACAGAATCTAGGGGTAGGAGGCACAGGTAGGCTTACAGGAGGCATAGAAACAACTCCTTCAAAGCCCATCTCCAGTGCAAACTCCTTCCTCTGATACATTCCAGTTACACTCTTTAGAATTCTCCATGTCACAGCAGCCTGGGCCTCTTGCCACACAGCAGGTCGACTAACTGCCTGAGCACAGCAGCAATATTTGATTTACCCACATCTGTCCCTGGGTGTTCTGGCACACAGTGAGAACTCAATCTGTTTGATGGCCCCATAAATACGGTACAGCCAATCTGCCCCCTCCTCACTTGATCATCTTGAACAGGTCCGGATCGCTGACTTTGACGGTGCGGGCAACGTTCCAGGACACGTGGATCATGGGCACAATGGATTTGACATTCTTCACCTCATTCCATTCGTAGCGCTCCAAGGCCAGCTGGTACTGATAGGCTAGGGGAAGGGGAAGGGGGTGACCCAGGGAGCCAGGCTCACTGAATGCCAGTTTGTCGGCTCCCTGGCCCCCCAGCTCTCACCTGTGAGAGGCCCCACATTCCAGGCAATGTTGTTGCACCAGCCTGTGGCCTGCACCCAGTGCACAGTGCCTGCATTAATCCACACCAGGTCCCCAGGACGCTGCACGAAGCGGTACACAGGTATGTTGGAGGCATAGAGGTCATCCAGGATCGGCCACCATGAGCCTGTTAGGTAGTCCACCCCGTGCCTGCAGGAGTACACAGGTCGTTGGAGAAAAAGAGAGGTCCATCCCGTTGCTGGGAATGGTAGGGTAGGGAAAGCTGAGTGAAAGAGGAATGGAAGGCCAAAGGAGGAAGGCGGCAGGAAAGGGGTGGGCTCTCTGGCCTCATACTACACCTGTCACAGAAGGCACTGATGGTCTCCCAGTAGTGCTCATGAACCGCAAACCATTCACAGTCTCCAGGACCAATGTTGATGTTGACGGAGCAGAAATTGTTGTTTTCCTGGTGGCCTTTAGGGGGCAGCATAGGACAAGAGTCACCCTGCCAGCTGTGAGCCAGGGCAAAGGTATAGACTCCTTCACCCCTCACAGGAGGCAAGGCTCATTATTTCTATTTGATCATTAAGCATACTAACTCAAGAGGCCACAGAATTCTCATATTTATAGCTGGAAAGGGCCTGGGAAAGCATTTCATCCAAGCTCCTCATTTTACAGAGAAAGCAGCCTTTCTGAGCCTGGGAGGCTCAATGATTTCCCCCAGGTCACAAAGGTTACCACCCTTAACTTTTACACATACCCGGTCCATTCCTGGAGCTTCATCTCTTCAGTGATGACCCCTCCCCCGCCCCCAACACTGCTACTAGTGCAGGCCATTAACTTCAACAGCAGTATGATGGCCCCAGTGATCCCATTCCTCACCCTGGGAGGGCCTTTCTCATCACTGCCTTTCCCAGGGTCCTCCCAACTGAATAAAACAATTGGGATAAAAGCACAGATGGTACGTTTATCAAAGTCATATGCTACAAAACTAAGAGAATTGAATTTTCTGAATGAGAAGAGTAAGGATCCAAAAATATTCATTAACAGCCTAGAACAAATAAGGTGACTCTAAGAAGATTTAATTCAATATGGAAAACATGTAAAGTCTGACATGTGAGATAAAAAAAATCGATTGCACAAGATGGGGAATCCATGGCTAGACAACAAATTAACTGAAAAACATCTGGGGATTTAGTTCATCGAATCAAAATTTAGAGCTGGAAAGGACCTCCCAAATTCACTGAGTTTAGCCCCCTCAAAGTGACAAACAGCTCGGTGCTTTGTCCCAGGTACTTGTCCCAAGTAGCTGAGACTCTCTCTATGACAGGCTAACCCCCGCCTCCATTGTGACCACAAGTGCAATGCCAATCAGCAATGTGGAATGGCAGCAGAAGAGTGCCAGACAAAGGGCTCAGGGCTGGCTCTAGTCCCTTGTATTCTGCCCCAGGCTGGCCATGTCTGGAGGGAGACTGCCTTCATTTATGGGCATCACATTCGGAGAATACTGACAAGCCTCAAGGCTTGTGCCATGTCACGATAGCTATCTTTCAGGTCTCTAAGGTGCTACCATGGGGAAAAGGCATTAAACTTAACTTACCTGGCCAAGAAAGCATGACAAGCAATATGAGGACACTTCAAAGGCAGCTGTAGGGTTACTATCGGGAAGAGTTTCTAACACTCAGAGCTATCCAAAAAGGAAACTGGTGGCCATGGGAAGAAAGATGTTTTCCCCCAACGAGGTCTTGTTGCAATAAAAGCTAAACAGTATGTCAGATGCGGAACTTTTGTTCACAAATGGGACTAGATAGGCTCCGAGGGCCCTTCGCTTTCCTGCTTCAAATGCTCTGAAGATCTTAGCCAAGCCCACAGGTAACAGGGGCACTAGCTCTGGTCCTTCTCCTGATCTCCCCAGACCGGGTTACCTGGTGTTCGACTGCCCGGAACTTTCATGTACAACTGGACTGTGTTCATGCCCAGGATTGTATGGCCCACATGGCTCAGCATATTTCCTGTTGATGTGACCCGCATGAAGGCAGGCAGCTTCAGCAGCTCTTGCAACTGGGGCTTCCACCTAGGGTCACACAAGAGGAAGAGACCCTAGATAAATCCCAGAAAGAATTCTTTGTAATGCTGGGTTAACAGTGTCGGACTACCACGTCTAGCTTTAACCTACCTTTCCAGACTTAGGTTACTTTTCCTTGTAATTCTCGAATACTCATTTATTATATAACGCTGTATGTTATAATTATCTACTTGTGTCTTATAATGCTACTGCATTGTGACTTTCATGAGAAACAAGACTCGTCTAAACTTTGGACTGTCAATTTTGGGAAGCACGGCCCAAGCGTCTCAGTTCAGTATAAAGCTTTACTGGAAAGGGAGGAAGGGAAGGATGGAGATTCAGAGGTTCCTGGCCCACTAAATTATATTCTCAGACGGGAAGGGTAAATGTCTGTAAAGAAGCCATGTGACATTGACCCCAACCCACTGCATTGCCCAAGGTCTGAGAAAGTGAGGATCCACAAAGAGTAACATCTCAAGGACTGTGACAGTCATTGCCTCTAGCAGAATTGAGATTTTTAAAAATTACCTTCCTCCAAATGCAAACACTTTGGTCCGTTAGAGGTACTATGGCAAAGGCAAGGATTATTTCTAATCTGTCTTGGAAACTTATCAGCACCACCCTCCAAGCACACTCCCACTCACCGCTTAGCATCCGATAGATCTATGTTGGTGCCAAATTTGATGATGTGGTGAGTTTTTTGATCTGGGTTGTTGCTAGTGCAAAGAAGGTGAGAATAAATATGAATTAGTGTGAAGGATGGGGGAAGAAAAAAAAAATGTGAGCCCTATCTTCCAGAGCAATTTTAAGTATCAACTGACATAGTACATGGAAAAGTACTATAATATAACTGGGATTTTTGGATCCAAGATCAACAAAGAAGCTTGTCAGTACCTGGAGGGCGTCTCGGTGGTGCTGTCCGGCTCCTCTGTCTCATCTTCACTCTCTTTTTCCTCCTGCTCCCCACCCCCCCAAGGATGGCAATCAAGCTCAGATCAGGCACTCCCTAAGTCCCAGCCTCCAACTTGTTCCTGACTCCTCAATTCAACAATCACTCCCAGCTACCAAGCCCAAAATTGAATTCTTCTTTTGTCTTATTTCAGGCTCTCTCCCCTTCTTCCATCCTCTTTAGGACCCATCTCTTTATTCTCATCAGCCCCTCCTCTAGTCTCATCTCTTACCTGTAAAGATTCTTGGAAGGAGGAGGCTTGGTACTGTGCATACTTGGCAATTGTAGTGTGAGAACGACTACTCTCACAGGGCCAGATCTGTCGCGTGCCTGAGAGGTCCCAGTTCTCATCTGATGGCTGCTGCACCTGGGTTCTTACCTCCACAGCATGTTCACCACTTGCCTCCACTAGGGTCTTTGTGGAAAAGAGGCCCAAATCTGCAGTGGGGAGGAAGCCAAGATGATGAGGTGGTAGGAGCAGCACAACGAGTAGCAGAATCCTATGGCCTCTCCCAAATGAAAACGGGTAGACTCAAGAGCCTCTAAGAAGGGCAGGAAGTGGAAATGACTTTCAGTGACTCGAAATCCCGCCCCACCCCCACTCCCACTCCATGCCTAAGAGGTGACAGTCCATATAAATAGCAAGGTTTTGTTTTTCTTCTTATTTCATGGAGGATGCTCCAACTTTCCACCTGAGAAAATTATATGGAGCACTAAGAAATAAGGTGATTGCCCAGGGGCACACAGGCAATACACTGTCAGAGGTGACATTTAAACCCAAGTCTTCTGGATTCCAAAGCCGGCTTAACTCTCTCCTATACCACAGTGTTTCTCAATGAGCAGAGAAGTAAAAGATAAAACTAAACTTAGACTATGGTTCTTGTGAGAAGCCCTGGTGAAAAATTTGGTGGGGATACATCCAAAATGTTTTTGTACCCTTTGGGGGACTTCCACAATCTGTACACAAGTCATCTCTGATAATTAAGGAAAACTCAGCATTAGCAGCTGCCTGCAGAGACAGGCAGATTGCCTTTTCCACTCTTGAGCCTACTTGGAACCACACCCATGCAAAAAAAGTCCTGGCCATCTCCCCCAACAAGCACATCTTGGGCAAGCTCAGCTCAGATCATTACACCCTCGATGACCTTTCTCCAGCTCCTTCAAAAATCCCCAAGACTCTTCCTTTTCTCTCTCCCTCCCCTTAACCTAGCCTAGCTCCTGCCAGGAGGACTCACTGAGCCGAAGGGAGCCGGCCAGGCCCCGGATCACTGTGATGGGGTTCCTAGGATCTGTGCAGAACTGAAGCAGCACTGGGGAAAAGGCGTCCCGTTTGCTCTCCAGCTGAAAACAGGAGGGGGGAAATATGAGGAGAGAATCACTATGATGTCACTGTTCACAGGAAGCACCAAACAGGGATCCCATAAGCTTAAACTCTATACACCCCTACCCTACCAAGGCCAACTTCCCGTTCACAATACCTAAGCCTAGCTAAGGCTGCCACCTTCTCTCCATCACCCTCTGAAAGGTAACCCACAGGAACAAGAGAAATTTTCCCACTTCTGTTATCTTCAACAAAAGAGATCCCAGCAATCCCCCAAATTAGGAACCATCCTTTTAGATCCAACAGTAATTCGAAGTATAGACCCCCTCTACTCTTTTCATTCCATAGACACTTTCACGGGCACAGAGAAAGACAGGAACATACGTAGATGCTGGGTGTGGGGGGATTGAGTTTTTCCCTTGGCAGCTTCTCTTCAGAGTTGATCTGAGGCTTTACAGATTGGGCAGGTGATAGATAGGACTCTCGAAACTTCCCCTTCACCTTTGCATTCCTGTAGAAAGTACAGCAACAAAGTGGTATGGTAAGGGGTGAATCCACAGTTACAGAAGCCTCTGTCTGGCAGAACCCCTTACACGCTGAGGATGATATCCTAAGTGGATTTATTACAAATCAAAACCAATTAGTGCCAAAGTGGGAAGAACGTAGTAGCTAGGGAACCTCTAATGGAGTCCAGCTTTAAAACTCTGTCACTGTGATAATGGGTAAGTCACCTGAGCCTTTGTTTACTCAACTGTATAATGGGGTAATAATACATAAGCAATCTCCCTCAGAGGTCTGTTGTGAAACAAGCACTCTTCAAAGTAAGTCCTTGCAATTTCACGTCAGTTTGCACATCTGTACATCTTATATGGGACTACTTCCACACATCATTTCAAGACCTCCTGATCTCTCCATGTGCCATTTTAGGGATGTGAGGTGGTCCCTAAAGCATCAGAGTTGGTGACAAATCTGAGCAAGCTGGATAGAGCTTGCCTGTTCCAAATGACTGAGGATCCTGAGATGGAAATACCTGATCTAACCTAAATGGACCACTAGTGACCCCTTTGGTTTCTTCAACATTACAGGTTTATCCTTTCCCAGAAAGGCAGGGAATCCTCTTCCTGAAACCTAATCTTGATACCTCCAAGCAAAGAAAACCTGTCCCCTCACTCCCCCAGGGCAAATCAGCAACACAAGAGGCTACTCTGCTCCTTCTCCGAAAGATGGGGCCAGGGAGCGACTTACTTGCTGGCCCGTACCACATCGGCAGCACAGTGCCCAATGGTAAGGTCAGCCATACTCAGCCGCCGTTCTTCCACCTCAGAGGCCACGAACGTCTCCTTGTCCCCACTCTCCACCTTGATGAGCCGAATCTTTAGCTCCTTGGGGGGTCCCTCGCTCAGGGACCGGAGCTTCAGCATGTCAGCCGGACTCACGCTGGGTGGGCCTGGAGTCTCTTCCCGGGCTTTGTGCCGTGTCTCACCTGCAGCGACTGGTGCTGGCGTGGGGGCAGGTGAAGGTGTGAGGGGAGGAGGAGCGGTTGTAGCAGGCGGCACAGCAGTAGGTAGCTTGACTTTGGCAGCCCCATCAGCCTCAGGTTTGGCCTTCTCCCGCCCTTGGATCTCCTTGCTTTGCAGGTCCAGGTTTCCCAGCACCTGTCGGTTCTTCTCCTTGTGCGCCTTACCCTCCCGATGCCGACGCCCGCCATCCTTGCACGCTCGCCGGTGCCGCCGATGTTCCTTCTCCTTCCTCTTGCCGCTCCCAGGCCCAACGCCGCTTTCTTCCTTGGCCCGTGGTAGAGAAGGTCGCTCCCCTCCACTTTCCGCTGGCTCCCCTGTGCCCCTGCCCACCCTTTCCACCAGTGTCTCACAGGCCCGACTGATCTCTTCTAGTACCTCTGACTCAGAGCGGGGTGGGGGGGGCACAACCCCTAGCCGTGGTGGTGGTGGAAGTGACTGGGCCAGGGGAGGCCCGGATGGCTCCTCGCCCCCTCCTTGCTCCTGGGCCCAGGGCCCGCTTGAGGTAGAAAATTGAGATGATGAAGAGGCCTGCAGCTGCAGGGGGCACAGGAGGTTCGTGGCTGCCGCTGCAGGTGGGGTGGGGATAGCACCTGATGGGGGTGGGGGAGAATACTGAGAGGGAGAGGGCACAGCCTGGGCAACCCCTGCCCCAGCCCCCTGGTAAGAGTATTTCTGCCCATCCAGCACATTAGCCAGAGATTTTAGCAAAGTGGCCGGACTGGCTTGTGTTGACGGCGGTGGCGGCGGCGGTTGAAGGGGCGGGGGGAATTTTGCTAGCGGTGGAGGTGGGGGCAACGCTGGTGGTGGCGTCTTCTCTTCCTTGTGGGGGAAAGAGGGCTGCAGTGAGGTGAAGGGCTCCTTCAGGGGGGGTGGAGCTCCCCCACTGGCCTCTCGCTGCTGCTGTTCTTCCTCCTTTTGGATAGACTCATCTAGCATCTTCATGATGTTGGCCAGCCCGTCAGGCAAGATCTTAAACTCCGCTGGCTCCTCAAATTGGTCCTCCAGGGGTGTTGAAGGAAAGTCGAACAGTCGAGGGCCCTGGCTTGGAAGCTCCCCACCACCTCCGGGGGGTTGGGGCTGCTGGGCATTGCTCAGGGGCCCAGGAGGTGGCCCCCGCCCCACCTCTGTGGTCTTTGGGAAGGAGACCCTGGGTCGGGGGCTCTCCGGGCGCCTGAAGCTTCCTGAGGTATTTTGGTGGCAGGGTGGGGTGGTGGCTTGGGGAATTGGGAGTGGTAAAGGAGTGACAGGAGGGGCTGGAGGGCTCAGGGAAGGACTTGGGGGATGGGTATCTAGGCCCCGGGAAAGGAATGGGGGAGGGGGGAAGGGCACAGGCCCCACTTGGCTGCTGTTGCTGTTGCTGGTGGTGATGGTGGTGGGGGTGGTGGGGTTGGTGTGCGAATCCTGAGTGCCCACGGGGAAATGGGGTGACAGAGTCCCCAAGAAGCCCTCGTGGTGGGGGAGGGGGAGTGGTAGTGGAGGAGGAGGTAGGGGAGGTGGAGTGGGGCAAGGGCCCTTCGCTCCAAAGAGGAGCTCCTCCAAAGGATCCCCTTCTTCCCGACCCATAGCTCCAGCCCCTCTGCCTGCTTGGCAGGCAGGGCCCTCCAGCCATGAGGATGGGGGTGCTGGGTGGAGAAGACGGGGGCAGGGTGGTGGGGTGGTGGGGCCGGGCAGAAGGGGGGGGCCCGGTGGCAGAGGCAGGGGTGGGGCAGCGGCGGTGGGGGCAGGGGGGAAAGATTTCCGACTGCTATGTGCCGATGGTCCCAGGCGGCTCTGGTGGGAAGTGGCCTCTAGCCCTGGAGTTTGATAACAGTCAGAGCCCTGCAGAAAGAGAATGGGAGGGGGATAGAGAACCAGTTCCTGGCTCTCAGACTCCCAGAGGTCTCTGCTCCCTTTCCTGCCTGATCTCCCTGCTCTAAGCATTCTCTCACTTTTGGCCTTTTCAGCTCCTTCCATCACCAGCTTCCTAAAATTGGAAATTCTTTACCTTCTTTTTCTATTTTCTTCACATTCATTCAGAGTTTTACTCTCCCCCAGGTTCCATTTCCCTTCTCTTGTGTCACTCACAAGGCCTGGGCTCTGTTCTGTGCCCCGGAGGCCGGTACTGCTGCTGCTGGTGGTGGTGGTGCCGGGGACGCCAGGGGGCCGGGAAGGGGCATAAGGCACGCAGGCGGTGGTTGCTGCTGGTGAAACGCTGGAGTCCATCCGCGACCTCTGAACTCTGCTCTCTCTAAGGTCACTTCCAGGGGAGTGGGGGACAGGTGGGCAGCCATGGCTCTCTGCTCCTGGGGGATGGGGGCCCAGAGGGGCCGTAGGGACTGACCGATGGCCAGGGGGATGCGAAGCATAGGAAGGGGTTGGGTATGGAAATGGGAGGGGAACCGAGTGCCGCTGCTCCTGTTGAGAGTGAAAAAGCACAATTTGTGAGGCAACACAACTTAGGCAGAAACAGGGCCGTGATTGCAGCCACTAAGCATGAAAAGGAACAGAGAAGAGCATTACGTGTTGTCAGAGACCTTTAGTTAAGTAAATGAGGCCTTATAAATCCAGGAACCGCGGGAGATCAGAAATGGTGACATGCTAAAGCTCATAAAATTCAGACTGAACTGAACCAACTGAAAGCGAAAAACCACACAAAGGGCGGCCCCCAAGACCAGGGTCTGAGACCAAGCAATGGATCAGGATGGTGAACAGATCAATTACCTGACGTTCTGGAGGGGCAGAGCCCTTGCACTCAGTGCCCCAGGCCTCTCCATGCAGTGGGCTCCAGAGCCCTGGCTTGGATAGCTGGAAGGGGGGACTTGTAGCTAGGCCTGGCAGCGGAGGAGGCAGTGGTGGTAACCCTGGAGGAGGACCAGTCTGGAGAGAATAGGAAGGAAATCAGGGAATTTAAGGGTCCAGCCTTCCCTCTTAATCCTAAAGCCCTGTAATGCTCTGGACTGTGTTTCTGTAGTCTTAATATTAAGGTGCCAATACCTGATCAGGGCCACAGCCTCTCCTACGTTTGCCTCCAGGGCTAAGGCTCTCATCAGCAGGGCCAGGGGGAGCCACTGAGGGCACAGGCTGTACCACAGGAGTTTCTGCTGCTCGTTTCACTGGGGGACCCCCACGTTTTGTCCCATAGCTTCGCTTGTGCTAGGAAAAGGGGAAGAGAAGATCTTTCACCCACGACATTGGCTGTTTTGCTTCCCTCCATTCCATATTCTGCCAGATCCTATCCATTCCCTGAACAAACTGTTCTCTTTCTCCTACCTCAAGGTGTAGAAGATTCCATACTTGTTCAAGGGGCGGCAGAACCTTGGCCCGATGCTGAGAAGAGCCTGTGTGAAAGTTCCAGATCTGGGCCTAATCACAAGAAGAAACCAGAGAATGAGAGGAGACTAAGAAGGCAGAACTATAAACTCAAGCCGTTCCCTTCACCACATCCCCCCACCTCTCTTTGTGACTTCTATGCTAGCCCCCCTTCCCTCCTCTTCTTTACCCCAAAAGTAGTCAACCCAGATCTCTCAAGCAATGAAGAAAAACTTTCCCAACATAATCCCGCTCCCTCCCTCCAAGTTGGACAGAGACCCAAATTCAGCTGTCTCTCCTTGAACCCCACATCTTCTCCGTATCCCTATTTTTGCCCTCAGCCCATTTCTCCTGGGCTCCACAAAACCCTCACCTGCTGAAGCCGGCCAATACGGAGCCCTAGCTCTGCATAGCCACCCCCGTATCGGGCTGCACTGTGATAACACCGCATGGCCTCCTCGCCATCTTGTTCTGATTCATAAAGCTGCCCCAATTGTTCCCACAGTCCCGGCTGGGCTGGGTCTCGGAGCAAGGCCTGAACCCAACCATGTAGGGATTCCAGCTTCCCATGCAGGGGCCGAGGATTGGGAGTCCTTGAGGGATGAAGAGAATGTAAGTGTCACTGTGGACCTAGGCTAAGTCCAATTATGTTGGACAGTCACTTTTCTCCCCTTCAAACTTCAATCTTCTCTCTAAATCCAAGCGTGTCTTTTTCTTCTCCAGCAAATTCCTCTCCCTTCCAGAATCCAAATACTGATTGATCTCATCTCTCTCTTTCCAGCTCCCCCTCTTTTTTTCCAAATTTTTTTTTTTTTAAGGGAGGAAGGCAGGGCAATTGGGTATAAAGGACTTGCCCAAGGTCACACAGCTAGTAAGTGTGTCAAGTGTCTGAGGGCATATTTGAACCCAGGTCCTCCTGACTCCAGGGCCAGTGCTTACTCACTGCGCCACCTAGCGGCCCCCCAAATTATTTTTAAACGAACAAGCATTAATTTTCTTTCTCTAACACTTCCCACCTCACCCCCTTCTGGGAATTGACACATTAGCGCAAATTCCAACCCTCCACCTCCTTCCAAAGAACAGGCTCCATCTCCAAAACTTACTCCTTTCTACACTTACCCAGGGGGGTAATAGGACTTGCTGGGGTACCCAATACTACTGCCATGGGCCGGGGGCAGGTGAGCTGGGAGTTGGGGCTGCCCGATGCTGGCAGAACACCTGGTGGGGTCACATAAGTCAAAGGTTGGGGGTGGGGTGGCTGGGGTATCCCTTTTTTAGGAGAGAAAAAAAGAGCTCAAGTAGCAACTGGGGCTTATGGAGGACAGAAAAAAAAAAATTAACGAAGAAGAGGGCTCCTGAAGGTCAGTGACTAAAACACAGGTTCGGAATGGGACAAATGAGGCAAAGAGCTATGTATGAGAAAGAGAATGGAAGAGAGAAAACGGACAAATCCAAGGCAGTGGGAAGGACAGGATCTCCAGCTTCTCTCACCTGCCCCCTGGCAGCCATGCCCGGGGAGGGGGGTGGGGAGGACAAGAACTCCAGGTCCCAGCGCAGCTCAGGCTCCCAAGGGTGAAGGGTTCCCGCGCAGCTCGGGCCCCCGGAGGGTCCACTGCCCGATGCATCCAGCCTGGGGAGGAGGAGGATAGATTTCTCCCTAAAAGCACACATACTCTCACAGGCCTAGGGCGGCCCCACACCCCCTAACTCCACCTTCTCAGCCCTCACTCACCAGGTCAGTGGTGGCCCCGGGAGCCCCTAAGATCAGGCCGGCCCCCCACCCTTGCCAGCTGGCCGAAGCTCCTCGGACGCAGTGTTCTAGCTCCTGCCTCTGCAACCAGAGCGCTCCGTCCGCTCGCGGGGTTCGTCCCAGGTAACTCTGCAGAAAAAGAAAGGGGAAGAGGGAGAGGAGGGGCAGAGGGAAGGGAGAGAAGAGGAAGCGCTCATATGGGGGGGGGCAGGGGCAGTAAGGCCGGACTGCTGCCCCAAGCCCCTCCCCTCCTCCCTCCCTCCCTCCGCCCCGCTACTTACAGAGTTCCCCGACTCCAGGAATCTATCCAATCACGGGGCGCACTCCCTCCCCTGAGAGCCAATCATCGCCTTGGTTGTCTGTCTGCCTCAGTAACAGCCTGCCAGGGACCAATGGGAAGCGGTTAGCTTGGTAGGGGCGCACATCGCAGCCAATGGGGCCTGGGTCAAAGAAGAAAGGGGGGACGAGGGAGGAGAAGAGCAGGGAAGCTAGTCCGACAGGCTCAGCCAGGGAGGAGGGGGTGTACGGTGACCCCTACGTGACCCTGTTTCTCCCACCGAAGGGTCCCTACCATTCAACACCCACAAGCGTCTCTATCCTCGTCCTGAGCTCCCCCCCGTTCTCTATTCGGACGCCCGGACACAGCGGAACAGAGAGGGCAATGGGACCGGGGCGAGTCGACGAGATCCTCAAAAGAGGAACCCAAACACATCCCCACCGCACAGCGGACCTCGGACCCACGGCACCGGCAGCACGAGCCGCCCCCCCCCCCCCAACCGAGAGCCGCCGCCAGCTACCAGACAGAAACCAAGAAACACTCTGTGTGTCACTCAGCCTCTGACAACGACCTGTGCCCATCACCGTCCCAGAGCCCAGGACTTTCACGACTCCAACTGCTTCCCAGACGTTCTCGCCTTAATAACTAAGCTTTCGGACCCTTCTCGACAGCAGCCCTAAGACGGAGCTTTCCAAGCACCCAAAACCCATCCCTCCTAAGAAAACCCGGATCCTCTGCCCTCTGACAACCAGCTCCGAGCCTCTTCCTTCCCACTGTAGGACCTGACACCACTAGACACTGACCAGTCATTCTCTAACGTTCCCACAAACTGTCCCAGTCCAATTCCCACAGTCTCTTCCTCACTCCTCTTCCAGTCTCTTACCTCCAGACTCCTTTACAACAATCCCGTCACTGACCTGCCTTCCTAAATCTTTTCTGTCCAGTATTCCCCCCCCCCCCATGAGCACTCATCTCACCCTCATCCCCCAAATCTGCTTTCTAATCCCCAACCTAGTATAGTCACGCACCCAGGTCCCGCGTGGCCCCTCTTTCACGGCTCCAATATCCTCTGTGCCCTTCCCCAGTGTGGTCCACGCGCTCCCCACGGCCCACGTGGCCCCCACCCCCCAACACGAGGGGAGGGGGGATTTCGGGGGTTGCCCGTGACGTGGCTACTTGCGCAGCGGAAGGGGTGGGGGGGAGAAAAGAGGGGGGGCTCGGAGGGTGGGCCGGTACTCGGTGACATCATCCTCCTCCTCTCACTCATACCCGCCCACTTCCTTAAAGAAGCCGAGGGCTTATTTTACTTCCTTCTTTAAATCAAAGCGGTCTCACTTGGGTCTCCCAAGCAACAACCACTCGGCTGGGGGGGGGGGGGTGGCGGGGAATGGGCTTCCACCCGTCCAGGCTCCCCGCCTCCAGATCTTTCCGGTCCTGTCTCATCACCCTGCAAAGGCAGGAGTCACCGAAGGGAAGGGAAGGGGCAGAGTGAGCCAGTTACCGCGGGGCAGGAAGCTGTGGGAGAGTTCAGGGCAAAGGTCTGGGGGCGGCTGGAAAGTTCATCTTTATGCATATGCCGGCACAGCAGGGAAATTTCCAACCCAGTCCAGAGACCAGCAGGGACTTCTGGTGAATTCAGCCTCCTCCTCCCCACACGCAGAGAAGGCAAGAGCCTTCTTCAAGTCTGCCTACCGAGAAAGGCAGCCTGAGGGAAGAGCAGCCTTAATTAGACGGGTGACACTACACCCTTCATCAGCCCAGACCCCGGCCCAGTGGACAGGGTGAGAAAGACTTAGGGTGAAATCCCACCTGCCTGGTGACCCTGGGCAAATCCCTTAACCTCCCTGAGCCCCAGTGTCCTCATCTGCAGAATGAGAATACCACCACCTTCGTTCACAAGGCTCAGATGTGATAATGTTTGGCGACCTTAAATGCCCTCACTTTCCTTAACTGAAATGAAAGGAGTTGACTAGCCTGCCTCCTAAGGCTCCCTTCCAGCTCTCCTTTCTATTATATAAATGTACTAAGCTACAACTACTACCGGCAAAATGAATTAGCTCACTGATGCCATATATGCAAAGGATTTACGTTAAAGAGCTAACTAAACATATGCAAAGTATTATATGGCCTCTTTCGGAGGCTCCTCCTTCCTTGAATAAACAGAAACCAGTAACTTTCTCTCCTACTTTCTCTCCCATCTGCTACATACACTTGAGCTAGCCACTGGGGGAGTCCCAAGAGTAAGAGAACCAGGGAAGGGGAACCAGAGCCCCTGCCTGGGAAGTGGGACCTAGAAATGCTACGTTAGCTACCGGGAAATGTAACTTCCCTTTTTCTGATGATGACACTTCTCAGCCACTTCCCCTTTCCCACTGAGGCCTGACTCAGCTCTCCCCTAATAGGCAACATGTTTCACCAGTCATCTCTCATACTCCCACACTGCTATTCCTCTCATAGATTCTGCCCTATAGACTCAGGTCACAGATTTCCAGCTCCTCCTTCTTTACTCCAACCTCAACTCCTATTCTTTTACAGGGACTCAGGGGCCCTGTTCTCCATCTCTTCCTCTCTTCAGAGATACCCTCCCTGCTATGTCTGATTCAAACTTAGGGTGGGGGGAGTCTGAGTCACTAAGAAAGCCTCCTCCACATTCCCACTGACTCAGCCCCCACACCTCCCCACAGACACACATATACAAAGTCAGAGACAGACACAACCTCTCTGCCTACACACTCTCTCACAACCTAGCACCATGGAAAATCCCCTTCTCTTACTCCTCACAGAAAATCCCTCCCACTCACCTGCTAGGCTAGCTGATATATACACCCAAGCCATTTCCTTCACAAAAGCACATAACTGTGCCTCAACAATATAGTTTCGCCCCTACTTTCTCCCTTGGGACTAGGAAATGTCTTCCCTGCTTCTTACTGTACAAGTGTGGTACACCTTGGAGTCATGCCTCTCTTCCCATAATGAATCCATTTGTTGCCCCATCTCCTTAATTCTACCTCCACAATGTATGTCACAGCCATCCCCTCATTTCTACATTTCAGTCACCAGCTCAGTTCAGGTCCTCAACACCTTTTGTCTAGACTATTTCAAAAATCTTCTAACTGGCCTTCCTACTTTCAGTCTCACCTGTAATCTAGACACAGTGGCCAAATAATCTTCCTAAAAATACGGGTCTGACCATGCTCCTCTACCACTCAAATATCTTCCCACTAAGATAAAACACAAAATTCTCACATTGGCCTTCAAAGACCTCTCCAACATGGCTACTGCCCATTATTTTCCAGTTTTATTTCATTACTTCCTTCCATATATGCTCAGGCTAGCCTGTTAGCAAAAGCCATTCCTTGGGTCTGAAATGTCCTCCCTTCAGATCTCTAAGCAGGAGAATCCCCACTTTCCTTCAAAAACAGGCCCATGTTCCATCTCTAAGACAAGACATTTCCTGATATCTGCTCTGGGCCCTTAGTTGCCATTTACTCTCCACTACTTTGTATGTAGTACATTTTTTCCTGGGGGATGTAAGAGTCTTTTTTGTTGTTTGTAATGTCGTTGCCTAGCACACACAGTAGATCCTTTAGTAAATGCTTGCTGAATTGAATTTTGGGAGAAGAGCCCTGCTACTACCTCGATACCTTAAGAAACTGACTCTGATGAAGGCTAGAGTCCCTCTCTACAAGTCAGTACAAGGTCTTCTGGAGTGTCTCTATGGCTGAAAATATCACTTATTTTGCAGCCAGCTGGGTTATGACTATCTGAACTTTGCCAGGTAGCTCCTTGGGCCATAGGCTCTAAGGTCCAACAGGTATGTACTTCAGTTTGCTAAGAGCTAACAGAACTAACAGTCATCTAAAACCTATGGTCACCTGCGAAAGAAGGTGGAAGGCATATCTTTCAGGGATAAAGGCACTTATCTCTTTGTTGGGTACCCTAGCAGTCAGGAGACTCCAGACCAAGTCAGAAGAAAGTCACAAAGGGGCACCTCTCAAAGGGTTAATTCTTTCCTAGGTTAGGCCCTGCCCTCTTCATCCGGGTTTTCCCAGCCTAGCCTGGCTCCACCCCTCCATCCGGGCATTGGACTTTAATACTTTAACTCCCCCCTCCCCAAAAGGAGACAATATCAGACATACCGAGAGAACCTCAAGCACTCTATTTATGCAGATTGAGATACTAGATTGAGATCCCCAATACTACAAGACTAACTCAGCCCCACGAGTTGGGGGGTACATACGCACATACACATTCATCACCATGGGCACACACAACCTCATTCGGCACCCAGACAAGTGGAAACAGAATCCTATGAAGACAAGGTTTTATAGACAGTATACACATACGCATGTAAGCAAGTATAAAAACGCACCCAAGTACCCAACCCAGGCCACCTGCCCCATCCACCCTCATTTGCTCTCACAATTTCTCAGCCCCTCATCGTCCCACACTGTCATGTTAAAGCATGGCAGGGGTGGCAGGGGTTAAGAATTATGCCTGCGGGTGGGGTGGGAGAGAAAGAAGAATGGATGAAGTGGGGGGGGGAGGTGTTATAGGAATGGCCCCTTGGGGCTCTTCTGTGACTCAACCCAACCAGACTAGGATTTATTTAAAGGGCTGGTCACCAAGATTCCCTTTCCAGTCAGCCCCACCCCTGCATGATGGAGGGGGAGGGGCAACCTGAGTGACTGAATCTGAGTGTAAGACTGTGACCAAGTGCTGGCCCAGGCAAGCTGTGGGTGGCACAGTATGTCTCTGACTCTATCTGACTGGTATCTGTGCTGGCCCATGTTTCTGTTAACACTGTCTCTGTTTCTATGTGCACCTGCATATGTCAGGTGCTATGCTAGGAGTAAAGACTCCTTAAACATATTTGTTTTTCATTCATCACTCCCCGTTTCCCCCTCGTTTGTGGGATTGTCATTGCCTGTCTCATTCTGTGAATGCTCTCACTTTCCCCTTCAATCTGCACAAGCCTGACCTCTCATGGCACATCTCTTTCCATGTCAGTTTGGAGTAGGAGTATACTTATCTTTGTATGCAAGGCAAAAATACATATCCAAAATGGACCGTCTATTCTCCTCATTTCTAGCCTGTATATAAATGATGCCACCCTATCTGAATTGCAGAAGGCTTGCTGCCTTGGTATATTTTAATTCGGGATGTCTATTTAGCCCTACCATAAATCTCTACACTCTAAAACTCAACCCAAGTCGCTACTCCCCTTTCCCATCCCTGACTTCAGTGCCATTAGGCCCCAACCACCATCCTCCATGCCCTAGGTCCATTCCTTCTACTTTAGCTCTATCTCCCTCAAGCTGCTGTGGAAAGAGAGGCTTTGGAGTCCAAAAACCTTACTACCTGCGTGAACCTAGGCAAGTCAACTAACTTGGCTGGGCCTGAGGTTCCTGGATATAAAATGAGGGGGTTAGACTAGATAACCTCTAAACTTCCTGCATATTCTAATTCACTGGATCTGTCTGTTTCACTCCACCTTAATGCTTCAGTAGAATGCAAGTTCTGTAAGAACAGATCCTTTTCTTGTCTTTATCTCTGGGGCTACCACAATACCTATAGAGCACTGAGTATGTGCTTTAAAAATGCTGGTTGAATTTCATTGCTCCTCATGACAGCTCTTAGCTCTCCTTCAGAACAGGAATGTGGTTGTGATTAAGGATCAGAGGCAGAATTTGTGTGAGCTGGGAAACTTTGGTAGTGGGTATCCTTGGAGATGAAGCAGGTACAGTTATCAAACAGAGCTAAACATGCTGTCTTGCCCTTCTTCCTACTCCTGAGGGAAAACTGGAGACTAGGAGCTGGTTTTTAAGTATTGTAATGTAATAACTGGGAAGAGAAAGGCAGGGATAATAAAACAAAGCCTCAAGACAGAGTGAGGAAGATGGTGATAGTAGGGATTAATCAGGAAAGACCTGGTTAAGGAAGTTCTAAGAGTAGGGCAGAGAAGGGAGTTCTTAAAAAAAGAGAAAACAGGCATAAACAAGAATCTCAGGAGGTATTCCTGGAAATGTCATAGTAACAGTATGCTGTTCCCAGCAAGAATCCTGTAATCTCCCCTCCTTGTCTACCCTAAATGTACCTACCTCCTTACAAACTCTGTTCAGTCCTCTCCCCACCCAAAGTCAGAGTTATCCAGTAATAACTGGAGAAAACAAAAGGCTTAATAATATACTCCCCTCCCACGCACCTCCAGCTTTCATGATATTTCCCATATACCATCCATTTTGCCAGCTTTAGCAGTATGGTGATTAAGCCATACCACTGAAGGAAAGAAGACGTGGGGGGCTATCCAATGTCTATGAAAGTGGGCTCACTCAGCTCAGGAGGCAAGCTAGGGAGCACACATCAAGTGAACCTCATTGAAGGAGATGGGGGAAACAACAAACCAGAAAGACTGAACCATTCATGTTATGTATAGTAGAAGCCATCACAGGCAGGTGGACTAGACCCATATCAACCTGAGGGAGAGTGGCAGAATTTTGGATTAAGGGATGGAGATAATGCGCACACACAGACATATAAACAAATATATATGTATATATGACGAGACCCATGGGGGTAGGACTTACCAGCTGGAGCTTGGCACACCCCTCTCTCATTGGCACCAGTGCCCCCGTAGATGGGATATAGCAGGCAGGGGAGGGATGGGTGGCACTATGGAGCTGTCATGGTTTTTTTTTGGGGGGGGGAACCTGTAGAAGAGAAAAAGATGTAAGGAATGGAGAGTCCCAACCAGAAAGCCTCCCTTTGTCCACTTTCCCCAACCACTCACAGAACTGGCTGGGGTGAAGGAACAGGAAGAATCTGTTGCCATGGCAACTAGAAAAAGCCATTCCTCTGCTCACATACCCCCTCCCCCTACCAGGTCTGCCCTAGGTTGGTGGGGCCTCTTCCCATTTCCTAGGCCCAGTCTGCTTATCCAGTCTGACATCCCTAAGAATAGTGGCTGACAGGGGAGGGGACAGGTGACAACAGGGCCCTGACTATAATGTCCTCAGATAACACCTAGTACAGGAGGAAATCTAGGTCTAATTCCACTCCTGAGTCCTTCTTCCCAGGGCTCTACCCTTCTCTAATCAACCTAACTTCACACTCCAAGAAGCCTAAACTGGGATGTCCCAGGGTTTTGCCCCTCCCCCAGCTACTGCCTCCACCCAGTCTTATCTAGCAACCAGATGGCCAACTCCACCCTCTGGACTCTGCCCCTTCCCCTCCCCTCTTCTTCCCCCAAGGCCAGGCAGGTCCCAGCTAAAGCAGAGGTGGCTGGACAGGCTGAACGGGCCCAGAAAGGGAGGAGCCAAGGGCTCCCCTTCCTGCCTGGTATATATAGGGGGCCTCTTTGGCCCTATACAGGTCCCTGCTCAAGAATTAGGAGGGGAAAACAAGGGTGAAGGATTCCCTTCCAAGGTCATTTGCTGTTTCCCCATCACTTCCTTCCTCTAATAAATGAACAGGAAAGGTGACAAAGAGCTCTCTTCCACAAAGCGTCTGACCCATCAGGGGTCCTGCCCCTCCAACGCTCATTCCCTTCCCAGGAATCATGTTTAAGCCTGTCTCAATTCCTTCAAGAATTCAGATCTACAGCTCCTTTTCATCTACCACCACCCCAGAATCTCAGAAGATCATTTCTCCACACTCCTCCTGTTAGAAACCTATCTCTATGTCCTGCCCATTCTTGCTCCTTCCTCCAGAGACCCAGGCCTCTGTGCCCCCCCCATCTCCATGATGCAATCTGTTGTAAACCACAGTGGCTGCTGATGACACTCCTTCCTAAGGAGTTGTTATTCCTGACCCATCAATGGTCCTCTCCATGATGGGTGGGCTGGGGAAATGGGACAGCAAACTTCTCTGCTGATAAAGAAGGGGTTAGCAGGGGTCCCCACCAGGAGGTAGGCAGCACCACTTGAGAAGGGCAACAGGATGCAAGGAAAAGAGCAAAGCTAAGAGGGTCAGGTTGGAGTTGAAGTGAAGGTCTAGGAGATGGAGAAGGGACAGCGAATATTAATAACTCACAAAATCTGCAAAGGACTTTTCCTCAAGCTTGTAAAGTAGGTAGTGCAAATATGATTATCTCCATATTTACAAATGAGGAAACTGAGGCACTGAGAGGTTAAGCGATTTGCCCATGACCACACAGCTAGTGTTGGAAGGCAGGATTCAAACCCAGGTCTCTACATACCAAGCCCTGCACTCTCAAACCTCTAGCCCACTCTAGCACCACAACCTTAATCCCTCATTAGCCCTGGCCCAGAGCTGGAGGCTGTAATTCATCTGCCCAACAGCTGGGTTGGGGGAGGGGGGCAGCAGGGAATGGGGGGGGAGACAAGGGGAAGGACTGGGGCTCTCTAGAGCCTAGCCTCAGAACAACAAAAGAGGGAGGCAAGGGGCTCCTTTAACTTCCCCAGGTAGTGCCCCCAGGAGAGAAGCAGACTTGCACTTTTTTCTATGCTCTTTTCCCTCAACCTCCTGCTCTCTGCCATTCAAGTTTCCAGTGACCACCACCGTGGGCCCTCCACTCTGTCCCTGAGATGAGGGGAATACAAGATTAAGATATGGAGTACAGGAAGAAATCCCAAACTACCACCCCCCACTAAACTGGGCTGGCTGCCAGAGCTGCAGGGGGGCCCCCTTCCTCAGGCCCCTGTTTCTACCAGAGCATTCTTCTTCTCCACCTTGCTAGCCAATCCCCTTTCACCAGGTCCCCCAAAATAACGCCCCTTCAACCCCAGACTGACTCCCTTAGGACCATGATTACTGTATCCTACCACTGTTCCCTTCAATCAATGAAAGGTGGAAGTGGCTAACTACACTGATGTTGTCCCTTTTAAATCACTACCCTAACCCTACATATTTGGGGCTATTCCCCCTTCCAGGTTATTTAAAGGGACATCATAGTGCAACAACCCGCATACATACTCAGGTTAACAGAGCGCCCTCCCCCCCCATCCATGACTTTCTGAGAACCAGCCCCCAGAGCCACAGACAGCCCCCCTCCACCCCCTCTAAATGCCCCCTCCCAAATTCCGGTTCCCTCCCCTCCCCCAGTGGCTCCCAGGAGAAAGAGGTTCAGGGTTGGAGGGACTGGGAACTGGGGAAAACGAGCAAAGGGCTAAGGGCTTCTTCCACAGAGAGGACATATGGACACCTGGGGGAACATCAGAGGGGGAGGAGGCAGAACCTAGAGAGGGAGGGAGATATTGGTAGAAGGAAGCTGGAGAAGAGACCGGGAACCTGGGCGAGAGTCGGGTAGAGGTGAAGTGGGGGAGGGGAAGGTCTAAA